>CM076731.1:14468586-15146086 GCA_038501795.1 Pseudopleuronectes americanus | reverse complement strand
CTTTTTTTTTGTCCCCAGCTCCTCGGGGCTCACACTCAGTTTGAACTCAGCGGCAGGTGCACACGTTTCATATGATTTATTGCATTTGATGATAGATATTCCTTTTATGCTCCCTTCTTCACACAGCAGCAAATATATATACGTCTCCTCTCACTTACAATATGTCTAATTCATTTGCAGCATCTGTGATCAAAGTGCTCCTTGCACAGGAACTCGACAGGCGTTTTCTCCCGGCAGCAAATCTACACATTTTTTATTTTACCCAGCCTTGTGCGTAAAGTGATGGGAGGTGGGTAAATATTGATGCACATTCTGTTCCCTTCCAGCCTCAGTCCATCTGGATCCCCAGTAGCCTCTGGAGAGCAGAAAACCTGGAAGAAACTCTCATCCCTCCCCCCTCCCCCTCCCATGCCAGACCTGCTCACTGACTGTTTGCCGCCCCTCTCTCTGTCTTTCGTTCTGTCGCTCTTGTCCTCGCAGCTCGTTAAGCTTTTACCATCCCCTCTGCTCTCCTTCTCGTCATCTCCTCGCAAAGCCTCCAAGAGATACTTTGCTGGCATTTCATGTATGTGTTCCCGGGCCCAACAGATGAATTATAGATGAACATCCATGAAGCTGCTGCACAGACCACACAAGACTATACTGCCCTGAGCAGAGGAGATGTTATGATACGGTCATTTAACAAATGCTTTTATCTTAAGTGAACAGTAATACGTGGTGTATTTTTAGCTCAGACCTCGGGGGCGAATGCTATTGTTGGGATTCAATAAGCAAATACGTTTTACTTTGCAGCCAGCTGACTTGTCGCTTTCAGATCGCATTGTCTGCGCTCTGGTTTAGTCCATATAGGGCACAGAAAAGAGCCACTGGGAAAGATGTCCTATTCTCTGTTATCATCTGTTGGGAAATAAATATCTGAGCATGTCCAAAGCCTCAGAAGAATCTGGAGTGTTTGCGCAAGCCATCCGTGAAAGTGAATAGTAAACGCTGTGCCTCTCGTCACAGCTCCCTCAATGCCTAGCCCCCTTTTTCCACCACAACTTTCTTTCAGAATCTTTGGCTCTTTCTTCCTCTTCTTCTCCCTCTTCCGTCTCTTTTATTAAACAGAATCAGTTTTTCTTGTCAGAGTCCTCCCTCGCTCCATCACTTTTTAATAACCCTCCTCTCTTTAATGAGTTCTGTTATGTACACAGGGGGCAGCGACGAGGGGCCAATTTGTGATTTCACATCAGATCCGATCAGAGAGAGCTGGGAAAATAAAAGAGGGGGAAAAAACATACACACACGCACACTTCCTGCGTATCACCTCCTTTTTTCCGGCAGCGCTCACAAGAGAGATCCCTGCATCTCATTGCGGCAGCCAGGGGAATAGCGGTGCTCCCTGATCCGCCATTTTGGAAGCATCCAGTGGAACAGCGAGCCACTGGAGAGAGAGCCCCTCAGACGGTGGGATGGGGGGAGGAACAACAGGGAGAGAGATAAGGAAGAACGCTGATGTGTACCCACATGTGGTTAGTTAACTTTATACTTTGAGACAGGCCTAATGAAGCCCTCCTGTTCTTTCTCGCTGGGTTTTGTAGCTGGAAGATGAGGGATTTGGTAATCGGATGCGAGCTGCAAAAGTTCTCAACTTTAACACCTGGATGTAGTTTCTCTCCCCCGCAGTCTGCAGCAGCCGAGTGGACGGCTCCCCCACACACACAACTTCATGTCATTACATCGCTGAAATCTGCTTGCCGGGGAGCTACTGCATGTGTTGTTTGGAAGGGGTGACTTGGGTTTTGTATTAGAGAGGAAACCATAGCACAATCACAACGTGGGATAGATGGTTCGTTTGTGGTGGTTCATTCATCCCCAGTCTTTTTTATTACAGTCTTGTTTTTATTCAGAACAAGGACGAAGAAACAAGAGGACAGAGGGAGGAGAAATGCATTAGATTCCCCCAAGAATGTGTGAACCTCACAATTCCAATCCACCATCAATATTCTGCTTTAACAACCCCCACTATTCAGATTTCAGTTTTTTTATACATTATTGTGGGGCCTGGCTGCAGGTATTTCCGACATTCAGCCACAAGAGCATGAGGGTGATCAGGTGTTAATGTTTATAAGTTATCTCAAAGGGGATCGGCTATACAGGCCACTTAAAAGGAAAAGAAGAGATTTTAAGAATAAAGTCTTAATTATCATGAGAAAAGTCAGGTATACAGTCATAAATTAAAAGTATCATTTTCGAGGAGGTAAAACATTAGTGTAAAAAGTAAATGTTCCAGAAATAATGTAAAAATACTTCGTCACATAAGCACCACATTATCTTCAGTATGATCAGTTTGAAAAGATTGTGCAAGAACCTGGGTCTATTTTGAAGAAAGAACCACAGACTGAGGAGGTGGCCTTTTTTGTGGAGGAAATGTTAGCAGTTTATTGTCATAAAAATATTAGTATTTTGACTTTTCGACATTAAATTACATCACTCTCGTAATATCACAAAAATATTCTCAGAGTTGTCTGTAATATGGCACCTATTCTCATAAGTAAAGGGATTGTTCGGGGTCTCTTGGGGTCACGTTGAAAAGGCAAAGGGCTGTTCCCTAATTGTTGCTACAAACCAGAGTCAAAAATACACCATGATCGTCAAAACAACAATATGAGACAATTCAAAATCAAATCCTTCAATTAAGTTAAATGACATTACTTTGTTTCCTGATTCGAGGACCATGGCGGGACTCGCATCAATGAAACTTCAGCTCACTGTCAACACCTTAATGCCCAGGACCACCAGGGCACCACCAATTGGATGGGATTAACATTACATGGAGAGGCAGGGAATTAAATATTCACACTGTAATTTAAATTATAGGATGTGTCCTGTCATAGACATGGCAATTATGCAGGACTAGCCTAAAGAGAATACTGGTCTGATGAGCTTTTACGGGTCTGGCTTTAAACTGCTTTCTTTTCAAAACTTAAATTTCATACTGGGCTGATAAAGAAGCAGAGGAACCAGCACATCTTCCTCAAAACTCCAGAGATCAACTTAAGATACAAGGATGTCACTCTGGATGGGTTTAGATTGCAGGTGAGTCCACTGAAAAACAGTAGGTAAATGCAGCTGTGACCATTATGCAATCTGGATTAAAAACACAGAGAAACATAGAGAAATAAATCCAGTCTTAACATACCACAACACAGCAGCGACTGATTTATATGGTTAAAATATGGTTCAAGTTAGGCAATCTAAATAATTAAGCTCACATTAATTATGTCTCTGTGATTGGAGTATTTTGCCATAAAATATAAGATATGATTCTACCCCAGCCTCATTCCCATCAATACTGACACAGCAACAAAAAGTAAAGAACACATCAACAGTCTGGGATCTGTGTAGGTCAACTTGAGTCTGCCTACCCTCCTCATATGAAGGACAGAGAATGTCACTACTAGATATAAATAAATAAATGGAGAAATACAGAAATACTGCAGCAAACTGTAGTTATGTTTAATGTATTTATGTTTTTAATAATTTATTTCTCTATTTATTTATTTATACTTGTGTATACTTTATGTCATTTTTTGTTCTTCATATCTCCTTGATCTGGGGCCTCATTTAAAACCGTTGCGTTGCATCTTTCAGACCTTATTTTGTGCGTACGCCCCTTCTCACGTTCTTGACAGATGATTTTATTCAAAATCGCTGCAGTGAACATGACTGGTCTGACTAGACACTCACAGAGCACATAGAGTGGACTGGAGACCATTTACAAAAAATATTATAAACTGTGTTCACCTTCAAACTTCAATTTCCAAATAATGTCCCAGAGAGGAGGGTAAGATATTACCAATGTATGAAGTTAATGCTGCTTGATGGATGCACTGGCACAGGAGTACGTGGATAGAAGGAGTAGGAGGAAACAAGTGTTCAGATCAAGAAGAGATATAATAACAAATGATGATATTGATTCTATAAAATTGTGATTTTTGATCTTTCTGCTAAACTGATTCAGGTATTACACTGCCCGACCCGACAGAACCGAACCATCGATGTTAATTAGCCGACAAGTATGTCTGTGATATGATTCACACTGTGTTATATTTACCTCCTACGTAAAGCCCTTTTTGGGAATAAAATATTGATGTCACATTTTATAGATCTGTGATATTGTCTCTTTTAAATGAGGAGCAAATGCTGGATTTGATACACGATTACTGGTCAAAAAAATGAGAGAGAAGTGACCAATCATGGGTCAGGGCCTGTGCCTATTGACCGATAGGGAGGTGAAAGTTTAAGTTAGAAATATAAAAATATTATTTGATGGTTTATTAGTGTATGGGACTACAATGCAGACTGGAGTCTCTGCTGACAGTGACATGCAGGGAAACCGCAGTCCAATACACATAGTCAAATTTAAGGTTGACGCCTCATTAGATGAAGACACAGCTACAGTGGATCTTGCCATGCAAACCATGAGGTGCTGAATTTTTCAGTGTGGAGATTATTTTTTTATTTTATTTTTGAGATACTGGGCTGCAAACATATCATTGTTTGCGGTAACGAGTTTTCCCTCAACTGGAACTATGTGTCCCAGCCCTCACAGTAAAAACCCAGCCCTAGACCAAAAGTACAAAACTTACGTTACCTACTGTCCACACTGAGGAAACATACACACGATACTGTATTTCATAAACGTCTTAAATTGAGAAAATAATAGACCAGATCCTGCACAAAACAGCTTTTAGGTCCAAATGTTAATTTAAATAGGATGATTCATTATCTTTGACCACAGCGGACAGCAGAGCCGGTGTAAATGCAACAAAGGCGGATACAGAGATATGCCGACATGAGCTAAACAAGCAGAAATTTATGCAGTGTAGACCACTGCCAAAGATTCTTTTCAAAAAAGCACGGTGCTGCAGAAATACTTTGGAGAATCAATGTGGTGTAATAACCACTGGAAAAAGCTGGTTGATTTAAAGACCCAGGTTAAGCTGCAGTACTTTGTCATCAGATTCACCGGTTTTGCTATTTTCTAGCGTTCTGCTTTGTGTGGATGATTTAAACAAATAATTTGTAATAGCCAGAGTGTTTTTAATTATTCTGTCGTTGCAGGGTCAGGATCAGCCATTGAACAGCACCCCTTGAGCATTGAGAATGTTTGCTGTCAAATGTGTTTCAACTCATGCCATTAGATCAAAGGACAGCCCACGCACCACTCAGCTGCTGCTACAATTATGAGAGGCTCGAGCTTTGTCCCAGGGTTTCAGCGCTCAATGAGTGCAACCTGGGAAAATGTCACCTTACGTTGACTGAAAACAAACTTATAATTGCCCAGCAACAATACCTGATACTAAACTTTTAAGCAAAAATTACCTTCTTCCACTTATCCCTTGCATCTCTGGTCTGTGTGGAACTTGGCTGCAGAGAAAGCTATACAGTGCTTAAGAATTAAATAACCAGATGCAGATTATATTAAATTGCTTCATTTATCATTCATTCCCAGGGATGAATTGGGGTCTTAGTGTGGTCCCTTTGGCTATGTATGTTTCATGACTCTGGTGTTCCAGTGCTTTTGGCTCTTCTAGTCTTTCTACATATATACTTGTATTTAGATTTGTTTTTAACCTGCCTTCTGAAGGAGCCATGCTTTAATTAAAATATACCTCTTTGTTTCCTTAGCTAAACTTGTCTTCTACAGTTGTTACATTTTTGGGGGCGAGAATAGTAATCGCAATATACTATTTTTGTTGATCGTATTTTTGAGACTCTCTCTCCTCCTCCCTGGATACACAGAGGTCATGGCTATTTATGTAGGTGAATTGCTGAAGCAGGTATAGGGATTCTTTGAATTGCTCAAGGACACTAAAGAAGTCCTTGTGCATGTGTGCGGCGCCGTAGGGATGGCAGTTTCTATTTGTTTAATCCTCTCTAAAATACAGAAAAGACTTCAGGAATGATTGCCTGCCCTATGGAGGGCTACAGGAATCAGAATGCCAATTACTCACACTAATCTAACAGGCTAGTGGCATTTCAGACCACTTTATTATGTGATGTTATGCCCAGATACATCACATTAATTTGCGTCACGTCACGTTATAAACATGTCTTCAATCCAGTCCTGGATTCAGTCACATAATAGTGTAAGCTAATGTTAGCATCTCTCTCCTGCTACGTTTCAGAAGGGTACAGCTCTAGCAAGCCCAAAAATCTGTCCTGAGAAAGCATTATGTTTGTAAAACAACAAAGTAGTCCCTGTCCCGAGAGCTTTTTCCACTGTATTGCTATCAGCTAAACATAACGTTTAAAAATATAATTAATAAAGTGTCAGAGATGCAAAAAAATATTCTTCTTGCATTTTATAAAAAAAAATATTCATGTTTTAACACCCAGGATGACTGTTTGGTCAAATGCTTCTAGTCTCAGTTGATGTTGCGTCTTACAACTTGATAGTGATCTGTATTTACACTAATTACAGCTTGTTCATTGGCCGAGCTCACTCAAGAACTAAGCCGCTAAATGAGGAACAGAGGGCCCGACATATCTGTCTAGCAGACTGGTCAGAAACAGAACAGAAAAGGGATGGAGGAGTGATGGAGAGACAGTCTGCTCTGACCTAATGGTGCCATCTGTTGTGGAGAGACTGTGGTGGTGTAGTTCTGGGCTGCTCTGGCCCCGTCGCATTTATCTGGTTTGGACTCTACAGGGGTTCCAGACTGTCTGACATCAAAGGCATCCGCAACACTTTCCTTGCTGTAGTTGTTTACTCACATTAGTTGGCAGCTTGGCAGAGGTGTCAGGGTTTCTTCTCTCCAAATTGGGTATGAGAATAAGCTCTTATGCTTTAGTATGACACAGTATAAGGGACATCATGTAGAGTGGTGAGCAAACAAGTGCCTCAAAGGGCCAAGAGTCTGCAGCTTTTCATTGGGAGGACTGCACCAGGTGATTTAGCTGATTAATTCTGCATCTCTGCCTGGGACAGCTGCCGGAGCCACTGGTGGGAATTAAAAGCTCCAGTCTCTTGGCCATTCATTGCACATGGTTGGACACCACTGCTGTAGAGCAGAGTCTGAGTATGGAGAGACTGGAGTGAATTAGGAGGCCAGGGAAAAGATGTAGTGCACTGGCCAGGGCTGCTGCGGCCAAAGACGGATGGAGGAAGTGAGCTGTAGGATGACACCTGGACAAATGTCATGCCAGATACATGATGATGGAAAGACCACGATAATGGCTCAGTTCCATTTCAGAACTGTCAAATGATGCAACAGGGCCACGTTACTGGAAATGTTTTCTACGGGCAAAGCCTGGCTTGTATCAGTAAGGTCACAATATGAAACTATAGTGTAATAGTTTATTAGGGGGGCTACAAATATAACTCTGACGTGTTGCATCAATCTATTATACCCACCACTCTGTTTACAGGAGTCTGGGCCCCCTCCATGGTATCACATCAAATGTGAGCTCCACTTTCAGGTCACCTCCACTGCCAGGGCTCGAAACAACCGATTTTATTTCTTCTGTAGAACATTCTGTGGCTTGCTTAAGCTGTTTATATATAACTGTTGTAAAGAGTTTCACAATTTACTAAATCATTTGCTGTGAGATGTTGAGTATGACACTCAGTTTGGTTAATTGTTGCCCCAAAAGAAGAAAAGTTGTAGAGTTTCCAATATGTTGAAGTAGTTTGGTGCAGAAGAAAACATTTTCTAAGATGGTGTCACATTTAAACAACATGCTAAGACCATGCTGGCTAAATCCATCCTATTTGAATTGAAATGTATGCACTACACACATACATGATATATATACTGTATATACTTTACCCCTTCAAAAAGGTGATGTTAGTTCCGCACTTGTGCTACAGGAAGACCATTTTTTTGTTCCCTTCTTTTCCATAAGACAGCAGAAAAGACAGCAGAACCCTTTGATTGTTCTGTGACAACACAGCAGAATGGATTAAAGCAAACCAGCATGTGTTTTCAGACAAGGTGGAATTGCCGAATGCACTGAAGATGGGGGAAGAGGAACTGGCAGAGGCTACGCAGCTGTTTGGCAAGCTTTAGTTTGAAAAAACAAGCAAGGGCCTGGACAAACATGAAAGGGAATCAAGCATCGAGCCAGTCAGATTTGTGTTTTACAACACTGAATACATGTGAAAGTTTTGTGAAGACATTATCGTTGGCCAAGGGTATTTGGGTACTGTAAATGCTGTGTGAATAATGATGTGGATGGTAATGACTTTAGTAGCACTATATTGCTGAATAAGGAGCAAAAGAACATTTGTTTTTCAGTTTTTTTTGTTTTTAATAAAGCTTCTTATGATAACAACTTTAAGAACACAACACAGCGCTAATTGTATTTTAAGATAAGCCTTTCATTGACCCCCGCGCCCCAATGGGCAAATTTTAGTATTAGGTGTAACCAGTAGAACAAGATCAGAAATATTGCAGACAATGAGAGTCAAATATGAGATAGTGGTTTGAAATTATTAAAGATGTACATTATACACATAAATACAGGGGGTGTAAAAACAATGATTATTGCCCAGTGATTGTATGCCTGCACCAACCAGGGCAGTTTCAGCCTACGTACATTTATTTTTTCCCAACTCATATGAGGTCACCATACTTTGACCTCAATGTTCTAGTCAGGTCATTCTCAAGTCCAAGTAAATGTTTGTGCCAGATGTTTTGAGATTCCCTAGCTGTTCCTGATATATTGTGTTCAGAAGAACATGAGGTCAGCAAGACATTGACTTTTTACCTTTAACCCCATAACTCTAATCACTTCATCCGTAATACAAGTGAATATTTGTACAAAATTTGAACAGATTCTCCCAAGCTGTTCCTGAGACATCGTGTTCTCAAAGCATGAAAAATGTGGTTTCTGTTAGGTCACAGCGATCTTGACCTCTGATCACCAAATTCGAATGACTTCACCCATGAGTCAAACTGTAGAAAATTTAAAGAAATTCCCTTGTGCTCCTGAGATATTGTGTTCACAATAACCCAAAAAAAGAATGCCTCCAAGTAAGATACGAATACATACTCTATTTAAACTTTTTTTACGGCTCTTACTTCCTATACATTCTTCTGTAACTACTACTTGCCTGTCTGGTGTATGTTGCTTCTCCACTTTATCTGTGAGGAGGATGTTCTTTCCGACTTCTGGGGAAAAGAAAACTGTCTGAGCAGCAGACCAACACCATCATGTGGGACCAGTCGGGTAGCTCTCACCCCAGATCCCTCTACCACCACCACTTCCCCTCTCTCCTGTGCCATTAGTATTGGGATCACGTTTTCCCTCCATTGACAGGAAAGACTTCTTTAGAGGGCGGATTAAAAGGCTTCCAAACCGATCCTGATAGGAGGTGTCTGGCCGCTGATGATGCTGGGTGAAATGTCACAGCACTGAGGAGTGGAGAGGAGACATGGAGGGGGGGAAAGGGGGGGTTGGGAACAACTCATTGGCTCTTACTGTGTGTGCAGGTGAGTGTGTAGCCTTGTGTGTGTTTGCAAAGGGCATTTTGCTCTGACCAAAGATGAAAGAATAAATGCTGTTAGTCTCCCCTCATGACGGCTGATTAGAGTGATGCAATCGACTGAAAGGAAGACTCCTCAAATCCACAAACAACATGCCTCAAATCCTCAAACCCACATCAGTGAGCCGAGATCTGAAAGGACACAGACAAACACACACACACACACACACACACACACACACACACACACACACACACACACACACACACACACACACACACACACACACACAATCACACACACACACCCACCCACACAACTGACTTCAGAGGACTTTACACTGACTTACCTTAATTTCCTGGAGAGTTAAGGTCTTTGAATTTCCAAGTCTGTTTTTTTCGTATGTTTTTTAAATTCTGCATTCAAGTGCTCAAGTGAATTTAACTTCTTCTGGAAACTCTTAATGTCTGATGAAAATTTTGAAGGCAGTTTGTAGACATGTTTGCCTAATCCTATCCTTAAATCATGGTTTCACCATATAACTGGATGATTTTCATCGGGGGACTTGCTTGTTGTACCCAGAAAAAGATTAAGGTCCCCACAACTTTACCTGGTGAGGAGGCACACAGGCCACCTCACTGTCAATTGCCAGATCACCAGCTGGCTCATTTCATCATCACACTGAAGTGTTCTTTGTTAATGCTGAGAGAGTGATGAGGCTGTGTGTATGTGTGTGTGAGAGAGAAAGTGAAGTGGGGGAAGGCAGTGCTCTAATGGCAGATGAGTGACCCAGTCCGAAAAGGTCAGCAGCACTACAGGGCTGATGTGGCGAGGCATCCTCCACTCACCAACTAATTAAATGTCAGTGAATCAGATTGGAAAGAGAGAGGAGTCTGGGGACGACACAGGAGAGACTGGCAGATAGGTGGACAGGGAACAGACCTTGTTGTAAATGTCATGTGTGACATAAGGTTTGACTCTCTGGCAGCTGAGAGTTCAGGGACCTAAAGGGGAGAAACCCATTTGGACGGATGGTTTGTCATTGTGAGAGGTTGTTGTCTTTACATGGTGACCTGGATGATGTGTGCCGTTTTGTTTTTGCCACCATGTTGGTCACCTTTTGTAGTGGTGTTTGTGCTCTGTTTGCTATTTTTGTATGACTGTAGGAGGCTCTTTGTAGATTTATTCCTGTCATTACATCTGCCAGAAATACAAATTATATTTTTTTCCCTTTGTGCCTCAAGACCTGTCTGAAACATTGAAATGCTGTATTTTGCAGCTACCACATGGAAATGTCAGAAAATTACATAAAAGGAAACACACATCATCTTTGGACTCCATGCTCATTGTCCAACTGGAGTGACAGGTTAGCATTGTGTCAGTGCTGGCTACTTTAATGGTCCTCCGATGGCCAATTATCATGTTTTGTTTCCTCCTGCTCGTTGTCTACAGCGGAACAAGTACTGCTCAAACAGGCTCCATGTCAACGATAGAAAGGTTTGACAAGGACATTGATTGTGCAGTAAGACAGCCTGCGTGATTGAATTGATTTTATATTTGTATGATTGACATTGACTTTATCTTCTCATGGTTGAATTGGCCGATAATATTGACGTCAATGAGCCTTCATCAAACATACTGGTTTTGGCGTAATAATGCATCTAAAAAATTTTATATTATATGTATATTTATAAATATAAATATTTATTGATAATGACATTTATGGTTTAACGGTAAAATAAAATCCAAAAGCCCTTAATGGTATAAAAACCTTTAATATTTGCAATGTTAAATACCAAAATTCATTTGAAGTCCTAGCGATTTTAACCATAACCACAGTTTCATTATGTCACGTTTTCATAAGCGTAAGAATTGTAAAAACTACATATCTAACTATGGTGTCCTGAATATCATGAGTCACTTAATTTCTCAGTGCGCTGTGTGGTGAAACCTTGTTTTCATGTTTTGTGTGTGCGCGGTGCGCAATGCTCCATTGGAGGAGTTCACAGCAAGAGGAGAAATCATGTTTACTATCAATGTCTGACCATCTCTGAAGTAGTAGCTGACATTTTAACACACATAAACAAACACACACATCCTTGCGCTTTCTCTTTCTTCCTATTAACTATTATAAGTTACTTTTATATAGCCAAACGTTAACCTATTCCTATCTCTGACACAGACGTTGAGGAGCCTGTGAGTGAGGTGGAGGTAAGAAAGACAGATTGTTTGGTCGCCAAAGCAGTGATATCATTAATAAAACAAAATGCACTGAGTGGTAACGAGACGCTGCTGCTGTAACTTCAGCGAGTGAGAGCGAGTATGACAGAGAGGACAGTGCCTGAAATAAAACAGGGGGCAAAAATAGAATAATTCTCACCTTCAGAATGTGACGGAACTTTTGTATAGCCTGAACGTATTTTAATCATCCAAAACTGTGGGATTATTAAATTCAGAGATTATATTATTCTCAAAGGGGCTTTAAGAAGAACTATAAAATTAAAACAGTGTTAATTATTTCACACACATACCTGTTGGCTAATTAACCCAGAGTCGGGAGAAATTGTGTTTCTACTGTGATGGTTCACTTCCGTCGGCTTGGTCTGTGTAATACTGGATTTAGATCAGCACAAAGATGTGCCTAGAAGTGTCCCACATATTGTACTTCCCTAACACCAAGAGTGGGACATTTCTAGGTATTTTTTTTCCCTCAATGATAAGTGCCTAGAAGTGTCCGGCTCACTCTGATTGGTCAGAACCTTTCTAGGCATTTCTGCTATAATGTTAAGTGCCTCGAAGTGTCCCAAGTATTGCCCTCTAGTAACCACTAGTGTGGGACATTTCTAGGCATTTTGCTTTAATGTAAAGTGCCTACAAGTGTCCAACGTATTGTAATTCCGTAACACCAAGAGTGGGACATTTCTAGGCATTTAGCTTTAATGTAAAGTGCAGACAAGTGTCTCACGTATTGTACTTCCCTAACAACAGGAGTGGGACATTTCTAGGCTTTTTGCCTCAATGATAAGGGCCTAGACGTGTCCGGCTCATTCTGATTGGTCGGGACATTTCTGCTATCATGTTAAGGGCCTGGAAGTGTCCCGCATATTGTACATCCTGAAACACAATTGTGGGACAATTCAAGGCATTTTGCTATAATGTAAAGTGCCTAAAAGTGTCCCACGTATTGTACTTCCCTAACACCAAGAGTTGGCTCCCTATAAAGTGAAGTTCTTTCATTGACTGACTGTTGATTCTATTGTTTTTAGCTAAATAGAAACAGGAGATGTGGTGCGACCCAGCTAACATCATTCCCCTCTCGTGTTTTGGACTCCCGATTCTCACTTACAATATGGTCAGTGACACACATTCTTCACAGATTAGCTATTTGCCAAAGTACAGTGCAAATGAGCCTTCACGGACGAATCAGCTTCCCCTGAAATCAACGTAAATTAATCCAAAATGTTCCCTCATCAATCCCGATGACAATTTTTAAAGGAAACTTCACGGGCTTTAACTATTGTGTAAGCGATTAGTTAAAAAGTAAAAACAGTTATATATTGAAGGGATTTCAGCTCCAAAATGTGGTTGTTTGAGACTGCTTCCACCAGTAATGGCATGGCAGTGCCATGATGGCACAAACTATCCACCGGAGACACAAGGATGATTTTGATGTTCCTGTATGTAAATGAACCTCTCAACCAGTCGCTCAACAACTTTTCTCTTAATTAATCTAAAGAGAATCTCAATGGGTTTGAGTGAACTGCTGCTGCTCAGCTCCCTTCTTCTTTTTTATAAACAGCAACATTAGTTTGGAAGTTTAGGACCTGTTGGCAGAGACAAAACTAATGGCATACAGTAGTTGTTCAGCACACAAGCCGTGTGGGTGTTTGTGTGTATATGTGTGTTAGCACATGTGTCTGTCTTATGAGAGAAGGGTCCTTCTTTTTCTTTAGGGAAGATGTTGGAAGCGTCTCCTCTCGCCCTAAAAAGCTGATGAATAATTCACTATGCCCCAGTTTCTGCCCATTAGGTTGACACACTGCAGGAACTCTCTCACCAAGAGTGGTTGACAGCTTTCTTTTACACACACACACGCACACACACACACACAA
Organism: Pseudopleuronectes americanus; assembly: GCA_038501795.1. Classification (NCBI taxonomy): domain Eukaryota; kingdom Metazoa; phylum Chordata; class Actinopteri; order Pleuronectiformes; family Pleuronectidae; genus Pseudopleuronectes; species Pseudopleuronectes americanus. The sequence goes on along the minus strand of CM076731.1, from coordinate 15,132,498 downwards.
ACACACACAGAGACGAGGTCACACACTGTCTCTCCTCTCTCATACACTCAAAGTCTCATATGCAGCATTAAACCACTTCAGCTCCTCTCTTTCTCTTGTTGTATATGACGCCCGCTGATTCTGTCACATGATCGTCTGCTCGCTCTTCTCCTCCTGTCCACTTTCCCTTTTCTCTCTCTCTCTTCACTCTTTCTTCCATCTCTAACTCCGCCTCCACTTTCATCGTTTCTCATTTCCATTCTCAGTCTGTTGTCCTGTCTCCCCACCTGCCAAATGTTCTCACAGGGTTTTCTACAATGTGTGCGCTGCTGTCACCTTGATGTCCCTGTCTTCCGGGCGGGTGGCGGGGTCCTGCTGCCTCGCTCTCAGGTAAACCCAGCAGCTGTGCTTATGCATTTAAATTTAGATGTACAGTCACCAATATCAACTTGGGGGCAGCGTGAACAAACTAGGAACACAACATTGACATCACATTTAACATTGATATGGCAAACTTGTCAGCTAAAAGTTTCCCTTTATATACGGAGAGAAATTATACTCAACATGGTCTTGAATGTATATAACATGAGCTACAGATACAAAATAAGATTTACAACAAATTGTGCAGAACTTTGCGTGTTACAATCTGATCACATATACGAAGCCAATTGTAAAATTATTTTACAAATGCAAACATAACATCAGACAAAATATTAAAATGCTACTAGATATTCTTGTTGATTCTTGTGTAAGCTATCAGGTCAGCCCTTTTTCCTATTCAATTACAGATACTCTTCTTCAAGGTCTCACACAAAGCCAAGAATATATATTTTGTGTAAGGCTGTTGAAAACTGGAACATCTGGGTTCAATGCGGTGAATTCATGTATATCTTCAAAGTGGGAAAAGATGTTTTTCTAAATTGACATATTAGCTTGTCAACCCCAGATTAGAAAACAAACACTTATCCACAACAACACAAACATCCGCTAGTTGGTGTGTATGTTATTCTGCTGGGAAAACGTTGGCAGTAAACATGCCAACAAAATAACTTGTGAGTGAGCAATGCTGAAGAAAGAAACTGAGAAGAAGAAAAAATTATATGAGTGATGCAATCCTGGAGCCCATCGACTATCGTGTGATGATGAATTAGCTTCTGGGAGCAACGGTCAATATTTTGGAGCTTCCGGTATAGACAGAGGATATCTGAGTCAACACTCCATCTTCCCTTCACCCCAGGACACTGTTTATATTCAAACGTGTCAAACGTTTCTTCAAACATAACACAAAAATAGATTTTTACAGGGGTTTAAGGTCCAAACAAAAATTTTGGCTGATCTCTGTTAAAAGCTATCTGCATATGAATGCATGTAATTAAAAAGCAGATGCATTTATATCAATGAGTTCTGCCTCTTCCCCACATGGATGGTTTATCTGTGGGCCAAAGCATCTTCAAACTAGAAATGGAAACCAGAAGACTTCTGTCCCCAGAACCATGTCCCACTCCAGATCACATGAAGGATATTTGTATATTATGGGTGAAGAGAAATAGACAACACACATTTACACAAACACATTCTCAAATATGTAGTCATAGGATTCGTTGGTGATATAAATATATTACAGCTGTGTTAATATGTCGTAACTGGACAGTTCCATCGGCCTTGTCTCAAAAGGCAAACATCCAACTGTGTCTTTGCAGCTTTGTCCTCTTTGAATCCCTCTCATCTCCCTCTTAAAAAGTAACTGCCCCCTTTTCTGTTATATGCATTTTATATATCTTCTGTGCCTTCGAGACCGGCTGATGTTGTTTCAGTGAACTCGGCGTTCTCTGAGAGCTACCGCTAAACACCAGCGATGGAGGTCAATACAGCTTCTCCGCAGCTTCCTGAAATGCACTGTTCAAATATTGAGCCGTGCTTAAATTTTCAGAAGTCTTTCTTCCAGCCGATTCCTCTGACATGCTCAGTTATTCAGAGTGTGCTGACATGAATGTTTCAGTTGCGTTAGATTAAATTAAACTGAATTAAGGATGATCACACTCTTGGAACTGTTGCTATTTCAGGCCCAGCAGGATAAGCTAAACTAGATTGATACCACATATATCTGATTCTTTTTTACCTTGAAGTTCCATTGAGTTTCACTAATGTGTATCAAGACTTAAAATATAAATATATGTGGGACCTTCCGATTCTTCTGGTGAGTATATCCAGCAAATTGTCCTGGTTTCCTATCATAAATTTCACATCGGGAATCTGCTTCGTCGATATATCTACGCTATAAACATGGTTCACAAATGAAAAAAAAAGGAGACATTAAGAGCCTCCGCACAAAATTATGACTTTTACAAATGGACATAAATGCAGAGCTTGTCCGCCCGTCCAAACTTTTTATCCCGAGGGACACATACAGAACAAAAGGTCTGGGCCACTCATGCCACCACACCCCCGCAATCAGTGCATTCAAGGGTACCCGAGGGTACAAACCCAGAACAAGAAGAATCAAGAAAGTAAAATTTCTTCAAAAATTGAGCAAAACTAAAAAAGTCCTATAAGTAAGTGCCATTTAAGTGCTACTAAATTGTTAGTGTAGTTTTTTTTTAATTTTTTAAATTTATTTTTTGGAGCCGGGCCAATTTAAAATGGATGGCGGGCCGCAGATAGCCCGCGGGCCGCAGTTTGGACACCCCTGGTCTACACAGTTAAAAGGTTTTTGCATATTTTTTTTAAATATAAAATTCCGAGTGAACTGGCTTATCTTCATTATATTCTTCTACTCCCAGATCTCTCCATCCCTGGTGCTAATGATGAGGCTGAATATCCTTCCTACTGAGTCTATCGACTCTTTTCTCTTCCTTTTTCTGTCTATCCATCACTTCTCCACCTCCACCCATGTCTGTGTCTGTGCTGGAGACTCTAATGATGGGGGCGATCTTTGTGTGGCTGCATGTGAGGTGTGTGTGTGTATGCATGCGTGTGTGTGTAGGGGATATATCGAGGCTGAGGGGCTGACAACGAGCTGTCTACCTACAGTGCAGCCAAGCACCCAGGAAAGTGTTATTACAGAGTTTATGAAATTCACACATATTACACTGGGATACTGAGAAAGAGCACACGTGTTCATTAGCACGATTTATCCTCTGGTTCACACCAGTGGCCTATAGACACCACCACAGGAGAAGGTGAGGTACTAAATGTTTCCTTGAATAATTTTTTTTGTCTTAGCTCAAAAGGCTAAAGTTATTGTCTCTGGTTAAGGTCATGTGTTAAATTTCACTATATCAGGTGTCTGCATTTAAGTCAGGGTCAAGGCCACTAAAGGCAAAAGGTTTCGTTATGTTTTCTATTTTGACACAAAACGCTCAAAGTGGTTGTACAACTAAAGGCTCAGCTGCAGCTGACCGCCCTCATTAATCATAGCATCGCTGACACCATGGGAGAACTGCACCCCTAACATCATAAAAACCTGGGTCACTAAATGCAGCATGACAGCCATAACAGCACACGCTCATGGCTGTGTGTAGAAGTCATGCTTTTTTTTTCTTTCTTTTGATCTTCACAGTTTGAAGCTGATTTTCAAGCGCAGGATATAATAATGCAAACGTCTTAAGGATATATGAGAATCGTGTCTAAGCAGGGGTGAGACCGGCCCCCTGTCATCCTGCTGTCATACTGCAGTCTGAGCTGGGCCCATTTCAGAACAGAGCTTTCTTCAAGAGGGGAAGCCTCTGGTGCACTAAAAGATGAAGAGGCTGCAGATCTATTTCTCATAGAGGTTCACTGATGTTTACACATGGTGATTGGGGAGGTGGTGGAACGACTGACTTCTTCCTGCTGTGGACGGAAATCACTGTGTGTGAGGGCTGTGTGATCATGGTGAAACACGGAAAACATCATGAAGGTGCAGTGTTTACACCGCAGGATGAAGTTGGGTCTGTGAAATGACCAGTCACAACATGGTAGACGGAGCAATCTTTGGGCGCAAACACTGGATGAACTTAAAGGCCACATGGAGAGCACATACCACCGCCATGCCAACGCCCTGTTCCAACATGTTAAAGAAAGAGGCAGAAAAATCCTTGATACTGGATCTGCTCCAGAATTGAATGAGTTCTTCATGAGTTTTTCATCTGTGGAGTTCAAACAGCTGCACCTCTGAACTTCTTCTCCAACAATCCCATGAACGCACAGCTCTTCTTGGACAGTTCATTGGCCCAAAAGGAGCAATTTATAGACTAACGTTTGTCCAGGTAGGAGAGTTGAATCACGCATGGATTTTAGATCGGATAAGTACAAGTTCCATTACACTGCTCTGCCTTAACACAATGATTTGGGTTAAATAATCATTCCACAAATGTCTTGGTCTGTGGAGTTATGTTATCAGCCACCGCCTCAGACTTGTATCCACTGCTACTCTTTGAAATTACATTTTTATGTGAGAAGCTTACAATGCAGATTTGTGACAAAACTTTAAACTACATTTTATTGCTTAGGCATGTTGTTTATATTTTAAAAGTATTATAAACAGGGTATCTGTTGTTTCTGATCAAAATTAACCCGCCTGGTAGTGCTGATTGGAATATGCTTGTTTATGTTTAAGCTAATTCTTTATGTCTAAAATGACCACGAACATCTCTTGCTGTTGTGTGTGAATTGGTGAGTGTGTTCATCCGGTTGATTGGACGTGGTTTTGGTTCTGCACCAGCGCTCCACTGTTACTGAAGAATCATTGCTGAACACCCCTAAACCACACACACACACTGACACAGCAGAGTCTTAGGCACACAGTGTTGCAATGAAAAAAGAAAACGTAGAGAGAAAGACTTGTTTTCACCTGAATCTAAATGCTAATGCAGGAGGATGCTGGAAGGAAGTGGAGGATGAGTAGGCAGTGGTTTTAGATGAGCTGCTGGGAATTGAGATGACAAAACTTCTTTACCTGATCTGGATCACCTGCTTGATAGGGATCAGGGTCATGTATGATTGAATGCTGAATAGGACACCCACACTGTGTCTTAAACAATGCCTGGGGCTGTGTGAACTATTGCAGGGCTCAATTTATGACAGACGATGCTGGTGCAGAGCTGTTATGTCAAAGCACATGGATAGAATTTATGGAATTTCTGGGATGAATTAGTAGCGTTGGTGGCCTCATTCTATGATCGGAATCCTCAAGATATAATCAACAATCCAGTACAGGCGTTTCAGCTGTACGGTTCAACTTTTCCCTGCAGTCACAGTGCACTTGTCCTCCCTCTAACTGTGAAGTGTGCAGTGCAATTCGCTATCAGCTTATGAGACATTTGCCTTTGAGCTCGAACTCTGAGAGAGGGCCCTCTTTGCCATGCACTGTGCTCTATTAAGAGAATATGATAATTATATACAGTCAAAAAGCAAAAACAACCCAAAGGGACCAGGTCAGCTACATGTACAGAAGTCTTCCCCACTCATTCTCCCCTTACGCTGTCCTTTCAATAAAAGTACAACAATTATTGAAGATACGTTGAGCAAAAGCACCTTAAGGTTGACACTTGCACAGGGGTCAGGAAATGGACCAGCGAGCAACCAGATCATTTTCTGGTTATGAAGTAAGAACAAACTGAAATACATACGCACAAAACTGTCAGGCTGAAGAAACTGTCATTATTTTAGACCAAGCTGGTTCCCGTCCAGTGCCTTTTCTTTATATTCACAAAATGTAATGGATGATAATCATCTACTCCACGGTTGTCAGTGCAGAGGTTTCAGACTCTCTAATTCCCTTGCGGGCCTTTTTATCTTCCCCTAACTCTTGGGATTCTGCTGCTGCTGAACCTGAGTTGCAAATGGCCTGTCTGCTTTTATTGAACAGATGCTTTTCCAATTTACATTAAGGTTGCGGGCTGACATGCTTCGGAGCTCGCAGTGTCACTTCTGTCTAAACAGGCTTCTCAGTCTCTGTTTGACAGTCACTTTAAAGCAGCAGATGACACATTTTTCGTGTGAGCCACAGATAAGACGCTAATACAATATAAAACTCTTTTGTTTGCCTCTAGCAGCCACCTCCACATGCCAATGATTCTTTATTGAACTGCTACACAGAGTAGGTGTCTTTAAGCTTCCCATAAACAAGACCTTTTTCCTATAGAGGACAATTCAAATTTATATAACACCCTTCGAGGGTCATTCTAGATTATTGAACACATAAATCATACTAACATTCTCTAATGCGATAGATGGAACTGCTCCTCTTTGACAAGACGTCTGATGTCAGATGATACACGACGCTCTGTAGTAATACCACTCACAGAGTTGGGCAGTTTGTAATGTTTCTATGTTTTTATCTAGCGTCATATTAGTATCCACCCTGTGACAGCTCTTTAAGACACTTTTGAGTTTTTTCACTGTCTGGTGACAAGGCTCCCTCACAAATTCTCACTCTGAATGAGCTTCTTAGCTGTCAGCTCGCTCGTAACACATTTGCTCTCAAACCTCATCCAGTTTAGCGTCAGGTTGTAGTTGTAATGAAGCTTGATATTGTCTTTTCACAGAAGACGCTTCCCTGCAAACTACACACTTGTCTTTCACATCAAAAAATAAATCAAATTGCTCGTACCAAATTCACCTCGCCTTTCTTTATCTTGACAGTCAGCTGAGAGGTGCTTGTCAGCAATGACACACAACAGCTAAGTATGTGTGTATCGTTCACCCTGATCATGACCTGACATCAATACAGCCAGTAAGAACCAGCCTGAAGGACATTCTTGTTTTACTATTTTGCTGCAGCAGAAAATTAACGGCTCTCATGAGATGTTTCTGAGTTGCTTTTTTCATGTTTATGAATTGTCTTGTGGGCTGTACAAAGCCTCGAGGCTGAAGATTCCCCACCCCTGTCATAAAACATAGTTTGCTGCAACAGCATGGCTGGTATTGTTTTAAGTTTAAGTGTTTGTGTGTGTGTGTGTGTGTCCACAATCAAGACAAATTACATTCCTGGAGCCACCTACTGTACTGGCAACTGGGGAGGTGGTTTGAAAAACTCTCACAACTGAGAAAGATGCAGTCATGAACTTTACATTTTTTCACATCGAGACTACACACAGTGTTAATTTGAAAACTCGGTAAGATGCGTTCGCCCCTGACGTCGGGAGTGGCAAATTTGAAAATATGCATATTTGAACTTTTGCATCACTAAAGCAGGTGAGTGCTGAGAAGGAAATCACCGGACTCAGTCCTGGCACCAACCAGAACTAGAGGGTGATCAAACCAGTGAGCCTCAGGGAGCGCTGGAAATGACATCATCCAGAAACAGCTCCTGGAGGAGGCGGTAACAGTCCTAGAGCACCTAATGACAAGTACACTAAAGCAGTTGCGGTTACTTCAGCCAGTACATCACGACTCTCTTCCTCTGGCTCCCCACAAAGATGTGTTCCATTCAAAGAGCACACTGAGTGCTCATGCAATAATGTAGTAAGTAACACTACTTTGGTCAAATTGGCAACATGTTGACAGGTCTCACAGCTGGTGTGATCTCTCATCACATGATGGTCTTACTAACTTTCAGAGCCCACACTTTGACACACACGACTAACCTGTTAATAACCTGTTAAAAAGATCTGATCTAATGTCAACACCTGAATCAAGTTTTCAAACCCCGCTGCAGACGCCAGCTCTCGCAGCTCTTCAGTGACATTCTTTAATGAGCCACTGTAATGTTAACAGCCAGATATTCAACATCTACACATTTTTACAGGGAAAAAAATTGTCATTTTCTACAACCATGTGTATTTTCTTAGGTTCTATGATGTGTGATTCAGTTTAATGCAGTCTCTCTCTCTCTAGTCAATCTCGGCTAGGTTGACATGTAAAAGATGTTTTTAAAAAAGTATATTTTTGTTGTTGTTCATATTCATTACTACATCCAGGAATTTGACTTTCATATCTGCTCTGTGCCAGAATCCATTCTTCACCACTGTATCGGATACCATACGCTGATCAATAAAAGAACAGAAAAGGCAAAACAATACAAATCAATATGTTTCATTAAGAAGATGTGATCAATGCTGGAGTAACCTTTTCCAATTCCTGTCTTGGCTTCACTGAGGATGGTATCATCTTCACGGAAATTACACAACCTCACATCCAGTAAGTTTATAATTATGATTCCCTCGTTTACTTAAATTCATTGGAGCAACAATTAGAAACACTTCTTAGTTATATACAAATTCTAGACATCATAAACTACAGCTTCTTAAATGATAGTTAAATTACACCTGCATTTAACAGAGCCGAAAGGAAAAGACTTGAACTATTATTGTCCTGTATTTCCTGCAGGAACTGTACTTCTTCAGTCTACCTAATGAATTGGTCAATAAGTAAATGAACCTAAAAGTCGCTAATTTCCATCAGACAGCTAAAAAATACACTACCATGGTATCTGTAATGTTTCCAGTGCAGTTATCTAAGAAGGTTATTTAACAAGGGGCACATTAAATGTAAAAATATAAAATACCTTTCTAAACGTTTGCAGAGTGTTATTTGAGGCTCAGTACTGGAGTCCAGTTCTTTGGCCTTGCAAGTGTACAGCAAGGCCATTATAGTTCTAACATGACATGTTATTATTATAGTGATACGCTGCAGTAGGTCTCTTCACATCCATCTTTATTGATAGTATTTGTTTTTTAATTTTCTTTTTTGTTATATTTTTTTGTCGATAGCAGACAAAGAGGTACCTGGCGGAATGCAAACAAGGACACCATGGTTCCTGGTCTGTACTTTGACCCCTTGGTCACACCACTGTACAGTGAGTTTTAAAGAATTAATGGTCATTTACGTTTTTTATTTTTCAAAAAGAACCGTCTATGAGGCCTGGACTCTTTGAGATCTCCATCAAAGAGCACAGCCTGTTCCTTCAAAATTGTGGAAGAATTTATCTTCAAATTTCTAGAAATCTCTCTCTGTCTGTCTGTTTTCCTGCCTCAATGTGGCTCACACACCATGAGAACATCTTTTCAGCCTCACACTTGACATGTGGATTGTTAAGGACCAAATTAAGTGCATCATCTGATTAGTGCAATCTGGACACAGGATATGTTCTTTATTAATCTTGTTCTTTTAATAAACAGTCGAAAAGTGCATTGCTGTCAGTAAGGGATGTACAATTCAACAGGCTTGAACAGACAGTGGGCAAATTAAGTTGAACATGTCTGCTACATCCTCGGGATAAAGTACAGCATTGGTTGGCAGATGGTGGCTCAAAGCTTGCCTTCCAGAAATAATATCTGGCCCTATCGACCATTTCGATAAGTTGACAATTTTTATTCCACCATATCGAACCGTTAAACATTTTTGGGTATCATAGGTTCAAATTGACATAGTTGAGCTTCACTGAACTTTGAATGAACACGTAAACAGCTCTTTGTCCAGCAGTGGGGGGCACAGCTCCAGAGACCAGCATCAGCTTGATTACTGCATGTCACTTTTGCAGTTTTAAAGAACAGACAGCCCATCCAGGAAAGTTTAAAATGGGTACTGCACTTGCCAATCCCTTAACATTAGTTTGGATATAGTAAGTAAGAGATGACATGAGACTCACATGTCTCGTGGATTTCTCATGATAAACACTCCTGGGGTTTAGATGCCAATTATTGAACTGAGGGAATCTGAAAGGGGCTGGTTGTAAGGCCTCTCTTAAGGCTAACATGCTGCTGATTGCTATTCCACTCAATCGGTATCACCTCCGTTATGCCTTTGTGCTGCAGCTCCTTCAAAGTAACCCCTTTTTCATGTAGCGTTTCCAATGTTGTGTCCATCCCTTGGAGCAGCAGACTAGTTCAAAGGGAATTGCAACATGTTTGTGGAGTCTGACCGATCTTCTAATCTGCAGCCGCAAAGTCAATTCCTCGCAGTTTTAATGATGCTATTTTGTACTTGCTGTATTAACTTAGAAAAAACAAAAAAAAAGGTTTGCTGCAGCTGAAGACAGATTTATGGCAGGTTTCATCATGCGGTGGAAATAATATTTATTTGTGTTATTTTGCTTTGTGGATCTAGTCAACAAATACAACTGCTCTACCCCTCAAATGCCAAGAATAAGTTTTTCAGTCATTATGTGTGATTGATCTCAATGGTGTAATGGAGATCAAATTGATAAATGTTATATTATTTAGGGAAATGAGTGCAATTTCACTTTGCAATCCTAAAGGGTCACATGCTCCAGTGATAAACAAGTTCTTGGTTGATATGTGCTTTCATTGCACCTAATAAGAGAACCTGACTTGTGTTTGATAATTTCTTTACAGCTTGTTCCCATTCCCTTTTAGCCGTACAAAGACATATGGGCCTTATCTGTATCTGTGGGGAAATAAAGCAACGCGGTTATGTAGGACGACTCCAATTTGTGTCAGAGCTTCACCCCCTTACGACATCTGGATAAACACCCAGGTGCTGTACTCTCCCCTATCATTTTCAACGGGGCCCGCTCACAGCGAGTGTAGCTGGCAAAGCAGAGAGCCACGGCGAGTATTTCTTTTAACATTCATGTATTCACTTAGAACTCTGTCAAAGCAGCAAAAGCTCTGAACACAGCCAACTGGGGATCTCTGGGAAACAGGTCTCGTCCCATTTCATCCTTTATAAATCAAAGCACACTCCAGAACTTGGACTGAGAACAATACCCCTGCATTGGGACGTCATCCATGTTGCATCTAAATGCGAGGCGGTGGTCTAGTGGCAGAAACTTGGACTATGGGCAGAGAAGGTCTCTGGTTCGTCTCTGGTTCGATTCCACGGAAAGACAACAAAAAGACGAACCTGGATTGATCTGCCCAAAAATCCAAGAGTCTCTCTAGACCCTGTCTAGTGCCCCTGAGCAAGGCACCTTACTCCTCCAACATCTGCTCCCCGAGCGCTGTACATAGTCGCTCACTGCTCTGTGTGTCCTGCACACAGATGGGTCAAAAGCAGAGATTACATTTCCCTACCTGCATGAGTGTGCGTTTGCATGTCTGTGCATGTGTGTGGGATAAATAAAATGCATCTACTTAATTTAATTTAATTTAATTTAAATGCATCGGAAAATGTGTGTGTAAGGCTTGCATTCTTGCATATGTGGGCTCTTGCGAGACTCCGGTGCACATGTGATTGCATCCATATGGCGCAGCTACGCCGTGTCAAATGTCACGGCAAGGTGTCAACGGCTGAGCTCATTATGGCTGATAAGGTGTCTGTGAAAATGATGCCGTGAGGGGAGGACGGGCAGCGGAGCATCCGAACGTTTAATGAGCGAGAAGCACCGAGCTCGTCGGAGGAGCTGGAGCTTTGTCCTTCCTCCCACACTCAGCATCTCTCCCCTGGATTCCCCGCTATTGTTCTCTAATAAGGCCGGCTTCTTGCTGTTGCTCACATGCCTGTTTGTGTGTGTAACATCCATCCATAACAACATAATTATCAGGTTTTGTTTGAGGCCCCTCTCCCCCCCCCTCTCTCTCTTTGCCCTCCCTTCCTCCACTCATCCTTGGCAGGTTTGGGCACATCGGGTGCTGAGGAGAGGAAGCAGAAGGAAGGGAAAAGGAAGGGAAGATGTGGAGTGAGGAAACTGTGTTGCCTGAATTAGCATATCAGACACATGGTGAGGGCTGGAGATTGGGTACTGGAGCAGATGTCGATTTACATATTCAACGTCGGGCCAGGGGTGCATGTGTACATAGGTGTGTGTCAGTGTGTGAGGGGCTGCAAAAAAAAAGTAATGGATGTCATCTGTGTGTGAGAGGCATGGGTGGAGCAGAAGTGGATGGACTGGAATTGAATGAGGGTGGAATCCTAATCAGAGTAAACACTACAATCTCTTCACCCTCATCGGGCGCCGCTCATCTCGGTCCGAGACGATGAATGAATCTCTTTGTTTTTTGGAATAAGACGAAACATGAAAGCACGGTGGCTGTGATTGACGGGTGTATTTCGCAGACTCTCTGGCAGGCGCAGGGAGCTGATCAAAGCCTGAAAAGCTGTCTGACAGTGTTGATGTAGTTAATTAGAGTAAACACAGAGCACTCACACGTCGCCTCGTTATCGTCTACTCAAACGCACATATGTGGTAATATGTGTTGTCTTTATCTCTCTATTCATAAGTCTGAAACATGACACCTCTCTTATCCTACTCCCTCTGTTTGTGCTTCAGTCTTTCCAACATTGTTTATTTCATCCCCTTGTTTTATACGCTTCGGCCTCCTTTCTCTAGTGTTTAAAAGAAACTTTCCAGCTCCTTGCCTTCCTGTGCGACCCCTGTCTTTCATACTCCTTGTGCACGACCCTGAATTTGTTCAGGTTCTCTCTGCGTCTCCGTCTTTTTCTTGAGGGAGAACAGGTGGTTGCGGGGAGCAGCCTCAGCCATATTGCAAGCACAGAATGGCGAAGAGAGCGAAACCCACATGAATCACATCGGCGCACTGCTGGGTCGACGCGAAGCATACTTCATGAGCGCATGTGTTAGTGTGATGGTAAAAAAAAAGAGAAAGAAAGAGGGAGAGAGAGGAACTGAGTTCAGATGAAAAGGAGAAGAGGGTTTGTGCTGGAGCTATGCTGGCTTATTATTCTGCTGCACATGCACATGTTGAACATACAGTCCTTTAGCTGTTATCCAAAAAGGTTCCCATGCAGAGTACGGCACAACCAGACAGTTAGAGAGCAGTCATGAAGGCTGTTGCTCATAAGGTAGAGAGGATCTTCCAGTATTCAGAAGGTCATGGTTCGATCCCCGGCAACTCTACCCTGTATGTTAAAGTGTCCTTGTACTTTGTTTGAATGTTTGTGAATGGGTGAATTTTGAGAGATTAGGCTGGCAGAGTCTGTGCAATCTTTTAAGTCCCTTTTCATACACTCCTCTATCGAAACATTTTTCCTGATTTTATCTGAGTTGATTGTCTAATTATATTTTTCGCTTTGTTATTTTATTTATACCGTTAGAAGTACCACACAATGTGCTTCTACTAGAAGGCTGTCTTGATTTTTATCTGGACTATTTATTTATTTTATTTCTGCCCTTTTTATTTGATTTGCTGTCTGGCTTATTGTGAAGCACTCTATAATTATTATCATTATTATTGTTATTGTTATTGTTGTTATCATCATTATTGTACTGCCACATGCTTTGAGTGGTTGATAAGACTAGACAAGGTCTCTAAAATTACTGTCCATTTCGGGGATATTTAACAAAATAACAATGTTCAGGCTTAAATCCCCCCCCGATCTGAGAGGTATTTTGAAAGTTTACTTTTCAAAAACGAAAAGAAAGAAGCGATGAAATCGAAGCTATATACAATTCAATTGAAACATTTGGTTTTAAAAATAATGACTCGCAAAGTTGTTTTTGATAGCTACAAATCTGGATTACTTGTCTTTGTTTTTGTTTTTGGCTGTTGTTACAGTATTGTTTGAAAGCATTTAATGCCTTATGTGGAGCACCTCGAACTGCCTCCACATTCTGATATGTGCTTTACAAATAATCTAAACTTAACTTTATTCATCTTCCCGCAGATTGTCCTCTTTTGAGCACTTTGATTTATCCCCATACAAGATGAAGGCAGAACATGTTGCTGTTTGTCTTCTGAAGTTTAAAGGTACAATCCTTCAATTTGACATGAAATCAAACCCTATAATTGCCTCTCTCTATAGTAGTTTGCATTGTTAAAGACAGAGTCTACTGGCTTGAATCTAGATTGAGATTTACTTCACATGCATGAAAGGATAAACTTGAAACCAGGCACACATCTTTTTTTTCTGTTTTCTCACTGACACCAGCGTCACTGTCTGTATCCCTTTACATGACGTTGCTGCGTAAATTATTTGCTGAAAATTTGTCGCTGGATATTAAATCTGTGAAAACACCAGTGGTACGGATTGAACTGGCTATTTTACAAGGAAAGTGTTGGCTCAGCATCTGTCGAGTGCTTACATTGGTGCTGTGGGCAGAATTGAAGGAAATTAAAAGACCTCTTGAACTTCAATTATGAACTAGGCAGATGTAGATACCTGTAATGTAGATATAGATTTCTGTAATGCATTTAGAAAAAGCATTGCACAAGTACGTTTTGGCCGACAGTGTGAACCACAACTGGTAAGACCGACACCCCTAGTGGTGAGAGTCAGAGACATCATGTCAATGAGTATAACACCTAACCACAGTTCAGGTATTGTATGTGTAAGCAGTTTGAACTCATATATAGCAAGTATATATAAATGTTAAAAGATGTGTACGCAGATTGCCACTGTTAATTATTATTGAGGGGGGATTTAAGCCTGAACATTGTTATTTTGTTAAATATCCCTGAAATGGACAGTAATTTTAGAGACCTTGTCTATTCTTATCAACCACTCAAAGCATGTGGCAGTACAATAATGATGATAACAACAATAACAATAACAATAATAATGATAATAATTATAGAGTGCTTCACAATAAGCCAGACAGCAAATCAAATAAAAAGGGCTGAAATAAAATAAATAAATAGTCCAGATAAAATTCAAGACAGCCTTCTAGTAGAAGCACATTGTGTGGTATTTGGTATAACGGTATAAATAAAATAGCAAAATGATAAATACGACAATCAACTCAGATAAATGGCCATGTTGTTGGCCTATATGATGACAGGTATAAATGCACATGCAAACAGACAATGCTTGCTGTCATGTAGACACACAAACACACAAACACACAAACACACACACACACATACACACTACACCCAATATACAAACTTAATTACCCACCACAAACACATGTACAAACATTAACATACTCACACAACCCACAATGCAGTATACAGTATGCAATCTACTATATACAGTGTTATCAGACACTTCCCTGGGGCACTATGTGTTTGTGCCTGTGGCTGCAGGATATTCTCCGCAGGCTCACCATGTCTCAGACATGGGAGCTGCTTCGTGTTTGTCCCTGTGGCACTGCTGGAGACAGATATCGCTGCCACCCGCAAGACTGCAGACACCTCCAGGGCCGTCCTCTCCAACCTCCAATTCAGCCTTTTCCAATCCCTCATCCAGGACTTGCAATCTCCTCTATTCTGTGTCTCCCTCCATTCCATCCCTTCGTCTCCCTGGTCATTCCTCTTTCTCTTTTCTCTTTTTTTTTCTTTTCGTTTTGCTCGCCCAGTTTTTCTCTCATGTTTCCCCCTTTGCAATCCCGCTCTCTCACCTTTTGTGTCCATGTCCTCTTTCTTCCTTTTCCCTCCCATCCGTCCTCCTGCATCAGACCCGTTTCGCTCGCACTCAATATTGTATTGATTGGTTTCCCTCTGTGTTCTCTGACCTTGCTGTAATAGTGCCAGAGAGGTCACGGCAGATAGATTTCTCTGAAAAAGACACTGTCATGTTCGGTAATCTATGGTTGCACCGTGCCAATTAACGACAAATAGACCGCAGACCTTCCTCATTTAGCTTTTTCACAGCCTAAATGCATTTTGCTTCTTCAGGTCCTGTGTCAGTGGCAGGGGAAAAAGTCCAAGGAGTCCTTGTAGTGGCAGGTGAGTGGAAATGGACATGGGAGAGATCACAAGGCTGCTGCGGGGGGATGCTGAATAGCAGCGTGAAATAGAAAAAGGGGTTTTAGGAGAGCAAAATTGAAATGTATTTAGGGGCTGAAGGCCATGAATTACACAGAGAGAGGCCAGGCCTACATGGATATTTCTCTCTTCTCTCTCTCTGTTTGGTTTACCCTTCTGCTTCCTCTCCCCTGCTGAATTCAGTCTTGTTACGTGAATAACGGTAAAAAACACATCCTCTGGCCAGACAGACCGCCGCCAGTCCCCAAATGCACACGCGTACACGCTTCGCAGCACACAAAATACACACTGAAACACACATTAGCACTGCATCAGCTGCCCCAGAGGAATCCTTCTTTCACAGATGGTGTGAAAAATGTTGGTGCTTCCATCGTGACACCCTCATGGAATTTGAAGCCCCCCAACCCTCCATCGTCCCCTCTGTATTTCAATCTCGGGCAATGTTTTCTCGCCTCGTTCTCCTCTCTGTTTCAGCTCTCATCCCCCATCTCCCTGTCAATACAACTTTCAAAGTTGTCTTCCCTTATTCATCTGCCCTTCCCTCCCTCTGGCAGCTTTTCTCCTGTAGATTTCCTCTCCCCCTTTGCTTTAAGGTCAGATAGCAACTGCCTCTATTCTCTCCCTCCCCCATTTCGCCGGTCCCTTTCTCCCAGTTCCTCCTTCAGACTTCCTCCTACAGTGCTGTCATTGAGGCTTGACTCTCTACAGGGGTGCTAATGTAGGAAACTGTTAGCAGACATGCCGCTGCAACCCATTCTTTCTAATGGGACCGGGGACTCTGTCCTCTTTCAACATAAACCCACCTCCAGCTTTGCATTATACATCGCACAGAGCAGCGCCCGCACAGCAGATGAATCAGAATGCGCTCAAGACAGTGAGAGGGTGCCACTGCAATTTGTGTGAACTGGAAGACATCTTTAGATAAAGGCTTCATCTGGTTAGGGTCTGAACCTTGTGGTTTCAGCTTGGCTTGTAGTTCCTCTGTGATTTATCCAGGGCAGCATAGGGCTCAGTGACCCTTTGTTTTGTTGACGGGATCAAAAATGGTGACGAAACCAGGTCGCAGCAGCTTTACAGTTCACTAGTTGACTTGCAGGAATAACACATGCGCCCCCGAAAATGCTTTTGCAACGTCAGAATGAATATATTAAGATTAAGATCCATTTATTTGTCCCAAACACATGCACAGACATGCAAAGGCACACTCATGCAGGTAGGGAAATTTAACTTCTGCTTTTGACCCATCTGGTGCAGGACACACAGAGCAGTGAGCGACCATGTACGGCGCTCGGGGAGCAGATGTTGGGGGAGTAAGGTGCCTTGCTCAGGGGCACTAGACAGGGTAGGGAGAATCTTGGATTTTTGGGCAGATCAATCCAGGTTTGTCTTTTTGTTGTCTCTCCGTGGAGTCGAACCAGAGACGAACCAGAGACCTTCTTTGCCCATAGTCCAAGTTTCTGCCAATAGACCACCGCCTCTCAGTAACTAATAAATGTTTAAGCTAACCGCATTGACATTGAGACTAACACTGATGTTGAAAATATGAATGAACATCTGCATATTTTATCCATAATGCCAATTATCAATATTTTACCACTTTTGGAAATTATTATAATTTCTTTCTCAGCAAATTAGACGAGAAGATTCAGACCAACATCGTGTGTTTGCGACATAGCGGGGAGCTGGAGGTTATTATCTAATTTCGTCAAATAGTGACTAAAGACTGTATTTACCTCAGATGAAGAAGGTCACAGGCCTTTATTTGAAGTGGGCTTTAGAGACAGGCTCATTTTTTTAATCCCCAGTGTTTGATATGTATAATTGGCTATATTTTAATACAAAGCCTCATTTTGATCCACTCTAGAGTAAGCAGTGGAAACAGTGAACCAGGTGAAGTGATGTTAGCTCAAGCTAACGACAAAAACACTCATTTAAAAAATTAATTAAAATCTCCCCTTCAACAAAGAAAATGCATATTTATATAATGTCTTTTGTTTGCAGTCTGCTGAATTTTTTTTACACAACTACAGAACACTGGTTAAACTGGAAGTGATGTATTATGGAGAATCTAAAAGCTGTAAGTCTGAAGTCTTAATGATTGTACCCTACTCTCTGTACATGCAATAAGTTACAGCAGAAGAATGAGAAGAACAGGAGGATGGAGGACAGGAAGAAGGACTGATACTGACTCAAGTCTGTGTTTTCTATTCTCTGTATATCATGTTAGATTTGTTTCCAATGACACATTACTCAGTTAATAGTGACGTTGCTGTTGTGAGCATTAGTGCTGCTCCTATATAAACACTATTCAGTCATCATGTCAGATTCTCCAAATCATGTTTTATTGATTAAATATGCTGTTATGGTGCTTCCTACAGTAACATATACGGGTTCAATCGGTTTCTCAAACTCAAACATGTATACATTTTTGGTTCATCCTATCACTGAGTCATTTTCTCTTGCTTTGTTTGACATAAATGTAATTTTAATTCTTAGTTTTTTACATCCTAATTCTCCCTCATATTAATTCCCTACATGCAATAGTCCAAATTTGGGCTTTTACAGTACATTTTTCTCTCAAGGGGGACGTGCCCCCAGACCCCCCCAAGCTGCCTACTCCCATCCTTGTGGAAAGCCCTGAGCTGAGCCGTGCAGCTTGAGAGCTGAAGAAAGTCCTGCTAATAGTTTCCTGGCTCCTGCTCTGTACTGCACAGAAGTGAGAATTACGCAATCTTCACATGCAACTCTCGGAAGGAAAATTAGTATTTCATCAAGTGGTGAAGTATTCCCTCAAGCATACAGGATGAGTGCTCTTCTACCACCGCTATGAAAAATACTCATCTCCTTTGGCTGGCATGTGCCCAATAATACTGTGTATTGGGCACACCTCAAAGATCAGTTCAATAACTAACCACCATTCCATATCAGTGTACAGGGCACATCATATTAAAGAACTGGTAACCATAGCAACAGTCATTAAGTTTTACTCTCACTAGTAAAACTACATAGTCGTAACATCAACCGGCTGCAAAGGATATGTAATGACAGCCTACTTCAGTTAATAACTATGGCATTGTTGGAATGGACTTAGTGGACTATTTTTTTGTATAAGTTTACCATCTGTGTTATTACTTAACCCCTTGACAACCTTTGTAGCACTGAAATATTCAACAATGGATATAAAATGTATCTAAAAAAATTATATAATTCATTGACTGTGTATGACGTTTGTGACATGACAGCTCCCGAAACGTGAAGCGAAGCATCCATTTTCCCGGGGGTGGCTTGCTGCAATCTAGGTCATAAAACCTCCCCATGTTAACAGATGGAACATGGACAAGACCTTGGACATAGTGGTGAGCACTATAGCCATACAGTAAGAATGTTTTGGGTTTGAATCCCGCTTTTGCTGGAGTCTCTATGTTGACTGGGGCACAGCAATATACTGGCAACTTGAGCAGGGTTTTCCCCACCTGTCGCTCACTGCAGTATAGATAATGGATGGATGGTTTATTTATATTAGATTGATTCTATTACGCTGATGTATGTTCGAGTGTTTCCGGTAAGTATGGTTTAAAGTGTATAATACGAATAAGAAGGGGGTAAACATCATGAGTAACAGCTTGCAGTGATTTGCAAGTGTATCTGTTGGACCTCCATACATCCTCAGGTTTATATTGCACAGAGATCTCTACCTTGCTTGGTGTGTGCATCGCTGTAGCGCTAATAGCTGCATGTACACTCGCTCTTTTTAATGTTTTTACCATCCACACAATGCATTTCTTTCTGTCTTAAGTGAACTGGTCTTTCCCTAAGAATGACCTTTGTGCGTGTGCATCCCTGTATAAGTGTAATTCACTCTAATGTCTTGATTGAGCAGTTTTGACATGTGTGACACATTGTCCAATAAATCACTGTTTACAGTATGTGACAAAAGCTGACATTTAACGTTTTCTCTCTCTCTCTCTCTCTCTCTCTCTCTCTCTCTCTCTCTCTCTCTCATCTCTCTCTCTCTCTCTCTCATTCCTTCTGTTTTTCTCTGCCTCCAACCCTTCTGTGTCCCCCAAGGGGCAGAAGACACCAGCAGTGTGTCTCAGGGTTCCACTCTCTTAACCCTGCAGGCCAAAGATAGCAGCGAGGGGGGAAGAGTTCCTTCTTTTATTCATAAAAGCTCTCTAGGAGCTACATTAGGCCAGCTGGTAAGGGAATGCAACACACGCTACAGTCCAATGAATGCGGTGCCACATTAACCTGGCTATGAGAGCCTGTGTGTGTGTGTGTGTGAGTGTGTGTTTCTGCATGAACGCACTCACCGCAAGCCGAGGTGGGGATGAGATATTAGGCAAGGCTCAGACAAATCTTTCAGACCCACATTCACATTTTATGACATTACTGAGCAGAAAGATAGATGGGATCATTGTACAAGTTCAGCAGGGAATACAACGTGGGCATAAGGAGGGTTTGCAGCCATGTAGCTGTCAGCCCCATAATGCCATTTACTCTCTCTGCTTTCTCTCATGAGCCATATTCAGAAGATCAACAAAATGATTCTCCAGTGCACATGCCAGTATCAATAAGTCACACAGCTGCAGGGATGAATGCATTAGGTGTAAGGCGACTGACTGTGTCTGTCGAGCCTGTCTGCCAGAGCAGGAGGCTAATTTCCTGCTGAAATAAATGGGATAGTATGGCTATCTTCATCTAAGCTCTTAGTGCAAAGACTTAAGTGTTTGTACATGCAAGCATAGTGTGTGTGTGTGTGTGTGTGTGTGTGTGTGTGTGTGTGTGTGTGTGTGTGTGTGCGTGTGCTTGTATCTTGATCTATTTAGTTTTTGTCCCATCTTAATCTTGGTGGAAGGCTGTTAATTAACCCTGCTGTCAAGCCGGCAGACGTCTAAACCAGCAGCCGTCACTTCTCCAGGGTCTTGTTACCACTGTAATTAGCGGCGGATAAGAAATTACAAATGCGCTCACTCCCTCCCGTTAAGATTAGGACACCTTGCCGTTTCTCATTCTGATGCATGAACGTACCAGTGTTAGACTGGGGATGGTTGTCGACAAATGGGGAAAGCTAATCAGTGTGAAGCATGTGCATTGCAGCTACGGGCGACATAAGCCCCCACTTTAGAAAGAAAGGGCAATGGACCCTACTTTTCTGCGTTTAATTAGTTCTCTCAGTTGGATGGAGGTGAAATAGAGAAGATATGATCCCTGTGTGTATAAAATGTGCATGCACACCTGACAGAGGTAAAGGAAGCGAACGGAGCGATGACTAATATGAGATGGGTTTGAGGTGAGAATTAACACAATCTATAACTAGGCAACACTAGCGTAACAATGCTATTGGCAGTGTTGTACAGCGGTGCTTCCTTTAGCTTCTCTACGGTTTCTGATTATACCAACATAAACTACTGAGTTAAAAACTGCACAGGCTACTTGAATGCAATATTAAGTTCCTCTAGCCTTTAAAGATTGTAAGGCCTGAGCACTGTCCATGGTTACTTGTGAAGGCAAAGTTCACAACGCTCATGTAGCTCGCTGGCCTCAGACCTGCTGCAACATAAACCAGCAAATGATGCATTTCAAAGCCCATCCATAATTGATGTGAAGAAAACACATCAATAAGTCAGCATTTCTAAAATCTGCCCAGTCCCTCTAACTGAAGTTTTGAGTAAGCTGAAAATATTCTGTGTGTTCCCAGAGTACAAGAGAAGGCTCCTAATCAATAGACAATAAAATGGAAAGGGGAAAATGAAAAGAACATTTCGCTTGCAAGTCACTATTTTAATTAATCACTTCTCAGTCTTGGTGGAGTTAAATATTTCATCACAGAAAAATAAAATGATGAAAAGACTTCTTTAATTCACTTCAAACTGAATATAGTTAGTAAGTAAGCTCAGCTACACACTAGGCATCTGTTTCCATCCTTCCACATCGGGGGGAAAAAACAGATTCAACTGGTTTCGTGTCGTACCGTCATGTACCTCACCCAGTTTGATGGCTCAGTAATGGAATACCCAACAGAAGTTGAAATGCACCCTGCCTCATGCAATTCTTTCAGATTAAAAGCTTTTATTGAGGATGCAGGGCATGTGGAGAGCCTAGGTGTTTGACACTTAACTCATGAAAACACAATACATTTCAGATCAAGAGTTTAAATAGCTGTAATATTAATTAGAAAATGTGATGTTACAGTTTCAGTATCAGACTCTAGCGCCCATCTCCTGATTTGTTTGCAGCATTTGTAGTCTTTCTCAAACTATTACAGACACCTTGATTTAATCGAGAGATGAGATGACACAAGTATTGGACATCAACACTGCTTGGTTCCCTTGATCATTCAAAGGCGAGAAAAATTAATTATCCTTTTTACTTTATTATGTGTGAGTGAATGGAACTAACATTTTTGCATATGGAAAAAAACATAAAGAGAAGTGGAGGAATAAGTAAAAAGAGAAAGTCTGCAAATCAACAGTAAAGCTTCAGTATTTACCTGCTCACAGTAAAACTACACCAAGACTGCATCGTCATGGCAGCAAGCTTACAATTATAACATTCTGATATTTGGCAGATGGTTTGTTTGCCATGATGTTTGCACCTTAGTTTAAGATGTTAGCAAACTAATACAAACCACAGTTGAGGCTGATGAGAATGTTAATTGTTTTACTGATTCATATAGCTTTAATGAACAAATTCGGGGATCACCAGAGTTATTGCAATTCATCTTGTGGGGACCATGAACTTCCATACCAAAACCTAATGGCAATCCATCCAATGGCTTTTGAGATTTTTCTCATCTCAAATCATAACTGTCACCATCATGCTGGGGACCGGTCAGGAGATAGCCTCGGTCAGCAACTAGAGATAGTTTTCATTATGAATATGAAATGTCTAAAATATAAGAAATAATAATAGAATTACTTGAGCCCAAGGTGATATCTTCAAGTTTCGTATCTTGTATAAAACTCAAATATTTAATGTAAAACAAAGAAATGACACCTGCAGGTGGCATCACAGGAAAAGTTTGGAGGATCCTCAAGGTTATAAAGTTCATCCTCTCTGCACCATGACTGCCTAATTTAAAAGCAATCCACTCAATAATGACAAGACACATAATATCAACCTGCTGGTTGTACTGGCAGAAAGCTCAATGGCCACCAAAATTTGTAGTTTATCCTCAGGGAAGCATGAATGTCTGTACCAAATTGTATGAAATAATTTTGAATACATTGCAATGTTTCAGTTTTAGTGATGTGGGTCAAATAAAACTTTGACCTGCTTGTGGTACCATGAATGCCAAGGGTTCGCTAGAGTCATTAAGATTCATCCTATTAGCACTATGATTCTCACTGCACTCCACCCAATAGCTCTGTCACTAAAATCCCAAATTAATAATCTGCTGGCAGAGAAGGAAACGTCAGTGGAATACAAAAATCTGTAGGATTCATCCTCTGGAGTTCATAATTACCTGTACAAAAGCTTGTGACCATAGAACAGTTGTATAGATGTGTCAGGATAGACTTAAGGTGTGGACTGACCAGCAGACTAATGTCGCCCTCCATGGATGCTTAGCTATATGCTAAGTCAATGCTAGTGATGCGAGTATGGACTGGCAGACAAAAAAAACAAAAAACACGTTGGTGCTGTAAAGAGCAACGAGTGTACTTGTGTCAGTGGCGATGACACTGGGGAGATAAAGGTTGGGGGTTGCACATTGATTTCTGCTCCGGTGTACGAACAGTTAGCCACGGCAAATTAATGTGACGCTGTGCAATCTGCCCCGCCTGTCTCCCATTACACAGGCCTGGAGACCTGACAAGCCACAGCTAATAGATAATGCATGGGAGGGAGTGAGATTGAGGGGAGGTGAAAAAGAAAAAAAAGGGTCCACTGGGGAGCGGAGCGGTATAGGGAGGAGATGAGCGAGTGAAATGAATTGCACAAGCAAAACTGGTAACAAAAAAGGTCTACAGCATAACACAAATGAGCGGGAAGTGACAGGGAGGAAAGAGGAATCAAGGTAGGAAAAAGCAATAAAGCTGTGGTGAAGAGACACAGGCTCGTTTTAAAGGGGGATGAAGATGGAGAAGGAGGCCTGAGGGCACGTAGACAGGTCGATAGACGTTTTACTACAGACTCATGAAGACACATTAAAACACACACACACAAAATCAAGAAAAAATTCTCACTTTCAATGGAGGTGGTGGGACCCATGGACACACCCATATTCAAACAAACTCAATGTACTTTGTGCCTGTGCATGTGTGTGTTTGTGTGTGTGTGTGTGTATATATATAGATATATATGTGTACTGTATATACCGTACCTATATATAACATATATTGTACTAACACACACTCACAAGACACAGGGTGCTGATGCTGATCCAATATTTGCTTACACACATTCTCTCAGAATGATTAATGTCTCTTTGCTCCACACGCTGACCCATGGGGCACAGCAGGCCAGTGGCGGAACACAATTTATTAAGAACCACAAGTGTGTGTGTGTGTGCGTGTGTGTGTGTGTGTGTGTGTTTGTTTGTGTGTCATGGTACCATGGTTGTCCACAGTCAGTATGTACACGTATGTATGTGCATGAGCAGGGCTATCTGCAGGAGTCTAGAGATTCAACAGTTTTTGATCCTCTATAGTAAGGCTCTTCTATTTGTTTGTGTGTATGCGTGCCTTTCGCGTGTGCAAGAGGGAAATGGAGGATTTGTGTAGAGGATAGATATAGCAGTGTTTCCATGGAGATATATGTCATCCTTCTGTCTTAATATATCATCCCATATGGACTGATAAAAAAAAACTTACCTGGAGCTGACAGCCAGAGGGAGACAGACGCATCACAATGACAGAGAGACATAGACAAGACAGAGAGAAAGAAAGAGCGAGAACACCACATCACATTCATGGCATGTCTTCCTCGAGGCACTGAACCCCTTAAAACTACTGTGCAGCTTGGCTGTAACATGGCTGACCCTCCAAAGCAACACCTCTGAGGAAATGCACATTAACATACATTAGTGCATCTGAATGTGTAACCGAGGGAGAGGCAAAAGGAGTCATCTCACTTGTCTATGCATGGTGACAATAACAAACTTGTTTCATTGGCAACACACTACAAGTAGGAGTAATAACTATCGAATACAGCCACTACACAGGCCCTGGATGGGGAGACCATGATAGAGCCAACTCTACTATCAAAGTTGGAAATAATCTTTGGAACTTTTGATCAGCAGCTATTAATGACAACATATCTATCAGTTGTCATTGTGAAAACAAATAGATTTCCAACTCTGTTTTACAGGACTTCAGAATTTATTTAAACTCATTGTTTTGTTCTTCAGACTGCAACATTAATTGAGTATAGTCTGACTGCTCTAATTGTGTCATTAACACCCAAAGAAAAAGCTTTTAAAACCCACTATGCAAATAATGCTCAGCACCAAACAGTGGGCAGACCAAGTTATCCACTAGCTTGAGAACACAGTGGATCACCAAGTAGCAATAGAGCTAGCTATTTCAGTCAGTTTGAGTAGGTGGAGACCAAAAGCTGAGTTAAAAGAGGGAGAGATCAGACCTTGGATAAAATCCTGACTTAATAAATGTCAGGATTTTTGCTGTTCATCTTCTGGATTTGTACCTAAGTAACTGTTTTCCTTCAAGTTCATAATATGTTGACATTGTTAAGTCAAAAGGTATTGGGAATGTTGTAAGCACAAGTATCAGAACTCTCAACTACCTGTTTATTATTGAATAAGGTAAAACCCGAGTTTATTACATTGAGAATAGTGAATGAGCGAGTGACACAAAACTGTCTGGTAGTTTTGTTTTAGGAAAATTAATTACTGTCGTTTTTGTTTCATTTTTACTTTGTTTTAAATGAAGAGATATTAGAGATCAAAGGGGATGCAAAATACAAGCAAAGGTTCTGTGAGGTCAAAAACTATTTTTTAGCTCCTATTAATGATGACATGATGTCATGTTCTTGGCAAGTGAATTGCTTGTCACCATTTAGTCTGGGTTGATTAAATTAACCTAACATGCTCTGATGTTGATTTAGGTGATGCTTTAATCAAGCAAAGATTACAAAATTGGATTTTATGGATGAGGCAAAAGCCTGATAACAGTGACTGGAGCCATATCATTTGAATGGCTTTGCAGGCCTCGACCTGACGCATCAAAAACTGAACAGAAAAAAGGGGCAGTTGAAAAGAGAAGATGAACAAGATAGAGGGCAGATTTTTTAAAGCTGATCACTGATCCTGAAAGCACTGAAGACGGTGTCAAATAATTTCATCACCCTTGAAAAAAGATGTGCGTCATGAAAGGTCTTGCAGCAGCAGGAGATAAGTGACAGGACAGAGCAGGCGATGGAATTTGTGTCACTGTGGCCTGAAACTTACCCACGCTGAAGATTTAAGAAATGAGGTTTTAAATCTTTAGACAAAGATTGCTGCACAACACAGAGTAAAAAAAGAAGCTGCGCATCAAATGGCAAGTCCTTGTCTGATCAGAATACAACAGAGCCAGCCATTTGTTGTTTTGAACCATACAAGTCACAAACTTTCTGCGATGAAGAAATGCCAATCGCAAATGTAGTTATTCAAAATAATGATTATTTTACAAATAAAGGCAAACAATAGAATAAGTCTAACCAGCCCGTACAGAAAAGACAGCAAACAGACCGGATCTAACCACCAGGTTTTCAACCAACAAACCATCTCATGTGTTGTATAACATCTTAACTTGATACTGTCTGATTGGATGTAAAAACCTGATGGGTTAATCTGAGAGTATCAAAATATAAAAAACAAAAGATTATTTAAAGAAAACTAAAGATAACAAATACTACACACAACATAAACAGTGGCTGAGTGGCACTAAACATCGAGCCCAAAACATATATTTGAATAAATCGATTGAAAAAATTACCACTTTATTGGATCTGTGGTCTTTTTCCACTATATTGTTCCGTTTCTTTTTCTACTGACAAATGTAATTGGCATATTGCTGCATTGCAAAGCTGACAATTAGACATTCACTTAATCAATATTGAGTAATCTTAAATGCGTATTATGTGCTTACTGAGTGAACAAACTGCTTAATACTGAGCTCAAATTGAATTGAACGGAGGGAGAGCATAACAATCTGCCAATAATACATGTCAAACGTGGCCGCAGCCCTCTTGAGTCTTCATCAGTGTTGTCCAGGTCTGTGCTGTACGTCTGCCTGCATGTCCTCAGGCAAAAGAACAACATCGCAATCGATGATTACCACAAAATGAACCACTGTCAAGAAGCAGTGGCAGAGACAGCCATTAACATTCCACGGCTGTAGTGCACACATCCAGCCTGCAAGACCACACATGCATGCGCAGTCTCAAACATGAGGCTAATACATAATTCATAATAATATACCAAATGATGTACAACTCTGAAGGAGGTTCTGACAATGTGTAATAATGGAGCTACACTCCCTGACAAATCTGCACATAAACAAATGATCGGGATTGTCATGAATAGAATGTATGACGCTGCAGGCGCCCCGACATCTGTAGGATGACAAACGCGGGAGATGATTAGATGTGGAGGTAATTGCAGTGATGTCATAAGAGAGAGATTGCTGTGAACGTAGCAACTGATGACGGCGGTGGTGGGTTAGAGAATTTGAACTGAATTATACACATTTCACTCCTGAGGTACAAACGATTGTACCTCAGGGTTTTCTACTAACAACTTGCCAACAAATCCCACTTTCTATCGCTTGGGTGTACAGGTAGAACAAAAGGTTCCTTATCCCCTGCTGTATGTCATTCAGCTCCTCCTAAGGTATCTCTCGCTGTTTTCTCTATCTGTTCTGGATCTCTTTTGGCATACCAGTTGTATGTGCCTGGAAAAACCCAAACAGAACACCGTCCTACCCCTGAAGTAACTGTTGAATTGGGTTCATTGAGTCTAAGGAGCAATGGTTGTACTCCTTAGTCCCATTCTGACACTGTAATCATTCATTCATTACAGTGTGAGGATGGGACGGAAGTGTGTAATGGAAGCTCATCTCTGCTGCTTGTATCCATGATCTAATTCAGAACTAACAAGTCCAACACTGCATATTTGCTGTCAAAACAATTTGCCCATGGTTCTCAAGCCTTATCTTGCCCGGTCGTGTGAGCTCCATGGCTCCGACTTAAGGGACTGCTTCTTACAGTTGTATTGTTGAGATGCATCTGATCATTTTTGCTCTGGTGGCATTGCTGTTTATCCAGAAAGGTGAAATGATAAAGAAATACATAATCCCAACTGTATATTGTAGAGAACACTGAAAATGTTCTCATCATCATCACATCCCATTTTTTTTATGTAGTCCTTTGTAGTAAACTAATCCTGTGTTTTAGATGAGCTTTGGTCATAGATAATAATTCAACTCATTGCTATGCCAGTCTAACGTGTAATGCTGTGCTTTTGCCCTCTCAGAAATAATCCAAACATTTTGAGACACACTGCGGTGGTTACGAGAGATTTGATATTTCATCACCTTCCCCTCTTTGAATTCGGATTACTCCCAATTTTTGATGGTGTAATGATGACTTGTGTCCTCCAGTCCTCAGTTTTTCGGCTAATACCCGCCGGGAGAATCTCTCCTCAACTGATAGTGTGAGGGAGAGGATAAAATAATGTTATTAGAGGGGAGAGAGCAGGAGAGCTGTGGCTTTGGAGAACAGATTAGCAGTAATGCCAGGTCATTTCGCCATGTGGCTATAAGACTCTTGCACGACCTGAGCGGGGAAATTAAAGTGTGACATAATTACCTGAGTCAGATCGCTAAGAACTTCCAGCCTTGCAGGCCACAATTAGTTTGGAGAGCAGGGGAGAGCTCAGGGTTCTATCTAGCTAATGACCATAATCAATCACTTATCATACACAAAATCAAAGAGTGGGAATGGGTTGATTCCATAGTAATTCAGCTCGAAAAGCTTTTGCCACTATAAACAATTGGCAGGAAGCTGATGCAGGAGAAGAGGCGAGCCAAGAATGGCGCACAGTTGCTTTTCAGCAAAGAAATAATTCTCATTTGCATAACTTTCAGTTACCATGCAGTACAAATGGATACGGCCCATATGTTAAGCATGGTGGCTGCACTCTTCCCCTGCGAGAGCATTATTTTGAGGATCAATAATTTGTATTCTCTTCTTACCTATGCATATCTTACCAAGGACAAGAAGGAATCCAATTTCCTTGTCAATCTGCAGAGACTAAACAATGATTTGTGATTTAGTTCACTTAAAGGATTCATGATAACAGCAGAGTGTTGGAGCTGGGTCTAAGCATGTAACAAAATGTCAGATAATGTAACGACAAATAAATATAATACTCTTAACATCTACATGCTCAAAAGACTACAATGGTACAACATTTATGTTCTTACCCATATCACGTGTTCCATGTATTTGGGACGATTGGATATTCTGCTGAATTGTATTATGCATGTTAGGCACATGTCCCAATCTGCAGTCATAGAATTCTGAGTAATTTCAACATTTTGTCTATATTTGGTTATGATGAGGGAAAGATTTAGATATTTTTTAAAGAAGGAAATTGCTGACAATGACCTGAAAGACATAAACAGTCAAAACCTTTACCATGCCCCATTCTGGGGCCCTTCTGCAGTAAATAGGCTGTAAACTGCTTTGGGAAAATAAGAGGTGACCTGAACCAGGCTGTGACTTGTCTGTGAAGATTCTCAGTCAAGTGATCTTTGGCAACTTTTCAAGAAACAGAAGCAGGACCAGTTACCGTTGTGCACTTGTAGAATTTCTGAAGACAGACAGTGACTTCTAGAAACTGAAGAAATGGGGGCATTGTTAAGCTTTTGACAGGCAGACTCTACTACTGTAGACAAAATACCATAAGGTAATATTGTCTTATAACATGGGAAATTATTAGCCATGATTTGCATGTTCACGTCTATGGTAGGAGATCCACTCTAAATTATCAACTACATGTGTCAGCTTCTCTTGGTGTTTAGAGTAAATGTGATGTATACATGTTAATGAAGATATATAATAATTAATCTAAGTATCGATCAGAAGTAAGGTAAGGAAGTACAGTAAAGAATAAAACTTTAAACTAACCACAAGATTAGCAAAATTGGGTTTAGCTCGACGAAGATTGACTCAAATTAATCAAACACTTTGATAATTGGGACAATTCTGCTGATAATGTCATACTTCTTCTACTCTCTATGTTGCCCTGCATATGAGTAGTTAAGTAAGTTAAACAACTCAATCACATCGTGAATCAGAAGCCATAAACAGATTTACTGAATTTAGTAGTTATAATAGAAATAGTTCATTTAATTTACTACAAAGCATGTCATCATGAAGTAAGCCGAGGGATTAAAGGTAATAAGAATTTGTCAGAAGTCTAAAGCTTGATCTCTTGTTGTCATTAATTGGGTAACATTCACAGAATATTGTAAAAAAAGGATCTTTAAATGCTGAATTATGTGTATGGGGAGGTGCATGCTTAAAATGACTTCATTGAGAACATGCAACTGGCTGCGCAGGCACACATCGCACATGTGGAACTGGAAATAGTCACACATTGTCTGCCTTCTCCTGTCACCTCACCTCTCTTCACATGCTGGCAATTATCGACCGTGGAAATGAGATAAACACCTCTACGCTGGATTTAGGAGATAAATGTGATGTTTATTGCCTTTTAGATTTTCTCTGTGTGGTGTCATTAGTTATGTATGAGTCTATTTAGAGGCGCTGAATAATGAGCATTCATCCAGATGTCCATCCAACTTACACAATTTTAGGATATGCCCAGTTTATCGGCTGCCATTGATGTTACATACTGATAAATTGGTTTTAATATAATGTGTACCTTTATTTTTAATGACACATAAAGAAGGAAGGTATTAACACCATTTATCCTTACTTAAATTGTATTTGCCAGTACTGTACCCAGAAGGTAGGCAAGGCAATAATTACAAAAAAGTTCCTCTAAAAATACCCACTTGCTCCCCATTGCTTTGTTTTCTTCCATTGTACCTGCATTTAAATACCAGTAAGAAAACAGTAATTTATTTGTGCCTGATTCGTACAACTTATTTACAGCACAAATTGCTATGGTGAGCAGATCAGTCATTGTTGCACGACCACAGACTCTCTGTGGTCAATTTAAATTAAATCCACTTTTATTCTAATCGTCGCTGAGTTAGAAACTCAACAAAACTTCACTAATCTAGAACTCTAACATATCCATTAATATGCATAAGTTGTGAGGTAATAATATGACACATACTGAGTTTGCATCATCTGCACTTCTGCAAATTTTGGGAGTCAAGCTGAAGTGAATCTGGCAGGTTAGCTGATTAGAATGGCAGAGAGAAAAAAGATAATGGCTGAAAATGACTGAGTTTATATAGATTTCAACCTTCTCCCAGATCCAGAGATGTAGTCAGAATGTTATTAATAATCTGTAAGAGGTCATGAGCTGCTATGGTCCTGTCCAGATTTCAGATATTATAAAAAATGTGATTTAATTTAAGAAAATACATATTTTATTTTGCTCGACGAACGGTGTAAATGGATAATTACAGTAAATTGGTGTTAAAATTAAGTTTCTAGAAAACATCTGGCATTCAGACTGAGAGAGCAGAAGCAATCAAACTCAAAAGTCTGTAATTAGACAGATTAGACTGTTACTTTAAATGTGGTTCTCTTTTTACATGGTCTCTGCTTAAACAAGGAAGACTTTTAATTTAACTTAGTACTTAGATTAACATTTAAAGGGTTTAATTCTAAACCAACTTTGTGTGGGTGGAGGTGGAGGTTTAATTAATATTTGCCCTGCTGTTTTGTCCAATTTAATTAATCAGTGCAAGTAAAACTGTTTAATCTGCATATGTATGAGCAGTAAATAGTACTTTAAGGGGTGTGTTGTACTGTCTTGATGAGTGCCTGGGAGAAGAAGGTGATAGTCCATTTTTAAATGAGGATGGCAGATCACAGTGGCAATTGTGTGTCAGTAGATTTTGAGACACCATTTAGGCTGTGGCCGAGGGGCAGGATTAAACCCTGCAGAGATGGTTACCCATTCTAATTAGCCTTTAGAACCCTAACTTCTTGTTTTTTCCCTTATTCCTCTTCAGTTTTCCATGGTAGTGTGGCACAAAAACAACAACAAATCATGCACCAGAAACAGAGAACGAGTGAAGAGAACAGGAGACAGATTGTGAGTGAATTGCAAATCTGGCTGACAACATCTGGGGAGTTTGGATTTTAAGTACTCGCTCCTGGGTAAGCTTATGTGCAAACAGTCATTTTTCTCCTTTGTGTCCAAGACATGACTTGTGGGGAAACTGAATATCAGATAAAAGAATGTATGGGAATCTTAGGAGTGCCTGCAGTAGAAATAGCAGGTAGAAGTCTGGATGTCTTATTCCTGCAGATTAATACCTTGAGAAGATATTGCTATAATGGCAAACTACAGATCAAGATCAATTCTTTTAGTTTGTGAAATAATCTGGTAACACTTTGTCAAGGCTTCCCTTTCAGAGAGTACTTCCATTAATTACACTGGAATTAATGGGAGTACTATTGGCTAATCAATCATTTACTTACTCTTTAAACATCAGCTATGATTCATTAATTGTATTTTTGGGGTTATCAATCGTTAAATAATTATGCCTACAGTAATATATCAATTTGGAGTTGTAAATGTTAAACTGGCGATAACTGAACCTTTTTTTGGCGGCGTTTATATGAATTCATTCTGTTGAGCCAATCCCTTGTTAAACATGCATATTTTCCGACATATTGATACCTCATTCTAGGTGTAATATATAATTTATTTACATATTCATATATAATTTACCACCTTCAAAGATCCTTGTTCTTGTTGACAGAATGGATTTGTCTTTGACTGGGTTTGACTTGCGCCTTCTGCTGGAGCTAAATCCCCGAGCTCTCCTTAGTCTCCTCACGAGACAGCATCTAATGAAACATTTAAATATTTATGTGCTGAAAGTTGTTTACTGCCATGTCTGCGGCATACTGTGGGGTGGACGTGGGAGAAAGCTGGCTCTCACTCCGTTCTCTTTGAGCAATGCCCTTCCTCTCTTATTTCACTCCTTCCTTCACTTATCACAGTTGGTGAATTAATGAAGGTGAGGACAAAAGAGAGAAGCTTCTTCAAAGACCCAGAGAGGACAAATGGAGCCGTACATTATATTTATTATCATTTTTGTGTCACTGCCTCATCCTCCACCTCTCCATCTATATTCAAAAAACTCACTGCTCAAGTAGTTAGTTGAGTAGTTTTAACTATTCAACTCACAAGTAATATACTATATAACTGAATGTGTACTAAGCCCTGTCCCAATTCCTCTACCTTGGCCCTATCCCCTAAATATGAAGAGTCCTTCGAGGGTCCCATTCCAATCAGAGCCACAAGGGAGAGGGCAAGAAAATCGTAGTATTGGGACACCACTCACTAGCCAACCAATGTTATTACAGTGACATACAATATCAACTAGGGATGTGACTTTACAGGAGTTTTCATGTTCGACTATTCATAACGTTACTGAACAATTAATCAATTATTTGCTAAGGCTTTTCAATGTACCATTAGTCCTGTTCATAGAATCTTCAGCCCCACACTGAAAACGTAAATAAATAGGTGGGGATGTTTTTTTCGGTCTTATAGGGGACACAGGAGTAACAAATGCTGCTTGTTACTTTCACTCAGAATGTCTAAATGCTTGTTGTGACAACGTGATTATAGTCACGTTGTCACTATTATAGATAGTGATTTCCCTGCATCGCTTGTCACATCAATTCGATTCTGATTTTTATTTACTGGACTACATAGTCCGCCTGTATCAAACTTTCTTTCGTGGTATTTCTGCAAGATTTCATTCTTACATTTATGAACATTTGACCTAAAGCCATGTTGATTTGCTTTGTCCATTCCATTTACTACTTAGATTTTTGGGGGGGTCCTGAATAAACTACTGTTGAACAGTTAGTTGGCCACTCCCCCGACATCACATACAGAAATGGGACAATACTACCCCTTCACAGACACGGGAAAAATGGAAGGGCCCAGGGGGGATTTGGGACAGGGCATAAGTCTTTAGTGATGATTGCAATGTAAACACAAAAATAATGAATTAAATTCAAACATCAAGCATCATAGCTAGTTTTGAAGTTTATGAGTAAAAAAGTTGCATTTAAAGGTCTGCTTAATAGATTAAATAGAATCATCGCAAGCAATCAGAGAGGAGCCTTGGCGGAGCTCGACTTTTGGGATTTGAGCAAGTAAATTATAAATGCACAGTTGTATTGTCATTATATTCTGTTATAATTTCTGAAGATCTTTGTCCAGCTCTACTCCACACTTCTCCTCAGAAGGGATTCTGTCCTGTGAATATTACTCCTCTACTAGGAATTAAAATAATACAGTAGCCTCTAGAAGAATAAAACACACAAACACAGGCATAGCATCAATATTAAAGGAAATCCATGAAAGTCACAGACACTTAAATACAGAATTGATGACACTGAGCTTTAGAGAAAATGGTTGGAAAATGTTGCATCGAGACAGAACATTTTCCCATTAAGTTGAGCAGTTTCAGGATGAATAATGTTGGTGAAAGTTAGTGCAGTCAAGTTAGTGTCAACAAAAGTTTTTGCTTGATTTGTCATTTAGTAGTTGGTGTCAAAATGTATTTTATTTTCTAAACACAACCTGGTAACACTGCAAATGGCAATCAGTTTAGAGGTGAGACCAGCAAGAAGCAACAATGGCTACTTCGGATGAATAATTTACTGTGAAAACTCGGGAACTACCCCAGCCAATCACTGAAGTTATAAACAGCCTTTTGGATTAGATGGTGCATTTAGAGTTTTGCCAAAAAGTGGTAAATAACAAAAAGTTACTTAAAGTTTGCTCTTTTTTGTTCCCCATGCAGGCTGTTCCAGACGTCTAAGTGTAACAAAGTTTGGACAGGAGTAACTCCTTTGAAACTTTTATCTCCACGGTAAAAAAAAAGAATGAAACAAAACTTCATGATATTTGTCTTCGCTGAAACGGCAATCTTTGATAGCTAGCTTAGCGACAGCCAACCCCAAGTACAGAGCCATGTCTCAAATCCAGTTCTTTTCACCATTCCATTTTGTTTAGGTACAGGGCCATGTACTGCGGTGTGTTTCTAGTCCAGATTAACAACAATATTTTAGGTATTTATACATAGAATTATTATTCTTAAAGCCGCTTCCTTATGATACAACATGTGTCCCTTGAGAGCCGCGAAAACATACATGCCATCGTTGTGGTACTGTGGTGATGATTGCAAATTCAAAGCAGTTAGTACATGGATACCAAATTACTTTTTTATTATTATTAAATCTATGGCCACTAGCAGCTAGTTCTCAGCTAAATTGTACATTACGTACTTTCAGCTCAAATTCTGGATTTATAGCTCCAGTTCGTGGACAAGTCACCACAAGCTACAATAGCATATTTCATCCCGCACCCGCCACCATCTGTGGGTGGCCATCCAGCCTAATTGGCAAAGTAAAGCTGCTAGAACTGACTGCTCATCCACTTAAGCATCTACCTACAGCTTTTGCTTCTTCATAGCAGCCCCCAATGGGGTTAATTTTCTGCTGCTGCTACCTTAAGTTTCCCTTTTGCACCGCATGATGTGAAAAAGACTCCTCACATGAAATTACACCTCGAAATGTGCCTGTGGAGGTATTAATAGCATGTCCCCGCTCTGTTATTACAGCTGGGTATATGAGCAGCAAAGAGAATAAAAGTGTCAATCAAGGTGAAAAATGAATGGAGCAGAAAAGAAGTGGTCCTTATTAATGGTAGCTTTGTTGAGGCAGAGAAGTATATATACTGCAAGTAGAATACAAGCTAAAACAACCGTGTGCAGCTCAAGATGAGCAGCTGATTGGATTTCTGCAGGTAATGAGAGCAACCTGTCAGGCTATTCATGTGAAAAGCACAGATTCCTGTAAGCCCCATAAACCAATAGAGGGGCGGGCATCAGGGAGAAATCCAAGGGCAACTACTTTGTTTTCACCGTCATGGCAGAAAAGAAAGATGCTACTTCAGCAGTCACAAAGCATAGATTATATTCAGACTTGTATCATTTATCAGTAACCACATGGTCGGGCAATAAATCATCTATTGAGGAATGAAGAAATAATCTGCTCCCCATTGAAAAATGAACATGGCAAATATAAGTTGGCAAATATAACCTTAGGGTGAAGATAATGCTCTACATCTAGCATGAAATGTAGTCCTGGGTAGTTTAGCAAACCTGTCTCCTAAAAGTTACGTTGACATACAGCAAATCATTTTGTACCTAGATTTTACACCTTTGATTTTTCAGATAATCGTTTGCCTACAGTGCGCAGGGTTTTTTTAATCCCTAAATGTTTCACTGCCAACAAACATGGATTTCTAGTGTGTTGTGTAAGTCCAGAAAAATATTGAACAACTCGCAGATATGCATAACTTACTTGGTGAACATTAATGCACTTTGGATCTATTTATACACGTCAAATAGGTTGTTGCACGTTTGAGGATCAGCATCTGTCAGTTTCCACAGCAACATGACATTTGTGACTTCCCTGCTGTAGAGGGATTTCTGAGCAATATCATTACTGAGATCCGTGCGCAGGCAAGAGGCAGAGAACGTCTCGAGAAGTGAGCTCAGGAGCAGATCAATGTGAAAAGTTTCTGTGCCTAAAACTGTTTGATTTCTCAAAAAATAATGAGTTGGAAATGTTTTTATACCCAAGACAGACACGTGCTCCAGTGTTCCTTTCATAGCTCGGAATTTTAACAGTGGATTGTTTAACACTGAAACTTCAGGAATAAATAAGGTGAGAGTTTTAAAGTAGATAGCTTCCACTGTTACTGTGCGTTTAAGGCTGATAATGATTATTCTCAGTTTGACATGTCGACTTTCAGTTTGAGAAAATGTGTCACGTTGTTGTGTGTGGGCGTACAGCCTCTCTCTCATGATCCTGTGTGACTGATCAATAACACCCGGCCTGTTTATGCTGCAGTAACCTCCGATATGAGGTTTCACATTAATTTACCACAGTTGGCATATATCCAGTGCCTGGTATATTTTGAGAAACAAGCAGGAATTTAATAACTTGATTCCGTGTTCCAGTGTGACAATTCAGACACATTCACACCACACAAGCTCTCGTCCAAGGGGGCACGAGACGAGATCGGCGACAGCCCGCGAGTATCACAAGTTCCGGGCTGAGGATAACAGTCGACATTTAACCTAAAAGTAAATGATGCAGTTTCGAGTAGAATTTGAATGTCAGGGCTTACGGACACTTTGATGACACCACACAAGCAGTATGACTTGGGCCTTATTGGAGATACCTATAGTTTGATGGTGGTGGTAGCATTGGTTACCTCTCATTCAATCTTTTTCTTAATTTCCACCTCCAATAGTTATATTGCCTGGTAGATAAGTTTGAAAAAGAAGAATTTGTGAAAGTATGCCTTGTCTCTGTGGTGCTGCCAGCACCAGAAAATAAAGTGACTAAGGGTTACTTATTAATTATCTGTCATTCAAAACAACAACAAAAATGGCTGTTTAATGCAAAAACCCAACTGATTTTGCAAGACAACCTCCTACAGAACATCATGCACCTTCATGTTCTCGGGATTTTACCCATTCTGAGGAGGCATGCACTAAAGCCTGCATAATGAGATATTTATCGACACCGATTCTTCTTATTTAGTTTTCAAATGATGAACCTGAATGTAAGCACTGTTCACTCCCGCGAGAATCAAATGAGTCATCAACATTTTGTGCACGCTCAGCACAACACTTGAATTCGCTTTGGATAAAAGCGTCAGCTAAATGTAATGTAATGTAAAATTTTAAGATTTTAAAAATAAACTATGAAGGTGAACTAGTTCATTGTCATCTGTATGAACTGAACTTTTGGTGTTAGTTTTTTTTAATGGCGAACTGGCACAACATTGCCGACAATACTAGCGTGGGTTAAGAATTAAATTGAACATAGACTGCAAATAAGTGTGAAGGATGCAATTAGTACAATAACAATACAGGTTTCGCTGCCAATAATTTCTTCTTACTCCCAGTAGGCACACACCTCTAACCTGTGATGGAAATTGACCAGCTTGCCACATTTACATAAGATTTTATAAAACAAAAAGATAAATCAAAGCCTACACCAATGAATGTGTATATATTTTCATCCTTCTCTCCTCCTTATTTAATGAAATGGAGACACGAATGCACTCACATCTATTTTAGTGTTGTTTAAAGGCATTACATAAGGTTACATACTTACCATTTTCAATGAGTATTAAGTTATTACTAATTGGTTAAATGTTTCGAGCACCTTGCCCAAAAACCCTTAACACTCCAACATTGGCCCAAACATTAAATGTCATATTCTCCAGCTACTATGCAGGCAGATACGTTTTTGTTTGTTAAGTGGTAATATTATAAGCCATTTAGTGCACTATTATGTAATTTCTGATTCGGCAATAGATCTCCTTCTAATGCAGAGTAGACTGATTAGGTCAGAGTAATCGATAGCCACGAAAAAGTCAAATCTGAGTGTTGTTTGGCTGTTTTGGAAAATGCAGGAAATTGCAGACAAATTGAAGCAGCTATCGACGAAGCAGCGAGTAAAGAGAACACAATGCACTTACGAAAAATGTATCCTAGAATACATTTGATGGAATCTGACACATAATGATGATATATGGCTGTGTAACAGGATCTTGCGAGGAATTTCCTTTAAAGAGACAGTGTGAACCCAGTGCGTGTCTATGTGTATTTTGGCTCAGACAACGTGAGCCTTAATGTGACCAGACACCTTGCGGGTCCCAAAGTGACTCTTGCAGCAACAGATCAATCAGAGCCGGCTGAGTAGACAAGCTCCCTACACCTCCATTGTGATACCATTATCTTCCATTTAGGCAGGGAAAGTCATATTGATTCTTGCCATTATGTCACTGCAAATTTGGGTTTACTTTGCTCCTTACAAGTTCTCGGATTGCTCAGGAGGTAAAAGCCGAGAGCTGCGAAGCTACGGGAAGAATTTGTAAACTGATAAAAAGGCAACATGGCTTTAAGTGGCACAAATATAATTCAGGTTATAATTAGATCAACAATAATACTGGTGCTTACACATCAAGAGTCATTGAGTATGTCTTATACAGGCAATACACTGTAGCCCGCTGTACTCACAACATTGTTTAAAGACAAAGGAGACAACCACTCAACCAGGGAGATGAACACTCACATTTACGACCTTTACACAGACTTTCTATTGATTAGCAATTTGTAAACAGTGGGGATGCTCTTATCAAAATGTACAGTGGCTGCTGCACAGCAGAGTTCGGAATATAGAAGAATGGAGAGAATAGAGCACTGACTGCAGTTGGCCTGGAAAAGGGACGGAGCAAGGGAGAGTAGAGGAGGGGGATAAAGAAAACGCGGAGAGGCGAGAGGGGGGTCGAGGTTTGCTCTTGCAGTGCAGTAGGGACAGTGAAAGCCTTTTATACACTGAAGAACAGTGAACACATTCAAGTACAAGAAACATTCATTGATTATTAAATCTCCATTGCTAGTGGATGAACTGCAGCAGCCTACTTATCATTTTCCCTCTACAGCCAAAATAGAAAAATGCCCCAAGGACACGACCTGCATACTTGAATGTGTAATTAATGTAAAGTAAAAATGCAGTTGTAGTTCTCAACAGTATCCATACAGTAATGTGTCATTGCAACAAAAGAGGTAGCTGTGAACCTAAAGACAGTTATCTGTTTTCCATCTAGGTGAAATACTTTGTATTGTATTTTGTTGCTGTAAAAATGTACCAAGTACATTTTACAGCACTAAACAAATTAACTTACAAGGGAATTTTTCAGATTTTCAACCCAATTTGTATTGTTACAATACTGATCTGATCAGGATTTTTAAAGGGCTGATCGCTGATCAATGATTTTTCGAAGAAGTATAGGCTGATCACAGGGTATATAGCCTTGAATAACATGTATCTAGGGTGATCCAAGTGAGCACTTGGTCAATGGTCAGATTTCTCTTCCCTGCTCCATCTGCAAATAATCACTACAGGAATGAATCCTAATCAGAATTTTGTCAGTAAATGTCCATGATTACTGTAAAGTTTTTCCTTTATTTTTCTCAATTTAGCGCCACATTAAACTTCTTTACGAGCCTGTGTGTTTCACCTGCACAGTCAGCAGCTGCAGGAGTGACGCTGTGATTTTATAACTGAACTATATGAGCAGGACACAACAGCTTCCTCTGACTGTGTGGAAATCTGATGTTTTCGCATCACAGACAGATAAGCAAAGTGTATAAAGTTTCTCTTCAACTCAACTCTCAAGGGTGCTCAATTATAAAGGGAGTCTGGTAATATTGCGGCACACAAACATCTGCTGCTTGAACAAGACCAAAAACACAGCATTTGCATCACCATGTGCAACAAAGAGAAGCAGACACCATTGTTTTGCCTCATCTGATCGGCTCCTCTGATCTGGTTTATAGAGATCGCTGATTAAACTAATTAGAGGGAATATTGGCGGATACAGATCAGTGGTCGATCAATCAGAGCACCCTTAATAAAGATGAGCAATGTTGTTTCCTTTTATATTTTGCCTGTAACAAGGTGTCCCCATCTTTTGCTGCTGAAAATCTAGCAGACTAGTGCCAGCTCCCTGGCAAGAAGGACAACATGCGCTTCCACTTTTTTTTTGTGCTGCCCACTGACAGTCCAAAAGAGAGAGCTCTGATCGGGTTCAGAGCTGCAATTGTTGGTTCCGCTGTGGTAAACATTCACCAATGGAAACGGAAGAGGAGATGCTTTGTTGAAGCAGATTTCACCATGGAAAGTTTCTTATGGACAAAGTTCCAGGATTTACAAGAGAAAGAGCTCCAGCATGCGATACATTACAAAAAAACTTCAGGTCACAAATGGAGGGAGGAGTGTTAAAGACAAGCTTCTGGATCCAAAAAGGGGCAAGAGTGATTTGATACTGACATGGCAACATTACTTAATAAAAATATACACATTGGCACATTCCCATTCAAGACTAGCTCATACACTGCCCGTTTGCTTTGCAGGGGTGATATGAGAGAGTATATTATTTGCTATAGGTCAACCGGGACGTTTTGGTACACCTCACCATGAAATTATTTAATTTGGCCTTGGAAGGCAACAAGCGAGTCATGTCGCACCAGCTCAGATTTTTTTCTGCATCTTTCTACTTCTAAGTTTTAATAGAAACTCCCAGCAGTGAATTATCATTTAACATGTACCCTGAGGACCTCTTGATTTTCACTATGGATTGAGTAAATTTTTTAATATCTTGTGCATATTGTTACACAGCCCTGTCGATGGTGCTGTGCTATTTCCTCGTCAACAGTTTGTGGCATTGACCTGATCAAAAATGTAGCAATGTACCAACAAAGGCAAGGGAGAAGAACCAATGAATGCAAATAATAGTGGATTTAAAATGTTCAAGAAAATCTGTAATGCAAATATTTTATGAGGAAACAAATACATTAAACATGTTTATTGAGCCAAAGGGAAAAACACAATGTGCTTTGGTTTGAATTTGTTAATGTATGAACAGAACGTGTGTGTCTAAAAACATTTAGGGTTCAACATATGCCCTATGCATCTAACAAATATGTGAAGATACTTAACATAATTAACCGAACAAGTGATGCAAGCAGGAGGTTTGCATGTGTGGACTGTGTTACGGTTGGAGGGATGTAACGCACTGACAGCAGGAAACAGGTGGGTGAATGGCGATGCAGCTCCCAGATCCAGGAACAGCCGGCGTCACAGACAGGAGCCTCGCCACACATCAGGCGCCCCAGCGTGAGCGCAACATGTTTCGTTTCGCTAATCACTTTAAATAGTCACATTTGAGGGCCCCACTTCAACGGAGCTGCACTGCTCGAGTGCAGCGAGATTCTTACCTTTAATGAAATCATCTCAATTGGTTAAGTTATGGACATGACGTGCTAGCAGAAAGCTGTCGGCTCCTATAACCATTACCTATTGCATAGAGCTCATCATCTTATATACACGTTGCCTTATGCACTGGCATGCAGCTCTTCATCAAGGCTTTTACTGAATATCACCATTCATTTTACTTTCTACTTTTACAATGTGTTCATATTTAAACATCATGTGTGCATCTGTTTTTGTTGTTTCTCTTCGTATACTGTACATACGTGTATGTAATGCAGCTATAAGTTGAGGTGTTGTCTCAACACAGCCATGAATGGGCACATTGGGCGGATGGACCCAGCTGTGCACCTGAATGGAAGGTCACAAAGGCAGCACCATGAATCACCTCAACAGGGTTAGGCTGCCACAGATCTACATGATTTATCCCCAGCAGGAGAGTCCAGCCATGAGAGGAGGTCAGATGCATATAGTATGCAGTGGTGTCCCCGTATACAGTGTATTTACCTATGCAGCACGCACACATGAACATGGAGCTGTGTGCCATCAGGGATGCCTACACAAACAAAAACTCAAAGCAAACACACATACACACACGAGTATGCACCTTACCCCCAAGGTCATTAGCAGCAGCTCCCCCCTTGTTTGCTTATAACCAAGACAAACTGCCAACAAAAGGCGGATAAGCAAAGCTATCCATCTTTAGGGACAGTGCTAGATGATGTAAATGGGTGCTAAGCAGTGGACAAGGTAGGGGTGAGGTGACTCTCAGCAGGAGAATGAGGAGTGGGGGATGATAGCGTGATTCTCACAGGAATCCCCTTGCATGCTGTCAATTGGATTAGATGCTCAATGGGAAACGGGGAAATATACAATTCTTCCAATTTACTGAATTAATTTAAGAAAGTCTTTCAATTGTCTTCCACCAGAGCCTTATATTTCAGTTAATGAAGGATGTGCGTTCAGGCATTTCATGTATTCAATGAGTTTTTCTCTTAAATCACTTAATACAGTTCCGTGGCTTATTTGCCAAGTGTACCGGTCTGTTTTCACAGTGTGCTTTTGTACTGTCAAAGACTGTAGCCGGCCTTGGTGCAACAATTATGTTTTGCCTTTATGATTTCTCTCTCTCTGCATATCCCTTTACATGTGTGTGTGTATGTATCACATAGATTTGAACGTTCAAAACAAGTATTTGGCAATTTGTTACTATCAAACAATGCTTAACTGAAGTGCCAGATGTTTAGTTTGACGAGACGTTCAGGCTGACAGCAACATTCACGTAGTATAGTAAACAAGCCAAGTGATCCCTCCGAGCTGATGCGTGATAACTAGACACCCAACAGATCAGAAATGTGAAACACTTTTGCCGACACTAGATATCAAACGAAAGCCAGAGAAAATATAGCACAGCACAGACAGCTACTCTATTTGGACAACAGCTTCACCTGATCTTTTACCCCCAAGAGCAGAGGGACAGAAATGAGTAGATAATATATATATTCTGAATGAGTTATTTATATATAAATAAAGATAGAGGCTATAGGATGCAATAATGAACACAATGTAGTTGA
Organism: Pseudopleuronectes americanus; assembly: GCA_038501795.1. NCBI lineage: Eukaryota > Metazoa > Chordata > Actinopteri > Pleuronectiformes > Pleuronectidae > Pseudopleuronectes > Pseudopleuronectes americanus. The sequence continues at coordinate 15,089,348 of CM076731.1, read as the reverse complement.
GTATTTGATGAGATTGGAATTATTGTTTATTTCCTACAAGTCGTTTTTTGTTTTTACTCCATGTCTTTTAGTGTGTTTGTTAATCATACAAACTTGCTCTTTCATAAGTTCTACTGCGAATAATAGGGAATGTGCAATTAATTTAATTCAAACCCCCATTTCATTCCAGTAGACGCAGACTCAGATATTTTGGACCTGAAAGTGATGTCGTGTGAGGAAGGAAGGAAATGGTGAAAAAATAAGGGAATCAATTCACAAATTAACACATTCCATATTTAAAAATGTTTGTTATCATTCCCATGTGGTTTAATCCACACGTTTGGGATATTCGTGGAACCAGTTATTTAATTTTATCTAACGTTTTATTGTCATTTTGAATTCCTGAAAAGTAGGAGAACATTATTAGTTTCCAAACCTAAGCCATTAGCTCTTATCTTGACCACATATGTTGGATTAGACATCAGTTTTGATTGGCCTTCCATACAGCTACAGGTGGTAATAGCGACATTTTTCCGATTTGATGAAACGTCAGATTCCAACCGAAAATGGAAAAAGTGCTGCTCCTGCAATCTTCTAATTCTGCACTTTGATGTCTTTATAAATCTGGATCGCCCAAGCATATGGGCTTTCGGTGAGTCTAGAACGTGGCCTGGAAGCCTGCTTCATTTCATGTCATCACTTTAGTATCAAAGCAACTAACAAAACCTCTAATGACTCATTCTGTTATTTTAATCCATGATAATACATCACATTTGATCACGTTTATATGTTAAAGTTGTTATCTTACATAACTTTTGTGTTTTTAGTGTTTGTCAAAGTTCCACAGCCACAGTCCACCCACACTTGTGCTGTCAATCAGACTTCTTCTCAAGATAGTGTGGGTCTGTACTAAGTATATTGATTGACATGTCCCTTAACTGTTCAATCGTGGTTTTGTTGTACCTATGGGACCACAACAACCTACACAGTTATCGCTCTTATAGGAGTTTGGAGACATATATAATATTCTGAAAACATGTGTGGGTGTCCAGTGTCTCAACTTTGCAAGTTAAGTACGAAACCTATGAGTGCAAAATCAATGTAAGGGAATAAAAAGTGAAAACAATGTTTTGCTTTTAAAAACAGTGAAGCAGAAGTATGCAGTTGCATGTCAAGGAAACACTTATAACTGCACCACAAAGACATACTTAAGTACCACCAGCAACAACATTCAGCGATTCGAATGCGGTTATTCCGGCATTTCACACAATTTTGCAGCAAAGAATAAAGCAACCTCCCTGCAAACCACACAAAAGAAATTCCCTCTACGGTATACCCGTAGTGCTCATTTTCTTGATGCATGGTTCTGCTGAAGATGCAAGGTAACTCTGTTAAAGGGACTCTTACCTTTGTTGCATTTGAGAATTACAGCACATTCGAATCATCCCGCCTTCCTCCAATGCCCCACCCCCTCGTTCCCATCCCATGTTTTTTTTGAAGAAACTTTATTTACAAGCAGATTTACAACCTACTGCCTCCGCGCACGCACGTGAGTTTTTGTTTACCAAAGCAATGGATTCGGATTCAGAAGCACCGGTACCGTCACCACCTTGATGACGCGGGCCCGAATGCGCCACAAGAAGCAGACGAAAAAAACCTGCATGTCCATGCAGCAAACAGACAGGTCTGTCGGCCAATAAGGTCCTTCGGTCCGAAGAATTTTATTGGTTGAAGTTTTCACTAAATATTACGAGAGTGAAATAATTGTTTGTTTTAACTCCTGGTGGGTCTGTCTTGCATTTTAGAGTGTCATTACCTTATTAATACCAATTTAACCTTATCCACAAAAAGTGTAAAAATGCAACAAAGGTAAGAGTCCCTTTAAGCATCACCACAATGAAGGCAGTTATGGAAAAGCCCGGTGTATGAGAGCATTGTACGACCTGTTAATCTTATTGATTTTGAACACAGCAGACCGACACATTCCTGTTCTGGGTTCCTAATGATGGTCTCTCCACAGTTCTGCCGAAACACACCAGGTAATTTAAATGTTGCAGTTCATGTGTTTTTCAGTAGTGTCCAACACAACAGAAATCAAAGACATGGATAAAAGTAGAGTTTGATAAACTGTTAAACTCTTAAAGCATTCAGGTGTAAAGCAGAGCAGATGGGGATTTGAGGAGAAAAAAGGTCGTCAGCCTCACTGGATAACACTGGGATAACACGGCTAGAGAGTATACAGGAGTGTCCAATTATTTGTAATGACTATACAGTTGTATTTCTGGTCATGTGACCTTTCTGCTCACTGTAAAAATACGTCTAGTATTGCAAAAAAAATGTCAGTTGGAAGCTATTCTATATATGTGTTTATGTATTGTTGTCTTTGGAGATATTATTTGTTTTATAATTATACCACTAAACTATGCTATACTTTATATTATCTCTGTTTATGTATATCATTTCTGCTTGTGTAACTGCAAAAATGACCTTTAATGACCTGCCCCACAGCAGATGTGCTAGGTATCAGTCTCTGAAAATTTCCTGACATCAGAGCCACAAATCTGAATTAATTGTGCCTGCCTCCTCCACAAGGACCTTGACAAAGGCCCCTGTTCTGTGTCTTATCTCCTGGGATTTTACTTTTCACTCGGTTCACACACATACATATCTCAACCCATAACAAAAAAAAGCATATGCCTGGGAATGTTTCTTTGTCACTCCTTCTGCAGAATGCTCTTCTCATGCTGTATGATTGTCTGACCTTCCTTGCAAGAAATGAAATACACTAAAAGACCATTATTCTCAGATCTCTTTATTTCAGAAGTCTCACCAGGTCAAATTTCCACCACAATTGCTATTGCTCAGGAGTCTAGAATATGTGGGTATATGCATATGCACACTTATTCAAAGCACATACACACATCGTTTTCTTTTATATTGATATTAGTATTATTGTTTTGTTTGTGTTATACACATCGTAATTAATCTCTCATAAGTTTATAGATCATATTATGTTCTGCTTGTAGCTTTGTATTTTTGAGAACTTTTAACATTATAAAAGTAGGGCTTTTCTAGAAGCCCATTGGGTTAACTGCATCCGTAATCTGTGCAAATTAAAAATAAACATGAAATGTCTTTCACACTTCATATATAGTATACATTACATTTATTATGATAAACACTTATAAGCTTGTTCTTCAATTTCTAAATCACAAATGCAGGGTATATTCACATGTCACACAAGCATTGGCATCACAGTGCGCTCTAATAGAGTTACAGCAGGGGCTATGAACTTAGCACTTGTTTAGCATAGCTTAGCTTCTTGGCCCCAAGTCAGCCCCAGAAGTGCAGCTCCTCACCATTAACTCCAGTTTGTTCACTTCACACCACGCACACAACCTCCTGACTGGTCCGACTCCATTACTGAAATCAAATAACATGCCACTCAGCTCTTTGAGGGCAAGGTTTTAGTCCTAGCTAGCTAGTTAGCTAACTCCATTGCTAACTCACCTGGACAGCTAAATGGAAGGAGACACCTCAGACTTCATAACTTGTCTCTCGCGGCTGTTGTTGGGTTGTTTCCTCTGGTTTCAGCTTCAGTCGGTTCCACTTCAGCTCATAAAACCCTCACACATATTATTTTACAGTCCTCTGCACCTGACTGGCTGTTTGTGCTCAGCTGGCTGACTTGGCTGATGTATGTAAGGTACCTCTGTAAACAAATAGCTGCAGGTGATGCATTGAGAGAACACCTGTGCCCGTGTAAACTGTGAAGACTAAGGGAAATAAACAGGGATGTATTTACCTTTGTGAGAGGGAGTCCATTTTGAGAGAGCGAAATTTAACGAGAGCTCTTACAGTGGAGCCTTGGGACTGATGTACGGTGGCCCTGCAGCACCAAACACAACGGCAGATCACATAATACAGCAAGAAATAAGAAAACACAAAATCAATCAGCAACGAGCCTTGTCGGTGCCTTCCTTTTTCAAAAGAAGGTCATGCCGTTTGCTGTTTTGTGATTTGTCGTATTTTGTCATTTGTCATTGGGTTTTTCTCAACAGCTGTTATCCTCTTCAGGGCCATCGCACAGATGTTATCAAATAAGAAATCAAATTAAACATGTTTCAGGGGAAATAACTGAATTCTGTCAAATATTTTCTCTTAATCTAATGAGGTTATTTTACCAGGTTATGTGTGAAGCACAATCCTCATGTGGTTTGGTGAAAGCAAATGGTTTTGATTAAACAGGGCAATAACATGAGTGTATCAGCTGATGTACTTCCCATAAATGTGCCAATTGTGGCTGTATGAAATGATTCATGTAAAAAGTCCTGTGTATTGTGGGGGGCTTACATGAAATGCTGTTTTCTTGAATCTGTGCAGTAGAGTGTAAAATTAGTACATTTGTCAAAATGGCCACAATACACAATCTGGGAGCTGTGCACGTCAGCACAAGTGTGTGCAGCCTAGTTAGCCGTAATACCCTGCTCTGCTCTGATATCCAAGCCAGTTGCTCTGATTCGAGCTATTACATCTACAGTGCCGTGCAAAAGTATTTGCCCCCTTCCGAGTTTCTTAGTTTTTTGCATATTTGTCACACTTAAAGGTTTCAGATCATCAAACAAAATTTAATATGAGACAAAGACAACCCGAGTAAATACAAAATGCAGTTTTTAAATTATAATTTCATTTATTAAGGGATAAAAGTTATCCAACCCTATCTGGCCCTAATGAAAAAGTATTTGCCCCCTCTTGATAAATCCTGAATAAACTGTGATAAACCACATTTTTTGGAAAGCTGAGTTCAATGTCACTAGCCACACCCATTCCTGATTACTGCCAGAACTATTTAATCTAGAAATCAGTTAAATAGAAGCTGTCTGACAAAGTTAAGTAGACTAAAATATCTCAAAAAACAACTCATCATGCCGCGATCTAAAGAAATTCAAAAACAGATGAGAAACAAAGTTATTGACATGTATCAGTCTGGAAAAGGTTACAAAGCCATTTCTAAGGCTTTGGGACTTCAGTGAGAGCCTTTATCCACATATGGAGAAGACTTGGAGCAGGCGTGAACCTTCCCAGGAGTGGCCGGCCTACCAAAATAACTCCAATAGCACATCAACGACTCATCCAGGAGGTCATAAAAGACCCCAGAACAACATCTAAGGAACTGCAGGCCTCACTTGCTTCAGTTAAGGTCAGTGTTCATGATTCAACAATAAGAAAGAGACTGAGCAAAAATGGCATCCATGGGAGAGTTCCCAGGCGAAAGCCACTGCTGATCAAAAAGTCCACAAAGGCTTGTCTCACATTTGCCAAAAAACATCTTGATGATCCCCGAGACTTTTAGACAAATATTCTGTGGACTGATCAAAAAAAATTGAACTTTTTGGAAGGTGTGTGTCCTGTTACGTCTGGCGTAAAACGAGCACAGCATTTCATAAAAACAACATCATACCAAGAGTCAAACATGGCGGTGGTAGTGTGATGTTCTGGGGCTGGTTTGCAGCTTCAGGACCTGGATGACTTGCCATAATTGATGGAACTATGAATTCTGCTCTCTAACAGAAAATCCTGAAGAAGAATGTCCGGCCATCAGTTTATCAAGTTCAAGCGCACTTGGGTTATGCAGCAGGACAATGATCCGAAATACACAAGCAAGTCAACATCTGAATGGCTCAAAATAAACAAAATGAAGGTTTTGGAGTGGCCTAGTCAAAGTCCAGACTTAAATCAGATTGAGATGCTGTGGCATGAACTTAAACAAGCCATTTATGCTCGAAAATCATCCAATGTTGCTGAATTAAAAGAATTCTGCAAAGAAGAGTGGGCAAAAATTCCTCCACAGCGATGTGAGAGACTCATTGGCAGTTATCACAAACATCTGATGGCAGTTGTTGCCGCCAAGGGTAGCACAACCAGTTATTAGGCTTAGGGGGCAAATACTTTTTCACAGAGGGCCAAGTAGGTTTGGATATACTTTTTCACTTAATAAATGAAATCATCATTTAAAAACTGCATTTTGTATTTACTCAGGCTACCTTTGTCTAATATACAAATTTGTGTGATGATCCGAATCATTTAAGTGTGACAAAAATGCAAAACAATTAAAAATCAGGAAGGGGGCAAATACTTTTGCACGGCACTGTATCTACTAATTCCAGAAATCATTGTATGTCTGTGGGAGACATATCTCAAGCGACATTCATCCTATTGTCTTAACACTTAAGACCAGCGCTCTGTAGTAGATGCGGCTCGTCTGATCAACATAAGTAACGTGGTCAATAAAGTCAACAGCTCACTCATGCAATGACAACGACAACTTAATCTGCGTACTGAGTCCAGCTTCACTGAACTTTGGTTTAACAGGTGAACAGCTCTTTGTGCAGCAGCGATGGAGCAGCTTCAGGATTCTGTGGACTGAGTCCTGACACCGGTCTTTACTTTCCTCTTCCAGGACACTTTTACAGTTTCAGAAAGAAAATTGCAATCAGCCACAGGCCAAGCAAACATCCCTTTTCACGACAGAAGGGTTGACAATGGGAACTGCCTGAATATGAATAAAATCATACACCTTATTACTATTAAGTATTATTTCAGCCTATAAGCGGTTCGGTTGATCTTATCTTAAAGGTCATTGCTGTTCATTGAGCCTGTATGTCAGGATCTTGGTGTAATATTAAGGGAAGTAGACAAAAAGTCAAGGTCGTACTCCTATTCCCATTCCAGTGATTTACAGAGGGATCATTTGGGAGTTTCTCCTTTTCAATGGAGGGAGTCAGGTTTGACGAGTGTTCAAATGAAAGGGTTGACAGTGAAATGACTAGCTCAACAAAACGAGTTAACAGAAATGAATCAAATCAAATTAACACCAAGTTATTGCATACTTATTCAAATTCCATTTCAGCTGCAAACAGATGTGCAACGGGCACTCGAGCGTGATCGAGCCAGTAAAACAAAACATTGCCATCATTTTGTGTCGAGATCATTTGATTTTGCACTTATTAACAACTGGCTCACATCAAGCCAAGACAGAGGGAAATCCAACAGGGCCCACATGTCTACACGTGTGCACATAATAGATCACAGACAGCAAAACAAAGACAATGCCCCTGCAAACCCCCAGAGCGAGCGTGCAGGCAGGAATAAATCAGAGCTCCAGCCAGGCAGATGAGGTGTATTTCACACTCAAGCAGTGGCCTACTCTGCGCTGCACCAGTGATCATTAATCTCTCGGAGACAAGCCCTCTGGCCCGGCGCTGGCACAGGTAGACCCGAGTGTGCTGGGCCCGCGCCACAAGCCTACAACAGTAATGGTCTCGTTGTGTTATCAGTTGTCAGATAGTACAGAGCTGCTGCTGTTGATTGTAGTTGGAGGTGCAGCCCAGCCAGGAGTCAGCGGCCCCCATGGAGTGTTTGAGCTGGATGCAGAGGTGGAGGGTCACTGGTCGGATACGGACAAGGAGATAAGAGGGCCGGGGCAGAAGTTGGGGCTCTAGCATGGGACTGCTATACCCAAGGGAGCAGTGTTGGGTTCATTATTCAAAATAAGTCACATCTATTATGTATTAGTCATTACTCATTTAAAAAGTAATTTCTGGTTTTCACTTATTATTCCGCAGCAGCTGTAACTCTCTGATTTATCCACAGGGTTGTCAGCTTCATACTCTCTTCACTTTAACAGAGCTCAAACTGCTGTTCTGCTCTATCCGATCTTCAAAGGAGACAGGTAACATTGATTAGTCACTCTCATTATCCTTTGGATCAATAGGATCAATTTATTAGGAACCCTTCTACCTTTAGAGAACACACTTCACATTATTCAGTGAAGACTTAACAACCCTTAGTTCACTGAGGTTGGGATATATTATGGCAAAAAAAATTGCATTGTTTTGGCAGTGCTCCAACTAAATGACACGACAAAAAGAACACGAAGAAAGAACTGATAACTTTGACATAAGTTATTGGGGCAAAGTAAAATCAAACTTTTGATAATATCTCTTTATATCCTATGCAAGGTGATAAGGCGACAACTTCAATATTGGTAAATGGACTGTATCGGTATTGCATCTACCAAGTCCCATTCACACATTCATGCACACGTTCATGTACATGTTTCTATCATTCATCACTTGCCTCAGAACACTTCTGAATATACTGGAAGCTGGGAAGCACCAGTAGCGGACGAACCTCTTGATCATCTGAGCTCTGTAATCATCAGAATGTTCCATGTAGAGTCAGTGACATAACCATTGAGGTTAAAGGTGGATAAATAAACGATTGTTTAGTCTTTCAACTCCAGCTCCATACTTCACACACATGAATGATTGGTAGAAGTATTTAAAACAATTTCTTGAGCTTTTCCTGAATTCTCTCATCATCTCTCTCTTTATTTGATTTGTAGTTGTTGGGGGCTGTGGAGTTTGCATGTTCTCCTTTTGTCTGTCTGGGTTTTCTCTGCTTCTCTAGCTCACTCCCTCAGTGATAAGACATGCAGATTGGGGTTTTGTTAATTGGAGACTCTAAATTCAAAAACACAAATGTGAATGTGAGAGTGAACGGTTGTTTGTCTCGATATGTTTGTCCTGTGATTTGCTGGCAACCTGTCCAGGTTGTATCTCTTCCAAGTGGGATTGGCTGACACCCCCACATTTCTAAAGGAATAAGCGGTGTAGATAACGAATGGATGGATGTTTTTAATTTGTATCTCGTTTTAGATGAAAACAGATTTGAATGTCCTCACTTTCTCAAAATGCCCTCACTTCTTGGTCTTTATTAAAAATGGTCCTCACAAAATATATATACACACACACACCCACAAAGGAAATCACTTAGACTAAGAAGGTAAATGAGAGGACACATCAGACTGGATAGGGATTCACTCTTGGTGTATGGCACTAAACTGAAATGAGGATTAGGAAAATGAAACAAGACATTATTCTTTGCAGTGACTGTGAAAGTGTTTGCTTCAGGCAGAAATACAGTCGAAACACGACACTATACAAAGACCTAGACATGCTTAAATCTCTGGGATATTTCTTTTACCAGTCCCCTTTTTCAGTGAGATGTCTTCATCATCAAGGGTAACTGCAACATTGTCCTTGCATCCTGGTGTTATTTATGACCAAGCTGGGTAATCTACCACCAAAACAACTGTCAGAGCCTGTAGCCTGTTCAAGCCGCCTCGTTGTAAATCCTCCAACATTTTGAGTCCACAAGTACATACAGCCTGCGTTGAGAATGTGTGTGTGCGTTTGTGCGAGTGTGTGTGTGTGTGTGTGTGTGTGTGTGTGATCAGTGGTGAATAGTTCTGATACAGGATGGATAAATATCAGAAAAATTTTTCCTACATGCATTGATAAACACCATGGTGAAAATAAATTTACACAAGCACATCATGTTAATCAAGGTATAATTAACACAGGCCACACCAACCCCTGAGAAGATATGACACTGTCAAACCAGTTTACCAATTCTTCCCTCCGCTCTCACTCCCACTGCAGGTAGGGATACTGTGCCTTCCTATTCCTATACCACTGGACTGCAGGGTTTTGTCTTTCTGTCATTTTAGTACGCTATAAATTCATAATGTAACTCTATGGGGGTATTCACACCTAGCTCGTTGGTCTGGACCTCTGGACAATAATATAATCTGACCAAAAGAGGATGTCTCCGTCCAGATCAAACTAAACCAGGGCTCAGATGACTTGCAGTGTGTAAATATATTTTAACAATAGAGGAAGAGAAAGAAGCAGAAGCAGCACAGCTTGCAGTCATTGATGAGAGTAAGAAAAAACATTATAATGTTCCAGTGGCAACAAAACTAATGGTTATGAAACGGTTATTTGGTTTTCTACATTAAATATTGGAAAAATTACTTCTTCGATGCACTTTATTCAAAAAAATATGGCTAATACAAAAGGCAAATTGACAACATGATTTATAGACACAGCTCATATTTTATATAAAAACAGGTCTTTAGTGCACTTTCTGAATTGCAATATGAAACCAGAACTATCCAAATCGAATATAAAGTGTAACAAAGACATGAACCTTGGTTTGGATCATTGCCCAGGCTTTCAGGTGTGAAAATGCCCTAAGAATACAGTATCATCGTGTCTTTCTATCCCACTGTGACTGGCAAGGCCCTTATAAATAAAACATGACTTCACACTTGACCATGACCACCCTCATGTGTAACTGTCTGAATGTCTCTTGATGCCCAGCCTCACTCTCTGGTCTGGTCTGCAGCCTTGAAGTTGACCCTCATCTTAGATTAAATTATTAAAATCACAAAGGCCATTATCCATTCAAAGCTAGGTAGAACTTTTATTTTTAAAAGCAAGTATATTTAGTATATACTGTGTATTTATTTGCCAGTTCAAATATTCCAATCATTTCAATTCTGAATGAGCAAGTGAATCAAATCCTTTTGTAAAAAGAAATGCACTGAGAGCCTTAACCCTGACAGTGGTTAGACTTAGTGATTCCTGGTGAAGCCCAGTGTCAACTATATGTTAAAATTTTAAAATAAGTAGAGTACAGAACAATACAAAAATATTATACAGAATTTCCTGCACATGCTTTCTGTGACCTTATCAACCCATATTTCCCAACAGCTATTATAAGTGGCATTTGACTTAATCACCAGACCTTTCAAGGTTTTTTGGTTATTCAGAAAGATACTCTTTAACATGATGTTAAAGGTTAAACCCAGTCATATTTGCTCGCACATACATGATGTGTAGTCATCGTTGATTTAGATATTTTAATTTAGTTTGTTATCAACCTACTTCCAACTTAATAAAAATCCTCCGAGAAACTAGGCCTACTTTACTGTAAAATGATTATGTAGGAAATGTTTGCTTGACATTTCTGTTGCACTGCTTCTCCTGCTAATTGTAGGAAAGAACCTTCCTTCAGCACCCTCCCTCTGCCTTTCTCTCTCTGTTGGAGTCTCCTCCTTTTAGAGAGAAGTCGACGATAGCTAGTTCTTCCAGTTGGTTGCATGTTAACCATCTAGCAAATTAAATAAAGCCATTACTATTACGTTCCTCCAGAGGGGCAGGTCGGCTAAAGAGGGCAAATGGGCTGTTGCTCGATCAACTTCAGCCGAGCCTCCACTGCACGACACGTCCTTGCTCCTGCCTCCAGCTCACTAAGCAGATGGAGGTGTCAGTGGATTTCCACCTAAACACCAGCTGGGGTGGAGCTTCTGGGCTCATTTGCATGTTGGGCAGTGAACATTTGTCTGTTTGGGTCACAGAGGTTTCTCTGGTGACCCAGCTGCGAGGTCTGTCTGAACGCAGAGGTCAAGGACAGGTGAGCGGCGACAGGGGGAGAAGCTCTGTGCTGCTTTTATATGAGTGCAACCTCTGGATGTCCTTTTGTCTCTTCCATAGCTGGTAAAAAAAATTTTTTAAAGCACAGCTGAAAGGACCCTTCCATCCCTAAAGTAAAATCCTGCCTTTATTTACTGTGTTGCTATGGTGCTGGATCATTTTATTCTCATACTGATCTCGAGTATCTAAACAGAACTGATTGCTTTCAGTGAATTGTATAGATTTGTTTTCAATTATAACTGAAAGTGACTAATCATAGAGGATCTCAATGTTTTCTCACCATTTGCAAAAGCCTCCAAAGAGCAGCTAATGCACAGTTAGCATCTGCCATTGTTCAGTCATATGGGGGAAATCATACTCAGCACAGTAATGGGCTTTTCCAAATGTTTCTTCATAAACAGATTCAGAAAGATATTAGGCTCCAGTTATTTCAGAGACAGAGACGTCCAAAACAACTAGAACATTCACTGAATTAGTGAAAAACTGTGAAAACTTCGGTGAAGTTTGATCTTTTGAACCAATTCTTTTTAATATACATACAAGTGGTAAACCAGAAACTTGATATCAAAATATGTTTCTCTACTTCCCCCAGCTATTCATATATTAAGCCAAAGTTCCCTAAATATGAGCACTGCCTTCTTGTGTTGATGGCGTTCTTCGATGTTGTGATATTTCACTCCATTTTTATAGCATCAAACTGATGATAATGATCCTATTCAGTCTAACTTGTCATTTATAGCACTGTTTTCCATTCAAACGGAAGTACTACTTTTTTTCTGTGCACTTTGAAAGAGTTAGTGGATACAATTAAAGAATACACAACACCAACAAAAGACATACACCCTATGAAAAACCAATCAATGTCGAGAATGGGTTGACGCAAAACACGAAGGTGATGATGACAGTGTGTTTATATTTTAGGTGTGAAAAGAAAAATCCATCCAAGTTTTCTGTATTAGCAAACACTAGCCAGTATAAGCTACAAGTAATTCTGTACCAGACCAGATGAGACTGTTGCTTTTAGCTTATATAACAATTTTTTTCATTAATTGCTAAAGAAATAAACATTTTCCAAATAATAGACAGAATAGACTGGGCGCTAATTAGTGAGCTTTAAAGACCTCATCCCTTGGTAAAGAGTTGCATCCGAGCCACATCTATCTTTTTTATAGATGTGATTTTGAGGAGCAGAGATGTGTTTTGGAAATTAATAATTGCCAGGGGGAGTCCTCAAAAGTCTTCCTGACTGTCAAGTAGGTTGGATGGATAATTGTTGAATCTTTTAACCTTAAAGAAATAATTCAGAGGGAATTTGTGGTCTGCTTGACGTCCTGGGACGATAGTGGGTCATTTGAAAAATTAGGGCACTGCACTCCCTCTGTACTCATTAATGATTAATTGTGAATTAAAGCCATCCCTTATTAGTTCAAAAATAAGGTTACGCTTTTCCTGACAAACTGTATTAAAAGCATCAGGAATGCCCACCTGATGTGGAGGGGAAAGCAGAGGTTCTCTCTGGGCTCTCGTGTGAGACGCTCCTCGCTCCCTCTCTCTTAGCTGCCTGTACCTGAGTGAGAACACTCACACCAGGGTCAGCCGAGTTGACATGTGTCTCACTTTGCCTTCAGCACTCACATGTGACTTTGCTACCATCTCTACTGAATATACTGTATGTACTACCTCCACTTGTCGACTGCTTGTGCTTCATTTATTCAACCTGTGCTCAGCTATAGGATCTCTTCTGATTCACAGCCACTGTTGTCTTTCCACTGCTGTATCTGTCTTTCTTTTTATCTTCCTGCCTGTCCTCCTCCTGCTGGCTCTGTCTTCCTCTGGATCTGTGTGTTGGTCTAATTGATCACATGAACAGGACGGCTCTTCTTCATCCACCTCCTCTCCTCGCTGTCTGCCTGTACCACGGAGGCTCCTACAACTTACACTAAACTTTCCCTTGCAAACTTTTACAATCTTCAAACAACTAAACAAACCAGAATGGCGCTCAGAATAGTGAACATCTCCACCAATGCCCAACAGTCCCCCTGTCGAAACCTCATTTGAATTCACTAGATCTGGTTTTGGATTTGATTCTGCACCAAATTACGCACACTCATACTGGTCCTCTAAACTTGTCCGATTTTTTTCAGCAAGATCCCTGAATTATTCTCTAAGAAATCAAGGAAAATGTCAAAAAACTGGTAAAGTAAAAGAAAGTGAAAAATAATTGTGACCACCAAATTTTAAAGCATTCTTCACTGTACTGTAAAAAGAAAATGTGAGTTTTGGAGACTGGATAGACACTGTACCTATTTCGCGATTTTAAAGAAAGGGAATAAAAATGCACTCCTTGATCTGCACAAAAATGTAATGGTTTCTTCACTGACCCGTACCGCACCTTTCCACCAATCTTGGTTACAAAGGAAAACAATCCATACCAACAAACAAACTGAAGGCAGTGAAAACATAAGGATGAAGCAATTCTGGCTCTTGATATAATTTGGCATGAGTTGAGAAAGGACCACGCATCATTAAACTATCTTTCCCTTGATGTCATCTGCAATTTTTCAAGGTGGAAAGTTCTTTTGGGTTGCTGGGGCTCAGGAGGGAGAGCGGGTCGTCCACTAACCAGAAGGTCAACTGTTTGATCCCAGTCTTCCCCCCTTTGGCGTCCCAAGGTGTCTTTGGTCAAGACACTGAACACCAGATTGCCCTTCACAGCTGTGCGGGCAGTGTGTGAGTGATGTGTGATAGAGAAAGTGCTGCACATATAGATGCACAGCAAGAATGTGTGTGTGAATGGGTGAATGGCAGAACAGCTCTGTGAAGTGCTTTGAGATGTCCTCAAGGTTAGAAAAGAGCAAGATATATACAAACCATTTGCTGTTTCCCATATGATAAAGAAGAGCACACTTAAAAAAAACTACATACAGCATAAGTATACGAGCAAACAGAACCCTCTCGTTTCTCCTCATCAGGGCTCTTGTTCTGCCCGAAACTAAAAACTGTACGTGTGTTACCCATTTTTTGTCGCATTCACTGACACCTTATAGAAAGACAGAAAAACATGTGCGTGACATATGGAGGTTTCCAGTTTTGTCAGCACCGAGCATCTTTTAAAAAAAAACTGTGTGATGTTCAGCTGATGAGACAGATGGTTCATTAGAGAATCCCAAGTATCCCGCTAAGTCTTCCACTCACTTCAGGACCTCAGTGGCAGAGCCTTGAGGCTGCTCTGGGTTCGTTTTGCTCTGGGTGCTGTTGCCATAACAGCGGCTTGATCCGACGTGTGAATATAGGATTTCAGCGTGCAGACAACTTTAGATGTTTGAATAAAAGGTCATACTGTTTCTTGCGAGGTCATCAGGGCTTTTATGTGAATTTCATTCCCTAATAATGTTTTAATGAACTGCTTTGCTTGCTCCATTCTGCGGTCACTTGTGTTTCAGACTTGATCCATGTCTTCAGTTTTCCCCCTCCACGACTAAGTTTTAGTTTCCATGGCAACATACAGTCTTTTTTTTTCTCCAGCTAAAGTGATTTGGATTGGAGTCACAGAAAATCTTATCTGGTCAAAGTGCGTATACTTGTCTTTTCTACCACAGTACATAGTGAAATAAATGTCAAGATTTTACTTTTGTTTTGGCCTTCTTTGTCTTTCTTTTTTCCCTTGGCATTTTGATGTCTCCTGAGTGCAACTTAAGGGAAATGCAAAAATGTAAAGTGCCGAAAAGTGTCCCACGTATTCTACTGACCTAACACCAAGAATGGGACATTTCTAGGCATTTTGCCTCAATGATAAGTGTCCGGCTCATTCTGATTGGTCGGGACATTTCTAGGCATTTTTGCTATAATGTTAAGTCCCTAAGTGTCCCACGTATTGTACATCCCTAACGACAAGTGTGGGACAATTCAAGGCATTTTGCTTTAATGCAACATTCCTACAAGTGTCACATGTATTGTACTTTCCTAACACCAAGGGGGGGACATTTCTAGGCATTTTTGCTATAATGTTAAGTGTCTACAAGTGTCCCACGTATTGCAGATCCCTAACCACTAGTGTGGGACATTTCTAGGCACTTTGCTTTTATGCCTCGTCTTCATGACTAAGGATATTTTCTACCGATTTTTTGCCTCAATTATTCAAATGTATTTCTCATCGCGACCTTTGTTTTGCAAAATATCTCCATGCAACAAAAAAATGACTAAATCTATTCAACTATTATGCCAGACTAGTCGTTAGTAATAAATCGACATAAACGATCTGTCTGTGCTGGAGAAGAACGCTGTTGTCTGAGTAATACTGGGCGAGACAGACGCCTCTGAAAGCCGGTAATATGATACAGACAGCAAAAGGCAGCTGCTAACTTGTAATTAGACCAAGCAGTGCTGACCAAACATAGAGAAAACGATTTATAGCCAGTACTGTTGCACTGGAAATGTAGTTGGGGAATATGTTCAGGCATTTGTAAAAAAATATCTGTTTTTGTGATGTAAAATGCATTTGCATGTGCACAGAGGAAAAAGATAATTTAGCAAAATATCTGCATTGGTTTGGACAGGATTTTAATGCTGTTTAAACTGTTCACCTCAGTTCAGCCACCTGGAACGGGGGCACTGAAACACCCTCAGTCATCATTATCCTATAGCATAATCATACTCCTACTTCTTCTAGGTCTAATAAAGATGTTAAAAGAAAGATACGGTGCAGCATAGCTGACTGTTCTTCTTGTGATCAATGGAGAGTTCATTCCTCTCTATTATAAATGACATAGTCATTGACCAGGCTTAATAGAAGGTCAGTGCCTGTAATCTTCCTTTAACATCTTTGTTCTGTGCCGAGCTCCGGGCAACACTTTGTTAACTGGTACGTTTGTGGCGCCATGGAGACTCAATCACAGGTTTCCAAAGGTTCATGTAAACAGATTAACATCGCCGCTGTAAGGCCACCAGCCAGGTATATCTGTGGGGTAAAAAATAACACAGCCAGTGGATACACCACGCCATGTCACACAGCCGGTGAGGGATTGAAAGGTTGTGTTGGAATGCCTGCATTCGATTGTGGGGAGTGTGTAGCTGCCTTTTCATACTCATCATGGCCTTCACACCAAACACTGATGGAGCCCCCATGGGTGATCGCTAGCACATGACAGTTCGGGCCAAACTTTTCATCAAGGAGACACAGTAGACTATAAATAGCTGAGCCTCCAGAAATAAATACATCGTTAAGGACCATTTGCTTTCTCTGATAAGCCTTCCTTCCCAACTTGAATGCATGTGTATATATCTAATAACAGGCCATTGGTAGCGTAACCATTCATACTGCTTTTAAAAGCCCTAAGACTAATTTCTGGTTTAAGGGAATAGGATAGCTAAAGTCCATTAATATGATAATATCAGCCACCCTATACTGCTGTTACAATGGTTCTCATGCATGGAAAGTAACCATTTATTCACGATAGTATTATATCCTGCTGTAGGCAGCCTGAAAACAAATATGGTGGTGGTCTTCAGGGTTTTTGGGACATTCACTGTCAATTATTCAATAAAGAAAACCAATCAAAAAGTGTCACAAAATATATATCCATTTACACAAACAATAGGGAGATATTTCACACTGAGATGAAAACGTGTGAATATTCCCCCAAGTACTTGTTAAAATAATAATTCAATCAGGCAGCCGCACACTTCAGCTGCAGGAAGATGAAGGAGGAGAGCTGAGACTGATGCCGAGAGGCGGCTTTGAGAAAGAGAATATTCAACAAAATTATTGAGTAAGAAAATCTTTGTCTGTCTCTCAGTTCAACAGTTTGAACTCACTTGTTTACTCGTTCTGGAGCTCATATCCTAGTTCAGTCCTGTGGGCCAGTGTGAATGATAGAGTGCAAAAAGTACAACAGAAAGTTTTCTCCTACAAACTTCATCTGATGTTGATACAGAAGAAATCTCCAGACATTAGATATTGCATTAAACTTCTAATCGAGGGAAGGAATAATTCTCTGCCCACTCATGATCCTCCTTAAGACCTGGTGTAAGGTCTCAGTGTGTGTTCAGTGATGGGTGGACTAGTAACTTGTGTTGACTTTGTGTTGCACTGTACTGAACTCATCATAAGCCTGGACATTATAAAGAATTTGTCTTTCACATATGAACAACACAGCAGGAGACTCTCCGCTCATACACATTCACCATAGCAGAGAAATCTCTGGAGTGTTAGGAGCGCAGCAGGCAGAGGCAAAAAATAACGCATTCATTGCCCCTTTGGCGATAGCATGTTTTTTGTTTACAGCACATGAATACTGGCCAAAACTCCCCTAAAACCAGCAAAATCACCGAAAACTCTCTTGACCTCTTTGTCGGTTTCTTCTTCGTGAGTGGCACCTCCAGCTGTCATCTGTCCCATGTCTAATGTTTTGAGCTCATTCCGACATTCTGCAAACCGTTACCTCAGCCCCTCCGAATTATGTCCTGCATGAGATCAGTGCATGTCTAAAAGCAAAAACAAGCTTTACAACTTCAGTCTCTCCGAGCTTGGACTTTGAGGGGTTATTTTTACCCTGCAGATATTTTGGCCTCTGGCTTTTAATAATTTAAGTCAGATTTATATATTGCGGTAGAATCTTTTGAGAATTTGTAAAAATGAGAAGGGGCCTTCAACATACAGTATTTTTGAGGAGACACCAAAAGTTATCAAACTGTTAATGTCATAATAATCAGGAAACTGTGATATTGGTTTAATAATAAACTCTGATTGTGGATTTCATTTAATCACCAAATAAGTTTGGCGGTTTGACACTGCTGGATCATTTCCAGAGCTTTTTATTGAATACTCTGATTTTAAGTTGTGAACATAGGACACATGGTCACGAGTATTGTAATCATTATCTTACTATACAATCGAATTACTTAAAGGTAAAACAGACTGGGTCCTTTCTGGATATCTTTCTTGTTTAAATTTAACTCAAAAAAGAAAGTGAGTCTTTTTCTACATCTTCCCCTTCATGTGAAGTGACTCAGAGGCTTCCGACAATGGAGAGGAAAACTGGGTTGGGACTCCACCTTGGCATCACTGTTTCATTTGTACTTTGTGAATAAGGGACTGGTGAGACTTATCCCGCCCCCTCGACGCTGTGGATGTTGGAGGGTCACGACCCACGAGGCCACAGAGGCCGGCTGCCATGGTGACCCCCTGAACCCTGGATGTCAGCGCCGGCAGCGCGTTAGCCTCCTGACGTGATATCCGAGGAATCAGATCTCACCCGTGTTGCTTCTTCACAAGTGTATGGAGAGGATGGGGGGAGCATGAGGATGAGAGCAAAGGGACAAACAGGGGTGAGGATGTGAGAGTGATTGATGGCACAGTGTGATGTCTCTCGGGGGATGAGAGAAAGTGAGAAAACGAGAGAGGGAGAGAGGGAAGGATGAGGAGAGGGGAGAGGAGAGGAGCTTCAATGTCAGCTGTCGGATCACAGGAGAGAAAAGGGGGAGGCAGACTTTGGCAATGAAGGCACCTGAAATCCATTCATATTAAAACAAGGGCTGACACAAGAGCCGGGGCATGAATACAAAGAGCGACTTAGTCGTGTTTGTTTGTTGAGCCTTGGAGAGATGACAAGAGAAAAAAGTATATTTGTAGGAGCACGTTGTATACATGTGAGTGTTTGTCTGGCTGTTTGCCTGTCTGCCCCAGCTTGCCTGTGTATGACAGTGTGGGTTATTGAGTTGGTGTGTGTGTGTGTGTGTGTGTGTGTACGGCTGGAGGTAGGCGAGCATTAGGGAGCAGGAAGCTGGGGAGCTTTGGGAAAGGTCGTGAGGCACAGTGGCTTGGCACGGGGGCACATTTCATTTATAAGCTCGCTGGGGCATATCTGTGCTGCAGGGA
Source organism: Pseudopleuronectes americanus (assembly GCA_038501795.1). NCBI lineage: Eukaryota > Metazoa > Chordata > Actinopteri > Pleuronectiformes > Pleuronectidae > Pseudopleuronectes > Pseudopleuronectes americanus. The sequence continues at coordinate 15,070,148 of CM076731.1, read as the reverse complement.
AGATTAAGCTGCAACTATTTTGTTTGTCCTGAAAATGCATGTCGTGTTCCATTAGCGAGGAAAAGTAAAAAATCTCCTCAGAACTACTAGTAAATTAGTAATGTTGCTCCTCTTGATTTCCCCCCTGCAATAAATTCTTTACAAATATCTTTGTTATTTATTTTTACGTTGGGTTGTATATGTACAAAAGAGGCAGGGAGGAAGAAATGAGAACACAATGTGACATCTGCATTTATTTAAGGTTTAAACCTGTGTTTTTGAGACTTTCCTTCGTGTAAAAAATTTGAAAAGGCAAGAAAAGGCTTGTTTAGACATTAGATACGTATCATAAATGAGCCTTTATGTTTGTACTGTCATGTGACCTCTAGTGGCTATGACAGACGGAAGTCAGTTGATTATAGAGTAAAAAGGGAAGATTTGTGAAGATGGTGATGGCTCAACAAGTATCTTTACTTTAACTGATGAGATGTTCTATGCCTATTTTATCAATGACCGTTCAACAATCTTAAATGCATGATTATCATCGTAACTCTGACAACAAACCTCCTGTAATTTCAAGCAATGGCAATTTTAACCTGTAGCTACAGTTTTTATTTAATTAATCAAGTTTAAAATGTATTCTTTCTAGCCTCCATGAGTCGCATCTTTGTTACTCACATACACACTCTCATAGCTGTCTGTCTTGTGTTTGTAACATAAAAACTTTATACATTTTGTCTTGTGTGTATAGCACCAGCATTTTTAATGACTTCACTTCATGTGTTTATGTGTAAAGTTTTAATGTGGCCTTGCTGCAAAAACAATTCCATCTTGAGGGACGATAGCAATGTGAAAGCTGAACAATACAAAAATAAGTTCTCCATTAATAAGATGAATTTATGTCTCAACTTTGACTCTTTGGGCGAGTGCTCGTTCCCCATGCGTCTCTGGGAGAAGATGGGATCCCACTCAAAACTCAGCTGGGCGGCGAGAAGATACAGAATCACGCTGCTCCATAGTTTATCATTTACCGTATTTAACATTTCTTTCACCTTTAGTGCTGCTCAATACCGTCTGATGGCTGACCTTTAGTGGGAGAATGAGATAGGCCCGTAACTGTAAGCGCCCACTCACACACCAGTGAGGAGAAATAGGCGAGTGCTCGGACTCCTCTAAGGTCATAGCCCGGGGCGGTCAATAAGAGTGGTGAGCTTTTGTATTTGCCAATACTTATCAGCAAACACTTTGACACGGCTGTATGCTGGAGATAAACATGAGGAAGAGCTCCTCGAATACAATGATGGAAACACACACACACACACACACTGAAACAGAATGAGAATGAATGTTTAAATAAAAATCTGTTACTTTCTAACCTCACCGTGACCTCTTCTCTACAGTATGTTCATGCAAACCAGATTTAATGAGACACACAGGCGCGCAGGGAAACAAAGGCAGAAATATCAGCTGCACACAAACACACATACACACACACATACACACTCTCAGATCTGTGTGTTGCTCCAAAATCCAGCAGAGAGGAACATTAAGTCATACAAACACCTTGAGTGTCAGCCTTGGCTGTGAAAGGGGGGGGGAAGATGGATGGTCTTTAGCCTCGGCTGCTCAGGCAGTGATGAATGACCAGATAATTTCCAGGCCACACACACAAAGAAGCACGGGAGCACACACCAAAACACACTTGCACACACTCACACACTCACACACCAGCACACGCTGCATTTGTGGAATAAATTTAAACATACAGAATCTGCACTCAAAAAGAAAAGCACAGAAATAAAAATGTACAGACACATACACACCCACGCACACACACACACACACACACACACACACACACACAAAACAGGCATGTGGGCACAGATTCACTCATGCACAACCTTTACACACATGCACACTGTCTGCTGCAATCCACATGGGCCTGGCTGTGATGCGTCTGTGTATCCATCTCCTGCTCTGACACCACAGACAGGTCGTCTCCCAGGCCATAGGCTGCTTGTGTAATGCTCGCCCTCTGACCTCCCCTCCACACCCTGCCCCACTGATGACTGACTGAGTGCTCGCCGTAAAAAGAGCCCACAAGAATCCATCGCCGTTCCATTCACTCGAAATAGACAGATGGAGGCAGAGGATATTGGTTCGATAATAAAAAAAAGATGGACAATTACATAGAGCTTTTTTATGGTCTCTCTGGAGACGGGGGCACGAGGAAGGATGGATAAAAAGGTGAGCCCTTCACTTAGGAAGCATTTTCACTTTATTTTATTGGACTGCGGCAAAATCATTAGATGGCGTGCAGGGTTGAACCAACAGTGAGGCTTAGGGTGATGAGGTGAGCCAGTATCATTTCATCGTTTTGTCTGCTTCTTTTCTCGATGTAATAAATGTGTCATTTTAACATCAATAAACCATTATCATGAGTCATTGCAGAGTAATTACTGTATATCGACAGGGCCATCATTAACAAGACTAATACAGGCTGCAGTGGATGAATTGCAAAACCAGCCGGAGTACTGTATGACTCGAATGAGGAAGTATTCAGATTCTTTACTGAAATATAATAATTGTATCTCATAACAGTTACAAGTTCTGCATTAACTCATTTGTATAAAATGTAATGGCAACTTTTTAATATCATAATATTTGTATACACATATGTGTACTTGTATGCAGGGGATGGCACACTGGTACTGCTTTCACAGTAAGAAAGGTTGATGGTTCGAATCCCAAGTTTGCATGTTTACCCAAAGTCTGTGTGGGTTTTCTCTGGGTACGCAGACTATTATAAAAAATCTGTACTGTCTACTCCACAACATTTTACATTGTGATTCATGTTCACATTGCTTTTATATTCCTAAAAGTAACCAATCACAAGAGGGAAACTAGTCCACTGATCCAATCAGAGTGGGCAGATAACATTCGACCTTGTTACTTTCAATGGGAGCAAAGCAGCAGCGTCACTGGTGAAGACAAACTTGAAATGGAGTTGGAAAAAACAGCCAAGACTCTGCCAATGATGAAACAGACTTGTAATAATTAGGGAATAGGCTACACTCACCAAGTACATTTACTTTATATACTTCAATTATTTTCAAAAGCAAGTACTTACTATTTGTTAGGATTACATACTTAAATACTAAAATCACTCACACTCACAGGGATCCACTGTAAGGACATGTTCAGTTTTCTTTATTTCCAAATGTAAAAATGATGTTTTGCAGTAGCCTAAAGTTTTACTTTTACAAATATTGTGAAATGTGACTGCTAAATATACTTTAAAGATAAGATTACTAGTGTTATATTTATGAATTATTATGCTGGTGCATATAGAAATACTGAGGAACTTACAGGGGTTCTATAAATATGTTCTTATTTGTCATCGTGTTGTTTATCACCTGTCATCTTAGGAAGTTCTCTGTGAAAAATGTGACTTAAAACTTTTCCAGCTTCCTGCCAATTTGTTTTAGGGTTTGTTTAGAATGAGTAGACAAAGATCCACTGTACTGCCGGTCGTTAACATGAGCGGTGACAGCCAGCGTGACAGAGGAGACAAAGGAAACAGCTACGCCTTCGAAGTTTGTTAACACAAACCCAACGCTGTGTGTGATTGACAAGTGATCCCAGGAAAGTGTGGGGAAGAGACACCGCAGTAATGAGCACTTAGCACCTCAGATACAGCAATACAAAAAAAACTAAGATTTAATGGATTACCACTTGAAAGACACTCCCGCTTATGTCAGAAGATGTAGAGGAGACGGAATCGGTGAAGTGAGAAGAGTATTCACATGGCTGGGCCTGTCACTTTCCTGTCTGGCTTCCTAGCCTCTCACTTTCCTCTCTGAACCCCCTCCCCCCACGTGTTTGCTCCTCTGCCTCGGATCATGGAAGTCGAGAATCACTCACTCTGTGTTTGCGTCTGATAACATATATGTTTTCCAGCAAGCCTGCCTGAGTGCACACGTATGTCTGTCTATATATATGTGTATGCCCATAAATGCACGTTAATGTGCTTGTTTATGTGTATATTCCCCTTCTCCCTTCTATGTGTGTGTGTGCATGCTTGTGTTTATGTGTATGTGTGTACTGGAGTGTATCCACCTGCTGCAGATCTGTAACCTCCCTTTTGATGTGCTGTTTGAAGTCCAGTGAAGTGGTCTTGCTGGTTGGTTTGTGGCTCCTGAAGTTGTTGTTCTGCTGGCGAGACTTTGTGTTGTGGCTTGCTGAAGTCTTTTGGCAGGCTCTTGTGTTGCTGCCTTTGTGGAAGGTTTTAGCAGACTGCTTCAGGCAGGCCTGCTTGGAGGTCGGAAGGGCTTGGGTAGGGAGAATGTAGATACACTCCCCCTCCAGGAGAAGTGATAAGAAAAGAGAGAGAGCAGAGCGGGACCTGGGGTTTTATATATATTATATATATATATTCTGCCTCTCTCTACCTGTCAAACACACACACACACACACACACACACACACACACACACACACACACACAAAGGCAGCCAGCCAATGGCTAGTTAGTGTAATGACACATTGGAGGGCCATCAACTGTCTGGTAAGATAAACATTGTTACCAGAGGACCCATTACTCCCAGTCGTTCCTAGATGATTCTGTTTTAGATGGTTCATCACCACTGGCCATATTAAGCTACTGTAAAAAAACTAAACAGGAACAGTGAGGTAAAATAATGTTTATGTCTCAGAGAAAAACAATCATATTTTGTGGGAACCACTGCTTCACTTTTTTGTATTCAGGATATTAGCTGCAGTCCTGAGCATTGGTTACACACTGCACACTGAGGATGCCTGTGTAGCAAAAAAATTATTATATATATATGTTTTTTGGGGCGGTGTCGCTATTATTAAAATGGATGTGTGCTGGTATATACAATAACCCGGTTAAAGAGTAACCGCCCACACAGGACGCTCTACCACTCCACCTTCTAAGCCACAGCCATAGAAATACCAGTTGAAAATCAGTGATGGGTTTGTCTCAGTCAAAAGCTGCCACTGTCCCTTCTACTGCAGCTATGTCTCTAAAACCAGACAGAATCACACGTCAACATCATATCAAAAACACCTTACAGCAGGTGCTTTGTCTAAAGCAATACATCACAATGAATGGCACAAATAGACAAATTGAGAAAAAAGACATATAATTAATGTCTAAACTCCCAGTCTTATCTGAGTTGTGTCTTGTCAACGAGCTGTGCTCGTCCGTGTGTATGTGCACATTGTGCAGTTTTTATCGGTGGGTTCTTGACAGTGTTGTCAGTGATGTGTAGAGGGGTGGGTTTAATTTGTGGAACAGCAGTCTCCGCAGTTCTGCTGGCCGGACAGTTTTTTTATCCGGGCTGGACACTGGTGCTACTCAGCTACAGTGTCTGCACAGATTCTTCTCCTGATAGCTCAACCGCTGTTTGGGGAATAAACTGAAAACTTAAGTAGAGGTGGTGTGGTGTTTTGTTTTTGGCAGGAAAAATAGGAAATAAAACAGTGGCACGCTGCAGAGATTGTGAGTGGGTAGCTAAAATGTGTGCGAGTTTGAACACTGTCTGGAGTTGTGTCACTCAGTAGCGGGCATTTAGGAACGTCTATACACACACTGGACCTATAAGTGCGTATAAGAAGCTGCTGCCAGCTGCTAAAACAAACAAGTTGAGGCTCAGCTCTGTAAGAGGATTTAGGAAGAGGCGCAGAGCATTTAGAGTTGTCACCAAACTTTTCTTCTTTGTTTGGTTAAAACTCCCCACTGTCTCACAGCCTATGAATAAATTATCATCCTTAAAAGAGCGAGCAGAAAACAGGAAACTCAACTCTTCAAAGTTAGTCTAACCAAAATGTTGGTCTGTTATTGACGTTGATTACAGATGTCTCAAGGCCTAGTTTGAATTTACCAAGGAATGGTTCAAACCTGTAATTATTAAACCAGGTCTTGTTGGGTTTGAGCGGAGAAAGAAGGCTGATATGTATAAGAGTGGTTGAAATTTAAATTGTTGTATTACCTCAATCATGGAGGTTTTGTTTGTCTGTCTCTTATTTCACTTTCTCTACAGCATTTCCCACAGAATTCGCTCTTATGCCCAACAGATTCCAAGTGACAGTTACACAGACTTAAGAGTGAAATACAAATTATGTGTTGGAGAGACTTGCATTGCACTTCACTTCCAGGTAAGCGCACAACCGCAGATAAATCTATAAGGTCTGACTGTCTGTGTGGAGGGTCAATACTATGTAGCAATGGACCAAAACACCCATTTCGTTATTTTTAACATTAGTTTGAGAGATGTAAAACGTTTTCTTTAGTTCATTGTGAAATTCTGGTGAGACAAATTAGAACTGATGCGGCCACAGTTTTTCTTTAACATGGCCAAATAATAGTATATGCACTGTCACAGGCCCTTTTTTTCAAGTTACAATTACAATGTGTTTGTTGGTAAAAATGTAAGAAGAAAAAACATACTATGAGAATATTACTTAACAGTCGTAATGATTTTTGGCACATTTAGGTAGAAGATAAAAACCAACAAGTAAAACATTGAGATACGTTATTATCAGTATTTTACAGCAGGGTTTATTAGGGGTTCCATTGAAAACCAAATAGCCAAGTGTGAAGAGGGTGATGAGAAAGGTGAGACTTAATTAACTTGATGATTCCCTGTGGGTTTCATCACACCCTTCGTGTTTAACATTCAACACAACACCACCAAAGTCTACTTTACTAAAAAGGATTCATTAATGTTGCTTTAAAATCCAGGATACAACTGGATTCCAACATTTCAGGTATTATGCAAAAGCAGAAGACTTTTCAACAAATCCAGCTGCTCTATTACTGGTCCACTAAATATAATAATAAACACTGTTACTCTAAACTTCCTCCCTCTTTCCAGCAGCAATATGTAACGAAATCCAGAGCACCACCGATGGTGCAGCATGCAAGAGGCAGGACATAACTTATTCATTCTACTTTTTGTTTACAGCACATAACTGCTGGTGTCAGCCATCATCACCAACAGCTCTTCAATATCTTTGTCTTTCCAAGTTGACATCTTTTTTGGTCTCTCCTACGTGTATGACACCTCTCAAGGTATTTGTTGTCTTTTTTATTCTTTTGTCAGTTTTCTGTCTGTCACCTGCTGGAAGATGTCATCAACACTCCCAGTCGCTTGTGGTGAAACCTCAAGATAGTCTCCTGCTGTGTTCTCACATGAGCTCACTCGGACATTCAGGGCATGTCTGGAAGAAACTTCAGATGTTGTTTGAACAGCAATGTTTATAGATGCTGCTTTTTACTTTTCTCAAGTGAAAATTAACAGTGCATATGTAAAACACAATAATTACACATTAATTATTTAAGTCCTCTTAATAGATCTGCATGATTAGTAAGGTACCCAGGTTTCATATCTACCTCTTCAATCCATTATAATGAATAAAAGTGAGTAGGGCAAGGCCAGCAAGCTTTTTGGGCATTGGAGGCCACTTCTTTTAATTCTATGTGGTTCGCCGTTCCAAATAAACGTTGAAATGTTCTTTTCCAGTGAGTTAAAGAATGTTTTTTTAATCAGAAAAGGGATGTTTTAAGGAAAGACATTTTAGTAGCACAATCATTTTAATGAGGTTGATTCGGCCAGTGAAGGATGGTGGAGGGTTGCCCACCTAATCGCGTCTTTTTTTAAATTTTCAAGTAAGATGCCCCATCATTCTTAATGGAGAAGGATGAAGGGGACGTGCTCTCGATACCAAGCAGATTACTTGCAGGAAGTTGAGACGCCCTATTTATAGCATTAAATAAACAGAAATGGAGCCGGCTTGCAGGATTACTGAGACTTACGTCTTCAGCTCCTGTCATGATGTAACGTTGAAGGATGTTCGTTTGCTGTAATACCATGATATTACAGTGGCAACGAAAAAATCTGGTTGTTCATTTCCATTCAAAGGAAATACCACAGTCGAATGGACCACACCGACATCAGACACACGCCAGTCTGCCAACCAGTCAATGTGAAGTGTAGGTGGGTAAGTGATGATGACAGGACATACGTGAAAACAAAGTCTTCAGAACGCTCTGGTGGGACTTGTGCTTCTGCTGATTGAAATGTTAATTAACGGATGAGGAGTTTTACATTTAATACTTTACATATTAAACATCAAACATCAGAGAGGCCTTGTCATTATTTTCCTTTGTTTACCAGATTTTTCCCCCCAGTCTTCCCTTGTTTGGTTTCCAGTGCGTGTTTGGATATGGAGATCACATCTGCGCTACATGACGATCAAGCTGTGAAAAAAGAACCAGAGCTGAAGGCACATTGTACAGTTTAATTATATCAGCTTTGATTATAGGGAGTTTTCAGAGTATAATTACTGTGAAATATTAGATTAGCCGTCTCCCTCAGACCTTTATTATCTTGAATCTCAGGATATTAATGCGTACGTCTGTGAAAACTGGGTCAGCTTGGCCATACTTCCAAGGTAACAGAGGTCATCGCTACTTACTTCATCAATATCCACTTTGGCAGGACTCCCAGAACGTATCAGGCAGCGTATGTCAGGTCTTATGGGCCAAAATGTTTTCGTCTTTTTCACCAAAGACATCATTTGAGCCATCAAGTCCATGGGGCACAGAGGAGCAATTAAAAGCTGGAACCTATGATTAGAATGAGCTGCACATGCAGATTCTCAGTCCATTAACTCTTCTTGATAAAGCGGCCTGACAGACTATGATATAAGGAAGGTTTCAATCACAAGGTATTTTGAGCTGCGCAGCTCGGGATAAGAAGAGATGAATTTGTTTACCATCATCTTAACAATTTATGGCTGTTGAGCTCAGAAGGGCGAGGATGTTGAGCACCAATCAGTATAGATCGCGGCTCACACTGTAATAAACCTCCAGCCACATAAACAGTGTCAACTCAAATCAATTTATACCTAGAACAACAGAGGTTTTACACACAAGGGCTGTCACGGACAAGAAGACTAATTGTATAGTTACACATGACCAATCATGTAGTCATAATGTTACTCAAAAAGACGGAATAAGGTGGTGTTAATCTCTATCCCTCCTGTTTTCTACACATCAGAGCAATATCTCTCTCTCTCTCTCTCTCTCAGTTCTTCTGTCTTCTCTAACATCTCTGTGGTAAACAACCCACAAGCCCATTCATTCCAACTAAAGACATAAATCTTTAAAAATGTTGAAACTATAGAGATATTTTCCAAAGCAGACTAAGTAACTTTCTGAGACAGTCGACCACTCAGACAGAATAAATTATGCATTGTTGTTTTTTTGTACTGATGTCTAACACTGTCTATGTGAGTATTACTGGCAGCAGGACAGAGTATGTGGGACTGAGTCATGTTCAACATATCGAGGGAACATATGTCACTCTGTCTAATTGGACAGTGAAGCTCTATGACGGATCAGAAAGATTTGTTAGGATTTCACTGGTGATTGAAGTACACAAAGACTTTACTTAAGTGAAAGTACAAATAAATCGAAATGTACTCAAGTAATAGTAGCACATAAACTTTTCAACTGTAGTTAAAGTAACCAATTACTTGCTTTTAAATATATTTAAAGAAAGTATTAAAAGTAAAAGTATTTCCCAGGTTTACATTATTTTCTTTAGATTTAACTGTCTATTCTACATCATTAACTGAAGATTTTGTTTAATACTAAAATAATACTGACTCAACGAATCTGATGCTGTTGCTGCAGCAAGAGGCCGGGACAATGTTACATGCCTGCTCTGATTGGATCATTGGTCCGATTCCCTTCTCAATAATGTTTCCCGGGCAGGTGTGGCTCAGGGAATAGAGCGGGTTGTCCTCTAACCAGAAGGTCGGTGGTTAGATCCCAGGCTTCCTCATTCTGAATGCTTAAATGTCCTTAGGCAAAATACTGAACCATTCCCATAAGAAAAGTGCTGCCCATAGATGTACTGTATGATTGTGTGTGTGTGTGTGAATGGCAAAAAACTGAACCGTTAACAGCTTTGGGCGGTCATCAAGTCTAGAACAGATTTGTATCTGTTGATCAGTGGAATTACATCAAACCAATAGTGTGTGTAATGTCCCCTGCACCATCCAATGTGAAATAAGTGATTATATGAATAAACTATTAATGAATTGACTTGACCGGTTTTTAGCAGAAATCGTAGCTCAAAATATAAAAAACCTTTCTCCATACACTGCTATTACCATTATAATGAAAGGCTTTGGATTATTGGTTATAACTGGCAATTCTCTGCATTGGTACAGTTGGTTAACATAAATCTTTAGCTTCAATTTATTTCAGCTCCATCTGGATTATTATATTATTATATTTTTTAAGTTACTCACATCACTCCATCGAGCACCGTGCTACAGATCCTGCAAACCAACAACTGCAGCCAATCAGTGTTCATCATATTATCAATCGCTTGATAAAACAAGATTAAACAAACAAACACACTTCAGCTCTGTTTTGTAACGCAAAAAGCACCACAAAGCAAGACGACGAATTGGTGAATTTGCATTGGCTCCAAATTACATTAACCTCACTTCACCTGAGGAACTCTGCTCTCACCTGTGTGTGACCTCCAATCCAACAAGTTGCTCTCTCACTGTCTCTCTCCCTTTATTTGTTTTTCTCTCGCTCACACAAACACACCCCCTTCTCTCTCTCCTCCCTCCAAATGGCTTTCATGAGTCATGCGGTACATTTAAATGTTAAATACTAAGGTAGGGGTCATGAGCCATTTCCCTCCCCATTACCGGCTAATGGCTCATATCTTAATAACCTTACCAGTCTGCCCGTTTTCTCTTGGGTGGATATTAAGACCACAGGGTTTGAACACCGGAGCCGGATGACTCAGGCTTTCACTGGCGAGATTGATCGTCAAAGTGCGAGTTGTTTTGTTGCGGGGGGGGAGACAGATTAGCCCTGCTGGGATGAGAAAAAGCTTTTCTTTGGAAGAAGAGAACACCGATGTTCTTCTTCCAATTATAAGGTGTCAGAATATTTTAAGTTGTACGAGGGTGTTCGGTGCTAGAGACGATCATACACAGCCATCACCCGGGGAGATGATGATCTGTGTCCCAGTCCGACTTGTGCTGGGATTCTAGACAGCGCAGTTAAAAGCAGATCCGTTTCTATTAAGCTGTAAAAGTAAAGAACATGACAAGTTATCTAGGAACTTTAAAGAGTTTCAAAAAACAACTTTATTTTTGCCTGAGTATAGTATACACATATATTATTAGCACTTGTATAGAGTGTATCTTAGTATAGATAGGTGCATATGGGGCAGCATCTGCATGCCGAAGTGTCCTCGGGCAAGATACTGATCACCTAAATGGCCCTTCATAGATGTAGAATGCACTAAATGTAAGTTGCTTTGGATAAAAGCATCTGCCAAATGACATGTAATGAATAATAATAATGAATAATATGTGTGTGTGTCTGTGTGTGTGTGTTTGTACAGCTATCTCTGTGAGGACCAGTTTGTGCATATAACCAATGGAGTGAGGACATTTTGGGAAGGATGGCTGTACAAACATGTGTGTGTGTGTGTGTGTGTGTGTGTGTGTGCAGAAGCATGTGAGTGAACTCAGGAGAATTTTGGTACAATCGGGTCTAAACTTTCTTCGGAGTTTGTCTTTCACACATGACCAACACAGCAGGAGATTCTCCGTTCAGACGCGTTCACAACAACACAGGAATCTGCGTTTGTTCAGGTGAGGGGTCGTGCAGCAGGCGGAGGCAGGAGGTAATGTATTTACTCTGATAACATGTTTTTACATGGGCCAACAAAGATGTGTGTGTGTGTGTGTGTGTGTTTGTGTGTGTGAAAGAGGCTGAGGAAGAAGCATTATTGGAAATGCAGCACAGCCTGTCTCAGACTCCCCCACACTGCCTTTAGCAAGCCATCAATTTGCTGGCTTGTACTTTACAAGCTTTGGTGTGACAGCCTGACTGTTACAGACAGCTCCAGTGCTTACTTAGCCTATTATAGATTCATCAATACATACATAAAAACCTCACACTGTGATTCATTAAGCTTACAATTCATATTTGTCCTGGATTTTCTGCTTTATCGCTTTAAAACCAAAACTAATATTTCATTAGGCTGACATTCAGTTTCAGACAACTTTATTGATCCCACGGAGGGCAATTAATTTGCAGCTTACCTCGTTAACAATCACACAAAATACATTCAATATGATACGTGTCAAAAAGCACAGGTCAGAAACAAACAGGTCGGTACGGCGTCAAGTTAAAGATTATCGAGGTACAAATAAATAGCAATAATTGCATAATAAATCGACATTTGTTCCATTTGGTAACATATAAAAGACACAGTCATAAAATATGTTATTTCAAATGATGACTGTCTGAGTCTAGTAGCCTGATGGAAGACAGAATGAAGGATTTGTAAAATCGGTTAGTTCTCTTCGGAGGTTCATCATAACAGCGGACTGAAGAAAAAAAACATTATCAGGTTGGTTGATATTATTCTTTCTTCTTCACCTGATTCTCCAAGAGGGAACTAGAGTCTCTTTGCTTGACTATGATGATTTTGGAGCAGATCTTGACAATTCTATACAGGCTGTTCTTCCCTTTAATGGATCATCGATTGAACCAACAGATAATAGAAAAAGTCAAATGATCGTTGAAGAATAAAAAATAAAAAGTTACTTAAAATCTGCTCACTGACATTGAAAGAGTTCAGCTTCTTCATCAAATGGATTCCCTGTCGTCCATGTTTGACAATAGACTCATTGTTAATATCAAGCTTGAGTTGACAATCAAAAACTGTCGCAAGGTATTTACTTCACAACCTGAACGTCTTCTCCATGTAGGACACTAGCTTCATGCTCAGTGTTTGACTGCAGCTTTCAGTGTACATGATAAATAAAAGGACTGACAACACAACCCTGTTTGACATGTTGGACATTTGTGCAATCACAAAAACCTGCTGGACCCTCTCAGCATGAGGGTCATGGTTGCTAGATCATCAATAAAAATAAGACTTAACTTAAATGTAAACCAACTCATCATTTCTAAAACAACATATAACTACATTTATGTTGGACACTTAACAGTCCTTTGAGCCTTTTCACTCATGCTGTCCAATCAGAGCAAGTGACTGACTGATCACTGCAATACGAAAAGTGTATTTCTATTTTTTTAATACATTTGTACGTATAAAACATCAAATATGGTGGATATTTATGATTTGAAATCCTGTTGAACGAAGGCAACAGCAATAGTATATTGAGCTGGAAGTTGCAATAATAAGAGCAATGAGAGTGAACTCACCTTTTTCATCACATACACAAGTGTTCCAGCTGACAACAACAGTCCTCCATCATGGATGTGTGCGTCAAAATCCAAATTGTTGTGTCACAGATGCCAGGCTTCAAAAGCTGAGAGAAAAATTAAGGGGTACAATTCTCCTTCCAGATCCATGCAGTTTCAACCAATCAGGGGCAAATGTGCAGGCAAGCATATTTCAAGAAAACAATTCATGCACGTACCGCCAGGCAGATAAAAGTACGGCGTTCAGCACAAAGATACAATTCATAGGCTCTGCTTTTGATTGGTCATCGCTAATTTATCTCCTTAAATGTATTTTGTACTAAAGTCTATACACCCCAAAACAATGCCCTTTCATGTATTTTACAATTGGAATTGCGGGAAGGACACCAAACATCCTTTAATGGACCACATTCTATTGAACAGTGAACAATGTGTGTGCGTGTGTGTGTGTGTGTGTGTTAAACTATAAGGTCACTGTGTGTGTGTGAGTTTCCCAGCATGCCTTGACAGCTCTAATGGATGTTGTCTTCAGATGTGAAAAGGTGAACTGAAGTCCGACTGGAGTTTCACTCTGCAGTTTATCACTACAAATTGGTGCCTGTGTCCTTGTGTGTGTGTGTGTGTGTGTGTTGACGTCAGTACAGAATGTTTCCTAGTATGCGTGCAATGTCAGCAAAGAACAGCTTTGCTCAGTCTTACATACGGCTGTGTAACTATATGTAAGGACATATATTGTTTGCTATGTGTAGTTGTAGTCATTCTATGCCTTTAATCTATTGTCCCTAAAAATACAATACACAAACACAAAAGCTGCACAGCTCCTAAAATCTAAAAGGGGGGGTTCAGGTAATCATTGTGTCCTTATGAACTCATATTTCCACCCGATAAAGTTCTTAAATTAGCAACTTTCTGAAACGCTTAAATGTGCCAGTGCCGAATTTCTCCACTTCATAAAGAAAACTATTTGTGTGAATCCCTTTGGGTATGCTTGAGAAATGTCAGAGTGCCGAATCCAATCACTGCAGGCAAAAGGCAAATAACACTGTCATGCGAATGCACACAATTTTGGTGAAAAAAGGTTATTTTAATACACAAAAACACAGAACAGTTCAAATTGAATTCCAGCTTTAATAAACAAAACTGGGATTCCCGAATTTTTGGTTCTGATGCAGTTATGGAGGCGCTCACCATGGCACTGCCCAGAGAGGTTTCTCACGAGCAGAGTCAAGAGCAAATGCAAATGTATATCGACCTATTTCACATTGGCATTTTGATCGTTTGATAGGAAAAGCACAGGTGAACAACACCATGGATAATGGCCGACTTCCATTTCAGAGCCATCATTACAATGTTGTTTGTGACTGATTATCACATGTCAAAATGTCTGCTGTACAAAAAAGACCTATCTCTACATGTATGTGTAACGCATATCTTGAGAGCAGTTCGTCTTATCGGGTTCATCACTTGGCATGTGTATTGTCCAGGGCCCAAGCAATTTAAAGGGTATGCTCAATTTGAATAAAATTTGAATAAACAGGCAAACAGTGCCTTGCCGTCTGTGCAGTGGTGGGGGTGGGGTTGTGTGCCTTCACTCTGTGGACTGAGTTGAACGTGTCTTCTTCTACGTCCTCGGATGAACTACAGGAACAGCTGTTTTCACTTCCCATGGTGAGGAACAAGCATAAACAGATCATCTACTGGGACAGCGCCACTCAGTCATTAAAACTCCAACCATGGGAGTGTGTCATACTACCTTATGTACCTCTGGCACATCGCAGTAATATCAGGCTATCTGTCTGTAAGTGGCTTGCATATCCAAAGAATCAATATCAATTAACTTTGAAAAAACACACAATTTATGTATTGCCGTTCTCCAGAAGCGGGTCATCCATCACCGGTGACGTTGTCAATCACAAGAACAATGGCGTTCACAACAGATTCTCCAGTTCAGGCGTCTGGGCACTGAGTCGAGATTCACAGAACTTTGAATGAACAGGTGAACAGCTATTTTGTGCAGCAGAGGTGGAGCAGTTTGTGGTTTCCGTGGACCGAGTCCTGCAGCAGGTTACTTTGCCAGTTTCAGATAGAAAGCTGCAACCAGCATCACCAGAGGCCAAACCCATTCCCAACAGGCAGGTTTAGCAAGGAACCTGCACCAGTTACATTCAATTTACAGGAGCTAGCCTTTAAATACCACTTGACAGACCTGGAGTCCATGGTGGCAGTCACGTCCCTCCTCAGGCAACATGTTGAATGTACTTGATCCATCTCACTGGTGGTGGGTGTCGCGTGTGCGTCACTCCTGCATTTAAAAGAAGCCTGCTGCACCGCCAAGCAGATGGATGGACTCATGGAAGACAGTCATGGCTTCAGGTGGGAGCTGCCAACAAACCAGCAGCAGTTGACCCATTTAGCAGTAGCACTTAAAATACTGTCTCTCAGCTTGCTCTCTCTCTCTCTCTTGCTCCATCCAGCAGGGCTCACCTTTTTTCTCCACAGCTGAGATTGTGCTTACTTTGGAGCTTTTTCTTCTGTTTAAGTCAAAACAGAACCGGTTTAAACAGCCATTATGCAGGTAACTTCTAATCTGATTTAAATAACGCTGACCCCGTCATTGCACTGATTTATTTCGCGGATTAGCACTAATGGGATTAAACAAACAGAGTGAGACGGCAGAAATGTTTTGGTTTTGTTTTTTAGATTTGAAAAAAAGAAACAGCACTGGAGCATAAAATGTTCGTAATGTATTTGATCACACAGGATTCTGCTGGGGTTGATCAGTGGCACTGACTCACCAGATCTAGATCCTCCTGTATATTTCTTCTGTGTGTGCCTGCGTGACTTAAACATCACTGGGTTCTTATGTGCATGTCAACAACTCCCAGCAGCACGCCAGTCTCCCACCACTGTGATGAATGAAACAAAGCAGTCGAAGCTTCGTGAAGGATGTGATGAACTTCTGGAGCTTTGAGGCGTGTGTATTTATCTTTTGGTCCCAATGCAGTTACAAGTCATTTTCAAATAAATGATCCAGCAACAACACAGTTATCCTGTGGTCGTCATGAATGAAAGTAAGAACACTGAATAATGACATTCTAGCAATACAGCAATAACATTAAATTCACAGGTAATTTGCTGAACAGTATATACTGTACCACACGTAAGAAATCTATATAACAAATTTAAATACCATGTTTATAGTATTCGTAATTTCATTGCTTTTCAAGACCATTACAGTGGCACCTAATACCCAAGTATGAGGCAATTATATATCTTTACACTCATACCTACGCATTTATACATAATCAACATAGTTTTAAAGATTACACCCCAATGTTATGTTTTGTTCAAGAGTAAAAAATAACTGTTTTTACTTTGTTATTTCTAAATGAATCCAACAATGACTGCATCATTAACCGTTTATATCTGAGCAAAATCCCTTTCACATTAACATTAATGTTTTATATATATAATGCATGAATTATTCTCTTAGAAACAAATGAACAAGTGAAAAAGTTAGCTGTTTTTTGATGGGTGGATTTCTTTTCTTCAAAACCAGGCTTTAAACAATGCTGATACAACACACTCAGTTCCATTAAACTCCACCGAGATGGATCACAAGTGACATCCAATTTTTTACATAAAGCTTTTAATAAAGAGCATCACACATAAAGCAATTACTACTGGAGCTGGCGGGGGTGAAGTCTCTTTTCAAGGACACCCAGCGGTACTGTGGGACGCTCAGCTGTGACATCTGTGACCGGATCACATTTTGTTACCTCTACTGGTCTGGAAATCTCCACGGGATGCGGGGAGACGCAGCCTGAAGGTCCAATTCACAGCCCGCTTTTGTCTGTCGGCCAAATTCCAACACGTTGTATATCCACGCTTGAGCTGTCCATCCAAGAAATCAAACCTGTGACCCTGTGACCCCGATGTCTGCATGCTCAGGCAAAGTCTCCAAAGTTGTTGATTTAAACTTAGCACCCAGCTTAACATCAGCAGCATGTGGCGGAAGGGAAAACATTTGAGGCGTGAATGTCTAAGAATACATATATCGGAGAAAGGATCTTGTGTAAGGTATTTGGGATTCAGTGCGTGCACTTCAATATCCCCATGCCATTCAGTTTTAGCTTTATCTGCTATTTGAGGATTAACACCCCCAGACAACGGCAAACATTGTGTTTCCTCACTTTTAGTAGATCACATAGGGAATAACAATAAGCTGTGTGCTAGCCTCCAGAGAATGGAGTTGGAGATGTAATGTCCCACCGGCTTCTGCACCCACAGCTCGTTACGCTGATTCCTGTCACCTCTCAGAGCTCCCTGTTGGAAACAGAAAACAAGATGCAAGGGGAAACTGGTTTTAGTTGTCATTTGCAGGGAAGCAGCCAGGCCCAGTTCCATATCAAGATGATTTGCTGGTGCATCTGAAATTAGAGGGCGTGAACTAGTGTGGACGCCACTTGTAATGTTGTCCATTAATAAATGTAATAACACATAAAAAACATAACTTTATGAGCATCTTAAATTCCCTGTAACTATACTCAAAGACAAAATCATATTTGTATTTTATTACATTACCAGGCATAGAATTTACCTTATTATAGGCAATAGAATACTGTGGTAATGGTTTTGATATTTGTATCTGGTTAGAATCTCTAATGTCCGTGTTGGACAGTGGAATGCACGCCTTTGCTTTTGCATCTAATTACAACCAGTCCTGGAGGCGCCTGTGATGTGACATGACCTACACAGTCAAAAATATAATTAAATATAATTTACCACCAATGATATCATAATGATGATGATAACTGTTTTTGTCTACGATTAGATGAAGAATCTGTATGCTATAGGTGAACTCTTCCATGAGTCAGTAGCCAGAGGCTGCTGGGAGATTTATTTCTTTTTAATGGCGGTGGATGTTACTTTTGTGCTGTGGCTGTGACTCAAAAGGACAGGGAGCTCTGTTGGCCTCTGGATGGGTCTGTTAGCGAGTCAGAATAGAATGATGTTTTCTCTGTCTGCTTCAGCAGCGCTAAATATTGGCATTTGTCAGGGAGCATTAGAGCAGCTGAACACACAGGGTCAGAGCTGACGGTGAGACGGTGCCCCTGTCTCCTCGTTGCCAAATGACGCTCTGGATAATGTGTCTGCACAGACTGTCTGCTCTTCTGTTCACAGACAAGCAGCTAAAATTAAACTAAGCTGTGACAGTAAATCTCCTTGTAGTCTGACATATTTTCAATGTGATTGTGTGAGGTACTTTCGAAAGAAGATCATTTTGTCCAGAATCCATTTTTGGTCAATTAATTAGTAAAGTAACCGTAGTTGGTATATGGGATAACTCAAACTAGCAGCATACATTCTCCTCTCTCCTGGTCCATTTACTCCCCTATGACATTTTGTTCTAAGGATTGTACAATCATTCATTTAAGTATTTGTCCAAGAGGAAAAAAGCTCTTTTAGCTAGAGAGCTCAAGCTTTTTACATAGGCCGGGCTCGTGCACATTTTGTGTTAGAGAGGAAAAGGGAGGGAGAGCGGACACACTGCTTACAGGGCTTGTCATTGTGGGCATCTGCTCATAGCCTCCAAGCTAATTCCCTGAGGCTACAGATATAAGAAGCTGTTTCCACAAAGAAGAAAAAACATGAAAGCAACCGATGCAGTTGAGTCTAGAGGAGGTGGAGGATGAGATAACTCGTGTTGCTGAAGTAGCAGATTAGTCAGGACCAGTCAGTGAAGAAAGATGGAAGACGTGTCTCCTATTCCTTCCACTGGATTAACATGAAGCCAAAATATTCCCAGTAAGGGTGCTGGCGCATTGTTCTGGTGAAATCATATGGAGCCAGAGTCTGTGCAGAGGTGATCGGGGTGTGGACACAGGATACAAATTATCAACTGACAAGTCTCAGCTGTCAATCATGAGGCTTCATCCTGTTTTTATAGCATGATATTAGAAAAACAAACTCACCAGACATGTGAACAATTTAACAAACATCAGCATGATAAAAACAATATAAATAACAGAAACCATCTTTGGTAATAACTTGAAGTAAATGAGAAATAGCAAAACACTGCTGCATTGAGCAGTGGCCTGTAGCTGTCATGTAATGGTGTTGCTTGTGTTGTGTCATTGTCAGTCCATTTGAAAGTCACTGCCTATAACCAAAACCAAAGAAAACAGATGTGAAACAAACTGCTGTCATCCAAAATGAAATAAAAACTTTTTGATGAAAGTACAACTTAATTTCTAGATGCATCCAAGTGACATTACTCTACCAGCAAAAAACTATTGCTCTAAAGATCAAAAGGTTATTTTTGCCATAATAGATGCCTCTCTGAGCTGCAGTGGTGATGAATATCCAGGTGGTCTTCTGTCTCCTCTTTAACACAACTTAGCGATGCAGGACAAACGTTGCAAAAGAAGCAGGACGCGGTTTGTCCTTGAGCCGGAGCACTATCTTAATTCTTATTCAACTAATCAAGTCAGCATATGATTCTGGCTCGCTGGGTGTAACTTTGCTGGAAAGGTCAGCAGCGGTTTGAAATTGCGGTCCACGGCTACAAACTGCATCAAGGATCCAGTTTGACACATAACAAACAACTCCACTGGTGCCCTTGATGGTGCACAACCCAAGGAATCAATGAATAGACCTTGGGTTCATACATTCTACCGTGGCGTTTGGCTCGAAGCCTGCGGTATCTGGTTACTCTCCAAGTCCCGGTGGCTCAATGCCTTTCTATCAGCTGGACTTTATCCGAGGTTGCAAACTGCAGAGTTTTCTTATCTGCCTACATGGGACTCAAACGGAGCGTTAAAGCACTCAAATCTTAAAGTCTGGTTCGGGGGGAAAGGTACAAAAAAATGAAAGCAAAAGAGGAGCTACTTGATCACGCTCTGCCGGAAGAGAGAAGTTCTTCAAGGACCCAAACGAGATTGTGAAAAGTTGATGTTTAATGTTCTCTGTGTGGGTGAGAGATGCATAAATCTGTGTGTGAGCTGGTACTGGGGTTTTGTTAAGTAAAAAAGAGGAAGAAAAATCACAGCGTTGGTCAGTTCCTCTGCTCTGTGGCCTCCAACAGAGAGGAGAGCTCTCCAACTCAACCACAGTGCTTCCTAATGCTGTGAGATAACCCCATATTATCCCTCTCAGAGAGAAATACATAAAATATAGACAAAAATGACCACAACATGGAGTAGACCATGTAATGAGCAAACACACAAACACACACACAAACACACACACACTGCTGGAGCTGTATTTCTGTGTATGGGAGACAATAACAAAACATGGCTCCGTAGGAAGGCATCAAAGAAGATGATTGCTGATGCACATGAAGGTGGCGTGACATGCATTTTGATCACACACACACACACACACAAAGGTTGCGTGTGCACGTACATGTGGTAGGAATGCGGAAGTGTCCGTACGTGTGCACACGCGCAGGAGTTGTCCACAGCTGCTAATGAGGAGCCAAAGGGGGCTCTCGCTCAGAAGCCAATTATCCTGTCCCTTCGGAGGAATACTCTATGTGTGTGTGTGTGTCTGTGTGTGTCTGTGTGTGCGTGCGTGTGCAGATGTTTCGAGCACCAGTCGGAGCCACTCTGTTTTTCTCTTTATGCCAATATGACAAGTCTTATTTACATAATCTTTCAGCTCTAATTATGTCTTCCTGCTCTTCTGCTAAAAACATGGACTGTTGAACCTCCCTGACCAGATCTTCTCAGCCCTGTGTTATGAACAAAGTATGTGTGAAAAGCCTGCAGGCGATGAAGTTGAGCTCTTTATTACAAGCCTGGTCCCTTGCTGTCAATGTTGTTTTTACCTCTCACATCCAATTGGCTTGTTTGATGACCACAACTGGCTAAATTAATTGAGATTTTTGCAACATAAATATGCAACATTATTAAAAGGGTGGGGCTGTCACAGCTACATAAGGCTCTGTGTTTCAGTCCTGTTTCATAAGCTAATTTTCCCACTGACAACCACTAACATCTAGAGCTTGAGATTCAGTTTTTCTTTAATGGTAATTGATACAATGAGCTTTCCCTCCCAGGTCAAAGGACTCCTCAAGTTTGTATCTGCTGCGGCTCCAGTCGGCAATGATTGAAACACTGCTGCATCTTTTCCTGCGTAATGATGCAACTAGAACTTCTGGGCATTGGGGTTGAAATTGAAATCTTGTGGCAATGGGAAAGCAGTCAATCACTTCTTTTTTAGTGTAAAGGAGGAAATAGAGTAGTATTGTATTGATGTTTTACAGTAGCAGCAGATATTGTTCTCTTCAGACAGGTGTGTGTGTGTGTGCGTGCGTGTGCATATTTCCCCACAGCTTTCACCGAAACTCTTAGAGGATAATCACTCCACAAAAAGGATCACTCTTCCTCCACCTCTGTTGCATTTCTCATCCACTTGAGCTCATTTAGCCAAAGTGTTCCATGTTGAGAGCCGTCAATTTGACAGGTTTGAATGGGAAACTGTGTGTCTCTGTGTGCGCATTCGTGTGTGTGTGTGTGTGTGTGTGTGTGTGCATCAGGGAGAGAGGCTGTGTAATTGTGTCATTCTATAACATGGCGGTAAGAGGATGGGGTACTTCACATTAATGCTCCCTTCCTATCAACATTGCTTCCAACCGAATCATTAGCATATTCAAAGGCCAATTTAGGCCTGATACAGAAAGAAAATGTGACAGTACTTTAGTGTGTCCGTCCGTGTGTGTGTGTCTGTGTGTGTGTTTAAACATGTGACTGATATAAAAACATGTCTTGTGTGCATGCGTTTGTGAGTGTGTGTGTGTGTGTGTGTATCCTCTGGGCTTCATGAGGTTGTCAATAAGAGTTAAAGGACTCCAGAAGAACAGATGATTCTCGGGGGTCTACAATGACCCTTTGAGTTGGATTATCAAGTGTGTTGGAGAAAGCCTTCACAAGCGATCAGTCAATAAGTGTGTGTCCGTGTTTGCGTGTGTATCACAAACATGCACTCTGGCCAAAAATGGCAACTCTGTTTGCCCTCATGCGTGCGTGTGCCCGTGTGATTTTAAATGCGATCGGCCCCTGGGTACACGCATATGTATAAAAGTGTGTGTTAAGCCATTGGTATTCCATCACCCCGAGCGATCCGTGGCCAAACATATCGCATCATGTTTGTGTTAGGAGACCAGATAGGCTTCATTCCCTGCAGGCCTGCTGCATGCTGATGTGCCTTTCAGCCAGCAAGGATGGATTACAGCCTCCACTTTACTGTGGACCTGTGGTGGGGATGGTGGTGGTCCCGGCACAAGGTGTTTTTTTTTGTTAGGATTAGGTCACATTTATGTCTCTGTGTCGGCCTGGTAGGTGCTTCAGCAGCTGAGGGACAGATGTTCAGGACAGAAATCCTCAGGAAAAATTGACCAAATATTAACTTCTGTTTGCCAGGAAACATGGATGTAAATAAGGCAAGAGTCCATGAATAAAAATCAGTTTTCACGAAGAGTTTATTAAATTTGAAGCCTCCAGTAAACACATACAGTGTTGGTGACGTTTGTTTATTTACTGGGGGGGGCAGCAGTTTGCTTTGAGGGCAGCTTTAATTAAGTAGAGACAAGATAAGGAGAGACAAAGTGAAGAAAAAAAGATGATGCTACAAGTCATATGTGCTAGATCTTCTTTGATGGTAATTTTAACATAATTAAGTTGTAATGAAAAAAATTGAAAACTGTTGACCTACATTGGGATTTTTGTGAGACTATATTGGAAAACTTGATATTGTTCAGCAAATAACACAATTCAGTGAGGATGTTGGCTACCTAAAGGTGTGTTTAACCCCGTTTTTAAGAAATTAAGAGGTTGTTCTATGAACAAATGAGTTCCTATGAACAAAATCCAGTGAATATTCATGTGCTTGGAGATGAAAAGAATAAACTACTGCCTGTGCTATGGGGCTACATCCATAACACTGTCTTATAGTTTCAAAGTGGCCCTATAAATCCAAAATCTCTGTCCACACAACGATGTGGTTTCATATCAGGCTACGTTGTGACCGAAAAGCGGATGTGAGTGTCTACGTCACTGTTTCCAAACATCTCTGTTTCTGCCCATCCAGACTAAAACACTAAAACACAGACAAATAAAAGAAGCCTTATAGGATGAAGCCTCGGAACAACAGAATTGATGTCAGATTGGTTTAGTCGGACACATTGGCTGCTCAACATTTTGCATTTGTATTCATTCTAAAGAAATGCAGCTTCCCCTGTTACATCTGAAATCAAGTCATCAATTTGTGATGTAAGACCATATCGGGGTCATGTTTTGTTTTTGTTGTTTTTCGGTCGAGCAGCAGAGAAATGGGTTCACTTAAGAATTTCCCGGCTGGTGTATTGAATTTCTCCATTCTCCGGTTGTGATGAGAAACACTTTCTGCAGACACTGGCAGAACCTGGAAGGAGATTATGGGCTTTATACTCTACTTTCTGGGTAAAAGCTGCTGGGAGAAAACTACCCTCATATCCCCGTTGTCACTGAGATACATAACCTGAATATAGAAACCAATTGCATGACTTGTGAAGTATTGTACTTTATAAGAGGGTTGTAAACTGCGCTGTATCTGCAGCAAGCAAATCACATTGCTGGTAAAATATTCAGGCTTTTAGTGGAGTGCTCACCACGATCTTGTGTCAGTACAGAGAGAAGAAGCTGTCACACTGATCGCCTTAAACCATCTTCCTTTGGCCGGCTGTCATGTCTCATTGCATACTGAAGCGTTGCAGGGGCTGTGTGTGTGTTGCTGTGTGCGTGTGTGCGTGTGTGCAGTTCTGAAAAAAATTGACGAGAGGTCGAGCGTCCCTCAAATGCGTTGTTGACCTTGTTAAGCTTTTTCCTCTGCTCTGCCTCCGACTCTTGTCTCTGTCCTTTTGTCTCTCCCAGTTTCCCAACACTGATGCAAAGAGGAAAAGACAGTTTCCACTGGGTGTTTTCCTCCAGCCCCACAAGTTCTGCAGATTTCCACTGGTAATAGGCTCCTGCTCGGCACATCCACATTACAGCTTTGTCTATAACCTGAGCATCTACATCTTTCATGTGGCCCTTGACTCCTGCTCGGTCATTTCTTATCTTCAGCTTCTTTGTTAGGTTTGCTGTGCACACAGCAAGGAAGGTTGGGATTTCTGTTTAACAAGTGTTTATTTGTTCTCACCGAGGAGCCCAGTTAGGAAAACAGAAGGCCTCCTGGGAGAAGCATAGCTTGCCAGATACAAGAACGAGGAATCAGTGATGGATAGATCATAGATCTTTTCAGACTGTTGTTAAGGACCAGCAGAGATCCAGAGTCTGCCACATCTGAGAGGAAAAACTAAACATGAGCTTTGAAAAGGTAATGTGTTGGCTGTCCATCTAGCAGATGCTACATGTCTGTAATTGTCTCTAACATATGAAAGCCTGAGCATGGCTTTGGTTGGTGCTACAGAGACAGAGCTGTGTTGTTAATTACATGGTGCTGTAATTCAACACTAATCTACACAGCATCAAAAACACAATTACTGACACTGGATACCTTTGAAATGTGAATAACTTATCCTGTGTCTGCCTTGCATGGTTGGTCACTTTGATCCAGGAAGAGTTGCCCTGACATTCATGATTCCCAGAGGATGACTCCAAATTAATTTTGGTTATTGACTAATTGTTATAGGTTTGGTGATTGTCTGACTATACCTACTTTTAAGTTGCGTCATGATAAAGTTAAAATCTCCTTTTGACTCACACTTGATGCTGGCTGGTACCTCTCTGTGCGAAGTTTGCATTCCCTCTGTTCTCTCTTGGTTTTCTCTGGGTAGCTTCCTCCAATGCATATAGCACAGGTAAACTGGAGACTCCAAATTTATCCTAGGTGTCATGTGATTGCAAATGGGGAACACGACAGCCAACTATAGTCCTGAGACACAGTGGACATTATGGGTACCTTCATATAACACATTGTCGAAAGGGTATTAGTGGCGGCCATGAGTCCACCTATGAGAAATAAAACAAAGTGAGACTCTCAGCTTCACTTAATTCCAGAAAAACACTGTTAGGAGCCAAATATTAATACCGTGCACCAGTTTCCCAGCAGTTACCGTGGTTTTACTGCCACTGTGGACAGTTTTTTGATGGACTGTGCAGATGTGGAATTAAATGAAGGAAACCCATCTCCAACTGAAGAAAGGCAGCACGGTGTTTCAGTACGTACACACATTATGAAAAAATAAGTAATTTGCATTAGATGAACATGTGGGGCTTGTGTAGCAAGGCCTTTCTCATAATGACAATACAGATTTCAATTTTTAATATAAATAGCACAAACCTTTATTATAGTTTAATGGACAACACAGACCATTAGAAGAGGGTGAACGGCCACATAATTAGTAGGAAAAGATTTCCATGAATCACTGAGCCAAAGAGGCCAGGCACAGAAGCCTCTGCCCGGAATGCAAACACACACATCTCAAGAACTGCTAAATTATTTAATGTGTTAAGGAGGGCAGGAAATCATGGTAACACACAGGGCATACCAAACACAGACTACCAGTATGAACAAAGGCAAATGTTATTGAGACAATCACATTAAAACGGGATGGTTGGTAGAAACTGGAGGAGGAAATATGCAAATAAAATCAAGACAAATAATAGACACCGGAACAATACAAAAACACATTATTCAAGGCTTCAGCCGGGAGGAGAGCTTCATCGGCCCCCGCTCCCTGTTTTGCTGAGCTTGCGCTTTCCTTGTGGGGATAGAGAGGTCAGAGGTGAGAGGATGGGACTATAAATTCCTAGGTTTCTAGACAACACTGTCAGGTTGAACAAACTACTGTGTGAAGGCGAATGGAATAATCCCCGTTGAACAAATAACATAAAATTTCAAGTTTCCCATAAAAAAAAATATATATATATATATTTATTTACTTCGGTTTCAATTCACGGGCTGCATTTGGAGACCGATTGCAGAGTGACACTAAGCGGTTCCATTTCAAAGGCTCCTACATATGCGTCTGACATATGCGTTCTTTCCTCCCCCCCGAGCAATGAAGGCTGCAATGGATGGTTCTTCTTCAGGCCAACCTAGCCCAGGATTCACTTCCCTTTGGTCATTGTTCCCCTACAAATAATGAAAATAAATTTATCATGAGAGTATATTGTTGGACCCGTTTACTTAAGTGTCCCCAAAACGTGCCCTATCAGTGAACTACTTAATATAATGGCAGAGGTAGACTACGAGTGATCTCAACTTGGAGTCATTTGGTCGGATAATTTTACCACATGGTCATAAACAGCAAATGAACCAAATGAGGTCACTATGACAGGCCCTGAGGAGGAAAAATGCAATTCAATCATAAATTGCAGCATACTTCAAGATGACAGTGGCCACTAGTTACCAGTTTTTAACACTGTGGCTGATCAGTGACACTAATTTAACAGTGGTTTCAGTGACAGCAGCCTCAACTACATTATCAAAAATGTGTTTATACAGCCTTCAACAGGTAAGTTCTGTTTGTGCAGATTCTATTCAAATGTTCAAACACATATCTTTTCAAGCTATGAAAGAAAAAAATCAAGAATAACTACCATTGTTACCATTACAAACTTTTTAGGTTGAACTTAGTAATTCACTTTTTTCCATACAGACAGGCTGATTATTTTCTCCCCCTGTTTCAAGTACCTTTCTACAACAATCTAACTATAGCTTTTAACCATGAAGGATGTTGGTTATTGGACGTCTGGATTTCCATTTGAGAGAACAAAATGAGCAGACACTACCTCCTGACTTCCTTTGTCTTATCATAGAAACACTGGTATTTAACTTAAAATGGCTTTACTCATTGTTTTAAGTCGTTTCTATACCTGTTCCATTTATTTTGATGATTTTAATTCGGCTCTGAGTGAAAGAACAAACTGAGCTTATGTGAGTGGAAGCTCATGTAACAGCCCATGGCCCTTCCTGAAGCCCAGTGTTCACTATAGAGCATTTGCGAAACATTATTTTGAACATGAAACTTCTATATTCAGTTTTTTTTAACCTGTTTGACACAGGATGCATAAAAAAATATTTATAGGTAAAAGATGGCTGAAAAATGATTAACAAAGCCATGCAGTCTAATGACACACTGGATTAAAGAGCTGAACTGCCGACCTGTCTGAGGCAGCACTTGAATTAACATATGTGACCTGCTACCTTGTGCTGCTGCAGGTGTTTCATGACCTGAAGCAGAAGCTGTTCATACAGTTTAAAGCAGCTGTGGACATCAGATACTGTCAGAATCGATGATGCTACACTATAGATCAATGCAGGCATCTCTAGAGCATTAACCACATTCAAATGTATATATTTCATGCCAATACACAGGTCCATAAGTAGCGGGAACCAGTAGGCTGTGATTACAGTTTCTCTCTCTCTCTCTCTCTCTCTCTCTCTCTCTCACCACAACTATAGGCTGGGGTGAACATAGGCCTTCATTATGTTAACTAATATCTAGTTCAATTTCACCGTTAAGCTCTGAATAATTCATCGTTTGTGTGTGTGCGTGTTGGGTGTAGTGATAACTTCCACTGTGCATGGCCCGGTTGCAATCAGGTGGTTGATTAATGGAGGCTCTGTGGGCTGAGCTGCCCCAAATGACTCTCATAACTTGTCAAGTATTTTCGGCCACTATTAAAAAACCCAGACCATCCCAAGACTACAGCCTGTTATTTACTATCATTTGTATCCTAATCACAATCAGCGAGGCCAAGTTATTCACAAATAGCTCCAGCATTATATTTTTATGACCACGCTGGGGAAGCTTAGCCTCCCCCAGCCTCTTATTAACGCCTCCTATGATGGACGCTGCTACTGTGTTTTATCTGCTTGTATCTCTTTCTTCTCTGTAGACGTCAGGTACTACGATCTGTTCTTTGTTCTGCCACACTTGCTGTCACACATTGTATCTCTCTTTCCCATTCCTTCATGGCAACAGTGTGTTACTCTATTCCTTTGTGTTTTTTTTAACTCACCAGTGAACACACGGGTACATGCTTTTGTCGAACACACACAACCACACACACACACATGCACTGCACTTTGCCTGGCACTCAGCTGATGCAAGGTGTAAAACACGAGATAATGGCAGCCTTTCATAAATAATGCAATAGAAGGGTCCAGTGTGTGTGTGTGTGTATGTGTGTCCACATCATACGAGAGTGAGACTGCCCTGTCAGCACAACCACTCCCCCTTCATCTCCATGACATCAAAAAAAGACCCCCAGATACAGGTTTAATCCACTATGGATAACCCTCCCTCCGTTCTTTCTCTCTTTCTGGCCTTCTTCCTTTCACACATAATGTACACAATACACACACTCACCTCCACACACACATATTGCTCAGACACCCTCCATCAGGTTTTAATCTCAGCGGCAGTGCTCTCGCAGCGTGCTCCTCCTTCTCCGCTGGTCGAGAGAGAGGAAAAATATAGAGGAGACAAATTACTCGTTTTATGGTGCAGGGAAATTACCGCCTAAGACATATTACAAGGTGTATGTATACATTTACTGTAGGAGGGGGAGGAGATTTATAGTGCATTTGTGTGAGAGGATGACAAATAATAGGAAAAGGGAGCAAAAATGTGTGGTTGCTTTGCAAATGAGAGAGTCTTAGCTGAATAACAATTGTTCCCGGGACCTGTACAGATGGGGTTGAAATGCAATGTATATGGTGGCACAGGCCTCCAGGACATTCTTGCTTGAATCGATCGAGGAGGATAAAGAAGTGAAAGTGAGGAGCTCTTGCTCCGGACAACATATCTGCTCCCTCTATGAGAAAAAGGCACTTGAGTAGCTTGTTGGTTCATTGGCTCGGCCTCTGGAGGGAACACATAGCGGGTGTGATACGGGACTGCTTTTTTGTTTTCCAATCAATTTGGATCTGAATGTGTTTGCACAGGCCAACCTGCACAGATGCTGTGCACAAGCCAAACAGAGTTGGTGCACTAATTCAGTTAGCAAGTGGATGATCTGAGCTTACAAAAAGCCCACCTGATGTCTTTTGTTTGCATAAAGGATTCGACAGATTCAACTGTCAACGTCCAAAGGTACAACCCATGCAACCGTCCAAATGATCATTACAAAAACTCCTCACATGGGTGTTTTGTGCTACTTGCTTAGGGGCACAAGAGGGTCGTCCACTAGCGTCTGTGGTTTGATTTACTCCAAAGCTTTCTTGTGCAACCAAATACACAATATATTAAAACAAAAAAAAGTTATTGACTGTTGGTGGGAGAGGTGATGCACAACACAACAGTATCCTAGAAGTTATATTCAGGTTAAAGAATTAGGTCCAATACCAGCATCCAGGGCCAATCCAGGGAGAGGGGTGCAACCGGTGCAGTAATGAAGTGTGTGGAGGTTGTGGTTTAAATAAATGGTCAGAATTTCACAGTAAACACAGTAGAAGGAATTTGCATTTAGTCTTAACTATGATGAGGACATAATTCTCTAGTGGTGTCTTTGTACACAACAACATTTCACCCTGAACTACTCCTCGTAACAGATTCCTCCTGAAAATGCATCCTGATACAGTTGAGTCCTGTGCTATTATCCAGTTTTAATACTATATTTTTTTGTTGAAAGTCTTTTGGTTTCACTCTATTTCGCTGTATTTTTATTTTTTATTTATTCTTTTATTCTTTCTTACCTTGTCTCATTTTGTAGGGCCTCTCGAACCCAGCATGACGGAACATAGAGTAGTAGTAGTAGAAGTCAGATGAGGACAATCCCAATCCAACACATGTTTATGTCATGATAACTTTATAACAACAGGATGAAGACTCATAATATCTCTGGGAGAGGAAACTCTGAAAGGAAGCGAAGATTCAAAAACGGTTTGGAGAGCTGAGCCAAGGTTTAGATTTATTTGTCCAATAGAGTCACTCCACATTTACTTCGGTGATGGCAATGCAATTTATGGTAATCAGCCTGGTCTCTCTGATGCATCTGCGATTGAGATTAAATACTTCTCCTTAAGAAATAATTTGTCCCCAGAAAAAAACTTCAATCCTTTACCCTGCAATATTTCCCACACAGAATGAAATTCCATTACCAGACTACAACTATCAATCTGTTTTGTTATTATTTATTACCTGCACTAGACCTCTGACACTACATGAGTGTGTAGCACAAGGTTCAAATGAAGCATTTTGATAAAGCTGCATTAAAAGGCTCCTGATTTGCTCCCTAGAATCTTGCAAATATATTGTTTTTTTTTCTTGTTGTATTTATCACCAATTAAATCACAACCTCAAAAAGTTTCCATTCATTTAATTGAAGCATTTTTTAGTCTTGCATTAGGCCGATGTGTGGCTGTCACTGGCCATCATGTTACTACCTCAATATTTTTTGATTTACTACCTCACGATACACATCAGTCCTTGTTGTAAAAGCATAGAAATTCCTCCAAATGCCATATTTTGCTCTGCGGTTCCCTGATGATTAATTTGACTCGGGGAGCATACTACCCTGCCTCAGCAGAAACAGAGAGGAGCTCAAATGAACAGGTCCCCACCTCCGAATCTTCTAGTCTGGGAGAAGGAATACGCTACAAGGTTCGTTTTTGAATTCATTTATCTCCATGACTTTCGGAGTTTTCTGTTTCAGAACTAAATGAAACAGGGGGGGGGGAGATGGGAGAGTCATTGGAGAAAAAATATATCTCCGAGCAAAGAGCAACCTTTTGAAAAGTTTTCAGAGCAAAGGAGGCGAGTTTGGGGGTGGTTTCATGCTGCGCTCTTAGTTTTTCACCAGACATGCTGGACTCTGCTTGTACAAACAACAGCACAGTTTGAAGTGTTCGCCCGATAGATGTCACGGTCGGTACATCTGAATGACAGGAAGGCTGCTTATCATGTTCCTCATCGCCAGGCTACTGACATCTGTCACCTTGAGTCTTTCTCCTTCCCTCTCCCCGCCTCGCCCTCTTCCTGCCTCCCCAACACACACAAAAACACGCTCGCACACATGCACACACTGCTCTGCAAGAGCCGAGTCCCCACTTCCAAAGCATCTCTGCCACTTATCTCTCTCATCACTCAAACCGTTCGCAGTAGCACTCCTCCTTCCTCTGCGGCACAGGGGAATGGATAGGAGACGGGCGAAAAGGGAAAGGGAAAAGAGAGGGGACGATCCATTCATTGGGGAAGGCTCATATGTTCTGAAAGGTGCTGCTTTGGCAGCAAAAACTTTCCTCTGACACGTGTCCGATTGATACTTTGAAAGGGCTGCCCACTCAGCAAAAGCGATGGGACAATTCTCCCAGTCTGCAGATGGGAGGATAAGAGTGTGATGGTGAGGAAGAGAGAACGGTTGAAGAGCCGCCGCTGGCTGAAAACTCAAGATATCACCTGCAGTCCTTGTCGGGACCTGTTTTATCGATTCTTCTCCACTTCCCCCTCATCATCGTCAGTGTAGCACAAGCTGTCAGTCCCACCACCATCATCTCCACGGTGTTAACACAGGAACTGAAATGTTCCACTTAAGAATGGAGAAACATAATGTGCAGTGCTGCCACACACTCACCAGATCTTAAAGCAACTGAAGATGGATTGGAGCTTACAGAGCAACATCATCATAACCCTATAGAATAGTTTTTTATTCCTTCAGTAAGTTCCTTCAGGACGCCCTGGGGTTCAAGACCCTTCAATGTCCCTGGTTAATTTCCAGTCAAGATCTTTATTGCGTGTTATTCTTCATCTCTCTCCCCCTCCATTTCCGATCTTATCTCTCCTTTCAAGTATCAAACAAAAGCATTTGAAATGCCTGAGAAGGAGGGAAGCCAAGTCTCTGGGTTAAGGAGGCTCAGCTTATTACAAGACGTTCAGCCATATTTTCTTAAAGTGGGCATAAATGCATATAAATGTGACCACGGGTGTCATCACAATGTGGAAGACACACCGACTACATTATAAGTGGGAGGAATACAGAGTCAGCAGCTTCACTAATGACCAATTACATAAGAGCTTAACGTGTGAGCCTCAGGTCACTGAAAGACCAATTTGAACTTACCATTAATGAAGTTCAGAAAAAACAATTAAACAACCCTCCAGACATAAACATACATTACCTCAGGCTTGGTAATGTGTCATTATCCATTAAGGATTTCTATTGCATAATATGTCAAATATCATACCAAACTTAAGTCACTACAACCTGCATGGAAAGGCTGTATTTGTAACAATGTTATATATATCATATATGTCATACTTCTGAAAACAGATGTGACATGAAGAGTTACACAATATGTACAACTGCTGCAAGATACAAGTAAGACTGCAGGTATATCCAGCTGCAACTGTCAATATTTGATGGTTATAGTATATTAATACTTCCACTATGTTTTTTTTTCCGTAGTTTGACTGTCTGTAGTTTGCAGGATTACACAAAAACAACTGGACGTTTTAACATGAAACTTGTGGTGGATATGGTAAGTATAAGGAAAGAACTCAGTCGAGTTTGGTGCAAATCCAAATCAATGTTGCAGATCCAGGAATTTAGTTTCACTTTCTCTGCAGCATATGGGCTCAGCTGCAGCTGAAACTATGAAGTCTGACTGTCAGTTTGGATTGTAACAACTTTATGGACAATAGCGCAAGTGAGCACACAAATATAAAGCAAAATACAGCAAAACAATGCAGCAACAGAGCAAAACACCAAGTTATAGACATTTTATGTAATAATTAGTAGTTTGGGTTCTTTATGAGACTGTATCAGGACATTTTATAATATGCTTGGCCGCCATAGTCTAGACAATTCATGGTAAACATTGCTTTGACATGACAAAATGGGGCCTTGGTGGTTGTATACAGTCTCAGAATGTCCTCCTAGTTTATTACTGGCATTTTATTTGGATCGTTAGATAATCTAACAACAAAGACAGCATTTGTCATAAAAGCAGTCCATTGGCCCTCTGAACACTGGTACACCATCAGCCACTTATCTACCATGGCCCTACTGTGGACTATGGTAACAGACAAACAAGATGAGGACGTTATCATACACGCATCACCAACTCATATTCCAGGATGAATACAGCATAGTTTTCATTCACTGGTGAACTCTCCTACAGAGATCTGCCCTGAGACACTGATGCATGCAAACAGTTTTCATAACTTCAACCTTTTTCCAGGCAGAAAGTGATTTGTTCATTCTTACCATGGGTGATGGTCATGTCGTCTCTTTCTCTAACCACATCTCTGCTGACCTTCTGTTTTGCTTTAGGTCCTCGAATCTCGCTGGAGCAAGCAGTTCCAACTTTGAAAAAATAAACTGCAGTCCCCTCAGTTAGTTGGCAGCAGCTCCTTCAGGACACTCACCTGCACACACAAAAGTTACCCAGACTGCACTCTTTTTCATAGTGGATGGGCGGGATTGGCAGGATATAAAGGGGGATAAACCTTTGTTCATTTGGGTTTAAAGGGGATGGCATACTAATCCTGCTACAGATCACCTGCTGGCAACAGGTATTACCAAGAAATGAGAGCTTCACTGGCCAGAAGCCCTGTGAGACTACTACTCAGCAACACCTCCGGCTCAAGCCCACAAACTGTGATCTACCAAACTCAGCACACCACTGGAAAATCCAAGACAGATTCACAGAGAAGATCTAATCCCTGGACGGCCAAGTGTAAAACACTCACTTTCTCCTCAGATAAAATGGATAAAAAGAAGTCACACTTCCATGCCCTGGACTGTGGAGCCTCAATTCTCACGGGAAGGGGGAAATGTGCTGACTTTCATTTATTTAGACACACACACACACACAAACACTCACAGAAACACACAATCACACACACAGCAACAAACACAGCGAGCTCAATAAGAAGATTACAATTGGCTTGTTTTCCAACTCAACTCCAGGGGAAGATTACCAGATTCCCACAGCAAATTAGCCCAAATGAATGGTTCATTATCAGTGTGAAACATGGTGGTAGTGGGATGTGATCATCATGGCCGCTCTCGGTCGGCTTGATTAATCATGTATTCACTGAGGGGTTCTTGGATCGAGACCACATACAACAGTGGCAGGGAGCACGAGCTGTGACCTGAATGTCTCAGAGCGGAGACGTGTTGTTTTAATGATTTGTTTGCTTCTTATTGTCAATAGAAGAAAAAAAATCCAAACCTGCAGAGATGTTTTTTTCCAGAGCCGCATTGCTGTCAACCGTCTTCATCCGCTTCCTACCGTTTCCTCGTGTCTGCGCATCTCATCTCTCCCAGGTGTTTATTTACAACACAAAGACGGTGCTTTAATGATGCCTCAGGCTTGTCAGTGTAATCAGAGAGCGATCCTCTTCTCTGCACGGTGCTACCGGGACAAAGACGCCAAACAAAAGCTCTGTCAACATAGTCTGACATTGACTGTGGAGAGATCCCACTGTGTGTAGTGTGTTTACATCTGCTAACAGCCTACCAGTTTCCAAAAACCCTCTCTGAAGCAGCCCTAATGATTGTCGCTCATGACAGATTTCAGTGCATTGTTGGAAACGGCTCACAGAGATCAGCCGACTTTGGAGTAAAAATAGATACTTTATCCAGGATGCTATTTCGGGTTCATTGTTGTGAATAATTAAAGCTTTGAGCTTTGCATGTGCACACAAGTGCGTGTACATCTGTGTGTGTGTGTAATTACTGGCACTTGCATCATGGAGCATCTTAATATACTGAAGAGACTTGCAGGAAGGACAAGGTCAGGGCTCGATTTATCATCTTTTTCCACTCAGGGCACAGCGAGGGGAGACAATCAGAAAGTGAAGATCTCTGCCTCTCCAGCAAAGGTAGAGACAATGGAAGCTGCTCCTTTCATTAGAGACAGATGAGTGCTTGAGATTTTCTTACACTAATTCACTTTGAATAAAAGCCAAATTGAAATTGAAATTCTCTGCACTTTTTGTGAACAGAAATATTAAATAAAATGATCCTGAAGAATCTAAGCGTCTGGCCTCCCTGTGGAGTTACATGGATTATAATAGACCTCAACAGTGTGGACCTGGAAGTAAAACATCCCATTTTCAAAATAGAGATTTTGATTATCGTTGATAATATTGTAACCATCCAATATAGACTCACCAAAAGCTACGAGATAGTGAAACTATATTATACGCTCCTGTTGAAGCCACAAGGCTGTTTGATACCAGGACCTCGATAAGATTTAAATGCTTTTTCTCTCTGATCCACAGAGTAAACATATAACTGCACAACATATAAATACACTGTCAAAAAGACACGGGGTAGACAGGAAATGAACTGCACTGTATAACTGTTGTGCAAACTGGATAGTGCAAAAAAGGATTAAGAAGTACAAATACTTTATGGCCAATGTGCAGATAATGCATAGTTGTGGAAAAAAAGCAATGTCCATTTATATCAATTGTAATCTATATTCAATTGTGATGTTAAGGAGAAGTAAGACACATCTCGCTATTCTGAGGAGTAATGGTGACAGGAAATGTTCAACACAGCCCCGAAAATCCTGTTGGCTACAATCAAATCATTGGGTGTTACATTTGTGTTGCAACAGAGCAACAACTATTTCCCATTCTAACAGGCTGAAATGTTTTATAGATGAGGAAAAGAAAGTTCAAAGGGGTGAAAGTCACTACAAGTTAAATTCAAGAAGAAGGGAGCTGGATGTCGTTGCAATAGAATTTGCTAAAACGATAATGGAGGAAAATAACTGGGAAATATACACCCGAGTAAATCTGGGGTGAGTATTTTAAAGAGAACATTCTGTCGCTCTCGGTGGAACGCTATAGGCTGGAGAACTTTAATCCTGTAGGACCTGATTCATGCCATCTGTTCCTTGCATTTGGGAACAAAAGCCTAACAAACAGTGTGGTGTTGGTCCTGCAATTCACAAATAACTAGCATGGGCCGTCTCTCTTTCATTGGTCCATGGTGACCACAGATAACCAGTAAATGTGCAGCGGTACACAGTAATGTAATCAAATCACAGATGGGACATCGAAAGCAACAAACCAACAACGTCTGCCCCCGGCTGCTTCACTGTCTGTCTGCCTGTTATAACTGTAGTGCCGTTATGAAGTATTTTCTGGGCCAATCAAATTACAGTGCTGACATCATCAGTAAATAACAAATACTCTTTCCCCCCTGGACAACACTAATGTATGTAAACTTGAGGTTCTTGTTTAGGTTCATTGTAGTTTTTAGCAAATAAGCACAGAACTGACTGGAAAGCAAGATTTCTTCAATAATTTGATTTGAGGAATGGTTAAAAACACACATGGACCAACTTTTTGTTCAGATTGCGAGAAGAAGAAAAAAAAGATGAGACTCTCCCATCTCTCTCCCCCCCCCTCTCAAATTAACATGTGCCCACGTCTTCATCAGTGATTAGATGCCTGCTGATAAACCACTCTGCTCCTCTGGGCAATCTCGAGTCTCCAACTCATTTCAGAACCTCACCGCGGAGACGTGTGGCTCTCATCAAAACCTGCAAGTCAAGACAAATATGGAACAGTATGCCATAATTGAAACTAATTAGATAATATTGTTTATTCAGATTCGCTGTTTGCCTTCGACATCCCGCCACATCAACAGCTTGTCAACTGAGTGCTCAGCGCCGTCTGACACGGGTGCACATGATCTCGTCGCAGCAGTGCGTCAGGGACAAAACACGGGAGAACAGGCAGGGAGAAGGTCAAAATTGTGTTTCCCGTTTTGCAACTATTCCAGAAAAGTTCCCTAATTAGGCCCAACTAGGTGGTTAATATATCAAAAGAGAGCAAAAGCAAAGGGGCCCCCGTGTTGGAATTCTCAGATCTCCTATGAATAAATGATGAAATATGAGACAGACAGTAATTATTAGCTTTCTTAAACATCATTTATACACCAAACAGGATCTACATAATACATGGGGCTGTTTTTAACGGCGCAGATCAAAGGGAATCAAAGCCCCAGTGGTGCCACTGTTAAACTGACGGCAATTAAATAAATCATAAACAAAGAACAGTCATGTAGCAGTCCAGGGGCCCCTCAGAGTGCGTCCCTAATGAAATACAGCAATAATAAGAGTGTGATTCCACCTCGGGGGGGCTCCCTCTGGACGGGCAATTTGAGACTTGTAAATATAATGAAAACTCATTTGTAATGAGGAAATACCATTAGACGATCGAACATGCCTTCTTTGTTATGTTTATTGCAGGAACATTGAAGACAGGCATGAATTCAATCACAGCCCCGGCAGACATGTTGTGTCACTCATATCAAACAAGTCAAATTGTGCGTGTGGCAATCAGCCCGATCTGCCGCCAGCGAGCACTGACAGCGCCGCCATTACTCTCTCTCTGCTCGTTCCTTAATGCCTCGTCGTTTCACTGCCACAGCTCCGACGCCAATCACGACAGATGCCAAAGATCAAGTGTGTGTGAGTGTGTGTGCATGCGCATGTGGGCTTGAGATGAATCCCAGCTTTCTAAATTCAAAAACCTTTGACCTGTCATTCTGCCACCGAGATGGCGCTGATAACAAAACCAAACACCATCACTAAGCTGTTTCTGCTGCGTGTGTGTGTGTGTGTGTGTGTGTGTGTGTGCGATGTCAGTTCAGGGATTTAAGTACCAGTGAGTGAGCGACAAGAGCAAAGTTGTGCACTTTCTGCTGGGCATGTGTGCATCGGCACCTGTGTTTGTTGGGCTTCCGATATTAGGATTCGGATTGAGCGCTGATAGGGTTTGAGATTACAACAGAGTTTCAATTTTCAATTTTCTAAAGGGGCCTCTCTCACACATGCGTGAGCACACACACACAGACACACACACACACACAGTCCTGATTATTTTCAACTCTAACATGAGCCCCGACTGAAATGCATACAGCAGCAGACAGGTCAAAAAACTCTCATTCACCAACAAGAGGTCCTCGAAGAGCAGGATTCCTACTTTCTGATTTGAAGGGTTTGCTTACGGTTTCTCACATAGTTCAAATTAAAAAAGGAAGAAAAAAACAAAAAAAAGTGTGTGATGAGCCTTTCAATTTTCTGCCTCTAAACATCATTATATTTTACAGCAGACTGTGACAAACACTGTGTGACTGTGACAAACAGATCATGACATGATTTCAGGGAAGGCATGTTGAAGAGATGTGGGGAATCGTATGTGTGGTGGACTGAAAGAAAAAGCTGCAGTGGAAACATTGTATGACTATATACAGGAAATAGTGTTTTATTTATTTTTTATTGTTTTAACGTATAGTTTAATACTACTATGAGTCTGTTAGAAATTTATCTTGTTCTAAAGTTAATTTGGAACATGAGTTAAGTCCGTGTCAGGGGCCAAGCAGTCACAGGACAAATGAGCACAGGATAACTTTTAAAAGATGGGAACAATATACAAACCAAAATATATAAAAAACTGATAAAATTAAATAGATAATTGTTAAGGTTTAAACAGAGCTCAGCTTTAAAAAGTACTAGTAGAACAACAAGACATGAACCCAAACTCCTGCGCTAACTGATCAAAACATTGTGAAACAAAACAAGGAAAACAAAACAGACAGCAAATAAAAGAAAATAACCAAACCTGTGATACTGATGTGTGAGCGTGTGAAACCATAAATATAAATTGAGCCCATATAAGACAGAGTGACCCCTATACTGACACCCAATACAATAAATGCACCTACTGCAGAAAATGGAATGTGGGATCAGGTACGCATGTGGGGAACGCCAGATTGAAGTGATCCCTCATATTAGTATGAATGAAACCATGGGCATGTACGTGTCACTGTACAAGTACTTAAATCTCACTGGAACATTTGAAGTGTGGTCAAGCCTTGACTGTTTTGATTCCCTCTAATGGCTCTCATCGGCCTTGTTTCCAGCAGCAGCAGCAGAAGGCCACCGTGCACTGCCAGAGCAGAAACGTAATGACATCCTGACTAAGTAAGAGCGAAGCTGGTGAACATGTGTAAATCATTTAGTCGCTGAAGAGCCACATTGCCTCTCAGGAGATGGAGGGGACTCAAATAAAGAGCTCAAAAGAGTGAATATTGGATTTAAACAAACTTGTGACCAGGAACACGACTCCAGATGAAGGCTGACCTGGATGTGTGAACAGGCGACTGTGTGCTAGTACTGACAACTTCAAGAGGTGCAAATAATATGTCAGAGTTGGTTTAACAAAACAGCAGCAATAGAAAAATCAATTGCTGCTGTTTTAATATGGCTTGTAAAAATAAACAGTACATCTGTGGTTCAAGGAAAACAGAGAAAGAAATCCTTAGAACAGTCTCTTTTTTTCAAAATTCATTCATGCCTATTTTATTCCTAACAAATGCTGACAGATTTAAAGACCTTTTAAAATCACTCTCCATTTAACTTTAGAGCTGCTGCCGTTAAGCTATCATTTACTCCCTGGTGAGATAATGCTGTTACTCAACATAATGTAAAGCAGGAAGGGGGATTTTTAGCTTCTAGATAAAATGAGCAACAGACCAATCTCTCAGAAACTATAAATTGCCCTGAACCTTTAACCCCTGCACTAATACCTTGTACGTAAATGTTGGGTTTTCACTGTCCCTCCATCCGTGTGAGGACGCTGGGAGAGCTAATAAGGAAACCAGGGGACACACACATACACACACCTACCCTAGCCTGCAGCTCAGAGAGAAAGAGCAATCAGGGGTGATACATTGGCAAATGTCAAACAAGGATTAATGGATTAATAACATTGTTAAGTATCCTCCGAGTACTGTCTGTGTTGAAGTTCCCTTTTTTTTCTCCCCAGCCCTCCCTCTGTCGTCTCTCTTCTTCACTGCACTAATAGGGAGTGTGAAGGGAGCTGGGGACGTTAAGAACCAATCTCACAGACAAAAAACTCTCGGCAGAATTTAATCTCTCCGTCCTCTTTCTGTCTCGGTGTGACAGCGCCGCTCTCCAGCTTCTCAATGTGTGTGTGTGTGTGTGTGATGGTGGTGTGTTCTCCAGCCGGGCTATTGGGGCTTCCATTAAACCACACTCAGTGTAATCAGCAGAGAATTATGGGTGCCAGGGGGCAAAAATACTCGATGAGTCGTTTCTAGGTCTGTGTAAGTATGTTAATGTATGTGTGTGTGTGTGTGTGTGTGTGTGTGTGTGTGCGTTGCATTTGCATGCTGTTCGAGATTCATGTGTATGTGTGGTTGTGTAATACGGTGAAAAAGAACATTATCTGCAGTTTAAGAATTCATTTTCAATCAGAGTGGATCTCTATCAGATACACACTTCACTCTGACCGATTACAAAACATTGCTTGTGCAGCTTGTCAAACAATCTGGGAAGGCCTCCGTGAAATGGACAGTTGGTTGTTAAAGTCTCTCCCAGCATCAGATTTTACATTTTTATTTATTTATTTTTATATTCCATACACATTATTTTCACCTCCAAATGACATTTAATTACTTATGCAGACTTTGGATCAACTTCGAAGAAAAAAAACTAACTCTGAGAACCTTTCACGACCTCGCTCCTTGTCTTCAATCAGCTGGAATATTGCTGACGGGTAACATTGAGAGTGAATCTGTGAGTGAGTTATTCCTCTCCTGAATTCTATTAGCAGCTCCCCACTCACAAAGGTCAGCCTTAATTTCCACGGGGACTGATAATTACACAGGATTTCAGCTCCTCCTGAGGCCTCCTCACCAAACATCCAGCTCTACAGAGGTTAGCTCCACCATGCTTTTGGCTCTTTTTTTAAAGTCGCACACAGAGTTATGTCTCACTTTCCGCCCCTTGTGCGATAGCTGCATTTACCGTCGCCTTGTTTTGATTTTTATCATTTTTAACATCATAACTCTAAGAGAGGAGCCAGATGACAATGATGATTGGAGCTTTCGACTGCGTGGTGATTGCCGGATGATTACAAAAGTGCTATTTGCATTCAGCAGCTCGCTCCTCTGTGAGAAGATGGCTCCACACCTCAATCACCAGAGCCGTATGCCCGTAATAAATACACGACAGGTCGTCATTTCTTTCGCATACCAAACACGTTGAGGACACGGAGGAGCGTGAGGAAATGATACAGTGTAGTTTGAGAAGCTCGCGCTGGTGAATAACTCAAGTCTCCCCCGCTCTTCCGCAGGGAAATTAACTGTGGCGAAGCCGCATTACATGAATTACCAGGGTAATCCTGTACTGACACTGCCCTAATCTGCACGGGGATATATGGGATCAAATCACAGCCTGCATATTTCACTGTGTATGTAACAATACTGGCAGGTGGTTCAAGGAAATAGCGAAGCAATATACCCAGTGTGACAGGGAGGTGAAGAAGTCACAGTTTGGCGAAACAAAACAAAGGAAGAGAGTCTACAACCGTGTTGTGTGGCTGTATTTGAGGAAAGTGGAGTTGTGTAGTTTTTGTCACAGTTTTTGTTTAGGTGTTTTAATTTGTTTTTTGATGAGATGAATGGCATGAAGTTTCACGATTGAAAGCTAACACTGATTGTCGATTGGTGGAACTCATGTATCGGCATGACCTGGCTACCGCGGCTCCATCCTCTGATCGCTACTGTGCAGATGGCGGCAGCTGAATTCTGAGTATTTTGGCTTCATATCTGGAAAGTGGGACGAAGTGGAGACATGTCATCCATTCCCTTATATAGTCTGAGTTTGACTGTAAGCCGTAGCTGTTGAGAGATTGGCCTTGAAGTCAGAAATGTCAACCTCATTGTGGTGCTAGAGGAAAAGTAAGAGGGATGGTTGGGACAATATATTTTTAGTTGTTGAAATCTTTCAGTGTAGACTAGCTTACAGAAACTGTAAAACTCTTTGGTGACTTCCCACCAAAACCCACAAAGACAAAGCTCTGTGTTGCTCGTCTGGATCTATGGCAGCACCACTGTTGCAGGTGGAGGGTTGATTGGCAGTGTGTGACGAGATGAGCTCATCCAATATAACCATTGCTTTGGGCCTACAACACAGACTGATGTGTTAATGATCGCCCAATCCCACCTCCTCAATAAAAAAAAAGAGTCCTCAGCCTTTACCTCTCGACTGACATCTAATACCGCACTAATAACAACGCTGGCCGGCGGCGGTGGCAGCGGAGAGAGCAAGTGCAAAAGTTTTGTCGGAGCCCACCTCCTGCAAAGCAAGGATCCTCAGACTCTGTTTCCATTTCAAAGTAAAGACGCTGATGGAAGGGAATCGAGTCGGGAGACATGTGGGGAGATTATCTCATCTTACCAGTGTAGGCCTGATGCTGATTCAGACACAGACACGGCGAGAGGGGGGGATTACTGCCGGCTTTTAGACTCCCTCCCGAGAAAGGTCTTCAAAGAAGGTATTATACAAAACATCCGGCAATATCTAAGTGCTCTTTGTAAAAGTCTTACCGATGCCCTCCTCTTTGTAGCAATTTGTGGCTCACCTCTCTGTCTCTCTCTGTCGGCTCTCCGGGGACTCTCGGAACAAAGATTCGTGAAGGACATTTGCTAATTAGCATTCCCAAACACTAAAGCAAAGCAGAGGTGAGGAAGCCAAAGAGCTCGTGCTAAACAGGTGCCAACTGGCGTGGAGGGGTGGAGGGGTGACGGCGGGGCCTTATCCCTGGCACAGATGGGTTTGCCTCATCCATGGCTCCGTGGCTAACGATGAATGATTTCCTCTCTTGCTAAATACTTGTTGTCACATCCCTGTCAATGAGGCCGCGAGTTAGAGTCTTGTCGGAGTAATGGGGTTGGCATGGCTCCAGGCGCACTTCAAACAGCTGAGAGCCGTTGAAGTCCCCCCCCCCAAAAAAAAATCTGCCGTAAAATGACATTCCCAAACATGTCAGCAACAACAAGCCTCCCTCCATTCTGCATCTGTTTTAATCAGTGATGCGCAAATTGCAACTCAAGCTGCTCCTTTTAATAAATCTCAGATTGTGTTTTAGCTTCAACAAAATGGCCCAAGCTGTGCTGCTCCACACAAGAAGTCATGATTATCGATTCTCTTATGCCTTTTTATGATCCTACTGCATTGCATTTAACAGGGAAATATTAACTCCATTTATCTGACCATTTTAATTAATACTTACTTGATTTTATATTCTAAATATATGGACCTCTCTCAGAATATGATGCACTGTAAGAGATTAATGTGCCCAGCAGTGTAAAGTTGTACCTAAAAAATGTACTCGACCACCAAATAATTTCCATGGATCAGAATTTTGCAACATTCAAAATAAAAGGTTTTAACAATTGTTGTGTCGTTTCCTCCTCTTGTCAGACCAACATCAATCACATGG
Organism: Pseudopleuronectes americanus; assembly: GCA_038501795.1. NCBI lineage: Eukaryota > Metazoa > Chordata > Actinopteri > Pleuronectiformes > Pleuronectidae > Pseudopleuronectes > Pseudopleuronectes americanus. The sequence continues at coordinate 15,026,589 of CM076731.1, read as the reverse complement.
GATCCAACCACATTATCACAGCTCTCATGATTCAGATTAATGGACTTATAAACTCCCAGTGTATGATACTTGGACATTCGGTATGAGATCCACTGGGTTAAAGAAAACAGACCCAAACACACTGTGGGTTTTTAAAGCACTATAGCTCAACTCTCTGGTGTACACAACAGCAGTGGGTTGTTTTGACCTGGTGGTAGTGTAGTTTTTTTATATATACTTTACTCTTATGTACTTTCTATTTATAACTTGATGAAAACAGCTCCCTGTCTTAAATGTGTTATGTTTTTTGGTGCATGTGTGCTGTGTTGGATATTTTGTTAGAGTTAGGGTTTAGTTTAGTTATGTTAAGGATTTTATCTTTTTCTTTTCTTTATTTCTTTTTCTTTTCTAATTTTAATGTTGCATATTCCGTAAAGCATATTTAAACTCTTAAGATTATATACTTTTTTACAGTTTTCATGTTTTACGGGTTTATGGACAACAGCAGTCTGATAGGGATATTCTTTTGCATTATGAAAACTTTTACTTTTAAAGACAAAAAAATGTGCATTAGTGGATGACCAAAAGAAAAAGAAATGCAATTACGCTGGAAGAGTAGACAGATTATCGTTTGCCAGAATAGATTTTAGAAGCCTAAATAGTTGGACTCTATTAGTAGAACGAGAGGATGGAGAGACAGAAGATTTAGAGAAGGTTTAATCTAAAGGTTGTGACACAGGATGGAATTTAACAGCAGAGTGAATGAGCTCAGAGTTCAAGTGAGAGTTTCCAACCACATTCCTGAATTCACATTTAGGATATTGAATGTGCAGACAAAGAGGCTGACAGGAGGCCATACATACGCGTGTGTCAGCCTGGGTATGGAGAGGCCGGTAGTTGACCCCAGAGGTTAATATTGAGGCAGAGAGGAAACATAGTTAATAAGAGATAACAGATTCGGAATGTGGAAACAAAACAGGACAAAGGAAAGAGGCTACAATCTACCTTCTAATTCCACAAACGTCTGTCTATCTCTATGTGAAATGCTTGGAAACCATTCAACTTGTCGGCTTCACACTACAGTACAGTACCAAATTTGGTGCGATTTGGACGCATGATAGGTTCAGAATTTATAAAAAATGTATTACATGTAGCCAGGGGTTAATTTGTGCCGGATCCTGCCGGAACAGGATCCGGCACCTCTTGGTTTTGGCCTGCCCGTGTTCCGGGACTTATTTGGGCTGATCCGGTACCTCTCGTATAGAAAAAAAATATTAATACAGAGCTTCCAACTCTCACGCTTTCGGCGTGTGACACACATCCAATTTCTCACGCCAAAAAAAGTGATTTCTTAAGTGGCCAATACGTCGATCGCGAAGGCAGTGTGGGCCGGCACGCTCCCTGAGAAGAGGTCCGCCGCGGACGAGGTTCGCTTCATCGTCCAGGGTGGGGGTTGGCGGCGGCGGCGGCGGCTAAAGACCTAAAGACACACCGCCGCTGATGTGACGTTTTGTAATAAATCTGATTTGATTTTTGTGTTTGCAACTTGTGTTTCTGCTTGCGCGGCTATATTTTGGTCACCCCCGACAAAATCTCACTCCAAGGTTTTTTGAAAAGTTGGCAGCTCCGTTAATATTACAAAAATGTAAAAAAAAATGTATAAAATAAACAATAATATTCATATAATAATTTACAGAACAAATCCCATGAATTTCATGTTGTTTATTAAGACAAAACGACGTCATTTGAAAGACTCGGAGATTTGTTGTTGATGCACCCCGCTTCGCAGACAAAAACTTTTGAAATTTGCCGCATCTGGGGAGCAAGCAGCAGAGAGGAACAAAGAGTTACCTGGACAATGCAAACATGTCAAAAAGACAGGTGAATTTACTGTCCTTTTTCAAAAAGAAGGAAGAGTTGCATGATGCTTCGAAGCGATTCAGAAAAGCCTCGACAAGCGGCGACAAGGGCAGTTGCAGCGGCCATGTTGACGAGCAAAACCGGCTGCAGCAGGAGACTAGCGCCGCAACCGCTAGCCAGCTTCACCGACAGCTAGCCAAGCCAGGGCAGGAGGCCGGTCCCGCGGCAGCAGCAGGTCAGGTTGCCCGCCAGCCGGAGCGGGAGCTAGCTACAGCGCCAGCAGTCAGCCAGGTGGTCCACCAACAGTCGGAGAAACAGGCGGGAGCCGCGGCATCAGCTGGCTTGATTATACAGCAGGATTCAGAAAAAGAGGAGAACGCTTCGAGTGGAGAAGAGTGGTGGACGTCCAGCGACAGGTCAGGGATGGGATGCACACTGACAGCAGCTCAGTTCAAGGTGAAACAGACTTACTACCCCTGGCTTCTTATGGAAAATTCAGGTTTGGGCTGTACAACGTGTAAGGCGGTCGGGACTTTGGGGCCAGAGAAGACGGGGATGAAACTCGCAAAAGAGTGGGTCTCATGCACAGTAACCTCATCTGCTCCAGATATTAAAAAACAGCAGCGCGCACTCAGAAAAAAAGTATTTATGTTTTACAAGTTAGATCTATGTTGAGAAATTAATTGCTGACTGTAAGTCCCACCTGTGTTGATGTGGGCATTTGCCTGTGCTGTGCAGTATAGCCTAAAATAATTGTAAATTATTGTCATAAAATTTATACCATTGATATTATTTGAAATTAAGGCTTGTAAGTCCCACAGCATTGTCAGTGGGCATTTGCATGTTTTTTTCAGCACCGTTTTCTGTATGCGTTCCGGGACCTGTGCCCGTCTCGTCATCCCTGCGCTGTCATATGTACTTTGCGTTCCGGCACCTTGTGATTTACAAATTAAGCACTGCATGTAGCAGTCAGTGGGACGATTTGTCTTCAAAGTAAAAGCACATGTTCTCTTTGTTGGTGCAATGCTGAGCAGAATTAGAGTTCAGTCAGACAATGCCCGCTCAAACATTAATTGCAGCCTTAGAACAGGTTTAGGCTTTGGAGTCTAAGCTCCAACTTAATCACTCCCCCATATCATATGATTACACAGGAATGATGGGAGTGATGAGCAAATACTTGTAACCCCCTCTCGGAGCTTACAGGTGAATGCTGGGGTGGTGGAGAGGCTGAAGCAACTGGTAGCAATACTGCAGCAGCAGTGCGAGCAAAGGGGATGATGGGAAATGTCTTCCTGATAAGGTGGGAGCGTATTATCGATGGATGCGGAGAGTGATGTATGTCACATGATGTTTGTCACATGATTGGAGCAGTGCAGCTCGAGTTGGCTGCCTGAACTAACTCGCAGGCGTCGCTCTATTTATCAATTTTGAGAAGTTGTGAACTAAGTCGATTTAAAACTTTAAAATTACTGAAATGCAATACATGAAAATAGTAACAGCAGTCTAGTGAATCACTCAGGGAATAATTACTGTTTTAATACTGCATGGCCATTTTAAATGTGGAAGTTTTCAATGTGTCTCAAACTTTTCCCTCTATCTCACAATGTCTTTGGCAAATCCATTCTTCTTTTCCTTACTCCCCCTCATTTTCTTACTGTCTTTTCACAAAAATAAGAAAATCTGATTTCTAATTTACAATGGTGCATATGAACACGGGCATCTCAACCCCCCTGAGCCATTCCTTCTAAATTAATAATGAATGCAAAGTCTCTTAATGAACTGACACTCAAAGCAGGACCCAAGTCAGATGCTGCTTTATAACAAGTTAATGACGGGCTGGAGTGATTGTCTGCGGCTGCTCACCAGTCTAATTTAGCACAGTATCCAGACAAGTCTCCCTCTTCTGAATAATGCCCTTGAATAAGAACTGCTCCGAGATAATGAATAACGCACAACACAGAAAGACAAAAAAGTAAATTGAGAACGCTTGCCCCCCCCCCTATCTGTCTGCGTGCAGTAACAGTGGCTGGCACATTGTGCACTTCAACATGAAAGGTAAACAAAACATTCATTTGGGAGGTTGTATTTCAATGTCATTCACTGTGCCTTCCCAGGTTGAACATTAATATGAAAAATAATAATGAAACAAGGGGTTGGAGTGTCATTGAAAAGTAATAAGGCTGTATTTAAAACATACAGGCTCTCTCTGTCAGTCTCTCTCTCTCTCTATCTCACACACACACACACACACAGAGAATGATCCTCGAAGGAAATATAGCCTAACCATCTCCCTCTTCAGTTGAGAAAACAAATGAATTTCAGGGTTGTGAGTGAAAGTCACCTTGTGTGTGTGTGTGTGTGTGTGTGTGTGGACACTTGAGACATACAGGATCATATGGGACCATGAATAGAGCCCTGTTGAACACCTTTTCGTGCCAAAGAGAAAAAAAAAGATATATATGTATTCAAATAGCTCCCCACAAGCTCTCTGCGTCTTTAATGAGTACCATAAAAAATAACGAGCCATCTTAACCTTGAGGCCGACCCAGGAAGCGAACACGATGAGTACACTGAGCCGATCAAGGTGATTTTTTATTTCTCAGCCCTCCTCCCTTCCCCTCCGTCGTCTTTCTTTTATTCCTGGAGAATTCTTCCACCATTAACAATGAAAAGAGAACGAGGGTCTTTGTCCCTCTCTGGGTGTCATTCTGTGAGGCATGAATATGAATATGGATCCACCGTTTTGCTTTGTCTCTGTTCTTGGTTTCGATGGCGATGGGTGTTGGCAGGAACGCAGGAATGCGGCAATTAGTGTGCTACGCGTCAAAGCTAAATAAAGACCCCGTGTCTGCTGTCTGTAACGCTATCATTAAGCTCTCCAACCTTTTTTCTCCCTTTACCCTCTGTCTCATTTTTCCTCCCCTGACCATGTTGGTGCGTGCTTGTTGTCATTCTTCACATGTTAATGATCAGTATCCCAGGCAGCACATGCCGAGTCCACCTGTCTCAGCGCGTGTTGTCTGCCTCGTCAACATGAACCCTTCACTCCGACATCCCTCTCAAGACAGATGATGGTGCGGCATAAACAGAAAATATGTGGCTCAATTTCCTTGATTCTCTCAGAAATCCACATTTAACATCTGCACTTGATAGAGAATATTTTATCACACGGGCTGAATTAATTATTAATAACAAAGAATTGATTATGGCTGCCGGCTCCCTGGAGTTAGTCTCAGCGCTGATGTGATTAGAAATAAAAAGCGTTTCCTGGCAGCTGACAAATTGACAGTTCGACGGGGCGAGCAGTAAAATGAAGCCGTAAGTGATGGGAGTGAATCAACCAGCCGGGCGCAGTCAAATCTCTACAAAACAACTTAGAAACAAAAAAGCGAGCGCTTACACACACACACACACACACTTGTGTTTGGTAAATCAGCATTCTGGGCAGATTCTTCATAATTGATGTTTGTCATGGTGAGTGCACAGCTATATCCCCTCCAGCCCCCCGAAGACAAGTGTGGAGCAAAAACCCCACATGAAAGCCAAAGCTTCTTTTAGTTATTCAGCAGAACACACACACACACACACACACACTGACACACACACACACAGACACACACAGACACATGGAGACGCATCTGCTTCCTGACACACATAGGGGCAAAGCCAAACATCCCAAAACATACATGTGAGCAAACATGCGAAACAGATGCAGCAACGTTGGTGTACTACTGCTGTAGGTGAGCACACGTACACACACACACGCACGCAACACACAAACACACTCGAGCATCAGTGCCTGTTTCTCTCTCTCTCTCTCTCTCTCTCTCTCTCTCTCTCTCTCTCTCTCTCTCTCTCTGTGTGTACGTGTGCTCTCTCTCTCTCTCTCTCTCTCTCTCTCTCTCTCTCTCACTCTCTCACTCTCACTCTCACTCTCTCTCTCACAGCCGTCTGGATGAAGGTCCAACGTGTCCACAGCCGTTTGTCCCTTGACCATCTAATGAGTCACTCTGGGGTTTTTATATCCAAGCTCAGATGTTTCTCTGGATTCAAGCATGGTGGACTTCAGACGCAAGCTGGAGGAGATGATGGCCTGGATGATTCCCTCCGATGGCCTCTCACTGGATATGTTTCAAGGATTTTTTCCTTTGGATTTCAAGTCGGTGTGGAACAGTGTTTAAATTAGATCCAACAAAAACTAAGCCCTTCTGAATTCTTGTGAAATCAGCGCAGTGTGGAACTGGGAGAAACCAATTTAGCTGGTTGAAGAGATCATGTGATGGTGGCTCAGACACCAAGGCTCCCTGGCATTCAAGTGTTAAGGGTGGGCCGTAACCCTTGTGCATCCCAGTGCTCCTCGAATACACATTACATAGAAGAACATTGGTTTTAGGAGTTCATCTAGGACTTGTTCACACAGGAGTCCTCGACTGAAGCAGATATTCTATTCTGACAGCTGTAAAATCATACTTTTTTTTATAAACTTCTACCCTTTGTGACCCCGTTTTAAAGGGGCATGATAACCCCTGAAAACAAGAGTTATAGGCAGGGGTAAGGCCAAGGGGTGAAATAGGATTTGGCCTTAGTTGTCAAATTGGTTGTAGGTTTTAATGAAATTCACCCCTTCATTGCTCTACCCTCTCATCTAAACTGTGTTACTTCTGGTTCCAAAGAACAAAGATGGTGGCGGACAAAAAGCCAAAATCATGGCTTCAAAACGACAGTGGGTGAAGTCACCATGGGACATTTGGCACAAAAATACAAAATAAATGGATCTGTGCCAAATGTTTTTGTGCAAGATTAATAAGGCTTAAAGGTCATAATCATAATCTACATGTGTCCTGATTTCCAGTTTCATTAAGGGTGTTTTATTTTAATGAATTCTTGTCAAATTTTTTGCTCTTTATCAGTTTATGGAGAATTTATCAAGGAGCAGTGTGTATAAAGTGTTTCCAACCTCAGACCTTAGTTCAATATACATGGGCCTTGTAAAAAAGAGCTTGACTATCATTCATCTAAATAGTATTGGTGATTGGGCTGCAGAAGGACAGTTTTCTATCACACGTCTAATAGACGATACAAACGGGATAGAGCTGTGATCCAACTGGTGCATGATACACACATCCCCATACAATGTAAAGAGTGTGGTGTTTATATTGGCGGATATGAGAACATGCTTTGTTTGCACAGTCCATAATCCGCAGATCTGTGTTCACACCTGACAGCATACAGTACATTACAATTTTCATTGTTATTTGCATCATGTTTTCAGCAGTGCGGTGACTTTGCATTTGGACATAACAGAGGCTCGATTGGAGCCTTTTTTCAGACGGACACAGAAGGAAGGGCTGGATGCAGAGAGAAATAGAGAAGCTGTTGAGCTCCGACAGTGATAAGCTCTCAGCAGCTTCCTCTTTCATATACAGATGGAAATCTCAAAAGGCATCCATCTCCCTTTTATTTTGCGCGGGCCATAAAAAGATATAACCTCCAATCACCCCTGCTGAAACGCGGCCTGACTGGAGCGCCGTCCATCACATCTACGGCTGCTGTAATGTCAAACAAATGTTCTCAGAAGGGCACTAATGCCTCCATGAGAGGATGCCGGAGGTTTCTCTAACTGCTCCGGCGTCATCCCCTCCAAGGCTCCCTATTGTGCGCCAGGCAAGAAGTGGGTTATGGTTGCGGGTGTTAGCGTCTCTCATTTTTGTAGGCGCGGAGATGCCATTCATGTTCTCGCCCCGGCCACAATCTCGCCTGCAATGCTGAGGGATAAGCTGCTGGTGAGGACTTGTAATAGGCTTTTGTGCTGGGGTGCTGTGTGCTGTTTGCCTCCGCCTCTAACGTGCGCCAAAGATATGCATTCGTTTTGTGCACACAGAGGGGGCTGGAGGAATAATCTACGGGTAATTAACATGCATGCGATTTGCCGTTTTAGCCTTGACCGGGAGCTGTTGTGAATAGAGGGGGAAAAAAAAACGTATATTTGAAAAAAACGCTTTAAACGATTCAGGACGGATGACGCGTGGACATTCCTTCCTCCCCCCTCCCCCCCTCCTTCCTCTGCATCTTTCATTCCCGAGCTTCCCGGCGACTCCTCTTGTCACCTGAATCCCTTCCTGCTCATGTAATCACATCTCTTCTGCCTCCAAGCAGCTGTCATTACTCTCGCCTGCAAGCTCCCGTCCCTTCCACCCCCCCCCGCCCCCTGTCCGCCTGCCACCATCCCTGAGCGCACACTCCTCCCCCCTCATGTGCCTCCCCCCAGCACCCACAACGCCCACCTCCACTTTCTCTCCCTATGATTACATTGCAAAATCTCACTGTAGAAAACCCAAAACAGGCAATCTTCCCCTCCCTGGCCTCGCCTTAATATTTTTCACATACCTTGATCAAATATATACGTCCAAGACAACCAACCCCCACCCCCAGACAAACAAGTACTTCACTGCTTCCAATCTCATCTTTCAATTGCTGCCATACTTGCCCCCCCTTTTTAGTTTTAGGTGCACACAAAACTCCACTATCTCCTCCTCTCCCGTTCCGATGCACCGTAATGAAATTGCTCTTCCAGCCTCATTCCCCCTCATTTTTCCATTTTTCCTCCTTCTACATTTCTTCTGACCTGGATTGCTCCCCAGTCCCCATCTCTGAAGTCTCCTTTCATTTCCCCATCAACACTTCATCTCCTCTGCTCCCTTCCTCGTCAGCCCCCTTGCTTTTTCCCCGTGTCCTTCTTTTTCCCCTCCTTCCTCCACATCCCGACCTTAATTTTCCCCATCTGCCCCCTCCAACCCAAACACCACCGCCCATCACTTTAACTACTCTCTCATCCCAATTACCAGGTAAACCCCTGCTGTGAGCAGGCCGTTACATCCCTGCGTTTCTACCTCCCTGACCTGGAAACGCCTCAGCCCCTGCCTACTCCTCCTCCATCCATCCTTTTTATTAGGCAGAGCCTCATGGCAGCTGAGGGTTCCTGATGTTTGATAGCTTGTTAACTTGCATCCAAAGGAGACTCTGATTAATTCTGGCATTTCAGAGAGAATTATTCTGTATTTGTCCACCACTGGCTCCTTTTCCCCTTGGGTCTCTTCCAAGGGAAAAAAAAGCCCTTGATGTTTATATGGGAAAAAGGAGTTTAGCGATGTTGGAATACGAACCTGGGCAATTGGTGCGGACAGCCCGGGGTTCGGCCTTGCGGGTTAGACAAAGATCAGTTGGACTCAAGGATGTCTCTGCTCCTGAGAGACTGCAGCATTTGAATATGAGCGATAATTAAGTAGATGCAGATGCATCTAACAAGGCTGGACCGAAGTAGTGAATTAGTCCTGTCTCTGTTGGCGCATTATGATGGAGGAAAGGCAAAGCGAGGCGCCGGTTGTTTGAGTGTTCATTAAAAAGCAAGTCATCGCTTTTTGCATTTAAATTTTTTTGGAACCTTGGATGGTCCTTTGTTAAAACTTATCAAGTATTTAATATTGTCAACAGGCAAAGAGTCTCTTTATCTGTGTGATGTTGAAAAAACAGGATTGGGACATCTCTGCAAGCTGCGTTATTATGCACAAAAAATGTAAATGAAGTTAGTGGTAGTTAGCAATTCTCTTCTTGACATTACTATGCATCATAATTCACTTGGGTTCCTGTTTTCATCATCCTTCTGCCATCTCCAACATCCACCAAGGTTTACTCATCATTGTTTCATCTTCGTTTGACTCACTCACCCAGTCGGGGGCTGGGGTTCACAGGCCTCGTGGGTAATGTGTACCCTAAACTAATTAGCACCAGCCATGCTGCGAGGAAACACAGGGGCTTTCCAACCACTGATAAAAAGACATTTCACAAAAGTCTTCTTAAATGGGAGTGAGAAGAGGCAGCCCGGGCGCCCCTTTCAAAATCCTGATCTGAGCATCGTTTGAACTGCTGAGAAGCTCCTCTCCGTGGTCCTCGCTCTCCTCTCCCAGGCCACTCACACCGACTTTTCTAAAATAAATAAATAAGTCTTTTTTTTTGTCCCTCATTCTAGTTGGATCCTGGGTACACAGAGTGAGGAAAGGCTCCAAACTTTTAATGGCTGTTGCACCCATCAGAAATGTCTTGGCGTGCTAGTTTAGCTTCTGATTATGTAGGCGACTGTGGATGGATACTCTAAAACCATCATAGATTGGATATCCTGAGATTGCGTCAACTGATAAATGATGAACATGCTTGGAGAGAATAAAGTCCAGTTTGTGAATATAATTTTAATCGTAGCTTCATGTAGTGAACGGTCAATCACCCTATGAATGACTCACATCACTTATTATGTCACTGTCTGTTCATCAAACCTACTCATGCCCCAAAGCCTCCACACGTCTGTACTCAACACATCAACCCATCAGACATACAGACGTGTCTCCACTTCCTCCTACAATCCAGACATGAAGCCATAATATCCAACTAACGAACACTGCCATCTTGCACATTGGGGAGCCAGAGTCTGCACACTTGTGATATCATCAAACTTACTGGAAAAATTACGACTTGATTCTACATCAGGGTGAAGACAAATTTATTCAATGTGTAGTTTGGTATATAATAACATGGAGCTGCCGGGTTCATGACCTATAATACAGCAAACCAACAGGGGGTGATCAAGATGACTCGGCTTTACTTTTGGGGATGTAATTTCGTCAATATTTGCCATGTAGTACATCATCAGTGTGATAAGAACTACCTAAAACCTACTTTGAAAGAATGTATTTGTTATTTACTTTGATCCTTTTGTTTGTCCCATCCACTAACATGACAGAGGGAGCATCTATGACCCATACTGTAGCCAGGCTTTCCACTATTGAGGGAAGGCCACCTATGTTGTGGCAGCACTCCGAGCCATGACACAATTCACTGGTTCCATGTGTTAAAATATGTGGAAACACAAACCGCTACAAGGCCTGTGTAGAAAACTGGACTGATTAAAAGATGATTGTTCCTGCTCCATCAAATGCACCTGATATGGACAACTGTAAATGGAAAGTTTTGGGGAAACAATTCCCGCTGTTTACCTGAAATCTATCTGAGCTCTTGTTTGATTCAAAAATAAAAAGGACTAATGTACTTGAGGTGCCCGCCTGTATTGAGCATTGTTCTGGTTGGTGTGGCTCTCAGAATCCTTCAAAGACATTGTGAGAGAGGAATATGGTACAACCTTGAGCAAACTAAATGTATTTCTGTACTTTATTGCAGAGTCACTTGGGTTTTTAGTATTTTTGTATTCTCATTTTTGTAAAAAAAAATCTGACCTTTTCCAGCATACACACTGACCTGTTCAGGACCAGTGGACCTCATCTGGACAGACGCCCCGGTCTGAATGAGGAAAAGCATCTTTCTGAGTTCCTGGTTAAATTTAGGGTGAGGCATGACCTGGTCAAGGTTAAGGTTAGGGATACGGTTCTGTTAGGGTATCCACAATAAATGAAAATCTATGCTAATTCCTAATAACGATAACCTAGAAAGTGTGTGTAGTGTGTGTAGTGGGATCAGTACACTGGATGCTACGATGACTGTCCGCCATTGGTGAAGGACGGCCAAGCACAAAATAGTATCATCGTAACAGAGCAGTATTAGAATCAGCAAATGTGTTGAAATGACAACATTTCAAATCATCCCATACTTGTGTAATACATTGTAACACTGACTGCATCACATTTACATTCCATATCTGTCCGTCTACTCAAAGATTTGCTGAGCTTATCCTCTTAGCAATTCAGGCTCCACAGTATGAGCGAGGATGGAACATTTAGCTCCATTATAAAGCAGCAGGTACATTATCTAGCTTCATCTCAAGACCATTGCATCGCCCTCATTAGTGTCATTAATAAGTAATTTAGCTCTCTAACTTCTGGCTCCCCTTTCCCCTTGTTCTATAACTGTACACACCCTGCCTTTGAATCTTCCTCCCTTTCCGGCCCCACTAATTGCTTTCCTTCCTGCATAATTCCCCGCAGCTCCCAGTATTACCGGACACATTGTCACTGGTGGATATGTTTGACACACGGCTGGTGAGAAGTTAAATGGCGAGGCTAAATGATGCTTTGTGGCCTGGGCGATGATTTGGATGGTAATGACCGCAATGATAAAGGACGCTTCTCCGGTCTAATAGCGTTTGATTTCCCCACTGGCCAGCGAGTGGAGAGATAGGAGGTATCAGGGTTGCTCATCCAGTGAGAATGACCTTTCATTTCACAACAAGGCCCCGCAGATAGCAGGCGCGTCTCTCTCTCTCTCTCTCTCTTCAAACCCTCATTAGATTGGAGAGCTTGGAGCAGGAGGGAAACTTTACTTGGCTGCAAGATTGAAAAGTTTACAAGGTCAACTGCCATCACTGGATCTCTTGAAAACATTATCTCCCCTGAAGAGCCGACTGGAAATGTATAAACCTAGTGAGGAATTCGTCTGAAACCAATATACAGCCTATATATGTGTCTAAATACAGCTGTAACGAAATGAACTAATCTCAATTTTTTGGTTAAAAAACTTGTCTGCCGCAGAGGAACTGGTTAATATTTTTCTCCTCAATCAGTTTCGGCTGTGACCTTAACTGGCGATGACAAGGTATGCCACTGAGCACCGGGAGAGTATAATCTTCTCCACAGTTTATTCAATTACAGAGCACCTCGGCATAAAAATAAATCTTCTTCCCCCAATGTCTTACCCGGAGAAAATGTCTGTTATCATTTCAGAGAGCTGCTCTGAGAATCTGAATCCTGTGAGGTGCCGGCAGAGGCTACGGTGTGTGTGGGTTTGCTTTGCTCCACGGCACTGGTGCGGAGAATGAGGGCATAAAGCTTGTCCCCATCCTCCTTTCGTTCCTCTCCTCTCCTGACAAAACCCAATAACTACCCAGTGTTCCAACAATAGGCTTCAGATAAGGGGGAAAAAAGAAGAGAGAATAATAACGCTCAAGTGCCACAGAGGGAATCTGTTTTTATCAACCTGGCACTCCAGAGGACAGCCTCACAAAATGTATGTGTGTGTTGAAGGGTTTGTGCGGCGGCTCAGTGGCAATAAATAATTTTTTTTTATCTGTTTCCCACAGCTGCCCCCAGTGACCCTCGGCGCAGCTGAGAACTAACGGAAATACTGACCGATAAGAGGGGCCTACAAGAGGAGAGAGAATTTTAATCACTTAAGAACATGTGTTGTGGCGATACTGTCATGTTCCCCTGCCAGAGGTAGTTAGTAGAACACTACAATAATGGAAGGAGTCCGCGGGGATGCCTATATAAATATGAATGTTGTTTATGCATGAGCTCCTCTTGGCAGGGAGGTGAATATCCAACGCTCCTGTTTCAACAACAGACAGAGCTTTGCCAGATATATTTGGACGAATGCTTTCTGTCTTGGATATGCTGTCAATAACCCAATCGTATTTGTTTCCTGGTTGTCTCCCCTGGTTTCTCTGATAATGAATGTCAGTACTTACAGAAGTTAGAACTGTGTAACACATATTCACAAAACGTTATTTAGTTCACCGCTGTTCGCTTCCTCTCTTTTAATTTAACAACAGAAGGCCATTTCTCAAGTTGTATCCACCGCTCACTAATATGTGGAATATGCTAATAAAACCAATAGTACAGAAACATCTCAATTAAATCAGTCTCCTCAAGAAGTCATCTGCCCGCCATCCATTTAAAGGCAGTGAGATCTGGCCCTGAACTGGCAACCCTGACAGAGGAATCAGCGCCTGGCAACTCTGACATGATTCTCGACTCCTCCAAACGGCCCATCTGTCACCACCGAGACAGGAAGCAGATAGAAACAGGAAGCAAGGCTACGCTGGAGACAAGTGACGGACAAGCTTGTTGGGTAATCTGACACTGTCTGATTGGACTGTTCTCTCTTCCCCTCGCTCGAGTCCCGACGGTAGATACCGGCCGTATCAGCTGAGAATCCCTCTGTCTTCTTGCGCTATCTGATGGTTGCGCTCATTGCTTGAAAATGCTGTAATTACGATCTCATATGAATCTATTTGTCCCTCCATTAAGGGGAACTCTCAGAAGGCACGGCGAGAAAACACAGACTGGATAATGAGAGCAGAGACCATTAAAAAGCTTGAGGCTCCTAACATGATAAATTATACAGCGAAGGCAAGACATACTTAAATTCTGCTTGCTGCCCGCTCATCTCAGCCAATACACTTAGGCCTGTAATGCATGGGTAATGGGGGGGGACTGGGAATATCTTCAGAGACAAGAAGTTTTTTTGAAAGTAGGCACTTCAAAACACATGTGGTTGGATATCTATGCTTTTAGTGCTGAGAGGTCAGTAACTCTGGGTTCATTTATCATGTGAAATACAAGGCAGAATGTCAATTTGCACCTTCTCTAGATTGCGGAGGTATAAGCGGAGGGCTCAGTCGGTTCTGAAAGTGGGAAACAAATGAAGAAAAATGAAGCTCTGGTGTCAAATATTATCAGGTGCTTTATTGCTGGACCATGGTTTTGGGAGAAACACACCAATTGTGGATGGTGCAGTATCGGCTGCACCTTAGTGTGTCTGAGTCCAATTCAATATCTCATTACTTTTGCTGTGAATAGGTTGAACGGAGACAACGGTCAGTGTGTCTTGACGATACGCCAGAGTACATACCGCAAAAGGCCAGAGATTCTTTCTGATATTAAGTATTGATTTGGAAAAGATTGATCTAAACAGCGGTCGTATTAAAAGAGCACTGAGAGAGAACCAGTCAAGCAGATAGTGAAAAAAAGAAAAGAAAAGAGAAAAAATACACTAGCAGGGAAATAATGATAGAAAAAGGGGCAGATACCTGTGTGTGTGTGTATGTGTGTGTGTGTGTATGAGTGCGCCTGAGGCTAAAAAGATGGGAATTAAAGCTGGAGAACAAAGAGAGAAATGGAAGAAAAACGCAAGCCATGTAGAGGAATGTTCCAGACTGGAGGAGGTGACACTAATTGGGGTGTTGGCAGTGTAGGCTGGAGAAGAATCCTCATCTTTGAGTTGAGCTGGATTGAGGAAACGTTCGCGCAGTCGTGGCAGATGTCGGGAATGTTTGCCTCAGTGTCAAATCGTAACCGCTCTCGTGTAGGAGGGAGGCTCTCATTGTTAACAAGAGAGACACAATAGTAGAAACAGGGCTGGCGAGGAGGAGGAAGAGCAGGAGTTGGGAGGGTATTTTGTCAATACCACTGTTATCATTTGAAACAGGAATAAGCTCTGTGCTCTCTCTCTGTTCAGTGCCATGCATTCACAGTTGGAATCACACATTCCACTGCTTACTGCTGCTCTACTAGAAGCTCCATTGGTGGCTGTAGAAGCAGTATGTGTCTTGTTCAAGGGTAACCTGGTGTAAGTATTTATTCATCCATCAGTTATTACCTCAGCCGAGGAGTCTATGTTTTTGTTTGTGTGCTTGTCTGTTAGTTAGCAGAGTCGAGCAAAGTTCGGTGCAGACCTGGATCAAGGGATCGGTCCAGGAATTGTCTAGTCTTATAGACATAGAGAATATTTGGATAGTATCGATCTTGATTAAATAAACCAGACATCCTCTAGTGAGTTTGAATGTTGACGCTCTTAGCTATTGGCCTTAGTTTCCTGAACCTAACCAAACCAAACACGGAATAAGAAAATTCAAATCCCCAAATGTTTGGGTACTGGGAAGAACTTGGAATTTGCTAATACAACAAAAGGGATATGATCCCCTACCACCTTCCGACCCACCAGAGGATGCCGCACAGCTGGGAACTGAACTCCTCCCAGTGGACAAGGTGGGATGCGATATGTGTTGGTTTAAAAGTTTTTGACCTCCTGGATCCAGTTGGTTAGTAAATAATTTGTTATGGTGTGAGTCAGATTTGGACCCCAAAGCAGACACAGACGGTGGAGTTTGTCGGAGAGTGAACAGAGTTTATTGAAGCAGGCAGGTGCAGGTTGGAGCGGCCGGGTGCTGGCTGGCTAGGTGATCCACGACAAGACCAGGAGGAGGCGCAGAGCAGAGAGACACCAGGTAATCCTGCGTAGGAGGTAAACATAAGTTAGAGGGTTCCAAAAAGCAGTTTCGAGCTATACGCTGAGCACATGCTACCATCGGGTAAGGAATAATCCGGCACTGAAGTGGAGGAAAGACCAGGCCTTTATGGAGAGGGTGATGAGTAGAGATTGAGTGCAGGTGCGTCTCGTCTGCAGCCGCCGGAGCCAGACACGCCCCCTGCCACAACCAACCTGCACAGGGAGAAGAAGAAGAGGAGGAGACAACAACAAAACCCACAAACAACACACAATCCTCACATAATTGGGGTGAAAAGAATGTTACTTATTAATTTTCGACACCCACACCATCCCAGCTAGTCTATGAACCAAAACCAGCACCTGTCCTGCCACGAGCCCTTTATTCTGTCTTGAAGCAAACACAAACTGGTAATGAGGAAGAATTGGGCAATAACATGCATATGAATATGTGTGTGTGTGTGTGTGCTGGTGTGTAAAGATTGTATATTTTAAGCAAAGGGACAGAGAAAATTGCAGAGTTCATGTGTGCACACATACCGCAGGGACTGCATGATATATGGCAAGGGTTTTTAGCAGTTTGGTATTTTCTATCTGTGCCTATAGATGATCCATGGAGGTGCTTTGTATGTGCATGTGAGCGAGGAGGGTGTGTACATGCCGTCCTTGGGGAGTAGACCTAGCTATGCGGGTCAGGGTGGCTGTGATCTGAATGGAGAGCATTAATATTTAAACACAGGCTCCTGAGGGAAAGAGACTGTAAATGATTCATGATTTATACTGTGGGCTCGCAGCAGCAAAGGCTGCAGCTCCGTAAAGATTCCCTGATTCCTCCCTGTTTGTGTGCCCTGCTCTGTCCTCTTGTTCCTGCACGGGGTGTCTTTCATCTTGCATTCAGTCTCCAAGGGTCATGACTACTTCACGGGTATCTCTTGATTTATTTTTGTCCTCCCTAACTTACAATTGTACATTCTTGCTGTCAACTCTCTGAGCACATTTGCCCCAAACCGACACAAAAAAATAGGATGTAGTGTGTTGATTTTAAAGTGTACGTCAAGTTTCATATACAGGCATTAATATTGTATCATAAATGATAATTTCATATAGCTGTAGTTTTTGTACACAGTGTACACTTGGGAGGTTTACATGACAGTGATTGGCTGATATGTGAGGCCTGGTGTTGCCCTTTAACCCATTGACAATGTCTGTAGTGCATGACTACCCAGAGCACATCATAGCCCACTATAGCCAGTGAATGTTAATAAAGAAAACCTCAGTACGTTGCCACAAAGTGTTTGTTATACTATTATGATAAAAGACATATGCCCATTTATAAATGTTTTTATGAAATTTATGATTTCATAGCAAGATTTAATTACTATTATTTCAATTGGATATAAAATAAAGCATACCACACCCCCAATATGTCTTTTTGATAAAATTAAGTCACAGAGAGAGGTAATTCTTGTCTCCTGTGTACAATAAATCCTATGTGTGGTATTTTTAATCTTCCTGACATTCAACAATACTGTGCACAGCCTCTATTATTAATAGCTGTTGAACAAAATGTTTTAATGGTGTAAAACCCCCACACACAACACCAAGGCTCCCGCCTGCGCCGGTGTCAGTGCAGGGGCGCCTGTCTGTTTGCCAGGAGAGAGATAGATCGAAAGAGACAGGGGGAACCGTGTGCTGGAAGGAGAGGGAGAGAATAAGAAAGAGATGCATGGACAGACAGGTTCGAAGTGGCAGCAGTCAGTCCTGATGGAGACGGATGGCAGGATGAGGAGATAAGAGCTCGGAAGGTGCAGGAGAGGTTGCGTTTGCGAGATGGCGCGCTCGCCGAAAAGCCGGCAAGATAGATGGTGAGAGGGGCTGCAGGAAAGTGAATCAGGGCTCGACAGAAATGATGAGCACCGAGCATGCCCCCGTTACAAAATGGAGGGGCGAGAGGAGAGGGGCTGGGGCGGAAGAATGTGGCAAAGAGAGATTTATGGAAAGAGGAAATTAAAGAGAGAGAAAGGAGGGTTAGTATCGGAGGGGGGTGAATATGTAATGAAGGAGAGGAGGGCGTTCGGTGATTATGCCGCAGTTGTGGGGCGAGGAGAGAGAAACAAGAGAAGGGTTAGGTTCCCCGGTGCATCCACAGGCACTTGACTGATCCACCACAGCCACTTAAGACTCTGGGAGCCCAGAGCCACTCAGTGCTCCGCCGCCTGCTTCATAGTGTCCACACCAATTATCATCCAGACCTCACCCCCCACTGCAATATCAGAGACAACATACAACAGGGAAGAATGAATGAGAGCAGTGGCACAGGGAGAATTAAGTGTACAGATTCAAATGTTACAACGAATCATGACAGTGATCTTAATACTGAGGTTACAGAGGAACGTTACGTTACCATTTTCCCAGTACCGATCTGATACCAGTGCATTTAAAAAAAAAGAACATAACAACTACTCCTATAACATATATTAAAAGCTTCACCTGGGTGGAAGTGATGATTTGTATCTTTGTTGTGGCCTGCCGCCTGTCTCAGGTTAATTTCAAAGACAAATACAGATATACAGAAATAGAACTTCTTTTATTGTCTAGTTTAACAGTCGTAACTGAAAAAGAACACAACTATGAAATTGAGAAGTTTGTCAGTTATCTTTGTTGCTGTGGGGCTATCTTTGCTGAGTTCATTGCATTGTTTCAAAGTGATTTTTCTTTCAATGCAATCGCTTCAGTAATTGGCAACACTAAGGGGGCCAAAAGGGAAAAAGGCCGCCATTTTATTTTTGGGGCGAAATTGCTGACATTTTGGATCCCTCTGCTTAATGTGACACAACCAGGATTTCCTCTTTGATGCTTCAACAACAATACTAACTAGTGGTAGTACAGTACAACATCTGTTTTGGAGAGGGGGAAGGTCGCAGATCACTTTCTGCTCCTATGTCAGTGAACGAGGTAATCAAATCGCAGTTGCAGGTTTTATGATTTATTTCTTCACAGGCGTCATTCACTTCCAGTCCAATCATATGTGCCTCTCGCTCACTGAACCCTTTACTTTCGGTAACATTCTTTTGATTTATGTTGCACATTTAGTTTCTGGTTATGAAATTAGATAGTATTTGCTTAAAGGGATATTTCACCCAGAAATGTCAATTCACTCATTACTTACTCACCCCTATGCCGATGCGTGTTTGAGTCCACAAAACACTTCTGGAGTCTCCGGGGGTAAACTTTGTTAAAGCAGAATCCAATACAATGGAAGTCAATGGTGAGACCTTTTTCCAGAAGTAATAGAACAACAGAAAAACCATTATTTGTCTCCATACTGCTTGTGTGGTGTCATACCAGTGTCCGTAAGCCCCGATATTCAAATTCAACTCGAAATAGCGTAATTTACATTGTGTCTAGACGAAGTGCATTCAGTGACCATCGGAAATGCTAACATTTGCTAGCTTAGGCACTTTTATGTCCTCAGACAACACGTAGCATCTTATTTTGGAAGGAATATTTTACCTATTTATGTCCTTTGAGAGGGCTCATTTACATTTAGCTTTGCTCAAAATGAGCTTGTCGTATGGAAGGGAAATGTAGCTGTTACTAAGCTACTACTACTGCTCAGACGGGGCCTTTTAAACTTGTTACTTTTCATTATTTTCTATGGAGGAACACACTCAGGGGATCTGCTTTCTTCTCCGCCAAAGCACGACAACCAGCTTTTCTATTATCGAAGAGTTTCTCTCCGTCTATGCTGGAAGGAAAAGATCGTCCTGAAGGAATACGCACGGGGCGGAACTTAATACAGATTGCCATCAGGCTCATCTTCATGTAAAGGCGAGTACTCCTGTGAGTATTTATGATTAATTCAATTATTTTAATGATACGGTGCGGGTGATTATAATGATGATTTCAATGATTGTTTATCTGCTCAGTACAAACACTGCATACTGTGTGTAATCCCCACCTGAAATAAAATGCATCTGCATCTACTTAATTTAAGAAAGCTCCTCTCAAGTCATCACAGGCGTGTGGGATATAGCTTATCATACAAATGCATATTAAAACTACACATGCAGTTTCTAAAGCAACCAAATGTAGTAAGGGGTGATTCAATTCTGCCAAATATGATCCTGTGGTTTGTGACACAGCAACTGAATGGCCACCTTTATTCTACCACACATCCAGGGGTTTCTATCCAGTGGACTTAATGCCTCCTTCATGGTGAAACAAGGTTCATGCAATGGTTGTTATTAATTGGAGATTATAATAGTTTTTTGGGCTTGTGACTTTTAAAAGCATAGAAAACTCTAATAACACTGATTTGTCACAGGTTGTTTACGTCTGTGAGCATTTCAGAGATATGAAACCAGTGTGCCAAAATCTGTTTATTCAGATTAATCTATTGAAACTATATCTGTATGACCCAAGCTGGATTTAAGTTTGCTCTACTATCAATGCGCAACTGTAAGTTTTGAAAGAGAAAATAACAGCTAATATAGAAATAAAGATCACCCCTGGTTGCTGGCTAAAGTATATTTCATAATCCCTTCCTCCTCCATGTCAGAGGCTGGGACATGAACTAAAAACTGCAGGGGGCACACTTAAGTCCAGTCATCATCACCTACGTCTACCTATACTTGGCATTGTTTGGTTTGCTTTTGTATTTGTTTTTCTTTTTTAATAAAAAGGCCTAGTCAGAAGCAGTTTTCCCATTTAAATCAAGAATATGTATCAACCGGTTGACTTCAACAATTTCGTTGCGACAGCGATATCAAAATGAACATCCTCATTGCTTAATGCTGTTTCACTTGGTCTAAAATATCCGACTAACCAAAACCGAACCATGGTTCAGTTCCTTTAAGACAAAGACCAACTCTTTTGGTCTAACGAAGTCGGTGGTGGTCCGTCTTTCTCAGCAGTTTTTTGGTTCAGACTAAATGTCTCAAGGTCCAGGCCAAACATGGGAGGTGCAATAGTGCCCTTAAACCTGATATTCAAGGACAAATAGTTTGTCTTTTTCTTTTTTTTTAAACACTCTCTTGTGCTGTATCTTCGTTTGATGTTAAATCCTCACCCAGGAGAAAATTATAATAACATACCTGTGCGTAGCCTCTAAGGTGAAACCCGTTATTCTCTGTGTCTCAATGTCATTACAATATATCCCTTAGGGTTTGTGATATAAACGTCTTCATACAGCTTTACTACGGCACTGTCACAGCTACAGAGCGTGCATCAAAAGTGAGTCCGCTTGTTTGAGTTTCCTGATGATGTTCGTCCTCATTGTTATGAATTGATATTGGGGAAAGTGCTGAGCGACTTTGAAAATGTTAATTCCAGGAAATCCATCTGGACAGGCATTAAGGCCCCACAGGCACCAGAGCGATGCCGAAATCATAATGGTGCTATTTTCTGTCTGTCTAATGGTGTGAATAACACTGTGAGGAATACCATCATAATGTAACAAGAGGCTGATCTATACACTGTCAGATGGAAAAACATGCACAGCTGCAGTGTGTGTTGTTTGTTTGTGTGTATGTTTGTGTGTCTACATGCTCCAGACTCTGCAAAGATCCTGATGCATGCAGAGACCATTTTAGTGAGTAATTGAACACGATATCCATTTAACTCATTCCAAGAAACACACACACATTTGTGTTGAAGGTTAAAGGGATTGTTCACCCAAAGATGTTACTTCACTCATTATCTAAACACCACTATGCCGATGGGCACCACTGAAACTCCAGAAGTGTTTTGTGGACTCAAACACTTTCAAGTTTGGATGAACTATCCCTTTACTACCTGTGATTTCTTCACACACTCCACAGATAATGAACTTAGTTTCAAGACTACATTTTTTTAATCCTCCATGGTCACTACAGGCTCTTTTGAGTCTGCAGCTAGACATCCTTCTTCTGTGACTAATGACTCTCTATGAATAGAGCACAGGGCGTTAAAACATTTGATTGATGCTTTGACGATTGCCAAGCGTCCCTGCATACATCATTCGAGCTTTTCATTCTTCCGTTTCCGACGGGTCAAACTGAGGAAGCGAGCAGCCAGTATGCAAACATTACTCGAGGAGAAACTGTGCCATTGTGACGAGGACGAAAGCTGCAAAATTGACAGCAGCGTTTTCAAACCATGGACGTATGAAGGAGAAGTGAATGAAGCGTTCGAAGACAGTGCCCCATTCATTCTAATGAAATTTGCCTGCTGGCCACAATTGATGCTTATGCTAAATTTGTTTATTTAGCATAAAGGGTTTATTTGTCTTGCAGTTGTAGGTTAGAACAGAAAAACTGTGTGGGATTAAACTTTTCCGTTTCACCCTTGACTGCAGGAACGTTCTCCGAGAACGAGGAACCTTTGCAGAAACTCTGTGCTCTTGCAACAAAGAGATCAGGGTCTAAATAAGTTCTAGGGGAATGTTTTCACTTTGTCACGAGCTTCTCTCCATTCTAGTGTTGACTCAATAATTCTATTTGTAAATCAGTGAATCACAATCAACAGCAACATGATTTAAATATCGAACATGTTTACTCCAAAGACCACAATCCAGAAATGAAGCCCCGCTGGATGGACCTGTAATGGGGAGGTCCCACAGATACAGTCAGTCTTTTTTGTTAATCATGACATTTCACCCTGTTTTTATCAAATTATTAATTACAACCAAACTTAATGGAAAATATGGCCCTTGAACACACTATTTGAAAATATACTTGACATGCATTTTGACCTGTTGTTGGGTCCATTGGCCAATCCACTCTGCAAGAACCTATTTCCTGGAAAAAAGTTCTGGGACTAAATCTTCCCGGGAATTTTTGGTACACTTATTTACTATATCTCATTAGTTCTAGGCTGCTATACCATAGCAATGACGCTTGTTTATGTTTTTTCTACTTGTATCCTCGACAGGTGGATGCTGCTTCAGTTAGAAACAGGAAAATTAACAAAATTAACGACTGTTTTCTGGAAAATTAGAGGCCTTATTTTGTTTCCCTCCAAAAGCAACGACCTGTTGTTTCCTAAATTACTCTACTTTGGCAACGAGGCTCCTGCAGTCATTGTAAACCACTTGCATTCCATAAATGAAATAAAAGCTTTGCAGGCGAATTGTCAGTTACTTTGACATTTTGTTGTGTTTATTCAGGCGTGTTTGTTTGTGCCGTGATGGTCACCTGACCCAGCCCCACCTGTGTGTGTAATATTGTGCTGTGTTGCAGAGTTTTCACTCTCAAGCTCCTTGTTCCTTCTATAATTGATGGGCCGGGGCCAGAGGACATGTCGGAGTCACTCCACACAGCCTGAGTGTGACAAGGCCACACCGAGTGACAAGGCAACTCGCCGCTCCTCTCTCCATCTACATTCGCCACACACTTCACACAGTCCCGCACTTGTGGGACGTGCAAGCCACACCAGGAAATATAGTTAAGAGAGAAGAGGAAGAGAGACAGAGAGAGAGATAGAGAGAGCAGTTGAGCTGAGGTGGAAAAAGGTTAGGGTAAAGTATAATGTCTCTATTTCCAGGATCTGTAAATACTGTGTGTGTCTGTGTGTCTGTGTGTTTGCAGGCATAAAGAATAATGGAGCATTGAAATTGCTCCCATACAAGATACCCACACACTATCACACATACAGCTATGCGGGCATTCACATATACATTTTACATACACACAAACATGCAATGAGCCTACAGTAACTGCACCCACACATTTACACAATCATAATCTTTAATCCTGATGATGATGAGGTTGTTTTCTGCCATCTCTAAGCTGTTATGGGTGCCATAATGGGAACATGGCACCTGTTAGGCATTAAGGAGCACATCACTCTGTCTGGCTTGTCTCCTGTTTACCATCTCCCAGCGATTTGCATGATGTTCCATGACGGAGCCAAAGAAAGCCCCTTTTTTGTTAAGAAATCACTGTTACTGGCTCTTACCTCCAGCATCTATGTACTTGGGAGCACTTAATATATTTATGGCACGAATGATCTCGAAGGCATAAGTGAACTTGATAAAATTGGTAGTTAATTTTGATTCCCAGGACCTGCAGCTCTGCTGGGTTTCACTCAGCTATGCAAGGTGATGGAAGGTGAATGAGCTTAACTGTAAATTTCCAATATGCACCTGGTGGAAACCAGCAGGTTCTGGTCTGGAGTGGAAAATAACTGTTAAATATTTCTGCTTTAAGTGGTTCAAATGTGGAAATGAGATTGATGCAGCAAATCTGCAGTAGAAAAAATAGAAGCATAAAATCAGTTTTATAACAAGTGGTGAGTATCCAGATCATATATTCAAGTTAAAGTAGCATTTCCACCACCATTTAATACACCATTTTGAAAACAGTAGAAGTCTGCCATTTAAAATCTTACTTAACTGCAGTAGTATCAGCTACATGTTTATTTTAAAAGGTTTAAGGTATTCATTCTACAGAGAAATATCTGTAGGAGTTCTATATTTTATTAAGACTATTACCAATGCACATGTGAGAATCATTTCAAACACACACAGAAATACAGAATACAGTATATTTTCATCAAGATGTAATACTGTGGCTATAAATGTGTTTATTGAACAGTCCTTACTGTATAACCCCATATACTAAATGCAAAGATGGACAACCTGCATCCACTTCCTCCTGTTGTACACAACAGAAGCAACATTTTCAGGATATGTGCACTGCCATCGATCGGGGGAAGGTGCAGCTGTATCAAGTCCCTGGCGATAAACACCCTTGACCAATTGCAACTCAATCTCAGCTCTCAATGATGATGTTTTACCTCGTTACTAGGAAAATTAACACTTGAATAAACATCAATGTGATAAGAAACCATTTTTGAGGAAGATTTATTTGACGTGTACTATTTTTAGCCACTAAGATGATTTGGCTTCACATTTGGGGTCATGTCGTCCATCTTTATATGCAGCCTCTGTACCACACTAACAGTTCTATATATCTCTACTGCTCCACGCTGTTCGTTATTCACTTAGCTACACCCAAGATCAAATGTTTCAGATTGTATTTAAATCTCTCTTGTAACTTAACACCAACGTACGGTTGTTGTAGACACACCAACTTCCCCCTGTCACAATGCTTTCTCTAAAACATTCATTGCTCATGTCTAAATAACCATCAGTCACAGGTCCTGAAAAACATTGTTAGTTCTTATATATTAACAAATTAACCCAAAGAAGCAACCAATATAAAAAAACAGGTGTTTGGGGTCAGCAGGTCCCTTTGGAAGGGGTGTGGAGGTGTGAGGTTGGTTTGAACTGATGCAGTAAAACATCGCCTTGCTGTCATACACCCTCAAGTTCAGTTTTTATCTTTGCCCCGATGAGCAATTAGTTTCACAGCTAGTATTAAAAGGATCATTACTCACGCACTGCACAGGAAACAACAGATAGCTGGCTGCCAGCTCTAGGTGTTGATCCTTCATTCCACAAAGGAATGGCAAAGTGTGAATCAATTCTAGATACAATTATTAATAAACGCCAATTGTTGACATCATGACTGACAAGCGGCCACGACCTTCTTTTGTCATTTATCGACATTTCAAAAGGCCAAAAGCAGCACAGGTGAAGAGCTCCTCTGACCTGTTTTTCTCAGCTGTAAGACTGGGGAGCAGATGGCAGCGCGTTAAACACAGAATGTGAGGAAGGGCAGACTCAGAGATGATGGCATTTGCTTTGTTCGCCACCTGCTTGCTGCACAGACCCAATCACACAACCCGCAGTACCGAGAGCTGAGAGTTATAAGATTAGATATAAATACACTTGATATAAATCATGAATATATAGACAGAGAAACTTAACTCCCTTTTATCAAATTTGTCAGTAATGCCGCACACAAAAAAGTCTTGTTGGAGGGTATTTGTTATTTCTCTTGTTCCCCGAGTTATCGGCTCTTGAGACAAACTAACGAAACAAAATGTTTTACTGTGCGTGGTTCTATCTGATCAGGAGAGGCAAAAAGGCGTATTCACAAATTCTCCCTTTTCTTAGCTATTAGCTCGCTTCTAGAGTAACATTTTCTCCATCCGCATGCGGCCATGTTAAAGGGGCTTGGGCACCAAACTCCACCGAAGGGCATAAACTTTATCTAAGTGCATTTGTCTTGAAATTCAGCCAGTTTAGCTGCACGTTTCCAGTTGCTATAATGCTCCAGACTGGCCTTTTTCCATCACTGAGAGTGCATTCATGCACACTTGGCACACTGACTTGTCTTTGCCTGCAAGAAAAATAATAACTGTTTTTCCATTTCTCTTCGAAACCACAAAGTTCCGTATCTAATTTTCTTGACAGTGGCCATGGCACAGTAGATTATTGAGGTAGGAACATAAGTTGTGAGCTTTTCAAATGACTAGCCTATCTTTGCCTGGCAGAGTGACAAGAAAGAGATGCCACCTGCCTTCCTCATTTATCTGCACCAGCTTATCATTGGCCAGATCTGCATGGCTAGATATTGCAGACTTCTCTGGCTTCTCAAATTAGTCCTTTACCTCGCACGATTAAATTTCATAAACTGTAAGATGTCATGTACTGACATCTCACACACAAATTTGCATACTTTTGCCATAGCAGGTACTTAATGAAGGTATAGTGCTGGTTAGTTGACTGAGAAATTTGACACCTCTGACTGCTGTGGCTCAGTGAATTATTTTTTCACTTCTGTTCTTACTTTTTTCAAATCTCAGGACATTTATACCTCTTTCCCCAAAAAAATTTGTGGATATACGCAAGTATTTTAAACACATACAAACCAACCAGAGGGTAATTGACTCCTTTCCCACTGCCAGTAGAGGAGGTTATATAATTGTCAAGGAGGTAACACATTTTACTTAAGTCTCTCTTTCCACCTCATAGGCAACATCATGTTACATCACTTTTCAGCACTTGTCATAACGTCAAGTCGGAAGAATTGTAAAAATAAAGACACGTATTCACCTTGGTGTTATGTTGTGTCAATTCGCTCCCTGTCTGCCCTCCACCACGGCTGCATAAGGACCCTAGTTCGCATGTGCTCGTGGCCGCACAGTGCTGCTTCGCTGCCCTTGTTTTTAATCATTAAATCAGTTGTCAATTGTTGGTTTATATTCATGTAATAAGCATTGAAACGTCAATTACATTTATATCTGCATGATCAATAAAGGAAGAATAATCAGTTACAATATTCAATCTGCTTGTAGAGATCAATTTGACCCTGACAGAAATGATCACTGTGAGCAGTTGCCACTGTATTTAAATTACTCTGTTGAACAAGCTGTCTCCATCAGTTACCATCAGCTCTTCAGCTCTCTCACACAAATTGTTGTTACACAAATTTAAATTCTATACAGTCCCACAGGTTTTACCAACTTATTCTAAATTAATGACTTCATGACACAATTGTTACATCCAATAACAATGCCAGCATCTTTTGTATGTAGTTATATGAACAGATATACAGATATATTTTCTCTAGTGCTGTAAGTGTGGTGCTACAGAATGTGAATTAAGTGTCTGGCAGATGGACATAAATGCTTTTTTCTTTATCCCCACAGCCCCACAGGACAAATGATTTGTAATGTATTTAAATAGAGATAACCACTGGAATGTTTTGGGGCCATAGTCCACAGTTCTGATTGGAAATGGAAATCCCTGAAACTGTAATGGCATGTTTTACTGTATCATTGTGCCTAGGGAACATCTAGGGAAAATCAGAAGCATCAGCAAACCGCACACTGTTCCTTGGCGTCAATCTATTGCCTCTGGATAAAGCCAGCAAATTAAATCAGCTGAGGTGTGTGTGGGGATGGGCAGGCTCACGCAACGGAACAATTTCCCCCATTGGCTATCAGGTGATCTCCCAAAACGCAGTTAAGAGGTCACACTGACAAAAATGACAACAGGGAGAAGAAGCAGAAGACGATGAGCTTACTGAGGGGACACCAGGTGTTATTGTGGGTCTGCATAGTAGCCAACGTCAGAGGAAGCCAGAGCTGGACCCCATGTGGAGCGACTTGTTTAGGTGTTCAGTATAACAAGCTTGGAGATGATGAATGAGCTTTGACTAATTTGTAAGAGCAAATAGAGAGAACATGCATTCATTTTGTAGTTTACTGCCCACTTGAGGTGGCGGGAGACTATTGTCCCTAGAAGCTAATATGTCTATTATTTCTTTCATTTTTGTGGGTGACACCTTGTCCTGTAGACAGGGTCTGAGCTTGTTAGGAGACAAAGAGCTTGTGTTCTTGTGTCGGTGAGGGTGACAGCTGGAGCAGGGATAGAAGTGTAACTATGGAGTGAGGTGTTTGTGCAGTTCAGTTTGTCAGTAAACAAATGTTCTATCACACACCATTCATAGTCTGCCGGGACAGTCGTCTGGAACAAGTTGACATGCAGTGTCTTGCTACAGCCACACCACAATGACACTATTCCCAGTGTCAACTAATTGGATCAGTTACCCAGTAATTCACCCACTGCCTCTGCTGATACCTTTTAAAGGGATAGTTCACCTGAAAAAAAATTAAAGTCACTCATTATCTACTCAACACTATGCCGTGGAGGGGTGGGTGAAGGGTTTGAGTCAATTAAATACTTTAGAAGTTTCAGGGGTAAACAGCGTTGCAGCCAAATCCAATATTAATGAAGTAACGGAGGTGACAGATCCTTCAAACGTAAGACGTCAACAGAAACAAACACAAAATGCCTCTATACTGCTCCTGTGGTGTCCTCCAAGTGTCTGGAAGCCCTGAAATTCAAATTCTACTCAAAACAGTATCATTGACACCATGTTTCTAGCCTAAATACCCGCTGATATCCTAAGCCCAGAGCCGCGTTCATGTTTGGATGCACTACCTGCTCAAGCATACGCCTCTATGCTCTCGCCAAACGGTCACAAGCTCTCGCGATAGCTGCATGTTTACCAATTATAATGCAAAAATAAATAGAGCTCTGGCATGCTAATGCTAGCGCTCTCTCAATCTTTATTTTCAGGTTGTCGTGAAAAAGGTGACCATAATACATTGAAATGATATTAAACTAAGACATTACAATCATTATCTCAAAGAAAATAGTAGATATGTGGGTCTCTCTCCAAGCTGGCCGGTGATTTGCAAAGCATTCTGGGTACCCCTCCATTTGAAGTGAGGGTCTAAAAAATCTCTGTTTGGAGGGGGAAAAAGCTCCCCGCCTCGGCCCTACTCCTCCATCCCAACAGGTATTGGGACAGCCTACCCCTACACCTGAACGCACAAAACAAAGGGGAAGGGATCAGGGGTAGGGCCAAGGGGTGAAATGGGATTGGGCCAATACAGTGTATCCACTCAACTGGTTTCGGTCACGCACTGCATTCTGCAATTTATCTGGAGGGGCTGTATGTGAGACTACAAATGTTTCGAGTTGCTCTAGATATTCTCTGGAGTTTCCTAGTACTGTAAACACATCTGAATCTGACAATCTCCTGCCCCTAGCCCTAACCCTATCCCAAACCCTACAACGAGGCTCAGACTTGGGGTTCTATCTCTCTGGGTGATGGTGATACTGCAGACAGGCTTTGGCTCCAGCCGCTCCACTCACTTCTGTCCAGAGGGATCGTTTTCACTTTTCCTCCTCAAAGTCAGACTCACCTTGTCTCCCCTGTATCTTTCTCCCCTCGTCTGTCGTTCTCTCCCCTGCTTTTAGTCTTGTTTTTCCTGGGCTCTGTCCTCCCATCGTTCCAGCATAATCCTCCCCCAGAAACCACTCCAGGGCTCCTTTGTAAAAGCAGCACAGTACATGAATTTTACATGGGTTGCACACAGTCTTTTGTCAATACTCCTACTGACCACAGCGGGTTCACTCTTCCCATAGGGCCCAGCAGACACACTTACACACACACACACACACTTGTCCAACACACACTTAGCAGCTTGACTTCATAAGTCAATAAGAGCACAAACACAGACACACAAAAATCTCTGCAATTCTCTTCTTAGAGGAATATTGAATCATACAGCATATTCAGAACACAGTTGAAATGCCTCAGATCAAAGACGTTCTGATGGCTGCCTGATGTTTTATTGATCATAAAGCATGTTTTCACCACTACTTTTCGAGGGGCGAATATTAGCAGCAAAGTTTGGATTCCTTTTGCATTCAGCGGCAGCGGGCCTGACAGAGGAGATGATGTTCCTAATGTGACACATTAAAAGGAAAATCTTGCCCCGGAGCAGAACTCCTGCGTGTTGCTCTTATGATTTTGGACAGTTCGATCTACAGTTTTGGTGCGTAAACAAGTCTCCATCAAAGGCAGGAACAAGAAAGGCGAGACTCATCTTTGAGAAACAAATCTGAGGGCACTTTAACTCTCTGTGAATAAGAGAGTGATAACTGGGAAGCACGTACACACTGAAAGTATCCCGGATGATTAAAGATACATGCCAATTTTCTGCTTAGTAATCGCTAACACTGTTTCATAGAGCAGACTGCGACATAATAGCTTAACTTAATATTATATGGGGCTCAAAGTCAGGCTCCATCCTAGGTAATTTCAACATGTTTGACTTCACAGGCTCTGGCCTCGGGTTTCTGGTTTCCAACTGTTTGCGAGAGAAGTTCACAAACATTGACTGAACTGAGATCAGCAGCGAATTACTGGTGCTACTGGATGGTATTTACCTTAAAGCTGCAAATAATTAAGCTGTATCAGGTGGGAGGAGCTGTTTGGCTATGCTAATGATGAAGTGGCATATCATAGACTATGTTCTATGGAGGACGTGCTTGTACATATATATATATATATATATATACCTTGTGTTATCCAGAAATGAAACTAAACTATCCTGGACGAAGGCTGCCATCTTGTGCATTAGTCTTTGCAGTAGTGATTGGGAGATGGAGCTGCAATAGAGAGGTTCCGACAATACACAAGCTCAACCAATCAGGAGACTGAAACCAACTTTAAAAAAGTGTCATTTCATGTGTATATACACTTTTTAGGTTGGCTCATGTCCCATACATGAACATGGAGGAGGCAGGGTTTATGACATATACTTCACCTAACCACTGTGAGGGTGCATATCGTCCATCTTCATATACAGCAGCATTTCCAAAATAGTCAACTCAATCTATTACGGTAATGCACGCACACACACACAGGTACCAAGGTCAGAGGGAACAGGTACAAAGCAAGGGAATCCAAAGTTCACATCCGAGCCCGTGCTGGTGCGACAGTGTGAGCAACCATGTGGCAAACAGCGCTGTACACACCACAGTAGAGATGTGTTATGTTATTATGAGTGTTAAAAGGTTTTGGTTTATTGTGAAAATGTGGAAGGACAAATTAGAATACGGTCTAGATACTTAATGGGGAAGATCTGTTTACAGTCTATGTGGCAGACCCATAGGACAGACCATTAAAAACACTTGAACTTCAAGGAGAAGACAGCTGTAGACATGGAAATACAGTTTCCAGTAGGGTCTCTTGCCTGCAGTCCGGTTAATCCAATTACCTTGAACATCAACACATAACCCTAAATTCTATGTCTCTTTCGGGGGAGATGTTGTTGGCTCCTTTGCTATCCATTTTCTGTTTCCTGTTGCCAATTACATTACTGTAAAAAGAGGGGAAAGACAGAGTTAGACAGTTGCTCATCTTGTTGTCTTGTGCAGAGGAGGAAGAGGAGACAACTCAGAAGTGGAGGATGTGCTGTCGTCTAATGTAGCTGACCTGGAAGCTGTGACAGGGTCAGAGATTTCTCCTGCTGGCTATTTTGTCTATCCTCTCTCAACAATATTGACACATTCTGTTTCCACTTTAAACACCAAGCTCTTTGAGCGCCTGGAATTGCACTGTGTCCAAAATGTCATGCAAATAATTAAATATAATAATTCTGTTTAAAGTAGAATACTCTTTATTTTGAAATCAACAATCAAAACTGTCAGATCAGGTGTCCTGTACTTGCCAGTGTACCAGGAAGAAGAGCGGTTTCATCTCCCTGTTTCTATCTATCTATCTATCTATCTATCTATCTATCTATCTATCTATCTATCTATCTATCTATCTATCTATCTATCTATCTATCTATCTATCTATCTATCTATCTATCTATCTATCTATCTATCTATCTATCTATCTATCTATCTATCGATCTATCTATCTATCGATCTATCTATCTATTCTTTAAGTGAGATCTGATACAAGTTGTAATATTTTGGAGTTTTGTAATATATTAGGTTAAAATGTTGAATGTTGAAAAAGGATCAATATGCCCAGTCTAGAAAATCTTTTTTTAAATTAATATTGACCCTAACTTAATTTATTTTTAAACTTTTACGCAGACGTTTTCAATATTTAACCAAGACCGTAACCATCCGGCTGGTTACCTGTGCTGCATATAACAACTCTTCCCTTTCACTTGTTTCATGACTTAATCCAAACAAATTCTCTATTTCTCACAGGATGTGTGTGGCTGTAATATGAGACCTGACTGCTTATTTATTGGAAGTGGAACTTTTTTATGTTGTCACCTCATTGGTTCAACAACTTTTAACCTTCACACACCATTCATTATCCTGTATATTTGCATTACACTCTTGAATTGTGCTTAATTGCACTTGATCTTCAGTCTTCAATGAGCTTAACTTGTGCTTGACTCCTGATTATTTGACAACATCACAATGTTTGTGTGTCGGTCTGAAGAAATCTGTCCATATCAAACACTTCTCAGGGTCAAACCACAGGGTTCCATCTCGACTTATACCTCATTTGATTCCTCTGACTCTGCAGGGCCCTGTGATATCAGTGAGGGAAAACAAGCATGAGCAGAATACACTGATACCATAAAGGCAAATAGCTCTCTTTGTTCATGCTCATTATCTCATCCGTATTTCTCTCTGTGTGTTTGTGCCCCTGTCTCTCTGTTTTCCCTCGTTTATTTCCGCTTGCCAACCCGATTCTTCTTTTTTAGCAAATGCTGTAGCATAAGACTGCAGCAATATTTATGAGAATAAATAGCTGTCCAATATCCTTTCGCTGCCTTTCGTTCTTTGTCATTTCCTCAGATCTTCCTCCTTCCTTTCCAACTCCCCCCACTCTGTATTCCCTTCTTCTTCCTCTATATTGCACCTGTCCCTCAAATGCTTTAGTTATCTCCGGAGTCCTCTTTATCCCCCCCACCCCCATTGCCACTCTGTCTATCGCTATCTTGCCTGCGTTCCTTTTTTTCTTTTTAAGCCTGTCTTCTCTTGACAGAAGTGTATCACAGCAGAGGTGGCTCTCAATCTCAGGCAGAGTCCCTTTATCATGTAGTGGTCGGCTGCGGGTGGTGGAGCTGGTTTGGGCGGCTGGTGTAGCATGGGGATTTCTGTTGCATTGAAAATGCCGGCCCGCACACACGAACACACACGATAAGACATGCAGATGGCACCTCACAGTCAAGCCATCCCATTTGCAGAAGCCCTCACTGTCTCATCAGTACAACCCCCCCCCCACACACACACACCTTTTCCTTAAGAAGAGTGAGATTGCTGTACACACACAGCCCCGCACTACATCCCAAAGCTATTAGTTCCTGACAGCATCCTCCATTCAGCCCTGTCTGCCCTGCCTGTGTGCACACAAACACACACAACTCGCGGGACTCGCCTCTCTGCACGCCGCGCCGCACCCCTTTAATAGCTTTCCACGCTGCAATCTAGCCACCCGCCCGGCGAGTCAATTGAGTGTATTATATTCGTAATTGGAGGCTATTGATTGACAGACTGCGAATGCTCGCAGGACACAAGCGTGGGAGCCTCATACTATGTGCACGAAAAGCATAGCACAAAGGATTTCTTTCTCTCTTTTTTTTCTATGGGAATCAACAGGCTAGCGCATGTAGGTGTTCCCGCACTCACAGAGACGCCTACACAACTCATGCTGACAGTCACCAAAAGAAGAAGCTTATAAAATAGCCTTGGTCCTCGGTCCAAGGTCATTCCTTTAAGGCGGGATGAGAATTTTGCTGTGAGACAGGAGGGAGGTATATTCCAGCAGACACAACTGTACAAGAAAAGATGACTTAGCACCAATCAGTATGCTTGGTTTGTAGCACAAATGTGTTGACATACCTGCCTCTGTTTGTGTGTGTGTGTCTGCGTGTGTGCCTTGTGTGTCTGTGAACTGTCATTGCCAATTTTCAAAGCAGGCCTCATAAAAGTGTCATAACTTTACGTTAAACAACTCTGACTTGTCGTCTCCTGCCCCCCCTTCGCTCCCTCCTTCCCCACACTTAATCAAGATCCATCGTTCCCAGGAGTCTCGCTGTGTGTACGTGTGTGTGTCTGTGCATGCGTGCGTGCGTGTGTGCACATATTTGTGAGGGTTTCAGTATGAATTAGTGCCTGTCACATCATTAGTACGCCGCCTTCAAATATGTGCTCTCTTTTCATCAACACTATCATGCTTTTCCGTAATTTCGTTCGCAAGGTCGGACGGTAGTTGGAGGTCACGCTGATAGATGACTGGCTGGCTGATGTGAAATTGAAATGAAAATGCTTTGGATACAGATATCCAGGGCTGATTCCTGCTATGCATGGACTACATATGTATGTGTAGAGCCCTCTGACTGCCAAAGGGTAATGTTGTGTGGTGAACTTAGAGTCGTTTTTAGTGAGGTGTATAAAGTTGTGATATAACTGCCAAAATAGATTGTTCTGACATACCATACGTGGAATAACAAGATGACAGACTTTCTCATCCGATCAGGGGTGTCATAGCTTAGGTGTGTGTGGGGGTCATTGGTTAAGCTGAATCCCCTGATACATTATAATTAATAAAAAAATAATTGGGTACCTCTACATTGTTGCTTTTATTTACTATCCTGAAGCGGAGATCGGTAACTTTTGCTCATACCTACTGATTCTGTGTTTGCCGACATACTGACGCAGACGGAAGTAAACAGACTGCATCAATTTTAGTTCTGATTTGGGAAGAGAAGAGTTAAAAAGAGATAAGACAAGATGAAGAAAAAGAAAGAGAGTCTGCGATGGAGATGCAGGAAGAAGAGCAGGCATGTGTGCACATAAAGAAAAGCACAGTGGATTTCTCCTTTTTTTTTGTTGTTGGAATCAACAGGCTGGTGCACAAAGGAGTTCCAACACTCGCACAGACACAGACACACACATGCTGACATTTGCCAAATTTGAAGCTTATGAAATAGCCCGGCTCAGCTAGGTCCTCGGTTCAAGGTCATTTAATCAAGAGAGGATCAGAAATTGGCTGTGAGAGAGGGAGGCATGTTCTAGCAGACTCAACTGTACAGGAAAAGATGTGTTGCCTTAAGAGAGGTCAGGAAATCAGGCAGTTTCATGGTGCAGAACAGAAGTAGGTAGGTTTGTCCCTATTCATACCTTATTAGTCATGAATTCATTGATTTTTGCACCCAGGCCACAATGCCAACACTGACACCAGAAATATAAGAAGAAAAACACCTTCACACTAAACACAGTTACGTTCTCCTCAGACATTTGCATGTGTTCTTTCATATCCCAGGATTGTCCTTGTGTTTCATGAGAGCACTTCCACAACACTACCCTCTCCAGTCATTACCACCCTGCCATCTCTGTTTTCTTCATCTTTATTCAGAATGGCGACCTTAGGTCACAATCCAACCGACAATGGAGCAATTTGAGAAAAACACCAGGACAGACTAGGCAGTGGTAAGTAGGTGAGGTGAAAGAAATTGCTGCTAACTGTCACCACAGTAACAGGGTCAGGGAGAGGCCAAGGGTGAGGAGCAGGGGCTGCTGGGTGCCTTTAGTAGTTGGGCCAAATTGGCCAGGGGCTCCACCGAGGTGACCACAGGGTCGCTCTGGCCCCAGTTGATCCCAACCCCTCTTGGGCCGACACCTCGCCAAAAATTGCCTTTGTTAGCAATTCAGCCTGAGGGAGAGGGTTGCTATAGCTGCTTCGGATGAAAAAACACCAAGAACAGACAATACTGGTTTTATTTCATTCTATGTAGTGATGGAGCCATAAAATCAGCCGAGAGAACTCAAATTCTTCTCTAAAGATAGTAGTTTTGATAAAGCACGGAAAATAATACATAATATTCAAGGTATCTACATGACACTTGATGACTTTATTCCTGAATTAATTATCAGTAATTATTCATTTCTTCTATTCGGGCAAACCAAAAAGAACACCAAAAAAAAACATGCATATTTAGAAAACACACACACATTTAAGTCCTTTCCTGGTTTGCGCTTGTTAATCAAACCCATGACACCAAACCATGACACTTTCATTTTTTTTTCAATTTGCTGCTGTTGTGTCGCTCAGTAAGCACCTTGAAATCAATTGCTCTGATAGAGAAGAACCTTGTGAATGAAGATCTGTTGATTTCGATCTCAAGAATATTTTTCTTATTTCTCTTTGAGACAAATTTCTGTCAATGTCAGGATTCTTCAGTTTTCAAATTTGCATGTGACGTATTGCTTTGACTTTTAATTAACTCCCACAGATCAAATAAAATAAGAATAGCATTCAAATAAATAAGATCATTCTGGGGAAATATTCAAGTTATTGAGTTAGTAACTTAGCCATTGATTGGTCCAAGTTAGACTTCTTCACTGGTCCCAAAATGTTTGCCCCAACATGTAAAAACCCCGAAATGTTCTCCCCGAATCCGACCTGGACCTCTGCAGGATGGAGTAATGTTTCACCAATCCTTGACGATCAATATAGATTTTACATCTTATTGCTTTAACAAGTTGTGTCTGCCTTCTACCCTGTCTGTCTGTGATGCATATAATCAATCCTTCAAGAAAGTTTTTCTGTTATTCTTCTCTTGCTGATTGAGATAGCAGCATGATTTACTGAATTCACATGTCAGATTAAAATTTCATTTGGGACATTGATGAATGCGACTCAGCTTTGCAGTTGTATCATTATAATTTAGATGACTTGGACTATTTACCCATTTGCTATTGCATGTTTATTTTCCTGGATGCTACCGTAGATAACTAGATATCATCTACACACACACCTAGACACACACATCCACACACAGGGCTGCGGCTGGGTTAGATCTCAGTTCCTACGGTTCCAGTGGACCCGCGAAGACTTATATATAAATATATTGTCACAGGCTAAATTGATGTAATTGTTGTATATCCAGTGAATGATGGAATTACAAGTTTTATCAACATTTCACATGAAAGCTGTGGATGTAAAGAGGTGACGGCTGCTCTTTGAAAACCTCCCAGCAGTCGTCCCGGCTTTGATGTGCACCACGCCGTCTGCGTGCAGAAGTGATGCATTTCCTCAGTGATCACTTACCGCACACTTCAACCTCTCATGTGAGCTCATCTGAAGAGGAAAAGAACCTGAAGAATCTCATTTTCCTCTTCTACCTATTCACCACTCGAGGGCTTAAGGACCGCACTAGTCAAACCACTCAAGTACACTTGCGAATGACTTGTTTAGCCAACCAATGCACAGTATGCACGCATATTCTTGTTTCTCAAAAACAGGCTTTTGAACTTGTGATATGCTAAACATTTTTCATAATACGTCGGTAGAAGAGCGGGTGAGGAAACAGTCAGCTACATCATTCAGCCAGTAAATGAGCATGCTTGGGGAAATCAAATCCCTGAACTGGAATCGTGTTATCCATTATACAAGAAATACTCCATCGTGTTTCCACAACTTTGCCTCGAGCCGTGGGGTTGTTAAGTTGTCGAGGGGTTAATTCAGAAAAAGGTTTTCCGACGCCAACTTATCCTACATGATCTTTGCCTGTGTCCTTTTGAATTCATCTGGGATAAACCAGCCTACACCAAGAGTCTCATTGCTATTCTGGATCCAGACTTGACATTTCTCTCATTCGTTCAAATGTGACCGTATCTGATCCAGCCGGTCTGTCAGAGCCACGACTCTAATGTCCCTGTCAAATTGATGATTTGCTGAAATACAATCTCCCGTTCTCATCTTACAGGTACATCACATGAACGGACACTTGCACACAAATAAACTTTTTTATACACACAAAGGTCTCATGAACCACAACTTTCAGTCCGTATTTAAATCTCGGATCAAATCAAAGCTCATGGAATTTGGAGAACGTTTTAAAGTGCAAGTTGCTTTTTCTCTGATCCGTGGTTTTTATCAAAGGACGCTGCATCCTGACCTTTAAATCCAGTTGAAAGAACAATCGACATGAGATTGCTCCGATTGTTGCATATCTGTTGGCATTTAAATCATCAAAACACTAAAGTGCTGGATTCTTACTTTCTTCCTCAATACAAATTATCTACATGTATGCATTTACTCTGTGCCCTTTCATTTTATCAAGGTAAGACATTGTATAACCCCTTTATCAACAATTATAACATAACATAATTATAACATAAACTCTAAACTCTGTTGACATAGTGTCATGACTCGGAGCTGTGTGATCAACAGCTTTTGGATTTTGGTTCGAAACTTGATTATGGACTTTTTGCTTACTGCTTGTTTATGTTTGGTTGTTCTCAGTTTCCAGTTTTATTTTGAAATGTTGTTCCTTGTGTATCTGTTGCTTTATTTGCTGCCTTCTGACTCGTCAATCATACCGTTTCACCCTGTTTTATAGTATCAAATAAATAATAAAAAAAAAGTGAAGACATACACACTTGATAAAAAATATCTAAAATTACAATGAAAATCTTTGGACATGTTGACTTTTTAGTTTGGTCCATTTACAAACCATTATAATGGAAAAGTAGGGGTTTATGAACTATACTGCAGCAAGCCACTAGGTGGCAATCAAGATATATTCACTTTTGACGAGCTGTCATATGTCCTATAGGGGAAGAATGTAAAATGCCAAAAAAAAGAAAAACAGGAATTAATTAAATGAAGTCCACATGAATTGGTTACACAGAGGGGCAGATCTTGACAAGTTAGATAATGTATAGAGAAAAACTTTGTTCTGTTTCTAAAAGAGGGCCTACAGATAGAATGGTTCATTGGGGGTCAAGAGGATTTAAATATGCTCTGTGGCGTTTTCTTTTCTTTTAAGCAAACAAAAGTTATTTTATCAATATTACTCACTAAAACTCTGTGTGTGTGTGTGTGTGTGTGTGTGTGTGTGTGTGTGTGTGTGTGTGTGCGCGCCCTTGAGGTCCAAAAAATGTGTTGAGTGCATTTCCTTCCTCATAAAACATTTACACGGTCGATTTGTCCTAAAAGTATGAAACCCTGCATTATTTACATCCATATTTACATCCTAGCATTCTTCTTCTTAACAGACTTTTGCGCTGTATTGATCAGTGGAATAGTGTAAATCGTTCGTATCGTCCCAAGCTCGGCATTTGAGTTTGGGGAAGAGGCATTCATATTTACGCTATCATCACAGTCAAGCACAGACATGATGGTTGATAAGTCCATGGACAGATTCAGACAGCTGCAAACCTGCACACAGAGAGCAATACGCTTGTGATCCTCCTCTCAACAAGATAAACTATTATATCTTAATTTATATAGCACATATAAAGACTGTTACTACGTTCTTTAAATCTTTAAAGAATCTACAAAAGTTATCACCAAAACACATACAAAATCCGAAAAATTAAAACAGGCTAAAAATAAGAGAACAACTTTAGATTAAATGAAATTAGGAAAGTCAATAGCAAAAACAGTTTTAGCTTTGATTTAGAAAGAGGCCACAGTCTTCTCCTTGCTTATTTCCTCTGGCAGGAAGCCTCAGGGCTGTTATTTCAAAACTTCTATCTTAGTGTTCAGCCGAGAGTCTGGAGCAGATAGAGGGCCTCTGCCCACGTATCTCAAAGTGTCAGCCAGGTTGTACAGGGGTATAAGTGCTTATATATACAGAGGAGTATGATCATATAGAGCCTTGTCAGTAAATGAGAGGCCTTGAAATATATTATATATATATATATAAATGTACATAAATATTTTTTATTATACGTACTCTCTGTAAGTAGTATTCCGTTATACAGTTTTATATTAGGTCAGCTTCCAAATACCTTTAATAGCTTGATATTTAGGCAATGTAGTTCTGCAAAGACCAAAGTATGGCTTGAGGGGAAGGTAGGGCTACTGGCATACAAAAAGTAATCTTTTGAATGAAACATTTAAATTGGAATGGAGTGACTAAGATGAAAGTATTTATGTATATAGTGAACAGAAGTTAACCAAGAATAGACCCCTCTGGGACACCTTTAGTGTAAGATCATCAGAATTTTAAAAGTGGAGCAGTCATAAAACCTGCTAATTACTTACAGTATAAGTTATTACCAGAAAGTAAGCTGAACATTACACCTGCTTGCATATGTTGAGTAATTTGTGATCATCTTTTGACAAATGTAATACAATTCATCATTAAAGTGATGTATTCCATGCTGCTAAATAAAACTCATAAAACTAGGCCGTTCTTGCCACAAAAACAATTAAGGCCAGAAAATGTATCTACACATGCATTTGATGAAACAGTCAGAGAAAGCCATTATGGTGGACTGTCCTTTCAGTGATATTTGCGACACCAATACTTTTCTGGGTATGAGTATTCTGAAAACAGGGGGCATGACATGCTCACCAGCAGAAAGGGAATGTCTTTGAAAAGAAATACACGGACGAGCGTAGTTTGATTTATTTTTCGCTCTGGGTGTGTGATGTGCTTTTGATTGGCCAAAAGCGTGGACGATTACAGCCAAATCAAGATCAAGGTAAATTGATATCTCTGTGCAGGGCTTTTCTAGATCTAAGGGAAAAACTGTGTTCATTTGATACCAGGGAGGTAGACTTCAGCAGCACAGCAGAAGGCCCTCAGAGGAAGAAGACAAGAAATGAGAATGATGAAGGCAAAAGAGAGAAAAGCCTCGAGAGGTGGCAGAGGGCAAGAAATGCAGACAGGAAAATCTGCACGGAGGAGTAAACATAAAGAGCTTTCCTCTGAGGCTCTTCATGCAATCTTCCCTGTCTCCGCAAAGCTCTGCTAGCCTGTCACAAAAACAAGGTTAGCTGTTTTCAAGGCTTAGTGACCCCCTTTCTGTGGCAGACATAAAATGTTTTATTAAAACCTGTCTGTTAGGAGAAGATCATGTCTCATGTCCTAAAAGAGGAACTAAAGATAGATGAAAAATAACACCGCAGGCTGACAAGCCTTGACTGACGAGAAGTACCAGCGCTGAAATTAATTCTAAGCAACAGGTACCCATGGAACTGACCAGCGTCCGTGAGACCGATGTGTCACCTTGATTTTTTTTTCACAATGATTGCACCCTGCTGTATTTTCCAGCGAGGTCTTGTTGGGTCTAGATCCAATCTGCCAGTCTGTTCATGAAACGTGCCCCAGTTCCATAAAAAAACAGCACAAGATGTCAGGGAGGGATGGGATCAGATAGCGAATATGGGGAATTGAAGATAAAACAGTGTTAAAATCTCATCTTTCAAATGTCAGTGTGCAAAAGCTTTGGATTTACTTGTACTGATGTCTGTAGCAACATCTGACTTGTTGTTGTACGGCCAAGACTGCCTGCTGAAGTTCATGCGTAGGAATTACAAATTAAAATTCTGCAAGTTCCCCCGAATTGACCCAGTTGAGTGTCGGAGTATAGATTCAACACTTGGCGTCCCAATTTCCAAGCACGCCAGATGTTTTGATGCGATGCACCAGGGGAAAGGAAGGAATATGATCAAACTGGGAAACTGTCAATTATTTGTAGGCAAACCCATTTTCTGAGGATATAATCCATCTGTCAAGAAATACAACTTTGCTTCTGGAATATATAATGCACTTATGTAAGAATATATTTAACATTTCAAAGTACCTGTTTCCCCCCAGGCTCCAATTCTGTAATAATTGTGATCTCTACCTCCTCAGGGGCCGGGAGCTCACACATGCATGCATAGGCCTTCTCCGTGCGCACACCCACCACACCATCCGCTGACACGCTGAAGAATCTCTTTGGGGAGAAAGCAGCGGAGTGCAGCTGAACGCCCACCGAGTCTGCTGGAGCAGAGGCGCTGTCTGTTTAGCCAGACGGAGCAGAAAGCTGTGAGTTCCTCCGTCAGAGTCAACCTTGTTATCCGATGGCCGAGAAAAGGAAGATCCGCTGCCCAGCCGCAGCGGCAGAAGGCAAGTCGCGTCCAGAGAACCCTCTGAGGACTCGCACATAAAGGGGAGACACAGCACATAACCCCAGCCTCATCTCATTCGCTGGTTCAGTATATCGGGGGGGTAATATAATCCAGGCAGACAGCCCGGGGACGGCTGGGGACAAGAGCGAGAAGGATGTCCCGGAATTGGTCGTCCTGGTGGGGCCAAAGTGACTGAACACACACACACACACACACACACACACACAGTGCTGTAAAGGCTTCACCATCAGTGGAGGAAATTATGACAGGCATGAGAGACAGAGCGAGGATATCATGAAAGCTTTGTGGACTAATATCAGGGAACGGTAGCCTTATTCAATCACACAGATCCAGAGGTCATGTAATTAGATGGTCTTTCATTCTCGCATCCCACTGTCTCATCTTTTATTTTCTTCCTTTGCATACTCAATGACACACACACACACATCCACACACCACCACCACCATATAAATCTGCAAGTCTGGACATTAATGAAAAGCCTGCTCCCCATTAGTGGGAGCGTTTCACTCACACATTCGTTGGACCTCTGTTCCCTGGGTCGTGCACGGAGGGCGATGGCCCCCTCTGTGTGACGTGACAGGCGTGACTGTTCAAATGTCACATGGATCACAGCAGGGACGCACAGGGACAAAGAGGGATGG
Source organism: Pseudopleuronectes americanus (assembly GCA_038501795.1). Classification (NCBI taxonomy): domain Eukaryota; kingdom Metazoa; phylum Chordata; class Actinopteri; order Pleuronectiformes; family Pleuronectidae; genus Pseudopleuronectes; species Pseudopleuronectes americanus. The sequence goes on along the minus strand of CM076731.1, from coordinate 14,983,999 downwards.
GAAGAGATTTAGAGAAATGAGATGAGGATCTCGGCAGATTGGGGAAAGAAGGTGGCCATCGGGGGTCGCAGGGAAACGGAAGAGAGGGTGGAATAAGAGGTAGAGGGAGGTGTTGGGTCGGACAGAGGGATTACAGAGTCAGAGGAGGTGATATGAAGAAGATGTGAAAGTGTGAGCTTGTTTCGAGGTGGAGAAGACCAGAGGGGAGGACGGGTTAGAGGGTGAACAGAGCTGATGGAATAATGCGAGGGGATTGATGAGGAGGTGGCAGAAGGTGAAAGCCAGGGAGGAAAGGTTACGCACTTAAATAGGTCTGCAATGAAATTGGCCAAGCAACTCAATTCATTCATATCATGCTACAGACTAATTAGAGTGTGTGACTTTAACTTGGTGTGAGAAACACTGGCTGAATCTTAGCCACCTCGTCTGGCTCTGTAAAAAACGAAGAGCCCCGCTGGGGTGATAAAAGCCAGAAAGCTGATTATTTCTCTCTGGGGGAGAGCCGACATTCTTTAACTGTGAGAGGTGAGAAAAGGAACCGTGTTCATGCATGGAGGCATTCCTTGGCATTCTACTTCTGTTAGTATTGTGTGTATGTATCTAACTGTGTGTGTTGTGCTGAAGCCGGAGCGTGTGGCCTCTGTGATTGTTTGATTTACTGTACGGGTCCTTTTAACCTTTAAGGGGTGGGCTCCTCTATCCTCCCCGTATGGTCAACCCCCCCCACACACACACACAAATTGCTGTTTCCGTCAAGAAGACGCTATAACAGTGGAAGTTCCAGGAATATGGTTTAGGCTTTTCTTTATTATTTTCTCTCTGCTGCCCTGTGTTTTGACCTCTTCGCTACTTTGCCTTGCTGTTTAGAGATACTCTGCTGCTGTTTGTGTGTGACTGGCTATGTGTGGCGTCTACAGTGCGGTGTTGGAGTAACACAACTGTACCAAAGATACCTTTAAACAAAATCCAACATACTCATGCTCTGTATTAACAGATTGTGCATGGACCATAGACATCATATAAAGTTAGACGCTGTTTCTTCACTTACCGAAATGGTCAACTATCTTGAAGTCATTTTGAGCGAGAGTCCCCACCGGTACACTAGCTTGACAGTCAATCTCAGCTGCCAATCATTATGTTTTAATCCCATTAAAAAACTAATTAAAACAAAATTTAAGTAAAACAACATAAATCATCCTGGAGAAAACCCCTATTTCCTGTATATTTCGAGGAGTTGTCATGTCATCCATCTTAATACACAGTCTATGGGTTGAACGGACAATCAGTCTAGGAAGCATTTACCAATATCAATAGCTTGCTTAACCGTAGCCTCAGTCTGTGCCTCTCATGTATTATCATTACATTCAAGTCACAGAGCTACTGTAGAAATATGTTTTACAACTTTACAGTGTATTTTGTAACTGATACATCATACCCCCTGACACTGCCGCTCTCATCAAAGCTACACCCATAGGAACAGCTAGAAGCCAAGTTGCTCACTTCTGGCTAATGTCTCTGCTTCAGGGTTGTATGTCTCTTCGACCTGTGAAGACTCTGGTCATGCACAGTGAGAGCATGGGGGCAGGTCAGTTAGTGACAGACAGGCATGCCAAACACAAACCAGTGCTACGAGGGCCACAGATACCGGCTTTGAACCATTTTTTAATGATGCCTATTAGGACTTGAAAAGGATTTCAACAAATGAGAAAAACATTTTTTAGAAACAACTCACCAGCTCTACCTCTGAGGGCGTTCTTACAAAATTTTACTTACGTAATCAGTCGTTCTTGGGGCCTTCTCTTGGCTCTGGCCCCCCGGTTATCTCCTGCTTTGCCTACCCTGTTGTGACGCCTCAGTTGGCGCATGTGCAGACCAAGAGCACCACCAAGCTAAGCGACCATATCTTTGCACTTAGCAGGGAAGCAGCACCAACCGCTCGACTCCGTCCCGCTGAGTCTAACTGGAGGTGAGACCTCTTCCTGAGCTAGTTTGTCCGGGAAGCTTATGCAGTCTGAGGCTGACAATCTCAACTGAAGAGGGCAGAGTGAATAGCGCATGCACACACACACACACACACATACACACAGGCAGTGAAGGTAAAAAGTTGGTTCTGTGTCTCATCCCGCTTTTCTCTCTCTTTCCCCCTCGACTCTTGCGGGTGGGGCGGGGGGCAGACGTAGCTCTAAGGCACGGCGGATGGTAAATTTAGTGTAAGTCTCCACAGAGTGAAGAGATAGTATTTTTCTAATACCTTGCTACCTTTCTCTCTGCTCAAAAACACGCCAAGTCAGCAACTTTATAAATACTCAACAGCAGGCCTTGGTGAAACTGCCTGGAATGAGAACACTTCAGCATTGAGGGAGACCTTGAGTATTTTAAGGGTGATAGAAATAGAAATAAAAGGACCAGGTTTCTCCTGAAGACATTTTTTGTTTTTAGTTTATTTTCTTTTTGTAACATTACTAGAATTTACAACATAATTATGGAGATTTCTTAAATCCAAATGGCTGATTTAAAATTCAAGCATCATTTACCATTGCACATTTAAAGTACATTATGTGGCCAAGCTTTGTTCAAACCCACAGGAATTAAAACGTTTTAAGGATGTTCATAATAATTCGAAATATGAAATGCTGGATCCAATCAAAATGCCATGAAAAAGAAGCACATTAGATGAGAAATGTCCTCTCTGGATTTAATGGGGCAGCAGAAGAAAAGCTGTATCCCTTTTACCGCGTACACGACTGCAGTGAAGCTCAGGAACAAGCAGACACAGAAATTATCTGGTGCAAAGTGGGGAAGAGAAAGTTTGATCTAGTTTAGAAGCAATTGAAGGAAGAAGTGGATGAGAACACTGAGAACACTGAGAACATTCAACTTCAGTTCGTTTAAAGAGAACACATTGTACCGCATGATCGTTCCTATGTAATTCAAACTGACTGGGACAGATTGTGACATTTGATACCTCTTTCTACCTCAATCACGTCCACTCCTATATAAATCAGAGTTATTAATTTTTTAGATTGTTATGGCAGCATTTAGAAATATAGGACAGAATCTAAGTCAAAAAATCAGTAAACTTAATCATTTAGGGACATTATTATTCTATGATTTTTAATATTTAGACGAGAGGATTGATACCACTCTCATATCTCTCAAATAAATTAGACATATAATGCTTTCTGTTTTTTTCTGTCCTCAAGTGTTGTATAGGTTTTCTTTTTTTTTAAAGTAGGAATTGCGCAAAGTTAAATAGCCCAAAGTCGTCAGTACAATACTTCTGCACTATTGTTAAGTCATGTGACATCACAATGCCCCACATTTGGATAATTCCCACCGAGCCACTATGGTACGACCACTAATAAAACCAGAGAAAGACAGAATGAGATGCAAGAGTTTTTCATTGCGGATATTTAGGATGTAGTGAATTTTGAGCATGAATAATAGAATAATATAAAGAATACCTCAGCCTCTGTTTCATCAATTGTCATTCTTTAAAACCATTGTACATGATATATTGTAAGCCACACTGTGGAAGTGCAGTACTGAGCTGCCTGAGCATTCCTTTAAACAAAAGGAAAAGTACATTAGTTTGGAATGACAGTAATTACTGTTTGTTATTTCCATCTTTGCCGACAGTAAAATGAGCAAACATGTCATGTGGGTTCCTCCCAAGAGATGAAAAGACGTGGATCTTTATTTTTATCTCATCTCTGTAAGTCTTTGTGAAAAATATACAGATGACATCTGTGGAGAGAGTTGTTTTCAGTGTTGTGACAGTGACAGGTAAAGACGGGGGAGTCCATTGCAAAGAAATGTTTGAAAATGAAAAATGATATTGATCTTTGCCATTGTTTTCAAGCTGTTTTTATTGATTTTGTCTCCTTCTCAAGAATGACTCTCTTATTTCTCTTATTTGCATTGCAGCTTTAACTTGACAAGTCATTTATTGGTGAACTTTTAAACTGGGGATAAATATGGCATGAAACACTAGAAGTCATCCCACTGGTTTGCATTGCAGGAGACCTTATTAACATCTCTGAACATTCTTTTCACATCTACAAGTATATATGGCCATGTTTTATGGTTTAAATAGAACTATACCCTGATTTCAGACAAGCAAGACTCAATTCTCAAGACAATCTCCTGTAACTATCCCGAGGAGATGTATGTAACAACACAAATGTCTGGATCAGTTGCTCCCGACATTTTCCAGACTTCTTCCTGCCAGCTCCCTAAAATACTCTTGAATGGGCCCATGTGATAAACAGCAGGAAAAGCTTATGATTGGGCTTGTTGATGTCGCTGCTAACATGCAACAGATGCATAACTGGAAAGAACTAACAAATAATGGAAAGACAACAAGATTTGAGAGCTCAGACAACAGGCTCCCATGCTCTATTGGTGTTACAATATGTAACAGCTCAGTGCAATTAGAAATAGGCTGGTTAAGACCGCTCAAGCTTTGAATTGATTAATTTATCCTAATTGCTGTATTGAAATAAAAAATGCAATTTGCTACTTGAATCAATTTCCTTGTCTGGATCAGTTTTTGATGATTCAGTAACTCTGCCGCCATGCTTTGACATGTAGCGTCAAATCGCTGTCTTAATTTGCCACTGCTCTAATTTGCGCCTCTCTTTGCAATTTTTTCCTCATAGCAACAGCAACTGAGGCTCATTGGTACTGAGGTAATTTGAGCCGTCATCCATTCCAAAAGTAGAATCCCTAAAGGCTCTATGGCGCCACACTACATAGGGGCAAAATATGGAAATGAGAAACATTGTCAAGAAGAAAACAAAGCATTGTTCTTTTGTCTTCACACACACACACACACACAGGAATGTGACGTCAAACTAAACTTTGCGTTAAGGCATACCATCCAAGAATGCAGTGTGTGCAGACAACCTAAGTGGCCCATTAGGTGGTGTGTCCCAGTGTTGCAGGTTTGTGACCACTATGTCTATGCTTTACCACTTCTACAGGTCTCGATGCAATTGTATTGCTGCCACTGCTTCAGGATCACTGCAGATGCACTTTATGAATCCTGCGTCATTTCACCGTGCTGTATTACGCTGCTGCATGTCCTCCCTCTTCACTCCCCCAGCTGAACTGCACTCACTTTACAGCAACAACCCCCATCACTAATCAGAAGTTAATAGGACCTGAACAGCACTGAATTTAAGTCCAACATTTTGCACGCATGCAGTTCACACACAACACCAAACGTATAACGTGACCAGAAACCATCGATTAATAAGGATACCTAAATCTGACGTTTTTTTGTTTGTGTTAAGATCGATAGTGACGGCCGACACACACACACACACACACAAACACACTCCTGTATTTTATAAAGACCAGTTCTCCAGGTGAGTTAGTAGAAAAGAGCAGAGGAGCAGAGCCTCTGATTCCGTGGCACCGAGTAATGTGCTCTGGTGCAGTGGTGCTGCCAGCAGGGCTACAATGGAAAGGCTATAATCTGCACACAAGCCTTAATGCATTGATGTGGAGAGCGTCAACATAAAAATATCACTATTGATATTATTTATTTGATTTCATGTTTATTGAGGGGGGGGGCACTGCTCTGTAACAACTAGTTCCAATCTGTCTGGCCTAATCCTACTTCACTCCTCATCTCAAAGGTCACATCAGCGTCGGCCTACTCAGTCTGATAACTTCAACCTGAGCTCATTTCGTTAATACTTTATAAAACCACCTTGGAATAACACCTCATTTCCTGCTCTGGGTTGAATCTGTATCAAGGGAAGAATATGCCATTTGAATTAGTTTAGCATTATTTGACCTTGCAGACATAGTCGGAACACATGCATATATACACACTCACACACCGTTTTGGGTCCTTGCTTCGGCGTACCATATGGCTGTAAATGATCAAAGATCCTATACTTGACTTTGAGATTTCTCTAGAGGGAACCAGCTCCCGCGTTGGGGAGGAATTCACATTAAAAAAGTCTCCAGCTGAATCTAATTGCTCCCCAGCTCCTCTCATTTCTTTAAGATGGAGCTCCTGCCATGCTGCGTGTGTGTGTGTGTGTGTGTGTGTGTGTGTGTGTGTGTGTGTGTGTGTGTGTGTGTGTGTGTGTGTGTGTGTGTGTGTGTGTGTGTGTGTGTGTGTGAGAAAGAGAAAAAAAGAAAGTGGGAGTGGGAGTGGGGGGCTGAGGAATATTGGGCCTATGGTATGGTGGATATTACATCCCTTAATAAAAGGTGGATGCCAGAGGCACACATGGGGCTTGGCAGAAAAAAATGGAAAGAGAGGAAAGTATTCTTCACATTTAAAATGACTTTGTCTGCTGCCTGGAAGACGGACCTGCCTGGAAAAACAATTAAATAAAAGCTGGCGACGACATCAGACACCGGACTGAAACGTTTGATGGCAGAAATGATTAATTAATTGATTGTGGAACAAACCAGTGCAAAGATAAGACAGTGGGTTTTAAATGTTGTTATTTATCCCACCAAGGGGCAAATAAAAGAGGATTTTTTATCTTTAGAATCATAGCAGCGACTGACAAGTTTAGATAATGAATTCAATAATCTTGCAGATGAAAAAGAGCTGCGGCCCTGACTCACTGCCGACTACGGACTGAAAGTGGTGATGTCCTCTTTTGCATTGACACAGCCATTACTGTAAACCAGAGCACAAGGACTTCTGAGACAAAGTGTTTTCAATTGGGGAGAGACATGTGATTTTAGTGGAACACACAGAGCCACTTCAATGATGGGGTTTGATCAGTCTTTTCAAATCAAACGACTTAAACTTAAAGTTACAGGAAATGTTGAAAGGAATTCGTATTTTAGGGATGAACTTAAAGAAGGTTGTATTTCTGCAAAAAGCCCCGAATGGATAAGAGCATGTTTGATCATTAGCACGTGTGGTTATAATTGTCTCTGCAAAGACTACAAACACAAAAAACATCAGACACTCACTCCACACAGATGAATATTCCATTCGACAATTCACATGTTTATCATTTCTGGTTAATTCGGGTTAAAGGCTGCTCTAGTCATTTGACAGAAAAATGCACAGGGAGCCTTTATGTTCGGATTCCATGTGTTGGCACATGTAAACACCAGACCGTGTTAAATCACATGTGCATGTTGCTGCACAAATTAGCTGCTATCAGATCAAATTTTCATGTTAGCCTGAGATGTACTTTGAATTTAGAGCTAATTAGCTAATATTAGCATATTACACAAACACACACACACGCACGCACACACACACTAAGATGTTGATCATGGTTACCGTGCCTTGTAAACATCAGCTTGCTACAGTTGGCTGCGATGCTGCAGTTCGGATTTGGCTGGCAGCACTGCTCACAGAACAGCCTCAGAAGGAGCTAAGAGGCCTTCAAAGACTTAAAATGTTGCAGCTCATCTGATGAAGGCTCTAATTTTTATCTTTAGTCTTGATAAATGCATCATAACAGGGACCATCACCTCACAGAGGAATATGGGCTTGTCATTGGTCGAACACATTGCTGCTGCACTTTATAAAGACAGTCTGAGCCTTAGTCTTAGTCTTGTTTTATGTGTTTATTCACAAAAGGTGAAGCCACAGTATCTTGATAACCACCTATTGGCTCCCTGTTGTATAGGTCATCATTATGTAGTCCACACACATATAGGTATAAGTATAAATATTTTGATTATTTTATGGTATGAAATGAGTTGGAACATCATAATTAACGTCTGAGTCTGACTCACGATTGGCTGAGCATGTGTATCGGACAAGACTGAAATTAAGATTGATATATAGCCAAACATGTTTTTCAATAATAGCAAAGAATATTTTATAAATTTGTATAACACTGCCAATTCTTTATATGATATATGTAACAGAGTCATATATATATTTGTAATATGTACTGTTCTGTGTAAATAGATATTACCTGACATGTCTCCAGATAAATATGTGGAATGGCTTTGGAATTGACGGAAAATGAACACAGGGGTAGAAAAAACTTGGTCATAAATGTATGGAGGCCAAGGCCTGTCAGGTATTTACACAGATACAACATATCTTGACTGTATATTTAGGGCCCGAGCACCTACGGTGAGAGGCCCTATTGTATTTCGAAGGATTTGTATTTCCCTTTTGGGCTTGTTCAGGGCCTACACATGCTCAATTCTTACCAAAGTTTGCAGGAAATTCAAACCCAAAAAAGTAATTGTATCGTTGAAGTAATTTGAAATGGGTGTGGCAAAAAGGCTCAACAGCGCCATCTAAGGAAAAGCTCCTCAGTTAGCTTTTACCAATCTTCATAAAAATAGTAGCCCAGGTGTATTATGACTAGTCAAAAGATGACATAGAAATTATAAATTAAAATCACAGCGCCCTCTGGTGGCAACAGGAAATGTCTTATATGGCATAAGATTACTGTGACTTTTCGTCAAATGCCATATTGGTGGCGTAGCATCAAAGTTCATCAATTTGCCGTTAAACATTAAATTGCTGTAACTTCAGTGTTCATGCTTCAGTCTCCCTCAAAATACATTTGTGTACATACAGCACCCCCCTGAAGATATTTATATGGTTTTAAGGAATAGGCGCCCGTCAGTGCTACAACGTAGCCCTAGTTGTATATGTTTTACATTTTTACTTCATGGGAGAGGTATGTGTTTTTTCCTCTGTTATTGCTTTTTTTTTCCAGCTTAAAGTTATTTGTCTTGTTTAATGTATGTGGCGGCTCAACTTGTGAACAAATGTTCTGGAGGATTGTGTTATTTGCCTCTGTAAGTAGAAAAGACACGAAAGATCCTTTGCTCCCTTTTCATGATAGTATAATTCACACATTACTAAACTCCATTGTTACATTTGCAGTGTTCACAAATCCTGACAAACAGCATGTGTGAAGAGATATTTACTGACCTTTAACTCATCTGCGTTTCCTGATAACTGATATGTAAAGTCTGGGCCTGGGTTTCAAATCTACAAAAAACTGCTCCCACTCACGCATTTTGCCGACACGCTGTAATTATTACCTAATTAGGTTTTGATAAACAATTGCAAATATCTGAAATATGCTACATGAATGTTGTGCGTGCTGCATTTAAAACCCATTGTCAAGAATGTAATGAGGCAGAACCGCGTTATACAAATGCTCGCCTGAGACACACAAACAGACGCATGCTGCAGATAAAAGGAAAAGAAAACACACACCGGTGAGGATCCTGTGTGTCGAGCCTGCCAAGAGCTCACCCATAATTAGGCGGTGATGTAGTGGCTTTTGTTCTCTCTGAGTAATTATCAGTAGCTTTTAAGACTGTATGGAAACAGCCAATTAACTTCATCCAGGTTCTCATTCAATTACTCGGGTGTTACATGCGAAAGGTCAGCAGAGGTCGGGCTCGGTTCTGTAGGAGTCAAGAGGACAGAAGAGGAGAGGCACTTTTCATGCTTTGAAAGGACGCGGAGAGAATTTGTTAATCCACTTAACACGCTGTGGTGTTGCCCCCCCCCCACCATTTCCCACTCAATCTGCCTGTGACATCACTAATAGAGCGTTTGAAAAACAAGCCAAGGCAACCTGGTGATATTTTAATTTTATTCAGTTAAGTGACACGCTGTCAAAGAAAATTCAGCCAATTTATTTTGAAGGTAACTTAAAAGCCATTTGTCCGCCTTGAACTAACTCGTCGTCCGCAGCCATCAATTCCACATGTCCGGCACTTCTGAAAACGTCATTCAAAGCTGCAGGGAAAAACAGAAGGAGCAAGCGAACAGACTTTTAATTTTATTCAGTTAATTTTGTGTCCTGTCAGACACGATTACGCTGCGAAATCCTCAGACCGAGTGGACGCGAGACTCTTTGCTTTCAGCCGCGGAGTTAATTAGATGAGATTTACTGGAGGAAGGTGATTGTGGCAGACCAAGATGATCAGACCGCTGCCAGGGTCAGCCATGGTGTTATTTACTGAGAAAAAGGTGTGTGCATTCAGACGCCTTGGAGTGTGTGTGTGTCTGTGTGTTTGTGTGTGGCCGCATCGCACTCCAGGCCCTTCATTACCTCCTCTTCCCAATCACAGGGTGGATTTATGGTCACCGCAGAGATGCTGTGAAAGCCCCATGGTGAGGTAGTTAGGTGCTCCAGCACACCCACAGCCAGACACATCACCTTTATGGTCAGTGCTGTCCTCTTCTCACATCAGAGCCAGCCAGAGTGGGACTGGAAATGCTCGAGATCCAACAGCTTTAATTAAAGTCTCCCAGCCGGAGTTGGAGATGAATAATTTGGGGGCTATTTATATTTCTGAGCTACATTTTCTGCGGGGGAGGAATGACATGGAGTCCTGCTGCGAGAGCTGGTTCTTCAAGGCTTACACACGGCACTGGAGTCTAATGTTAATCTGAAAGAGCTGAATGTGCTGTATTGCAAATAGAGAAGAAATAGACACGGTGCCTCCCTTGATAGTCAAGGACTTTAAAGCACTCTGCTGCTGCTGCTGCTGCTGCTGCTGCGTGTTATTTATAGAGGGTCCCAAAATAAAGATACAGACGCCCTACAGTATGGGGACCGGTATATCCGGTAAATAAAGGCACTTTGAGTTAATTGGCCTTATTGAGCCACATCGACCGGGTTGAAATTGGCTTGTAAGGTCTACAGAGTCCTCTCAAACCATGTGTTCATCAATTACATTGTGTGTATAATAATTGTACCTTATTGATCTCTGCTTCATCTACTCTGTTGGCGTCCCTAAGTGTTTTCTGATGCAAGACTTTCTCTTACTCCCTCCCTCTGTGTCTACCTCTCTCTCAAATGCTTGTCGTTGCCACCTCAGCCCACACTGTGCCATTGCTGCTGTTTAGCTGGTGAGACATCCAGCGACTAAATATGGAGGTTAGATATAAGTGGGAACATTCACACATAAGAAGAATTCAGCTCAAGCAACAAAATCAATGGCACCAAAACAAAAATCTGCAACATCAGCAGTTACCGCGTCAAATAACTACATCCAAAAACACTTACATCGGAAAATCAATTGGTTGTACTTATGTTAGGTTATTTAGAACAATTATATTGGGAGATGATTTCGCATGAAAAATCATTATCTGTAAAATAACTAGTTATTGCAAAGGTCTAATTTAAATACTATTTATCTACTATTTAGAAAACTCAAGTATTCACATCAGCTAGTGCTCTGTTATTGCTGACCTGTTTTCTTCTCCATAACAATTCATTGTTCCATTTAATCTGCATGTTATGAAACTGAACTGAACTGTGTAGAAAATACTTGTGAAATGTACTGATTTAAATTTCATTACATTAAACCAAAAATCATGAAGTAGGCTAATGCGGAGAAAAATACAACAAATCTATTTCAGAGAATGGAAGTAGTTTACTTTTACATTTTAGTCACTTACATTTTTTATGTGCGGTAATGCATTCGGTACGTGTGAGACAAACTGGTTTGTTCAAAGTGTTTGTAAAAATGACAAGAGAATAGTTTTATTGAATTTTCCAGATGGCTACAACAATCAGAGTTTGGGCAAGACGGCTGAGACACAGGGAATCGTGACAAAATGGGGACATAAAGATATTTTTACTATTTCACTGGGAACAAAGGGTAGTGGAAGCAGTTGAGGGAAAAATTTAAATGATTTCATTCAGAAGAGAGTACACCTTTGCCAAAGCCTAACAGTCCCCTTATGAAATCACATTTAAATTCACCATATCCCGATTTTTTATTTGGAGCGACACTAAATTGCACACACTCATAAATATCATTCGCCTAAGCATATCAGATTGTTTTTGAGTTATACTCTGAGTTAAAAAAAATCCCCTCTGTCACAATGTTAATGAGAAAAAACCTTCCTGGATCCGCTCCCTGACAAGAAACTGAACTTGAAATGTAATAGGTTCTTTCCTGACATATCCTTCCACAAAATGTCATGGTAATCTGTGCAGTGGTTTTTATGTGATGCCGTTTAGAAACAAACGAATAGATAGACATATAATCGAGCAGTCAGAAATGAAAACACCACTTCCATGGCAGAGGTAAAAATAGAGCTTGTTTTGTCTAGTCCACACGCTTTGTCAGGGGCTTCTTTGAAATGGCCTTGCTTGTCAAATTGCCATTTTCAGAAATTAGCAGACACAGCCATTTCTCCAGATTACAAAGTGAGAGACGTATTTTTCACCATGATTGAAGCCTTTCAACCACCAGGTAATACCCTCAGTGGTCTGTAGAGCAAGGGGGATTATCCAACCGGGATACAGAGCTAGATTTAAAGTGAGATTCCACTTAATCTCAAATGAAAATTGGCTGCAATATATGCTCGGTGACAATGTCACTTTTTGTCTCTTGCTTCCACAATCCATAGCCACAGACTCCTCCTTTATCCCGTGAGGTGAAAATCATACATTAGTATTCAAATGGCTCCCACAAATCTCCCTCTCACACGGGATGGGGGGGATGATCGAATGATCCTCGACGAATATTCTAAAATCACCTACTCAGCATCTCACATATCGGCCCTGCCACCTGGTAGATGTCAGGAAGTGAAAAGGGAGACAGTGAGACGGAGAGAGAAAAGAAGGACGAGGGGGAGGGGGGGGGCAGTCATCAGATAAAAAAAGTAGGGATGGACAGTGCTCAATGGATTTTTAACACTATATTATGAAGACATATCTCCTCTTCTCCATTCACGCACCACATGCACTGACACACATGCTCTCTCCGCACACTATCCTCCCCACGGCGTTATCTGCCTCACTCCTTATAACTCGCACACAAAGCGTTCAGCGCAGAGCCGTGCAGATGTTCTCTCTCCCGAACACATCCTCACATTTCAACAAACTGGAGCTATTAACATACTTTGCTGTAATTGAATTAAGGAGCAGTTTAAACTGGGTATATAATCAAATCCAAACTGCATTTGACACTTCATCACTGAGTTTTTATTCCGCAAACACGCTCAGTGATTATGCATCTTCTTCCTAATGTGCAAAAGTCGACTTATTGCGTGTTCTACCTGCAGAGAGCTGAGCACCACTCAATGTTCAATCAGAAATACACAGGATAGTCAGATATATCATGATACAAACAGGGGCAGGCACTTGCCAATGCCAAGCTGGATAAAATATAATCTTCCTACGAATGAAAATGATCAACAGGCACGAAAAGTATCAAGCGTAGAAATGTGTAGATCCTCAGACAGAGATCCTTTAATTGCTTCGATATCCAGTCCCCAAACAAATCCTCTGTGGACGAAAACACAATCAACAAACACTCTATCTTCTTTTCAGACTCAACTAAACAACTAATTTTGATGAAATTGCACTTAATCAACACCTAGTTTTTTTGCTCTGGTCGTGCTGCAGGAGCATCGTTAATTTGCTTGTTGAAAACGCAGTGTGGTCGCTCAGTATTGCTGGCTCAGCACAGACAGGCCCCGGCCACTAATGAGGTCATCATGAGGGGTCCTCTTGTTTGTTAATTTGGATCCCCTTTCTCTTTGCATTAGAGCAGCTGGGATTTAGTCGAAAAAAGGAGGACATGTATAGGGTCTTTTGTATGTACACAGGGAAGCTGATGACCAGTAGGAGACGAGTGGTAATAAGTCAAACATTTTACGTGCAAATGTACAAATAAATAGATAAAAATGGAAAAGTATAAGTAACACATTAACTTTCCGATGCGCCAAAGTGAATAAGTAGCTGCTTTTAAACCTTCGGAGCATCGCCTCCCGTTCACTTCCGAGCAAGGTGGCAGCTGAATCATTTGCTTCCTGTAAATGCTGCTGCAGGAGATGGGGTCTAATGTTACCTGTCCACTCTGATTGAATCAATTAATCACTTCCAGTGTAATTAATCATTACTTTTACAAATATGAATTTGTTACAATTTGAGTTGGGGAGTACAAAGTACAGATATTTGCTGATACGTGTAGCAGAGTAAATGTAAAAAGTCCCTAAATAAATCTACTCAAGTTAAGTATAGATGCAAGTAAAATGGACTTAAGTACAGTAATGAGGTAAATGAATTTTGTTTCTTCCCACCACTTGAGACCAAAGCAGAAGAAGTGAACATTCCCAGTGCACCGTTTAAAAACCCCCCTTTCGGTTATATGCCTTGCTCTGCTCTTATGATTCCATCGTAGAGGCCGCCTTTACTCTGTGGCATTGACTAATGGATAGCCTCTGCTGCTCTGCAAAGTGTAGGCTGCTTGCATGATGTGCCTCAGCAGGCCTGGAAATGAGAAAGGTGAAGAGCTCACAAAGGAGGCCTTGTGAAAACAGACACGATGAGTCCCAGCTATAGCCCCGCAGACTGGATCTGAGCGCATTGGAATGCTCGTGTTGACTGTAGCACAGAATCTGCTCCCTGTGTATATGTTCCTTGATACTTTTTAGAGAGACACTAACCAGCATGCAGCATCTTCTGATCCCTCTGTGCACCAGCACACCTGCCACTGCATGTTGCCCGAGTGACGCTCGACCCAGAGCCTCTGGGTGCACTGTGAGGGCACGACGGAAACATGGACGACATTTATTATTGTCTGCGGAGAAATTATAATCATGGTGAAGAATCTCAGTCGTGCCACGGTTGACTTGACCTCAGCTCTGCCTAATAAGGCAAAGAGCTGCCCTGACAGCAGCCAATGCCCCATCACTTCCACTTTGTTTGTACAACATTGCCCCCTATAGTTAGTTTCTGGTGTATCTCCCCAGGTAGGTGCTTCGGGGGGTCCAAGTCAGAGGAACATGCTGCATCGCAATATATATATACAGTAATGTTATACTTTATGCTCCACTTAAGCGAATTGACCACAGATACACCTCACCTGTATAACCCATGGTACCCTGATCCATTCGAGGTAAACCACTGGGGGGTCTGTCATTGTATTCCTTTTTTATGAATGAGCTTTGATCAATGTATCAATGTGAGGACTAAATAGATCCAGGCCTAACCTGATCATTTGTGGACATATAGTTGCTCACGTGAGGGAGATCAGAGTTCTCAGGGACAGTGAAGATTGGTGCGCGTGGGGATAATGTTTCGTGGGGCTGCTGCGCCCTCTTTCGGTAGGAAGTGGTCGTTATATTAAGGGTTTCCGTCTCCGGCAGACATATTGCTTACAGGAGCAAATTCTGGAAAAGCTTGAAGAGTGGAAAGGATTTAAAACTGATTCCAATTTCCACGACACGACCTAAGCGAACTACATAGGATACGATGGGTAAGATGTCCGACGCCTCGAGGGTACAGATACACGCTGTTGTGTAAAGGAGCCGTATCGTCGGGAGGAGAGATTATGAAATCCTCCTCTCACTGTTGTTTAGCTAGGTAGCTAACGCGTTAGCTGGGCAGGTCGTTGCTACGTAGTAGTAGCATCAGGTGTCTCTGGTTCATGTCAGTGTCCTTTTTGTATAACTACCACCATGGCAGTGTTTCTATCAGGTGAAATGCAAAGGTATATGAGGTAAATTGTCATAATTCGAACCCTAGAGAACCAGGGATATTTGTTAGCTAACTTGAGGGAAACTTGGCTAACAGCTAGCGTTAGCACGACGCTACACCACAATCTGTTCATGGTGAGACATACGGGGAGACACCCGATAGCTTAGGTTTAATGTTGTTTTTTTCTATGCCATAACATTAGTTTGCTTAAAACTAGCCTTATATTCGACTGCCACTTCAAACGTATTATCAACATAGGTGTGGACGGTAGTAACATTAGCTTGCCAGTTAGCTAGTGCTAATGCTCCGACTGTTATTTCCAACGTGCGAGGCTGTTGGCCCTCCAATGACCTACACGATATAAAGCATACATTTAAACCAACACTTATTAGATGACGTTATTATAACTGTATGGACTGGACACATTTAAGTGCGCATCGCGGCTAGTGCTAACGTTAGCTTAGCTGCGTTAGCTCTGTCATTTAGCCTCCTCCACACCCGTAGAAGTACAATACAAAGTTAACCAAATCAAACCTATATTATTTATTATTGTTGTGTGGGATATTTTAACCGTCAAGTGGAGATAACCCGAGCCAGTGAATTCCTCACGAGAGGATGAATTAAACCCTCGCTCGCTTTTATGCGTGTGCAATAACAGAAGCATCTGACAGCCCTATAGAAGCCTGCGTGTACATGTGACACCAGGGGTGCCGGTGTTTTCCAGACTTTTCCCTCACATGATTAAGCTCCACATTTTTTCCGTAAGTGTCAAAAACCCTCCTGCTTGGATGCACATGTCAAATGACAGTCTGTCATATTATAAATCAGAGCTGAACCACAAACCTCTGATCTCTCCAACTTATTTTTGTATCAGGAGTCATGTTCCCCCTCCTCCAGCCTCCTCTAGTTGCTTTCATACTGGTAAAGTGTGTTGGAGTCAAACGACTGTTTGTGCTCATCTTGTCATCAGATCACTAAATCAAACTTGTAGGTTGGTTCAACAGACTCAAACGCAAGAACGGAGACATTTGCTTTCCGATTGATTCGCACATGCAGGCATCGCTTTTGTGTTTTCTGCCATCACTCTACAGCAAGGGGTTTTTATACCATTCATGATGTTGCAGCCAACATCCTTGACTAAATCGTCCCTGTGAGTAGATACTGTTGCTCCCTTAAACAGACAGGATTCCGTCTATTGTTTGGCAACTTTATTATCCCTGGTGCTGTGTTTTATTTTAGCCGTCCTTTACACCCAGCAGCCGGACTCGACACATCCATGCAACATCAACACTGTGTAACATCTCTGCCGTTAGGGTCTCGTCGGAGGTGCCAGTGTGGACACGTGCCTTCAGCAGGGCTATTTCTATGCCTGAAGAGCAAAGAGTCGGTGCAGCAGCTAATCTAGCTAACACTTTACAGTAACAGGAGTATCCAACTGCAGCCTTTGCTCGTGTGCCATCCACGCCTTGTGGCTTTACCATCTGGACACATTACACATGCATAAGCTTTATTATAAGGTTGATTTCGCTAAGGCCCTCAAGCCGTAGCATGCCCTCAATTTGTGCCACTTGCTCCGATATTTAACCTCGGAAACCACCGCTGTTGCGATTGCGGGCTCTTGGCACAGATGGTTGGCACCGTTCTGTGCTGGTGGCAGTTTTTTTAATTATGTTGCCACCTCCCTTTCTCTCTCTCTCTCGCTCGCTCTCTCTCTCTCTCTCTCTCTCTTTCTCTATCTCTCTCTCTCTCTCTCTATCGCTCTCGCTCGCTCGTAGCCCCCGGGTGACTCAGGGATCTGCCCAGTGCCCTGTTCTGGTGGCATGACTGCACAAATACTGAGAATGGGCATTTTGTCCTGTGTGGGCACCACTTTATGCTACCTCTGCAATTTAACTCCACTGAATAAATACATTTGTTCTCTCTGCCAGCTGACTGGTTGATGAATAGCTTAGCTGTGTGCGTTTGTGCACATGTGTGTATTTTTAGGCTGTGTTGTCTAGTTTCTGTGAGCTTGCTTATACAAGGCCATTTTATATATAGACCTGTGTACATGCTGTTTCATCATCATGACTTATTATTAGAGATGTCAGAGAAAGCTAATGACAAGTTCACCAGCCCTTCCTAACTTATGGTATTCTTAACTTCAGCCTGAAGGACATTCTTAACAACTTAGTTTACTTCTTGTGTCTTAATTATGATGTTTACCTGTGTCTGTGCCCATCAGAGCCGTCAGCTAGTCCGGCCAAGGATAACTACAGGATGAACCGCTACAAGAACAAAGCACTGAACCCAGAGGAGATGAGGCGCCGGAGAGAGGAAGAGGGCATCCAACTCAGAAAACAGAAACGAGAACAACAGGTAGAACATCAAACCTGTATATCCCATTTCTATCCTGTTTGATTATATCAGAATGAAATATATATATATACTAGGGCTGCAACTAACGACTATTACAATAGTCGATTAGTCATTGATTATTGAAACAAATATTCGACTAATCGGATTATGAGTGACACAAATTCTCAATTGCTCTTATTTAGCCAACAGCTTTTAAATTTAGCTTGAGGTTGTTAGAGGCATGTGACGACTGAAAATAAAAACAATCAAGATTAATACTTCATGCAAAAAAAAGTATTTTAATAAACTTTGCTGCATATTAATGTACTGTTGACACAAAAGCAAAGAAAAATCTGGCAAAATGCTGATACTAATATATATTCAATTTCAAGTATCCATTTTTCCTGTTAACAAAAAGGACAGGGAAAGTAGCAGCAATAAAAACACCAACAAACGAAACCGTCTTCTTTGGACTAAATAATTGTAATTAAAAAAGACGTTTGTCAGGCAGTATGATAACATTACGCTTTTAAACTCGTTAAAAAAAAAGTTTAAACCATATTTTTTGTAATGGATTCTAGAATCCTGCGCACAGGTATGTACGTGTATTTAGCAAGCTAGCTAACAGGCTATCTTACCGAGGCGAGTCCGCATCGTTTACGTTACGATGTCAAACCTCCTCCTCACAGGCGGACCAGCGTAAAGCGGGTCCGGCCCGCTCGTGCGGACCAGCGTATAGCCGGCCTGGCTATACGCGGGTCCGACGAGCAGACCAGTGTACAGCGGCTCCGCCGTGCACGTAGTTATTTTCGGGCCATGTTGAGGGTGAAGTTCTCCCGAACTATTGACCTCCTGGTGCGCGACGCTGTTGCAGCGGACGCCGCCATTGGTCAATGTTTTGTCACTACTGCACATGCGCGACTTTCTGAGATAGGAAGGAAGCGAGATGGCTCACTCCTCAGCTGTTTCCATCAGCACCTCCGGTAAAACAACGTTAAGTTCAGCTGCACGGCACGAAAAACACGCGCTATGACGTAACCAACGACTCATCGACGAGTATATCCGTCGGCGACTATTTTTGTCATCGAATTTTGTCGACGACGTCGACTAATCGTTGCACCCCTAATATATACATAGAAATAGTCTGGGCTGACAGTGTCTTTGTCGGTTCTAACAGATTTTCAAGAGGAGGAACGTGGACGTTCTCAATGAAGAGGAGGCCATGTTTGAGAGTCCACTGGTGGACTCCTACCCCGGCTCTCCAGTAACAGTGAGTGTCTATTGTCCTAATACCACTCTCATTGACTCACGACCTAGACAAAGAGAGGCCCACGCAGGATCAGTCAATGGTTTATTTTACATTGGATTTCAGCTTTGCCAATGAGTCTGCAGTGAGTGGGTTCAAGTGTTGAGAGTGTGCGTTTGTGTGTCTGTGTTCCAGGAAGGAGTAATTACCAGAGAAATGGTTGAGATGCTTTTCTCAGAGGACCAGGAGCTTCAGCTCGCCACAACACAGAAGTTCAGAAAACTACTTTCCAAAGGTAAATACTTTGCAATTACATTGGCTCTATACCACTGGTGACCAGACCCATGTTTGGGGCTAAGGATGATATTGGTTCAGGGATTCAATGATTCAGTTATCGATCTCTCTGATACTTTTCATAAATGTGTTGAAATGGTTTACAACTTGCTGTGAAGACACTGCTCTGATATCAACTCTGCTAATTGAGTGTTGTAAAAGCAAAAATTCCCACAGTATTTTCTGTATATTTTTTCAAATTGACACTTACTGGACAACATATGTGCAATAGATCAAAATGCTTACATCTAGTTTTATTTTGTTCATTTCAGAGCCAAATCCACCAATTGATGAAGTTATAAACACACCTGGAGTAGTTGAGAAGTTTGTGGAGTTCCTAAAGAAGAGTGTCAACTGCACATTACAGGTCAGATCGTACAAACACTCACTGAAACAATGTGAACACCTGTGTATAGGATTTGTTCAAAGAGAATTAAATAGACATGAAGTAAAAATGTTTTATGTATTAAAACCCCAAACTTAAATAGTTTAATGTCCAATGCCAACACATGCAGTACCTTTTTTGGGGTGTTTTCTTTTTGTAAAAGCTACAACTCTCTTTTTCCATCTTGTTTATACCAAGGCCATAAGTTGTATGTTAATGTCGCAAAATGCTGTGAAAACTCCAATAGGACGTTATAATCAGATTAAGATGTATACATGTCGACATAATGCGAGAACGATCAAAATACTCCACGTCTTATGTCGATTTTAGATTATTCAGAAAATTCAGAATCAGAAAATTCTGTTGGCAATGTCTTTTTCGATTGGATTATTTTCGTAATATTTATGTAAACTAGGTAACTGGAAGTGTAACCTGCTACATGAGGTGCTTTCCTTCTCAAACATTCATTATATTCTTATTCAATATCATAATCACTCCACTTGGTTCTACTGAGCTAAGATTTTGATAATGCATGCCACAACATCTGTAAACAAGTCAAAGCAATGCACTTCCTCTGCATTAAATAGGTTCCTGATTGACTTGGCATTTTTGTCACGCTGCACAAAAGGAGTAAACTCTTTCATGACTCATTAATGTAAAAATGTGAAAGGTTATTTTTGTCTAAAACGCATGTTAACCCTCCTTGTTTCTTAATAATATTTGTTGCCACTGCAGTTTGAAGCAGCCTGGGCACTTACCAACATCGCATCAGGCACATCCTTACAGACGAAGACAGTGATTGAGGCCGGAGCAGTGCCAATCTTCATAGAACTACTCAACTCAGACTTTGAGGACGTCCAAGAACAGGTAAGAAACGGGCTGACTGGTATGATGAGTTGCATTGTGTGCATGTTTTGTCCTGCATTGTTCCAATGTTTGGTTTTCTGCAGGCTGTGTGGGCCTTGGGTAATATTGCTGGGGACAGTGCAGTTTGCAGGGACTATGTGCTGAACTGCAATATCCTTCCACCACTGTTAATGTGAGTTCAGGCTTCTCCTGCCTTCTTTCGGCTTTTCTACCAATAATAACTTTATGATATGATTACTTGTACTGAGATTTGCTGTTCTGTCATTTCAGGCTTTTGACCAAATCCACAAGATTGACAATGACTAGGAATGCGGTCTGGGCTCTTTCTAATCTCTGCAGAGGAAAAAACCCTCCTCCTGCTTTTGAAAAGGTACCGTTACACCCCATGACATAACAATGATGTTTGATAGTTAAGAGTCTCTGGCAATATTTAAATTGGAGCCTGAGATTGATGACACGGTTAGTGTAGGAAAAGTATTGTGACTTCATAATATATATTTTCCAAAGTTTTCATCTTTGATGAAACGTAACTTAAACACCATCAATCTGTTAACCCATTAAGACCAATGGCATCTAAGGAATTATTTTAAAACCTCAACATAGATTGAAAACAACCAGATACTTGACATGACATTCAATAAAACCTTTATTTCTCCCTATGAAGCAGGGAGATTAAGCTCTTAAATGATTCATAGTTCATGTTTCCAGCTGCTTCATTGGTTAAGAAAATGAAGTCTTACTGGCCCTTGTTACAGTGTTGCATCATCCGGCCAGTCAAACTTTTGCTCTAACACTGTCTTTACATGTCAGAATCCTATTCCCATAATGCATTTCCCCTTCCTGCTGTAAATTTCAGCGAATCAGTCAAGTAAAATATCAAATAGAATGCGTCTACGTACGTCCTGTCTGGCTTGTAAGTGAGAAGCACACAGACATTGCACTCGGTCTTAAAGGCAGAGACATTCATGTTATTAATGTCTTAAAATAGGCTGGTTAACTCTGGTTGACAGATACAGAAGTGACTGCTATATACTCCTAATGTCACAAGTTTCCAAAACATAACGAACATGTTGCTGGGATTTTCTTGTCTGAATGTCTACTTGAAACTTAACTTGAATATATTTAGTTTCTATAATCAATCAATTATGGTGACGTGTATGACAGGACTAGAATAATTGTCTGAATCCGTTTATCATTGTCACGTTGTAAAACTCTTTCTCCCAGTTCATATTTTTGTGACATTGAAGAGATCCGATGCTGCCCAACCAAACTGCTTCTCTTTTCAACTTCCAATCTATTGAAAAGCATGTGTGATTCATAGATGTTGATGATTTCATGTTGCTTCTTATCACTTTATTATTAATAATTCTGCCTCACTATGTCTGTACTGTTTAGGTGTCACCCTGTCTGCCAGTACTGTCCAGGCTTTTATTTAGCAGTGACCCAGACTTGCTGGCAGATGCCTGCTGGGCACTTTCCTACCTCTCAGACGGCCCCAATGATAAGATCCAGGCTGTCATCGACTCTGGCGTCTGCAGGCGTCTCGTAGAACTACTCATGTAAGTCCAGCTGTGCTCCCTGGCATCTCGGTTACCAGGAATAAGGCCTGTAAATACTTAAAATTCTTTAATAATCCCCTCTTTCTGCAGGCACACTGACTATAAGGTGGCCTCCCCTGCCTTGAGAGCTGTAGGAAACATTGTCACTGGAGATGATATCCAAACACAGGTGGGAGTATAGTAAACAGAGACATGGTTCACATTCTCTGAAGACAAAAACAATTCAACGCACGAACAATGCATTTCATAAATCGTTTTTTAATGTTTATACCCTCCTTGCTGTTGTGTGTAGGTGGTGTTGAACTGCTCAGCCCTGCCCTGTCTGCTGCACCTTCTCAGCAGTGCAAAAGAGTCTATCCGCAAAGAGGCATGCTGGACCATCTCGAACATAACCGCAGGAAACCGAGCGCAGATACAGGTGATGCATTAACACAAAGCTTAGAACTGAAATGAGAACAATCTGCAAGTAGGAAATCCTGATCACGAGTCCAATCTGATACATAAAAACCTTTTTATATTGTTCCACATCATAAAATTGCTAGTGTTTATCGTAGGGATGGGGGGGGAAATCGATTCAGTTACAAATCGCGATTTTTGTGTATGACGATTTAAATCGCCATGCTGCCTCCAATATCGATATTTTTTTTAAATTTTATCCCATGGGGGTGGGATATATGGGGGGGAGGAGTATCTAAAAATACCCAAGCACTAGCTTTGCATAGCCTACATGCAAACAACAGTGAAGCATACCCTACTTTTTGTTTATTTCAAAGTCTATATTTTAAGTAAACTTTTATTCATTCTATTTAATTTACCTTTTATTTATTGTTTAAAAGTAGCCTAAGTGGTTTACATTACTTAATCTGTCAGTTTGTGTGCAGTTGATAGGGACTATACAATAATAGGGCACATTTTTATTTATATTCTCTATTGGCTGACCGGCAGTCTTTAAGTTAATGTTAATATTTGAAATAAAACTTGTAAAGCTCTAAGTGAATTTGACTGTGTTGTATTTGAAGGTATGATTCAACTGTTTTCCATGTTCCAGTATTTAAAAAAAATTAAAATAAATCGCAAGAAATCGTAATATCGAATCGCAATACCCACAGAATCGCAATACATATCGTATCGCAACCTAAGTATCGTATCGAGAGGTCCCTGCCGATTCCCGTCCCTAGTTTATCGACCAGGAAACCTATGTGATTATATTAGTGAAGAAAAGACTGTTTTATTCTGTTCAATTATAAACATATCTCTATAGACCAAATACTAATAATAATTGGATTTGAGAGTTGTTTACGATAGATACAGTTTATAGAGACTGATGGGTCCAACTGTCCATTCATCATGGCCAAATCAGATCCCTATTTCCTTGTGTGAAGCTTGTAAAGGGAGACATGTTAAAGTATGCTTTCTGCTACTTCCCCCTCCCTTCTTATCTTGTTCTGCCTCACAGACGGTAATTGATGCCAACATCTTCCCAGTGCTGATCGACATTCTACAGAAAGCTGAGTTCAGAACCAGGAAAGAGGCAGCATGGGCCATTACCAACGCCACCTCTGGAGGAACACCAGAGCAGATCAGGTCAGCTTTACAGTAAATACACAACTGTGCCCCACAGTATCGCCTAATGACAGTGTTGATTTGGACAACACGGTTTCTAGCTCATGTCTTCGCGAAGTTAATATGACAGTACCAGGTCTG
The DNA here is from genome assembly GCA_038501795.1 of Pseudopleuronectes americanus. NCBI lineage: Eukaryota > Metazoa > Chordata > Actinopteri > Pleuronectiformes > Pleuronectidae > Pseudopleuronectes > Pseudopleuronectes americanus. The sequence goes on along the minus strand of CM076731.1, from coordinate 14,960,140 downwards.
TTGGATTACCTCCATGACCTAGTCAGGAGAAGGTGTTGCATTGTCAAGATATTGTGTGTTCATGGACAAAGTCTTTGAAAGAACACGTATCAAAAAACCTGATCTGACATTTGACCTGTGTTTTTATATCTATCCCTATATTAGCACACATCTTTCACCCATAGCTCGAAACACGTTGGCTGGTTGTAAAGCACGGGCTAGTAGTATTAACCTCCTTGTGTTTGTCTGCCTTGTCCTGACAGTTCTTGACAGGGAAATTGTCACACCATTGTCAACACTCAAGTCGCTAATGCATCTGTTCACATTCAGGTACCTGGTGAACCTGGGCTGCATTAAGCCGCTGTGTGATCTGCTGACAGTGATGGACTCTAAGATCGTTCAGGTGGCTCTCAACGGGCTGGAGAACATCCTGAGGCTGGGAGAGCAAGAAGCCAAGCAGGAGAACAGCGGCACTGGAGTCAACCCTTACTGCAGCCTCATCGAAGAAGCCTACGGTATTGTCCACGAATCACATCCAAACACATGCACAGGGGAAATTCATATGATATGGATGGATTATATATACTGTTTATAGTACAACAGAATTTGAAATAAAGAGGCGGTTCATAGAGATCATTTCCTGGTGCCTGAGGATTGTTTTGGCCTGCAACGTGAATGGCCACCTTTTTAGCATTGATGATTAAGCAGGAGAGAGAGAGACCTAGAAAACTAAAACCCTTGACCTTCTGTATTACTTAAAATTATTAAAGTGATATAATTATAACCTACATTGGATGCCTGGGTTTACTATACATTTCGCAGCCATTTCCACCTGTAATAATATGCAATTGCTAAAATAGTTCAAGAATTACTTATGATTTAAGTTTCAGAATTGCCTTTTCAGTCACAAGCTATTTCAAATTAAATGTACCTATTAGTTCTTACTTGCAATTGTGCTAGATTAGCTTTTGATAGAGGCATTTTTATATATTTGACTGTTCTGGAGCTGATATTTTCATGATAACTTTGCAATCATACGTTTGAATAAACATTATTCAACTCCGCAGGTCTGGACAAGATCGAGTTCCTTCAGAGTCACGACAACCAGGAGATCTACCAGAAGGCCTTCGACCTGATTGAGCACTATTTCGGGGTGGAGGACGAGGACAGCAGTCTGGCCCCTCAGGTGGACCAGGCCAACCAGCAGTTCCTTTTCCCCCAGCAGGAGGCCCCCATGGAGGGCTTTCAGCTATAAATCTCCTCTAAAATACACCTTATACCCCCTCCATGCTTCTCTGTCTCATTGAGGACCCATAGATTGAGTTTTACCTCCAAGCATCTGTCCCTACCCGCCTCCACCTCCACTGTCCCCTTAAACGCACACCTGCACAAACACACACCCTTCCCCTTGGAGGAAAACTAACACTGTCTCGCTCTCCAGCCTAGAAATGTCCCCCACTCATCAAGCAGCGGACTGACTTCTACTCGCAGGGTAGACTCGCTTGCTTCCCGACCATTTGGGGAAGCACACGACTCAAACTCCATTACACTTAGATGAGGAAGCGATCACCTCATTGCCTAAAGTGTGAGTCTGCCCCGGCTTAAAGCGCACACGCAGAAATCTTCCTGCCATCTGATAGCTCTTAACTTATCTCATTGGCGGCAACAATGGCTTCTTGATTCATATCTTTATATACAATAGATTCTAAGGGACATTCCTATTTTCAGGACGACCCATGTATCCTCATGCAAAGTCTGCAAACTGGGGGTGCATGAGGTGAAATACGCCCAGCTAATGATGTCAGTCTGACTTAGTGCAATTCAAAAAGTACCTGTAACATTATCCCTTTTCAGTTTAATGATTCATTATTTTTACCCCAACCCTTATTTATGTGCTCCTTATTAGTGCTTGTGATTCTTTTTCCTGAGACTGGTCTCTACATATCTGCAAATGGGAAAAAGAATCATATCTGTATGGGAGTGGGTGGGTTTTTTTCTTTTTATGAGAGGTGGGGTTTTTCCACCCCTAATTGAGGGCTTCCGACTGCCCTGATTCTGATGCCCAAGCTACAAAATGTGTGTGTGTGGGGGGGGGTTCTCACTCGTTTATCACCTTTTCTTCAAATGGGACAAATTTGTGGGGGTTTGGTTTGAGGTGGGGGAAAAGAAATTTAAGAATTTAGAAATCTCTATCCCTAGGGAGGGTTCTGAAGAAGATATTGGAATTGGAATCAGGTTATTTCTTAAGATGTTATGTTTAAAAAAAGAAAATCCAGGTTTCAAGGGTGGTATAGTTAGAGATCCGATGTTCGTTGTGTGGTGTGTTATTAATAACAATACATTTGAATTATGAAGTGAATTAACTATTAATCAAGGCATAGCTGGGATGTCAGGGGGACGAGCCAGTGGCAACAACAGCAGCAGCAGCAAACCAAACTTATTTTTATATTAAAAAAAATTCAGCGGATTGCAAATGTTTGAAGTAGAGTGACAGAGATGTCACAGAAATATAAGAGGACATGTTTTTAGTCTTTACTCTCTGACTCTGTTGAGGCCCCAGCGCGAAGTGGCGGCTGCTTGTCGGCTTGGCTCCGTGCTCCCCCTCCCTTCCCAGTCGTATGTGATAGGGTTTTTGCATGGTGTTATATTACCCTGCCTACCGTCACTGAGTATCCCTGGCCAAACACAGAGAGTTGGCACAGAGAGATGAAGAACAGTGAGAACAAACACTGTGAGACATTACTGTACACTGCTTAGCGTTCCTCGTCAATGGCGTTTGCAACTAGAAGATGGGAACTGGTCCACAACTAATTGGTTTGGTGGTGTTAATAGTGATAGTGTAGTGAAGGTGGTGGAGTTTCTCATAGCGGTAGAGTCGATATGTAACCTATGGCATTCTATATCAACATATTTTTGAGGAATAGGAATGACAACTGATAAGATAATGATTTTGCATGGGTCCTTTGTGATATGTATACGGTGTTGATGTAAATAGCCTGTCCTCTGCCTGGCTAGGAAAGTCTATGCCGCTTCTTTGTCCCATCATGGGTGTAACAACAAGCAAAGTTTGGCTGGGGATATATCTCAGCTCAGTGACGAGCCTAACTGCAACAAAAAAACAATTCAAGTATATCGCTATATTTGAATTTTGATGTATTTGCATTATATATATACATATATATTTGCGCACACTTCATGTACACTTGCATACAACACCAGCAGACACTGTACACACATCTCACACAGATGAGTGGCTAGGAGCAAGGAAAATAGTTTCCATAAGGATTTTTTTTTGTTATGTTGAATTTTCTCCAAAGTGTGAGATCTGCCATTTGGCTTTTTTTGTTTCAGAGCACACAGCATTTTCTTTATGTAAAAAAATAAGTTTCCGTTGGTTTCCATTTAAATTGAGATTGTTATCAGTCTTAATCGAGACAACGAAGAGACAGGTTTTGGTGAACACACGCTGTGAAGCCTCATGGAAACTTTTGAGTTGTTCCTAGCCACACGACTAATGATGGTTTAAATCAGTCCTGTAAACTCTGACCTGAGATCAGCGCTGCCTCTGACAGAAGCCGATCTCGGGTCAGAGTTTTAATGCTTTGTGGATGGAGCAGAACTGTGATTGTGTGATGTTTGACTGACAGGCACTGTGTGAGGAAGAGGTAGATTAACCCTTTGACTATGTCCCCATCCGAGTCTGGGAGCCTCTGTTCTGTGGATCACAGGAGACATTTTATCATGGAGCAATCTATACACTTACTAAATGATCTCTTCTGTTCAAAGGATGTTCCACTTCGGAGGTAGAGCCTCTTTTTTAGATGCACCGTCTTATCTTTTCCCCTTAGTTGGTTTCGGTATTACATTTTTACAATTTCCCTCTTAATGCAGAATATCATAGTGTCATAGTGCTGCTGTTACCCACAGTGGTTCATTGACAGACGATCATAAATTTGAGTGTCCGCTTTTGCTTTGTGAGTGAAAATGTGGTCCACAGAACATGTGAGCTCCCAGCAGACAGAAGAGGTCAAATCATGTAAAATTGAGCATCAAGAACATACCTCTACATGAAGGATATGTGGAGCAGCATTGATAACGGAGGTCTTCGATTTAATGGACAATTTGTGCTCCTCTTACGAATAACGCCAGAATCGAGATGTTTAACAAAAATCAGTGCATCAATCAGGAAAAATATTATATATTTCTGAAAAATGAAAATGCACTCCTATTCACAAAAGTGCCAACCTGACCAACAAAGACTGGAGGTTCTTATGTATCTGTCTTTGACTTATAGATTTATTTTCCTTTATATCTTTTATTTACTTGAATGTGCACACGTTTTGTGCAAAACATTGCTGCTCTATTTTTCCTTATCTTTAAAGTTACATTATTAGCCATTGTTTCTTTGGAAAGGTGGCATTCTTTACTGTGGGCACCTAAAAAAACAAAAAAAAAGGAATAAAGGAAGTGTCAAGGCGAGGGGGGGCGAGGACTTGAGAAACTGCAAAACACTGGTCTTTCCAGCGACTTGTCCGTTGGTGTGATGGTTCTCATGCTAAACGTCTTTAAAAGATTTTCACTGTGCAAAGCGACGCTGCAAATGTTTTTGGAATTGATTCATTAATTTCCTGTGGTGGAATCAGTGGAGAACAATGTTTAGCTTATCTTTAGGTGGCCGCCTGCAGCCAGTCCCTCTTTGTGCTCAAAGTCTGCGCTGACAGAAATATTGTAGAGCTTCAACGTGGCCCATGATACAAATTATGAAAAACGAAAGCGACTATCACAGCAGACGAATGCAGGTACTGCCCTTATTGTCAAACTTAGTTTACCAAAGTCTTGTCCCCCTGAAGGCTGGTTTAAATTATTGACTCGCTGTTTTTGTTTTCAGTAGTTGATGTGATTGGCTTGTGTTGACCCAGTCAGTCTGACTGAGAGATTGCTCCAGGCCATTGAAAACGTGCTTCTTTTCATTAGAAGCCCCATGAGCTCAGTCCCACTTTTCTCGCTTTTCTTTTTCTCTCAAGTTCAAGTACTGTTTAGGGAGCCAGAAAATTCTGCAACAAATATCCAGACGACAGCAATAATAATTGTCTGCGAATCCGGCGCCTCAGAGGCAAAGATCCACCTACAAACTGCTCACACAGGTGACACTCCTTCCATTGGGTGGAGCTAAAAGAGGCGACTACTTGACATTTTTCTAAGATAAAATCTGGGATTCAGAAATTGTGCAGTGATTTACATTAAAAAGTATTACAAGTTAAACTATATGTATGTTCTGATACATTGACAGGGATTCAGATGCAATTCTAATCACTTCTGAGAAGTGGAGGGGAAAAAAAGTCTCATTAGAACATTTCACAGAAGAGAAAAAAAATAGGAAGTGAGGATACAAGCCTTTCTGCGTTACTTGATCTTTTTCTTGATCAGGATATTCTGGGCTATATTTTTGAATAACTGTTTAGAGTAAAAGTTTTGTCCTTGTCGGGCTGCATGATCAGGAACCTTGTTGTCTATGGGGGATTGAACAGACATCACTAAATATCTCAAACCTGACTTGTCTTCCGTCCTAGAAGGTGTTCATGTCTACATTAAAATCTCAAGCCATGCTTGGCTTGTTCAAGTAATGTCTACGCTACAAATGTTTACAATGCTGCATGTTTGTTAAAAAAAAAGACGAAAAAAAATACTTTTCATATGCCATCACTGACCAGTCCTGGTGTAGCCTCGGCTCTGGTCCTCTCATTTCTTTTACATGTATTTATTTTCTCTTTTCTTGTTTATAATTTTTCATTTTGCTCAAAATTACCCATCTTATACTGTGACTTGACTTGACTTTACCGACGGTATGAATGAGTGACGAGAAACTAACACACTTCAGCTTAACATGACACACAAACATGAACATGGAAAAAAGAATACATATAGGAAATGAAAACAATATAAAAAAAAATGTAAAGAAAATATATTGAATTTAAAATTGTTCAGTGGAAAATACTGTGCAAAGCAAATAAAGTTATGTTTCAACCCTTTAATACATGTTTTTCCTCTTTCATTACAGACATGGTTGTGATTTTGTGTGAACCTTAGGGTTAAAACTGCCTCACTCTGGACCGGAAAATAATTTAATATATAAATGGAGATTTAGCTTTCAAAAAGGAGCATGTGGCTAAATATACACATTTATTCTTCACATGTTCGATTCTAAATCCTTTGGGTAAAGAGGTGGAGAAAAGCTTAAGGTATATATTCAATTTATATTCAATTTAAAGGAACCTTTAAAATTCGAAGGTTCTTGGGGGCATTTACCTGCTTGGTAAGATGGAATCAGCAGACATGCCTTTCTTACAATATGCTGAGAGTGACGAGGACATGGAAAGAGCCAAACCAACAATAGAAGATGATTTGGACATGGAGAAATTAACTTTGTTTTTTGTTATTTTTAAATTTAGAATGTATAACAAGCAAAAAACTTGCAACATTATTTAGCCCTAATATTTAACCAGACTGTTCCTGACTATTTGTATTGTTTCGGTTGTGTTTGTTTAATGGGAAACCATTTTCAAATATATATTTCAAATTGAAATATTGGACAATCACTGTCTCTCAATGCACAGGTTTTCTGGATGTTCTAATGGAGTTTCTTCTTCCACCTCATAATAAATTGCACCGGCTTGTGGTTGAAATACCTTTTTCTTGTGGAAGTTGAGTAGCTAGTGGTAGTAAATTCACATATCAGAATACACTCATAAATTCAGACACATTCAAGTCAACACACATGAAAAAGTTAATTTATTTTAAGACAAATTATAATTTTATTTTATTAATATGAATATACGTACATGCTGCAATAATTGCTGCTATAAAGTTTTCAATTTTTTATATTGTATAAGAAATCATAAGGGTAGTAGTTTATGAATGCTGCAGGTGGCAGCAGAACACCGAGCTGGGTTGTTTACTGCAGAAGAAGAAGTCCCCAAAGTTATTACCGGAAGTGTTTTTCTGTCTCACGCTGTTGAGGAACCCCGCAGATCACAGACACATTAGCTGCTTCCTCCTGGACTCTGCAGGTAAACATCTCTCAGAATCAGTGGAGGCGGGATATCTTTCAGAGACAAGTACGTACACTGTCCATCCATGGTTAGAGATAAGTATTTCCCGTACGTGTGAGCTTACACTGGCTTACTGCTAGTCGTGCGAGCTATTCCAGCTGCATCTGGCGGCCAGCTAGCGTTAGCATGTGCTAGCTAACATGGTGGTAGCAAGGGGAAAAACGAAAGCTAGAAGAGGCTGGACTGGATGTAGGTGAACTATGTGATGCAGTGTGTGAGACCACACTTAAAACTATTAATATTTACGCAGGTGAGGAGTGTGTTTTTCTGCAAAGAGGAGGAAAACTAATAAGCTAATAAACTAACCTAGTTCAGAGGAGGAGGGCTGTGAGAGAATGTCAGTGAAGTTGGCTCAGATCGTGGCAGTTGAGGGTTTCTGTAAAGGACCAAACACACACAGTTACTAGAAGAATCATGGAGAATCTTTAGTTGAATCTGAGTCGGTCTGTGTTGCTCGTTCCACCAAAGTTCCACATGACTGTTTGCAGCTTTAGGTTCAAATGCGTTCCAATGTCAGTCTGTCACTTTTCAGCTGACCCTGTAATGAGCCCAGAAACATGGTTATAATCAGGACTGAACAATTAAAACATCATTTATCGATAATTATTACAATCATTTTCATCAGTAGCAATATAGCAAACGTTCAATGCATATCTCACATAATGAGAAAATACAGTGTCAAGTTTAAATTGAGGTGTACCAATATTTAATGTATTTATACAAAAGGAAATAAATGAATGACCGAGATGAATGGAGCAGTATGTGGAGAGCAGCTGAATAAATTTTTTATCTTCATATAATCTTTGGACATTTCATCCAGCCTTAGTTATGTTTCATATTTGCAGGGATTTCAAATGCACTGAAACAGCTACTTCAAGTATCACTGTGTGTTATTGAGAATAACTAGTAACTTGATTGTTTTCCACAGTAAACCAGAGATGAAAAAACAAGACAGTGATGAGCCTGCAGTCCAGGCTGTGGAGGATTCTCCACCCACAGCGGGAGGGACAGAGTCACCCACGGCGGCAAAAGACAGCTCAGACAGCAACAGCCCCAAAGAATCAGAACCACAGACGCCACAGACAGACACACCTCCACAGACAGACACGCCTCCACGAGTTGAGGAGGCTGCAAGTGAAGGTAAAGTTCTTCTTATTCTCAATATGTGTTGTTGACACATATTATGTTATCATGTTATGAAACTACCTGTCGGACGCTGCTCTGGTCAAATCCAGAAAGGGTATATTGTTGTGGTATTTTGTAATGGGACACCATCTGTATTGCCTTATTACACAGTTAAGACGGCCAACCAATGTCCATTTTAATAAGCTGGGTATTAGGGCCAATATTAACTTTGGTTAAGATGCTTAGACAAAGTTTAAAAGTCATAATAGTGAAGCTGGTTTGTATTAACGAGGAACAAGTCAAGAAACATTTTGATTTATGTTTTTTCCCTCCATTGTGTCCAGTTGCAGAAGCAACACTGTCTCGGAGTGACATGGCCGAGCAGCTGACCAGGCAGCTAGAAGACATCCTCAGTACCTACTGCAGAGAGGCCAGCACTCTACCTAATGGCCAATCACACAGTCCAGAGCTCAACGGTCTGACTGGAGAGAAGGAAGGCGACAAAGCAGAGAAGGGCAAAGTCAATGGAGGTCACAGTGGGATGGAGAAGGAGCCGAAGAAGACACAGGACAAGAAGAAAGTTAAGGGTCTGGGTAAGGAGAAGCTCAAAGTTTACATTCCAACTCTTTAGTGTTTGCATACTTTGATGGATTTGTGATACAGCCACACTGTGTAGTTGTAGATGTTGATTTTTACATGTCTGTCATCTCTGTGTGTAGGTAAAGAGATCACCCTCCTGATGCAGACCCTGAACACACTGAGCACCCCCGAGGAAAAGCTTACAGGCCTCTGTAAGAAGTATGCGGAACTGGTGAGTGCAGTCTCCAAATGGAATTAATACAAAATAATTGCACTACACTATACTTGACTTTCAGCTTCTTCGTTTTTATGGACTCAACATTTTGCAAGTGTGCAATAATATAATATTCATCAGCTTTTAAATCCAGTGTATGATTGAAAATTACTCTCGATAAATCAGGTTTTCTTTTCATTTAAATCATGACTAAATAGGACAATTAATTTAATATTGAATAACCTTTCCAAAAGAACAGATCTTTTGGATACTGTCACTGAAATCATTAAAAGTCTCAGCATGTAATGTTGACATGACATCTTCTACCAGGTCTGTGTGTTCTGTAGGAAGTTTGCAAGAGAGACAGTTTGTTTGTAAGTTTGTTACGTTAAGACAGCTACAAAATGGCAAAACATAATTATTGGACTGAATTGATGAGAATTCAAACAGATCAGTATATTTTGACCTTAAAAACGGGAGTCTATGTTCAGAAGATATCACATTTAGAAAAGCCAGTTGTTGCTTTGGACCAATGCCTCTGCCAGATGAGTGAATGTAGACACAAGTCTAATGTTAGTGAGGAGGCTGTGGATCAATATATAGTGTGTGTTTTGTGTCTGACAGCTGGAAGAGCACCGCAACACCCAGAAGCAGATGAGAGTGCTGCAGAAGAAGCAGAACCAGGTGGTCCAGGACAAAGACAACCTGAGGAGCGAACACAGCAAGGCCATCCTGGCTCGCAGCAAACTGGAGAGTCTGTGCAGGGAGCTACAGAGACACAACCGTACACTAAAGGTACACAATACACAACAGTGTGGTGAATACAGAATCTTAACTGCTGCTTTGATTGTGTAAGTGACTTCTCTGCTGCCACAGTATCTCTGCAGTCCGTCTTTATATTCATTGGTTTGTTTATGTCGTTTATTTGAAGAGAACACTTACTGAATCATACGCTATAGCAAATCAGGATGCAATAAATTGTCATCAGTGTGCATCAGCCGTCTGTCGATTGATGGTTTTACTTAAATTTCACTTCTAATTTGCCTTAGCAATAGTGAAAAGCTGTTTTTATCATTGACCACTGTTTTGTGCTTTATATATGGATTAATTTCAGGTACAGTTAAGGAACCAAAACCATTTTAAATAAATCTATTTAGCATCTGTATTGACACATGTTCTCTTGCTACAACACAGGTCAGTATACCATAGTGTCATAACAGTGCGTCACCCAGCCGTGCAACTATTTGGTGAATTGCTCATCACTTCTGGCTGCATTTCTATTGGTTGATTGGTCTCTCCCTCTGCAGGAGGAAGGGGTGCAAAGAACGCGCGTGGAGGAGGAGAAAAGGAAGGAGGTGACCTCTCACTTCCAGGTGACGCTGAACGACATCCAGTCTCAGATGGAGCAGCACAACGAAAGAAATGCCAGCCTGCGACAGGAGAACACTGAGCTCGCTGAGAAACTGAAGAAGCTGTATGACCAGTACAAACTGCGGGAGGAGGTGAGTGTGCAGATTGGGAAGTGTCTGAGCTGTCTTTATTTTCAGCCTGCCTGTTGAATGTGTTCTAACACTCTGTTTACTTTATCTACCTGGGTGTGAAGCAGCCATTCTAATCTCTCTCCCTGTGTTACCCTCATCAGCACATAGACAAAGTGGTGAAGCACAAAGACCTGCAGCAGCAGCTGGTGGACGCCAAACTGCACCAGGCTCAGGAGCTGCTGAAGGAGTCTGAGGAACGCCACGACAGAGAGAAAGACTTTGTAATGATCCACTTCACTGACTCACATACCTCAACAACACATAATCACAAGGACCTGTCCTGATTTTATACCCAAACGTAACTGTTGTATCTGGTGCCTCATCCGCAGCTGCTGAAAGAAGCCGTGGAGTCTCAGAGGATGTGTGAGCTGATGAAGCAGCAGGAAGTTCACCTCAAACAGCAGGTTTCCAACAAGTCCTTATTCTTCTATAGCTCCACTGTGATCTACCTCACCTCAAAAGTGTGTTTTTCTTTTATATGAATCCAAGTTGTTTTGTTTTCCAGCTGTCACTGTACACGGAGAAATTTGAAGAGTTCCAGACCACTTTGTCCAAGAGCAACGAGGTCTTCACCACATTCAAACAGGAGATGGAGAAGGTGAGGTGTCACAGAATAAAGTGAGACGGAAGGATTGTTATTGTTTTCTTTCCAGAATGTCATGGTCTTGTGTCCTTGGTGTTACAGATGACTAAAAAGATCAAGAAGCTGGAGAAGGAGACAGCCATGTATCGCTCCAGGTGGGAGAGCAGCAACAAGGCTCTTGTGGAGATGACAGAGGAGGTAAGGCAGCTTTGTTTTTAGGTTTTTACTGCCGCTGCTACAGACCTCTTGACGCCTGTCTATTCCAAGTTTATTGATTTTCAACATTTCACATGTCAAAATCCCACAAAATTCCAAACTGCACCTTTGTGCGTGTCAAGCTGATAAGATGAACGGTTCTATAGATATGCAAACCACAGACGGACAGAAACGTGGAATTAGCAGATAGATTTCAAGCGAAATAAAATCAGCTTTTCCATCATGCTGTTAAATTACTTTTCTGCTCCTCTCAGTAAAAGCTCTTGATGTTGTGGTTTTAAACTTAGTTTGAATATTAGTTGTACAGATTCTGACGTGTGTTGCAGAAGTCAAAGAACTATCTAGAGTCTGTGAAGGTTTTATTGGCCTAATGGATGTGATTTGAAGGTGACCGGGACTATTATTATAAAAGTTTTGAAAATAGTGTCAGTGCAAATAAAAATTCTAAAAAGCATTAAAAAGACACCTTTTGTGTTTGTCTACAGAAATCTACGCGGGACCGGGAGTTCGATGCTCTTCAGGGTAAAGTCCAGCGGCTGGAGAAGCTGCGGCGGGCGCTCAAAGTCGAACGGAACGATCTCAACAAGAAGGTCCAGAACCTGAGCAGTCAGCAAGAGGGCCCAACAGGAACCTCCCCCTCTGACCCAGGGACCGACTCCCCTTCTCCACCACCCACAGACTCTCTGCTGGAGCCCAGCGCCTGTCCTGTCCCAGAAGCCGCCCCCTGCTCCCACTTATGCCATTGTGATCCAGAACCGGACACACACCCGCTACCGGAGGAGGCGAACGCCCAGCCGGTCAGCACGCAGGAATGAGGCAAAGCTGCACACACATCTTCTCTCTCCCCTTCCCTGCAACAAGCCACCAGCCTGCAAGCCGATACTCCACCGCTGAAAGAAACTGATCAAACCTGGTCCGTGGGCCAGTGATCAGAAACTCACAGCTTTATGTAATTTAGGCAGAAAATCGGATCAACATTTAAAAGAAGGATTCACACGTTAACGCCCCGTGTCCTGTTCACGCTTTACAGAGTGATGAGAAGGTTGTGCCTCATCTGTCAGCACATTTACATGCACATTACAAATCAGTTACTGTGAATAGCTCGACTAAGATAATAGTATCATTGTAGCAATTTCATGCTTTGCAAAAAGTCCATTTCCCATTATGAGATTTGTAATGGTTCAATCATTATTCAGGTTACCGGTAATTTCCTCTCTCTAATCAAGGACGTGGCCTTTCTGTTTGAGAGCAGGACTTATTGATTTCATATTTAGATGTCTACTTGTGTTTTATCATTGCTACAAACACAAAACTTAAAGATTGAAGGTGGTGGTGTTTTTCTTCAAGCAGCACAACAATGCGAGCCGTGAAGGGCCACAGTGCCTGAGCCCAGTTAAAGGAAACATCTTAGCAACCAAATGTCTCCCCAACAAATAATACATTTGATGGATACATATCAGTAATTAAGGAAATTATGCTTGTCAAAGACCACCCTTCACAGGATAGATTATTGGTGTGTGTGTAAATGTACTGACTCCTCTGCGTTGTGCTGTTTTACGACACATTCCCTTTATGACTCATCACACATTGAACTGCTTCACAAGATTAATAACGGTGCTGATTCGGATGAGGCAAGCCTAACAGGTTCACAGCAAGAACCGCCATCAGGGGGTGAAATGGTGAGTGTGTGTCCCTGTTTGTGCGTGTCCATTCAGTGTCTCATTTGCATCATGAGTGATCATTTCCTTTATGCCAACTAAAGTAACTTAGAGTAACAAATAATGTCTGTACGGCGCAACAAATCTTTTGAGTTTTCATTTCTTGCTGGTAAACCATTTAAGGGAACAGTTCTTTTGTCTTTTTTCTGTTTGCGTCACACTGCTCCATTTACGGTGTTTGATTTTTGTGGTCTGTATTTATTGTTTCAAGCATAATAAGATATTGAAATGTATGTTATTCTTACAGAGCACCATTGTAAAATAGAAATTGGTTCATTTTCTATTCATTTAGATAAGTTTATAAAAACTGCTTTTTGTTTTCAATGTTTCATTCCAAACCTTTCCGGGTTCATTTACCCTCTATTTAGTTTGAGATGTTTTTTCACTCTTAAAGACCTTGTAAACACGACCACTTCAGACTTGTCTTTATGTGTTTGTGGGTGGTGGGGTAGGTTATGTGGCTCCATGGCTAAGATTGTCTCCTCCCAGCCCCGGTAATTGCAGTAGCTTGTTATCAGGTTTTAACCAGTGAATGTTCAAGGACCTCTATGCAATGATTGCCTTTTGGTTTTGTTCTATGGCAGTTTGAACTGACGAGCACTTAGCTAAGAATGTATATTCATGATACCCACTGTCCTGCATGGATGTACTGTATAAACAGACAACAGAATATCACACTATCTTTGTTTCTAATTTCGAAGCTGGGAATAAGGAGGAAAGAATTTCTGAATAATAGTTTTCTCTCTCAAACTTTCCCAATTGTTCTCGTTTAATATTTAACATGTAGCGTTGATAACAAAGTGATCACTGAAAGAATCTTTCATTTTCAATTGAAATAGAAACGACAAACCTTATTTCTTCCACCATCCCATTGGATTATCATTGTATCTCCAGTCCTGTGCTGGAGATGAAGGCTCATTGAACATGTGAAGGAACCAAAGATGCTTCCTCTTTTTGTCTTTTGCAGTACTTTTATCTGGCTGTGTCTCTTTTGGTCCTTGTTAAATAAAAGATGTAATAGTGTATAGGACTTGTTGACTCATTTAAAAAAGATCTGTAAACAAAATGTATTCATCTGAAGTGACTTACTTCTCCTTTTTTTTAAGTCTGAAGAATGCTCTTTGCTGCTGGAAGATTTAATTTGCGCCGACTGAGCTGTGAAAATCACTGAGCACCGGTGAAAATGGAATTTGTAGTTTATGAAAATAGTCAATTGTGTAGGAGTAAGTTTGAAGTCAGAGAGAAAAATGCTTTAGGAGTTTTTTTTTGTCCTGCAAATACAACACAACAGATACAACATCTGAAACTCTTCATTACAGCTGCACAAATCCTATGTTTGTCAAAGATTGTCAAAGCATGGACAGAATGTGCACATCGACGTCTATTCATGAGGAGGAAATCTACACACAATACAAAGTAGGATTAAGAGAAAACAGGAGTATATGGAGAAGAAGAGGTGAGGGAGAAAAAAAACTGCTCAACTTTCACACCTTGCTCTCATTAAACATCATTTAAAAATCACCTCTTAAGGATTTTTAAAAACTCAAAAAAAGCACCATGACAGATATTTTACTTATGTCTTAATTCAATTGTTTTAATTCCTCATCTTACTCTACTTTTACATTCCTCATGTCATTATGTTATTTCTTCATTTCAGTCCCATTTATTTTGTTATTTTATATTAAATCTATTATGCTGTTACTGTGATGAACTGATGGTTAAATGTCATTTACTTTACGAGCAGTGAATATATCTCTCACAGTGAGTTCAATGACTCCAGCAGGTGGCAGTAAGTGCACCACGGTCGCAAGCTGCACCTCAAGCAAGACGTAGAAGAAGAAAGCTACTTCCTTTTCCGCCACGGCTCCGGCGCCTGTAACACGAGTGTTCATCTTTTCTCTCTTTGAGGCGACGCAGAGAATAAACCGGGCAGAGTGGCAGCTCACCGGCGATAACAATGGTCAGTGTGTTTCTTCTTTTAATCAAATCTAGCGAGTTTTGTTCTGCCCAGAACTGCGCTCATTGTCTAACGCGCAGTGTTAGCTTCGGTTTAGCTAGCATATGTGTCCCGGCTAACGTTAGCTTAGCTTCCGAATGAGTCGACGTTGAGCTGAATGTGAGCTGGTTGGTGCTAGCTGCTCGATGGAGGTGATGCGGAGGGATTCGGTGTTTGTAACTTTTATATAAAAACAAACAAGTTAACGATAGGTCGGTGTGAATGAGCACAGTCGACAGCATCCATGCGTCTTCGTGCGAGCACCTGACCGGATTCAAGCGGCTCCTGCCCCTGGTTTCCAGCTGTTGTTCTCCGCATCTGTTTCAACGTCCATCCCTCCCTCCCCACAGAAACCCATCCTGCTGCAGGGCCACGAGAGGTCCATCACCCAAATCAAGTACAACAGAGAGGGAGACCTGCTGTTCTCAGTGGCTAAAGACACGGTGAGTTGACTGCTCCTTTCAGCACGAATGTTTGCAATTCAAGAACCATAATAAACATGCATTTAAGACCGTTGTCAATAACGACAGACTGATCAGAGCCTTAGAATCATAGACACATCCCCCCATAGTAAATGATGAGGTGAAGTAGCCTAGGAGACAATATTTATCTCTCAAACTACAGGCAGAGACTGTTGGTTTCCACAACCGAGTTTACTGAGCGGGCTGTTTGTAGACTCAGTTGTATCTTCCACGCTGATCTTATTTGTATATGTGTTACCGCTTATAATTGTATAATTACGAGTACTACAACTGGCTGTCAAAACATTTCTTTTAAAAACATAACATGCAAATGGGTCTTTATTTGAGATCTACCTCAACATATTTCAGACCTACCGGTAATACATTACATTTTTTTATATATATAAGTCTTTAAAGGCGTTTAAATTGTATTTTCAACTTTTTAACGTCCAGCAGAATCCCTGGTCCATTCTTATCAGGTTATGTTCTGTTTCCTGTTGCTATCACAGTACAAGTGAATTTTGCAACTTATCCACTGCATCTTCCCCATTGTCCCTCTCCACAGGTTACCAATGTGTGGTATTCTGTCAATGGCGAGAGGCTGGGCACCTACAATGGACACACAGGAGCTGTGTGGTGTGTCGACTGTGACTGTATCCTTTTCAACCACTTTGCTTTTACCTTTTTGTTTTATCACAATCATATACAGAATATAATGTTTGAACTCATATCCCAGTGATGCAGTGTCTCTAGCTCTACTAGCTGATGTCGAACATGTTTGGTTCCTTAACGTGACGTCTCTCAGGGGACACTAAAAACGTTTTGACAGGATCAGCTGACAACAGCTGTCGACTTTGGGACTGCCAGACCGGTAGGTTAGAATCTAATTGCAGACTTTCTCAGCTGAGTTAGATTTCACTTTCTAAAGATTTTAACTTCTCAGCTGTAGTTTGAGATCCTACAACCACTTACCTGCTGCTCCTCCATCCCACTGTGCTGCACAGGCAAACAGCTGGCCCTGCTCCAGACCAACTCTGCTGTCAGGACGTGCGGCTTTGACTTCAGCGGCAACATCATCAGTTTCTCCACAGACAAGCAGATGGGCTACCAGTGTTTCCTGAACTTCTTCGACCTGAGGGATCCACAGCAGATCGGTACATGTCACACACTGCACTTAAAAACAGTCCTCACTTAGCAGGGACTTGTATTGATTTACCTTAAATATAGATCAGACCAGCTCTTATCATTTGTTTTGGGTTGCACTGCTATTTGGTGTAAGCTAATCTATGGCTATTTTTTTACTTTATATTTTAAAAATGTACTTTTTGGCAATTAACTGTTACAATCGCTCAAAATGCTGTTATTTTTTATAAACTGTTTGAATATAGATTGAGCTTGAAAAGAGCTTTTAAACAATTTGTGAACCATTTCTCTGTGAACTATAATAAAAAAGACAAATGACCAGTTGGTCAAAAAGTTCAAAACTCACTAGCCCATATCTCACTAACTTGGATCCATGACACATGAGATTTCAGTTCTCTAAGATTCTCATGTGATCAAACCATCATTTCATTAAGATCTGTGATGGTGAGTCCCCAAAGTGTGATGCTTTGATATGGAATGACCCAGTAACACTGCTGGAGACTATATTGATCAGCAGGATCTTCTCAGTGGAATAACATGTGAACCCCTCCGTCTCTGCAGAGGACAACCAGCCGTACCTGTCGTTACCCATGAACGATCACAAGATCACCAGTGCAGTGTGGGGGCCTCTGGGAGAGTTCGTCATCGCTGGTCACGAGAATGGAGAGTTCAACCAGTTCAGCGCCAAGGTACTTGTCACAAATGTGAATGTAATAAAGTGACTCCAAAAAATCGGAAACTGGATATGGACACGAGAGCTATTAATTATTCAGATGGAGAATAAGTACTGAATTAGCCAGAAAATATTATATTGTATATTTCAGTATGTAAGGATGTAAAGCATGTATACATATAAGTGTACAGGCACAGGTAACCAGAAGGTCGGGAGAGGGACATTTGAATTAGAGTTGCCACTAGCATGTCCTGATACCTGTTGTTTGTGGACAGTCTGGAGAGATCCTGAAGACGGCCAAGGAGCACACAAAGCAGATCAATGACATCCAGACATCCGTGGACCTCACGATGTTTGTCAGTGCTTCAAAAGACAACAGCGCTAAGGTAAGAACTGTCGACTCTCCAGGGTTACTAATGCCAATGTGATCACACAGTTCTATTTGTGGTTTAAAGTTGCATGAAATGACAAAACATAATTCCACAAGCAATGTTACAATTATATTTTTAAGCTGTCTGGCGTCTTTTACACAGTCATTTTGTGTGAGTTAGGCATGACACTACACCCAGTGTTTATTACAGTGTTTACTACTACTGGTGGAACAAACCTAACTTGCAGACTGATCTTGCATAGCAAACCGACTACTTAATAATATTAATAGTAATAACAACAATAACTACCTTTCAAAACAGCCGTTGCAAAGTGCTTCACCATAAGCACAAATAAAAACCAAGAAAAGAAAATATCAAAGACAAGCAAAATAGCAATTTAAATCAAAGACTGAATGATGAGGGATTAACGAAACATAAGTAATACCATTTGGCTGCATTGGCTTTTCCACATAAAAACGAAGTCTTCAAAGCTTAAATGCTCTGGGTGTTAAAAATAATGAATTTGCACTTCTAAAGTTATCTGACGATCCAAGCCAGATTGCAGCCAGATTTGCTTGCAGTGAGAGAAAGTTAGCGTATGTCTCCACATTTGAGTTTGTATTGGAAGAAATGTCCCAGCAAACGACATATGCAGTTACCCTTGCGCTCTGAACTTTGACAAGAGCAAGATGAGGAACTTGTTGCAACACTGCTAAGCATAAAACGGTTTAACCATGTCAGTGTATCATATTGATGTATTCACTGAGCATTATTGCTATGCCGTAGTTAGTTGTCGTTAGTATGTCCCACCACCCCCCTCTGATATCCCACTCTGTCACTGAGCATGTTGCGTCTTCTGTTTCCTCTCAGCTCTTTGACTCCGCTACTCTCGACCACATCAAGACGTTTAAGACAGAGAGACCTGTCAACTCTGCAGCCATCTCCCCCATTATGGATCATGTAAGAGAACTTTGAAAGTATAACATGTATCCTACTACCACAAAAACGTTCAGCCCAATTGACCTGTAACACTTGTGTTCGGTATGTGTGTTTGGATCAGGTGGTGATGGGAGGTGGGCAGGAAGCCATGGAGGTCACCACGACCTCCACCAGGATTGGCAAGTTTGAGGCCAGGTGAGGTCGAGACTCTTTAAACCTGATGTTTAACACTAGATGCTTTTTTTCAGTGTCCAGGGCTTGTAAGATAAAGTTGTACTAGGAAAAAGTCACAATATCACGAGAATAAAGAAGCATTTTTATGGAAATAAGCAGCAAGAGACTCAAAAATATTGAACTGATGTCATTGATTCCTGAGAAACTATGAAATTACTGTACATCACACAGATGTTACCAACGCCAGCCTCACAGAAGAACACAAACATTTCTTCCTCCACGAAAGAGGCAATTTCCTCAAAGTCTGTTTTGTGCTGATAAGCCAAATGATTAAAGATTTTATTAGTCATCTTAAGTATAACTTAAGATGCTACACATTCCTCATCCTAACACAGGCGACAGACTGATCTTCTGAAAGTTGCCCTCTTGCGCAGCCTAAAATTCAGACTTTATCTTTGTATTATTACAACGTTATTCTGGAAAATGTACAACTTTGCTCTCATAAAATTCTGACTTAATTCTCTCATTAATACAACTTGTTCTCATAAAATTGATACTTTATTCTTGTAATAATAAGACTTAATTTCTCAATGTCAGGAATTCCCCCCTCAAGTGGCGCTTATACTGTTTTGTAGTTTATAGATCAATACCATGCGAGAATGTAATTCTTTGTTCACTAATCACATGGTAAAATACCAGTGTGATAACATGACTTATTCACTTGTCTTTCCTATCCCCAGGTTCTTCCACGCTGCCTATGAAGAAGAGTTTGGCAGAGTCAAAGGACATTTCGGCCCCATCAACTGTGTGGCGTTCCACCCCGATGGCAAGAGGTAGGACACAGATTAGCTTCTCAGAGAACACGGGTGTAAAACACAAAAGAGTCCCTGTAATAATGTGTTTGTGCTCCTGTGCTTGTCGTCTACAGTTACAGCAGTGGAGGAGAAGACGGATACGTAAGGATTCATTACTTTGACCCACACTACTTTGACTTTGAACTGGAGGCATAAGAAGAATCAGGCTCCTCGACTCCACAGCTCCAACCACCGCATCACTCGGCCCAGTCAGGAAGAGGGAGGTCACAAGAGCTATTTGACTGCTTCTCAGTTAAGAGTGTGGGGTGTTTTAAAAGGTTTTGTAATAACTCTTGGAAACTGTTCGGAGATATCAGAAGCATAAGAGTAAAAACTTTTGTATCCTTGATCTGCAAAGTTTAGCGACTGGACTTTAAGCCACACCCCCTGATTCCGAACTTTGTTTAATCTGCTTCTACAACCGAGTAGAATTTGACTTAACACTGTTGTAAGCCATTCCACCATGAATCGACATAAAAATTACCTCTTCAAGTCATGTCTGTGTGATCTTTGAATATCTTATTCCTTAAACTATAAGCTTCCACCAACACCAGAACTACCAAGTCCATCCCAAGGGTATGTGTGAAGTGGTTTGTGTAGTAGGCAGATGAAAACATAACATCTCTGGAGGAGATACTAATTAAAATATTAACTTGCTGGAATTGAAAAGAAAAAGCAGCAGTAGGATTTCTGTCTAGTTTTTTGACCTGAGGCACATTCAAAAACGTTCTGCAGTTTAAAGTGTGAAACATGATCGAGATTTTCTTCCATGCCAAGAATGGCCTTTCATGCTGCCATAGCTGCCATGTTTGTATATTCCACACCATCACTTACATGTAACGTTTCAATCCTTTTTGGTTCAAGCTGAACGCAGCCGACTGCTGGTTAATTGCAAAGTGATTGCTGAAGTATTGAATCATAAAATACAAAACTGGAATAAACTTGTAGAAATCCTAGATTTTTGGACAAGTGCAATGTAAATAATTTCAAGACGAGGCCATTAGTTCTTAATTTTTATTACAAAGTCATGATAATACACATTTCACAAGGATAGAACTCCAGACAGCCACATGTTGAGCGTTGGAGCAGCTCACTCCACCTTTTATAATGGTACAAAATATCTAAAACAGGTCACTCACTCCCCAACACAATGTTCATAAACATTCACACAAACCATTCAGGAGGAGAAACACTGACTGTGAAAAACACTGTCTTCATAGGAAGACGGGATGAAGGGACGGACGTTAAAAGTAAAAAAAATTATAAAATTAACACTGAGCATAGAACCGGGACTGACTGGGTAAAAGGGAGAGTATTATGTACACAGTAAAAGGTGACATCCTTCTAAACATGCATTCACTGATAAATGAACACAGCCAAACCAGACCTTCAGCTTGGTGAGTGCTGGTTATTCTAACAGTACCATAAATAGACATTTTTGCATGTGAGCACTAGACTTATAAATCATCTACGTCTCTGCAGGTAACTTGTCATGGGCCCCACATGTATGTTAAATCTGAAATGGCATGAGAGGAACAGTAACGCTCTAGATCTTTACATTACAGCAGACCTGGTTCACACTATGGCTGGAAAGGATTTATGGCGTTTGTAACTTACTCCATGGAGCTCCAGGTGGGTGGGGTTAACACTCAAGAGAAAAGGGCAACACAAAAGTCATGTTTTATCATTCATCAAATACCGTGTAAACGTTCTGGTCAACACCCGCACAACTGGTGCTTCACTGAGCTTGGAAACAGGTGTGGCAAACTGTAAACCAGGTCGGCCAATAGGAACACAAGATAAAATTGGAATACAGGAAGGTCCTGTCATCACAGGAGGAGAGCAGAGGGGCTTGAGGAAAATAGTACGGCCATCATTCTTTCCCGTGCAGGGCTTCAAGTTGTCTTCACCTCCTCTTTTGGTCTGGAACACAAACAAGGTTTCTAAGCACCAACATAACTGTCAACCAACTGTCAGAAGGGTAAATTAGATTTTACCAAAACGGCTTTGATCAGGAAACAACTAATACGGACACCTGACTGTTCCTAGCAGTAAAATGTTATTTCTGTTGCTGAAAAGTAGCATCTTCATTTATGTTATTAGATGAGAAGCTTGGTGGTTTATCCTCACAATACAGAAAATGTCACCAACAACGAGACCGGAGCAGAATGGTTTTTGATAGACAAAACCGAGCGTGCACGAAAGCAGCATAATTTTCTGCACTTCAGAAGTGAAGGCAAATATTTTCAAAGATCGATTAAGACAATGAAGATGGTTCTTGAAACTTGGCCAATCTAGTGTAGTGCTCTACTTTGAATGTGCATCTCTTACCCTGACGTGTCCATCTTCTCTTCCTCCTTCTCCTCCTCTTTCACTTCTGGGAAGCAACAAGACAGATGGATTAAATAATAATCATTTTTAATTTAACTTCAAATACAACGTTGCCTTTTGAACGACAGTTACCTTTCTTTTCCTCTCCTTCCTTCTCTTCCTCCTTCTTTACTCGTTTGGGCTTCTTGTGGTTGGCTGCGTTCCGGCGGCCTCCTCCGTGCCCCTCCGCCTCGTCCTCAGAGTCAGAGAACTCCTCCTCACATGCTATCCTCTTGTCATGGGACCGAACTGTAAACAGAACAGCAGGCATAGTTCTTTAATATACGTTCAAAAGCAAACAGACTTAACCAAAGTTCTGCATCTATGGATGTTTCTTACTAGAGACGCGTTTGTCGGGGTCCTCCTCGTCCTCCTCTCCGCTGTCTGGGTGCGGGGCGTCCTCTGGGATCGCCTGCATCTGGGTCCCGGGGGCGTGAGGCAGCATGCGCAGGTTTTCAAAGAGACGCTGCTTGATCTTCTCCAGGTACTCGTTGGTGTTCTGGTTGGTCATGTTGGACGGGCTGATGTGCAGCTTGAAGTCGGGCCCAAAGTACTCAAAGTAATCGTTGTAGGGCAGCTCGTTAGGGATGGAGCAGTCCAGGGCCACGGCCGTTTCATAGGTCCAGCAACGAGCCACGTTACGAATGGTGTAGCCGCCGCCGCCCAGCATCAGCAGCGGCAGGTTGAAGCTCTTGATGTACTCAACACATTTGGCGTGGCCTAAAAGAGTCAACACGTACTCATGTTTAATTCCCAGTACGTTTATAAGATATCACTATTTGGAGCGGTTGTGTGTGTTTATACCTTTGATGGTAAGGTTGAAGCAGCCCAGTCTGTCTCCAGAAAGAGAATCAGCACCACACTGGAGAACCACAGCACTTGGCTGGTACATCTCCATGACTTTAGCCATGATCTAAAACACATACAAATAAAAACTCAGATATGTCCTTTAGGAAGATTTATATTTAAATAGTTACTTGATAAAAACAGACTTACTGGTTTAAAGATGGCTTCATAGGACTCATCGTCGATGCCGTCTCTAAGTGGGTAGTTGACTGCATAGTACTTGCCCTTCCCAGCTCCAATGTCCTGCACATATTGAAAATATATATCACTGAGTAACTGTCCACATCTGCACAAGTAACAACTGGATTCTACAGGAAAATTGAGAACAAACGACTCACTCTCAGGTCTCCGGTGCCGGGGAA
Organism: Pseudopleuronectes americanus; assembly: GCA_038501795.1. Classification (NCBI taxonomy): domain Eukaryota; kingdom Metazoa; phylum Chordata; class Actinopteri; order Pleuronectiformes; family Pleuronectidae; genus Pseudopleuronectes; species Pseudopleuronectes americanus. The sequence goes on along the minus strand of CM076731.1, from coordinate 14,936,887 downwards.
GTACTCCCCATACTTGTGGAAGGAGACAGTCATGACTCGGTCTGTGGTGTAGAAGGCCTCCTCCACCCCATCACCGTGGTGAATGTCAATGTCTATGTATAACACTCTCTGATGGTACCTGCACAGTACAGACAATTCTGTTAATGACATCCCAAGAGACTCAAGTTCTGGGACAGATAAATAACTGCATTCAATACTTGCACCAGCCAAGAAAGAAGAAAAAGTAGAAATCTGGTGTTTGGCATATAAGAATGATTTGATTGTGTGTCACACATAAAGCTCCATGGCAGGTGTGGACGCAATCCAGCAAAACTGTTATCAATACATGCCAGATTCTGGTTTTGGTCCAAATGAAGAAACCCTGTCAGATGGGTGTAGAAACAGGTCATGTACAAACAGAGCAGCAGTGAGGCTCAACTTACTTCAGCAGCTCGAGGATGGCCAGGACGATGTCGTTGACGTAGCAGAAACCAGAAGCCTCAGACTTCTTGGCGTGATGGAGTCCACCTGCCCAGTTAATGGCGATATCTGTCTGCTGCTTGTTCAGCTTCACTGCTCCAGCTACAAGAAGGAAGGAACCGAGTCAAAATATGGCGTTAATTACTAAATCAGTCCTCTGTGAAGACGGTGTCAGTATTCTTGTCGTATGCGTGGTTTGGACGACGTACCGACAGAGCCTCCTGTTGAGAGCTGGCAGAACTCGAACAGACCGTCAAACACTGGACAGTCCTCTCCAACATTGACTGTGAGGAAGAGACCAGGACAGAAAGATTTAACATACGTGGACAGAAACGGGGTTTAAAAATCAAACTGAACATAAAACAGTTCCTTATGTGGCCCTGCACCGTAATTCTGGCACAGTGTCGGAGAAGGTGAGCCCTGCAGGAAGAACACTTGAGCATCTGTTGGAGGACAAGTGGACACTCACATCTCTGCATCTGTTTGCTGTACTCAGACATGTTGTCTGGTCGGATGGACCTCAGGAACTTGATGTAGTCATCGCTGTGGTATTTTGTCATCTCCTCACCACTGGCTTTGTGTGGCCGCTGGAAACAGAAGCAAAGGTAGCGTATCAACACCCAGGTTGATGACCAGGGGATTTTCAAGCCAACATTGTGGAGGGATGAGCTGGTCATTGTGATGAAGAGTTTGGTCAGTAAAGTTCATCTGGAGCTCTGCATTCTTTTTGATAATGAGCACCGGGACATGCAGCAACCATCACCTGACAGATCAGATAACTTATTGAAATGGGGATTTAGGAAACTTTGATTTACCAGTGAATGCTGGAATTTTCAAATCGGTACCAACTTAACACACTCATTAATGCAGTGATTTTCAACCAGTGTGCCGCGGCACACTAGTGTGCCATGAGAGATCGTCAGGTGTGCCGCGGGAAATTATCTAATATCTAGTGTCGCCCTCCTCTCCACGCCAGCGGAGGCTCGGTGTACTGCACGCCTCGGGGGGAAGGTCCTCGTCCGCGGCGCCTCACGGCGTCACTGGTACGGGGGCTTTCTTTCTCTTGGAGCGCGGGACGGTGTCCGTCGGCGGTGCGGAAGGAGGGGACCGGATACGGCGGCGGCGGCGACTCCGGACGCATGTCTCGCCGATCACCTCAGCTACGGCGCCCGCTGGGGGAACCCTCCGTTCGCGCGGGGGGCCCCCTACGGCGGTCCGGCAGCTGACTTAGAACTGGTGCAGACCAGGGGAATCCGACTGTTTAATTAAAACAAAGCCTCGCGAAGGCCCACAGTGGGTGTTGACGCGATGTGATTTCTGCCCATTGCTCTGAATGTCAAAGTGAAGAGATTCAATGAAGCGCGGGTAAACGGCTGGGAGTAACTATTCGCACTCAAAACAGGTCACTCTGAGGAGGGCTGTTTTAGACAGGGTGAAAAGGTGCTGTTCTAAATGATCCTTGTGATATTTTGACCAAAATATGTTACAGACATTTCATTAAGACCCCAAGGAAACATATTAACTGTGATAAAATGGGCATAATATGTCTCTGTTAAATAACGTTTAGTTAAATCAAAGATTGTTTCATAAATCTGATTCAATTTGTGCTCATTAAAAGATCAGAGTGATAAAGGGCTGAAATAATTTAAAATAGTGCTTTTTAATACATTTATAAACTACATTACTAACTATGTATTATATGTACTGTGTTAGGCCATAGAGTGTCATTTTGTGTCATTTTGGTTGGTGGTGTGCCCCAGGATTTTGCAAATGTAAAAAAATGTGCCGCGGCTCTAAAAAGGTTGAAAATCACTGCATTAATGCATGTGTGATAAGAAGCATAGATGGAGAAAATCCTATGATCTCTTTGAAAGTTACTCATCTCAAGTACACCGATCACGATAAAGTTGATAGGGTTTTGAGAATATGGTGTAAACTTGCCACAGTGAAACTTAAAGATTGTGTGGAGTGATCCAACTCACATAAATCTCCATTTTCCTGTACAGTCCATAGTTGAGAAGGAGGTTGTGTGTCATACGGATCCTGTGGGGTTTCATGGGATGACCCTGGCCATAGTAGTAGTTCCCCACATCACCTTGGAGAGAAGCAGACACAGACGAGTTTATTTAACCAATAAAACAAAATAATTGTAAGGTATATTTTATATCCCCCATGTTAGAGTGGACTCAATACCAAACTTCATTCAAAAATCTTCCCTGAATATCAATTAAATGTGATGGAGACGAACACGTCGTGACTTTGACCTACATCCACATCACGGCTGATTGATTGTTCTGACATGTTCACAGTATGATGCTGTACAAAACCCCATGGACCTATTATTACAGAGTTATAAATGCGAGAGTACTATCGATTGGACAGGACTGATGCTTATTGATTATTCACACGCTTTCTGACCCAGAGGTTTTTCAACATAAAGGGCAATAGTGGGCCACTTTTCATAAATAGTATTAAATAAATCAAAAGAGTTCAGGTGACATTGATTCAGTGGATAGGATTATTGTGCACGACGACTTCCCCAATTCTTGGAAGTTGTTAGACAGACTGATGTGATCAGCGACGGAATTAGCTCACATACACGTTTTACCGTGCAACGCTTTACAAAATAAAAGGATGGATTCCGGTCATCGGATACCGGGGGAGTGAGGGGAGCACCGGATGAAACCCTGCGTGCAGCTTCGGGCTATCAGCTAGCGAACATGCTCATGCAGCTGGGATGCGCTACTTAGCGTATCGAGGAAGCTAACGTTAGCATGCTACACCGGCTAGCTCAGCCTGGTTGGGCTGCACACTCGTTTACAGAAAAAAGAAGGAAAAACGCGTTAATTGCCCAGAATGTGTAGGCGCCCTGGAATCTGCTACAGCCGCGAGAGAGTCTGAGGTGAACAAGGTGGATATTTACCGTCATAGTAATAGCAAACTTTTTTCTTTGTTCCTGGAGACAGCGCCATTTTACACCAATTAGCCCCCCGACTCGCACCCACCGGCTCCGCTCCGCTGCTGCACCGGGGAGCTGGCGCTGAGCTCTCATCGACCAATCACAGGCGCTCCCCCGCCCGACCGGGAGGCGCCGGTGAGACAGAGCGAGCAGCTCTAAAGGCTGCAGCCCCAACCAGACAGTGAAGTCTAGACTGTGCACATCTGTATTATACAGGTAGATGGATATAACGGTTTTTGAGGACATGGTAGAGGTGCTTAAGGACATGATACAGGATATAAGTATATAAATATAATGGTATTTAAGGATGTGATCGAGGTATTTAAGGATATAATCAAGGTATTTAAGAATATGATAAAGGTTATCTAAGGATATGAGAAAGGGGTATTTAAGGATATAATCAAGGTATTTAAGAATATGATAAAGGTTATCTAAGGATATGAGAAAGGGGTATTTAAGGATATGATCATGGTATTTAAGGACATGCTAAAGGTTATTTTAGGATATGAGAAAGGGATATTTAAGTACATGATCAAGGTATTTAAGGATATGATGTAGGGGTATTTAAGGACATGATCAAGGTTTTTAAGGATACGATATAGAGGTTTTTAAGAGCATGGTCGAGGTATTAAGGATATGATAAAGTTTATTTAAGAATACGAGAAAAGGGTACAGGGGTATTTAAGTACATGATCGAGGTATTTAAGGATGTGATAAAGTTTATTTAAGAATACGAGAAAAGGGTACAGGGGTATTTAAGTACATGATCGAGGTATTTAAGGATGTGATGTAGGGGTATTTAAGGACATGATCGAGGTTACAAGGATACGATATGGAGGTTTTTAAGGACAGGAATGAAGTATTAAGGATATGATATAGAGGTTTTTAAGAGCATGATCAATTATTAATGATATGATATAGAGGTATTTAACGATATGATATAGTTATCTAAGGCTATGATTGGGGTATTGAAGGATATGAATGAGGTATTTGAGAACATAGGAGAGGCGGTGGTCTAGTGGCAGAAACTTGGACTAAGGGCAGAGAAGGTCTCTGTTTCGACTCTGGTTCGACTCCACGGAGAGACAACAAAAAGACAAACCTGGATTGATCTGCTCAAAAATCCAAGAGCCTCCCTACCCTGTCTAGTGCCCCTGAGCAAGGCACCTTACTCCCCCAACATCTGCTCCCCGAGCGCTGTACATGGTCGCTCACTGCTCTGTGTGTCCTGCACACAGATGGGTCAAAAGCAGAAGTTAAATTTTCCTACCTGCGTGAGTGTGCCTTTGCATGTCTGTACATGCCTTTGCATGTCTGTGCATGTGTTTGGGACAATAAATGGATCTTAATCTTAACATGCTAGAGGTATTTAAGGATATGGTGAGATATTTAAGGACATGGTATAGAAGTATTTGAGCTCACAATCAAGGTATTGTATGTGAATGTCAACTTTATTTTGATTGCCCATTTAAAACAACTTGGTTGACCAAAGTGTGTTTACAAAGTAAAAGGTACAAGAAAACAGCACTTAGTAATATATTAAATAACAATCATACATTTTTTTATAAAAAAAGAAACCTGCAGCCATAAACATTTTCTCAACTGGTAAAGAAAGCTATAGAAAAGAGATTAGTTTAAAAAAAATATTTAAAGCGTGCGAGAGAGCGGGCAGCTGTTCCATAAGTTTGGAGCGGCTACTGCAGAGGCTCAATCTCCTCTGGTTATGAGCCTCGTTTTAGCCACATCCAGGAGCAGATGAGTGGCTGACCTCAGCTCTCTAACTGGAGTGTGAGTATGAAGGAGTTTAACCAGGTAAGGCGGTGCCAGTCCATTAAGAGTTTTAAAAGTTAACAATTACATTTTAGAAAATTGATCCTGCAACGAAACAGGACGCCAGTGGAAGGAGCGCAAAACGGGCGTTATATGTTCCATCTCTTTTTCTTTCCTGACAGAAGGCGAACAGCAGCATTTTCGACGAGCTGCAGGTGTTGAATGAAGACATAGATCCCCTATATCAGTTATAAGTCTCTACTGAAAGAAGTTGTACCCACCAACCGAGGAAATCTGCTTTTCCAATTTAAAAACATTACAGATTAGTGAATATTAGGGGCTAGAAGGTGGACGCATCCGGCAGTTCAGGGTGTCCAAACACAATGGACTCAGTCTTGTTTCATTTAGTTTGATGAAGTTTAGGTTCATCCATGATTTAATGTTGCTTAGTCCCATACCCTAACCATCATAAATAAATGCCTAACCCTAACATAAACCTTACCCTAACCCTAAAACCAAGTCTTAAACCTCAAACAGACCATTCAATTTTGGAGGACTAACCAAGATGTCCTCACAATGATGGTGTTGAACCAAAATTGTCCCTTATATAAAGACAACACACACACACACACACACACACATATTAGAAATGTCCATGCAGCACAACAATGGAAATGTGCATGTTACACAAATAATCTGTCTTTAAATGTACCCAATATACCCTTGCTGTGATGTGATGAGTGAAAGGGTTATTGACTTAGACGTGCATATATCAGTGTGTGTGTGTGTGTGTGTGTGTGGAGTATATCAGTTGTATAGTACAGTTGTGTGTGGGAGACCCCAGTGGCAACGTCTATTGCCAAAGATTCATTTAAATTGACATGGCTGCTGTAAACCTTGAACCAGGCATCTGCGTGTTTTTAAACATACCAAACTCTGTACATTATTTATCTGTTTGAATTATATTATTTGGACTGTGACATGCATTTGTTTCTGTATTTTGTCTAAGTTTATTTTGATTTCATTGTATTTTTTTTTATGTGTGTGGATAGAGATAAAAGGGACTGGTGAAGGCCATTCTTTCAAAAGTTTTCCTTAACAGTTGCTATACACCTAAAATGTATCATATTCATTTCATACTGTAGTGTAATGGTTTTGCAACCATCACAGATTCTTAAAAAGTAGCACAAGAGATCATATGAAACAATTGGTGATCTTTGTGGCACTGCCTGTAACAGCCACCAGGTGTCAGCGTGAGCTCATTTGTGTTATGAATCCATCGCCCACATCTCTGCAGACCATGTCACTGCTAAATGAGAAATGCAGTGTCTCCGAAGTGATCAGTCACATAACCTCATGTAAAGTGTGCAGAACAAACAAATCAGTGAGTAGAATAGATAAAGAATCACTTGTGGAGCCACAGGGAAACAATTCTATTTGACGGTACCAACTTTCTAATGGGCTCTGTCAGGTCTTAAGGCAGATTTACACAATAGAGGTTTGACTTCTGATAATTTTCCCTGTTTTTATAAAACATTTTAATGGAAGCTATAGTACAAATGGTTTAACAAATTCCTCTGCAACAAGAGACAAAGGGTTGCATCGACCGGGAGCTGTAGGCTCGTTTAAATAATTCAGAATTATTTGGAGCTTGGGTCCAAATGAAGCTCAGATCTCAGCTCATCATATCAGCATGAGAACTAGGTCATTTCCCCCAGAACAGGGCTGATGTGCTCAGTTAGCCATGTTCATGTTCGCCTCTGAATGGGCAGACTACTGTACGTGTGGAGAAGAAGAAGAACAAAAAGAAGTAGTAGAAAGGGAAGGTAATGGTGTTAACCTCAGGGTCACAAGACTAATAGAGGGCAGGGGGTAACTGCAGCCAACCCTGTGTGTGTTGATGTGTTCAATTGGCTCCAATCAGCTCAGAGCATGTGGGCGTTCACTGTCTCATTGATGACCACAGATTGTGACCGATGTGACACGTAGATGAAGTGACGTGTACAGTCATTTGATACCTAATCCCAAATGAATTCAAAACAATGTGCTTTTGGTTTTACAGTCGGTGGTGGTGTCGGTCTAAAGCCGGGCTGCTAATCCAATAATGGCGAAAAATTGCATGAATGAGTCCAACATTTTTAATTGATGTCATATTTTGGGACCTAATCCAGATTGTTCTGGGTTGTAACTGATATAAATATGGTGCTAATCAACCATATCAATCACCCGACTGTAATTATCAGTTTGTTACAATGAGCAGAGTTTTCTAATGTAACAATTCTTGAAGAAACCACTGTACTGACCTTTACTCTGAATTACAGCCATTATAGCCATGGTCAGTCGAAAATCGAACACTGTATAGTTAATTTTCAATTTTCCTTGGGCTAGGGTTATTGAATGTTTACTTATTTGTTTATTTTTTGTGTGTCTATTTTTACCCTCTCCTTTGCTCCTGTAAAATGGCAAATGTCCTCATAGTGGGACTAATACAAAATTATCCTAATCCTGAAATGTTGTGGAACAGGAGCACAAGTGATAGATGACCATATTAACTTTGTATTTTCAGTTTTATGAATTCAGCTGTGAATTTCGAAAGAAATGTTGATCGAATTTCATCTTTCGAAATGGAAATATGTAGCTTTAAATTTCTAGGGTTAAAAGGGTTAAATAAATATGGATTTATTTTCTATGTGCTTCCATTTGTTTAATATGAAGACATCTCTAATTTAACAAATTAAATTAGAGGAATTTAATTTCTGTATCCCTCAATCTCACCGTGCTGCTGTTGGTTTCCATATGTTTTTCTATGGCTACAAAAAAATTCAGAAATATTCTAAACAGGCTCCTGATATTCTCCTTAAGCTAAGGCATCATGCAAATAACTGTCAAGACACATGCGCCAGTAGGTAAGGTAACCAACATTTATTTACCATTATCAACTTTACAATAAAACCAGTAACATCTGTCAACATTAGCAAAATAAAGAACAGAAATCAATCCAATGTATTTACAGAGACAAAGCAGATTCAGGCTCACACACGACAGATAAAACAACTCTGCTTCATATCAAACCGCAACAGTGAACATAGCAAGCTTAAGTGTTCTTTTTTTCATAGTAAGGTAAAAATCAAAATCGTCTATTTTTTTTTCTTTAAACAAACAAGACATAGCTTCTCTGAATCTTTAAGATGGTTCTCTATAATACACCACAAAATACTTCAAATTTGGGTTAAAATATAGGAATGTAAAAAGTTGGCAAGTCTCTTTCATTTTCTGATTTCATTTTTTTTTCTCTATTAACAGTCATTTCAAGTGGTGGTGGTGTCCTAGTATCTCATCTAGCTTCATCCTTCAGCAGGGAGACATCTTCTTCTGCAGATTTTGGGGTAAAAGATGCTTCCGCTCCATCCTCCTCCAGCCGTTCTTCATCCGTCTTAACTTCTTGGTGTCGACAGCTCGCGTTCTAGCCACCAAAATCCATTTTCCACATCGTGACCAACCCACAGCCTAAAACTCAGTCCAGGTCCAGATGTCAGCAGAAACCAGGGAAGTGATCTAGTGAATCTAGTCTGTCATCTTGTTATCATGACGAAAAAGTGGCACGTCGAAGGAGTCTCTCACATACATGTGTATATATTTACATATACATATATCCATATACATATGTATACATATACACATATATATATAAATATATATATATACTCTAAATTTTCTCTCTCTCGCTCTCTCTTGCAAAACAGTTCACCCAGTTCATTGTGAGCTCAAGGTACAATCACTCTTTCTTTTCAGAAGGAGCGGGGGTCGAGCTGCTCTCCTCTGTTGGTTTTGTGGCCTCAGGGGCTGGAGCAGCTGCCTCCTTGGCCTCCTCCTTGGGGGCCTCCTCTTTAGCCGGGGTCTCCTCCGCCTTTGGGGCCTCAGCTGCAGCGGCAGCGACAGCCTCCTCTTTCACCTCCTTCACCTCCTCCTTCTTCTCCTCGGCCGGGGCAGCGGCTCCGTTCTCAGCGGGCTTCTCCTCAGCGGGGGTGGCAGCGGCAGCGGCTGCCTCCTCTTTGACGGCCTCGGTTTTCTTGGTCTTCTTCAGGTTCAGCTTGAAGTTGAAAGATTTCTTCAGGGAGAACTTCTTCTTCTTCTTGGGGGTCTCCTTGGCTGCAGCCTCGCCCTCCGGTTTGGCAGCGTCTCCATCTGCAGCAGGCGCTGGCACGATGGCGTCGCCTCCTGCGCCGGCTTCAGGCTCCTTGGCTGCCTCAGCTGAGCCATTGGTGGCAGCAGCATCCCCATCAGGCTTTGCGGAGACGTCGCCGTTGGTTTTCACATGTCCATTCTCCTGGAAGAGGAATGAAAAATACAATAAGTCACAATTTCTGACACTTAACCCTCTGCACATGCATGAAACACAACGAGGATCTGTTTCTTATGTGGATTCCTCATTTTCTTCAAGCGCATCGTCGTGCTCATCAATTAACCACCGTGTCGCCCGGCTCAGAGGCGACGCCTTGCAGTACTCTAATCAGGCGATAGGCGGCGGTTGCGCCTCACAGACGGCTTAAGGCACCAGACAGACAGCGGCTCAACAAAGAGCAGACTGGAGCTCATCGATGGAAGAATCATAAGAAGTCAAATCGTGCGATTTTTACGCTCACATCGAAAAACAATCCCTGCTTATTATCTCATTTAATATGATTCTCAAATGAAGTCAGGCTTTGTGTCACTAAATTAGAGTGGGGGGGGCTTTTCCATTCATAACGATCCAATAATCATGTGAAATATGAAATCAACGACTAATTGTGACTCATCTTCTTAAAAATCACACAACACATCGCAGGTTGTAATTTCGTGAAGTGGCATCTTATATGAAAAATAAAGTATCAGACGACAGGCTCGTATTCAACAAGGGAGGAGTAGTAGACTGCCTACGTGCTGCCGCTGCCTCCCCCTCCTCCCTCCCCCCCCCTCTCCGCCTCACACTATCACACACTTTGTGCAGTTTTGGGTTGACACCTCAAATAAAACACACACAAACACAGACACACACAGAACTTGGATTCAACTCTTTAAAAAAATGTATTTGTAATACTAGAATTTATTCAATTTGGGTGGGTGGGGGGAGGGGGGGCAGGGGTTGACCCGTGCACGAGCAGGAGACCGAGATGCTCCCACCTGACGAGCCCCGCACGTCCCCACGCTCAAGTGGGAGTCCCCCGATGTGGGACCGGTGCAGATGGATGCAGTGAATGGACTGATCTGAGATCTGAGAAGAGGGGCTGGGGGGAGTTACCTGTCCGTTGGTCTTGACAGCCGCAGCATCAGCAGCAGCGGCGGCGGTGGCCCCCTCAGCGACCACCTCTCCCTTGGATGCCTGGGATCCCATTGTCTTCGACTGCGCGTCTTCCAAAGCAAATTCAAAGCAAAAAAAAAGGAAAAATGTAAAAAAAGAGCGCGTGTGTGTGTCTGTGTGTTTTCTTTTCTGTCGAAGTTAATCCAAAAAGCTCCGGGCTGAGTTAAGTATCCGAGCGGTGGAGAGAGTTTTGCTTGATCAGTGTGCACACGTCCCGACTCGTCACCCTGGCAGACGGAGACCCTCTAAACTCTACACTGGTCCACCGCGACGCTTCAGCATACAGCAGGTCCTAGGCCCCGCCCCCAGGAGGGACCCGGCACCCGCTCTGGCCAATCAGCGTCGAGCCCAAGGGCACGTCTGCCCCGCGCAGGCCAATCATCCCCGACACCCTAATTGTCCCCGCCCATCCAGAAGACCCCCTGCGAGGAAATCAATTCAGCGCAACAGAATTCAGTGTTTAATAGCTACTGTATATGTGTTTATTTAGTTCTATTCTAAGGAATGTTAAGATGAACATGAGGTTAAAAAGTTAGAATAGATAGATAGAATAAATAGAATAAAACTTAGATAGATAGATGAAGGGATTTAGTTGTATTCTATCTATCTATCTATCTATCTATCTATCTATCTATCTATCTATCTATCTATCTATCTATCTATCTATCTATCTATCTATCTATCTATCTATCTATCTATCTATCTATCTATCTATCTATCTATCTATCTATCTATCTATCTATCTATCTATCTATCTATCTATCTATCTATCTATCTATCTATCTATCTATCTGTCTATCTTAATATAAGTATGATAAAGCTTTAATACATTTGTTTTAAAACTACATTTTTAACACTCGTAACTGTATTCTCTGTAGTAATCTGTTTACACTTACACACACTTGTTGACCTGCTTTACCTTCAGAGTAGTTTTCATTATATGTGTCAACTGATGGGCTTATTTAGTAAAAAGCCTCCATTTTACAGTAATGCACTCCATTGCAATAGTTTCTCTTTGGAGGATCAGTTTAGTAAGCAGTTTATTTCAGCATTTAGTCAGAGTTTCAGAAAAATATAGTATGAGTCCTCTTTGCCAGGATTTGTTTCAGATGTCAATACAGCCATGATTCAGAGTCATGTTATGAAAGGTTAAGACAGTTTGTAGTGACTCATACGAGCAGCAAGGAACCTTTTGGTTTCCATTTCATTTGGGAGACACTGAAAATTCCAACATGACAATTTACTTTCAGTTTGAGCAACACTGGACTCCCTGGAGAAAGAACACCTAAGTGTTTTTTGATCAGATGTAGCGAACCTGCTTTGCACGGCAATTATTCAAAATAAGTGAATTAAAATGGTCGTAAGATCACGGTCACGGTCTCTCAGAAATTAGAATGCGACAGATGACATGACACGGGGCAAAAATTGTGACAAAGGGCCCAGGTGAAAAGTTCAGAAGGAAGAGATACAAGATGTGTATTTTAAAATTCATGAGTTTCTTGCGTCTGCTTTTCCTTTTCTCTCCAGGCAATTCCTTCCTGTCTATGCAGCTGAATAGTAAAATGGACCCACCTTTGCCCTGGTGAATGGTAAATGAGGGTTTAATCTATTGTTCAATGTTGTGCTCCTTGTGAATATGGGGACACTTTCTTTCTGGTGATCCGACTGGAGACCGGGATCAGCGTTGGACGGTCATGCTGTCTCCGAATGGCTCCATGACTGGGTTTGTTGTTCACTTCCGCTTGTCAACAACATACCAGGAGCAAAATATGTCGGTGTGGTGATCATGAACATTCCACCTGATCGTTTTCTCCCACACAGATTCTTCACATCAGCTGTTAAAGCTACAAATCTCCGCTACACAAGGAAAGGACTTCAGTGTTCTATGTCACAAATTGATCTTCACTGCAGCCAATCAGCCTAATTGATTTTGCGAGACTCGAGAACATTGGAATGCGTGTCCGTCGCCCCGTCTTGGTGCTGGAGCACTCAGCTCTCTGGTTCTCACGTCAAGCAAACAGAAGTTACACTCTCACAGCTGCAGCATTATGTAATATTTAAAACGCATCTCTAACGCAGTTAAGACAACTATGTGTGTATTTCAGGATCCCTGCAAGCACCTTTTAATATGGTAAAAAACCATTTTACATAAAACTACATATCTAATGTTCCTGTGACTGTGTTCCTGTCATACAGCATTGGCTGACGTGTACTGTTACATGCAGATTACTGTCTATTGATCTCAGTCAGTAGATCAGTGTACGCTAAATAAAATTATAGCCAGCAGCTGATTAGCTTAGCTGTAAAACTCACAAATATCATACGTCATATCTTGTTTGTCAATGACAACTTATGGTTTATGAGGTCTGGCATAGACTGCATATAAAGATCAAAGATATGTCTCCACTTCCTCCCACAATCCAGATATGATGCTAAAATACCCCCGGATACAAACGCCACCATCTTGCTCAGTAGCAAGCTGGGAATTGGTTGAGAGCATGTGTCCATCAAAAGATTTTGTTTGATTTTGTGCTTCCTGCTAGGCTAAGCTAAGCTAACTGTGTTCTGGCTTACACAAAAACAGGCCCTTTATTTCTAAAAAATATCATTCTACTTGTTCAATATGCTGCCATAGCGGCTTCATTTTCTCTCAGAAGTCTTTCCACAGAAAATGTAGATAACAAATTTCTCAGTGGACCACAAGTTGTGCACAGGGACACTGTCACGTTGGAACAGGACAGGGCCTGTCCCAAAGTGTTGACACAAAGTTGGAAGAACACTGGTGTCTGAAATTCCATAGTACGCTGAGGCAATAACAATTCCATGAAAAAGACAAACCAAAGAAAACATCCCAAAAAGTAGATAGAAGTATTCAGACCCATTTTTCAGCCACAGGTTTCCTTAATTTCTCCACATTTCTCACGTGGAGACTGAAGTGAGCTGAGTGTAGAAGATATGAACTTTGTATGATGTTATGATGAGGATTATAATTTTTTGATCATTATTTTTGCATGACAGGAAATAAATCTGAGTTTCACTTATCTTAACAGGATTATTAAGGGAAGTGCTGTGGTTTTATGGCTGTATTTACACATCTGTTTTTTTATAAGCAGAACTGAGCATATTGCCCATAAACTGTGCTGTCGTTCAGTCTTGAATTTGTTCAAATGCATGTGAGGCTCTTCTTCTGTGGTTAGGATTCGCTGTGCTTATTTCACTGCAGTCACACTGAGTGGACAAGCTTTTCTCACACACGTATCACGCTGTATCTATATAGTATCTGGCTGGCCTTGTAGATGTCATAATAATGTGTCCACTGTGTGCTGTGGAATGCCTGGCACGCTGGCCCTCCAGACTCCTTAAGCCATCTTCTCCTGTCAATGGGCTTCTTCAGCCTGCCTGAGGTAACTCTGTGGGGAGAGGCAGCGAGAGGGAGAGACGCCATCATGCTCAACTTTTGCAGATGGAACCACATCAAGTGCTCCTTTCTTTTTCTTCCATGAAACCCCCCCCAGGTCCCGGTGTGACAGTGATGACGACAGCGCTGAGGGGCAGTGATGAAGCGCCGGCTCATCGTCTCCTCATCACGGCACTTGACACTTTGCTCTGCGTAATGTGTGTCCGTGTGTCTTTGCACATGTGCGCCTGTGTGTTATGTGCATATAAGGGAAGCATTGTCATGGGACCAGGGAGCGTCAGGGGGTGAAAGGCACAGAGGCCGCAATCATTCACACATAGACACACAACATGCACACACACACACACACACACACACACACAGCGAGGAGGACATCAGCTGTGACAGAGTCATTTAGATGTGCCGAAGGTTGGAATTCAGCGAGGAGGAGGAAGAGGAGGGGGCCTTCTGATCTGTGTGATAGAGCTGAGGCCTTAGATGGAAAGTATGGGATGGTGGTCACCTTGTTGTTTGGATGTGACCTGGAGAGGAAAGACGTGTTGATGACACAAGTGATAGCGCTAGGTGTGGTCAGTTAAGAGCTCTTTAAAAACTGTTAACACCCCCCGGCACATATACAAAGCTCCATGGGGGATGCACTCTGTGACTGACCGGAGGGCGAGAAGATGTTAGATGGAGTAAGGTAATGGAGGAATCAGCTGTAAAGTTTCAAGGACTTGTAACTATACAATGATATTTCCTTTTTCCTGACAGTATGCTTCCTAAGACACTATGCTTCTGTGGCCTTGAGTTATTTTTCATGAGGAGTTAGCCTACTTCTTCTCTATGTTGTGAATTCTCTCACCTTTTGAAAACTCTTACTATTATTGTCAGCTAATATGCTTTCATTGATTTTGTTTTTAATGGATCGTACGATTGTCATAAACGACATTGGCTTGGCTAAAGAATTCTTTGTAGAGCAGCTTCAGGATCATATTGAACCAAACTCGCAATTTACTGAATCAGCATCATTGTAAACAAGAAGCCACTTTACGTTACCTTATTTACCCATTCATTAATATTCAGACAGGAACTTTGGAAAATTTCCAGATGACCTGACATTTAAGTAAACAATTACAAACACTACATTACCCTTTTCATAGGAAGTCCCCTAGCTCCCCAGGTTTTACCTTCAGGGTGTGTCAGTGTGAGGTAGGTGCTTTCCCATCAGGCAGTAGCTTCAGAGAGTGATACTGAAAGTATGATGTCACATTCACAGTTGAATCAATATCAAGTCAGTTGTCATAACAGACCTTTTGAAGACCCTAGCTGTAATTATTATCACAACACATCATGATTTATAATTCATGGACAAATCACCCAAACACAAACTCCATCGAGGCCTCAAACGGCAGAGGTAGGATTCTTTTTTCACCCTGAACCAGCCCACAATAACCATTAGGAACTTGTTACCTCATTGGAAGCCTAATTGAGCCAATCATACCCTTTAATTTCCCCCTTAGCTCACTGTCACGTCGGGTCGAACCGCTCAGCCCTGGGGGCTACTTCGAGTGGTCCCTGCCCTTTGACCCGGCCTACTGCCGCCCTTTGATCGCATGACTGGAGGTCGACGCCTGAGGCCCATCACACAGCTTTGCACTCAACCAGAATGCTTTGCTCTCGTAGGAATGCCGACTTTATGTTTGGGTTACTGTTACCTGCCCTGTGTCTTTTATCTCTTTGCAGTCATAATTTATTTGCTTGTCAAGCTACATCTTTGAAGAAAAGTCAGATCCCAATCCTCACTACCCCACACACACACACACACACACTTTTCTTGTTGTCTGGTTGTAGTCAATGAAGCTTTGTGTATGTGCTCATGGATGTTGGGCTCTGTCTCCCAAAGGCGCCATTGTTCTGTGCCTCATCACCCTATGGATGAACATCACAAGTCCGGCTTGAGGGGAAGAGAAGAGATAGTGCCGGGTGAATAAAGAGAGTAAAGGAAAGAGAGGCTGAGGGATAAAGGATTATGGGTATTAAATAACCAGAAACTGAGCTGATCACCGACAGGAGTGTATTGAAAGTTTATGAACGACTCTTTACTTTTACTATTTTTTGTTTTGGATTTTTATCATCTTGAAAATGCCATTTTTGACGATTGAGTGATTTGTCTGATTGAGCATAGCTGTGGATTAAAATCAGTCATTTTAATCAAAACCAGCCTAGCTGCAGTCAATATCTCTTAAGTGCTCGCTCAGTCGTATAAGCACTGATTCCCGGACCTCACAGAGGGACAATACATAGCATATGGCTTAGTGTTTGAGCTGACAGATGTCCACGCCGGACAAATAGGGAGCAGGGGAAAAAAAATAATCATGACTTTAGCTTTGAGCTGCGTCGCTACAGCCTGGGGGGTCAAGGCAGGTCAGAGTTGGGGGGTAAAGAACAATGGGGTAAGGAAATGGGGAGGTGGAGTGTTGCGGTACAACAGTCCTATTAAATATGAAAGTAGGTCAGTGTTTTGTTTGCGGTGACAAAGAGACGGTTTAACTTTTACGCTACATGACCCAAGGTTAATTTCACTATATTTTACTATGGGGTAATTGAGGTGTCAGCATTGAGCAGCCGGTCAAAAGGCAGTTTCGGAGAAGTGTCTGGGATTTCCCATTTACAATCCAAATACTGCTATGACTCATTTACAGAAAGTGACAAGTGCACTCCTTCTCTTTACTTTCACTTTGTGTGCACTTCTTCTTTCTCCGCCTCTCACTGGTTTAAGGTCATGGAGGGGGAAATCCAAGTAAATACTCTGGTATAGAGAAACAGGCTGGCAGCATTTTTTGTATTGCTATAATAGGTATTATTAAGCAATGTGGAAATATTCAGTATTTTTCTATGGGTCATTGTTAAAAGCCTTGATTCTGAAATAATCATTTGTAGAGCTTGTCCTAAATGTGGAATTTCAGCCTCGCTATTACTCGCTATTCCTCAGCCTCCCAGTCTGTCTTTGTCTACTGTACACACACACACACACACACACACACACACGTACTTTCACGCACACGCCACACACGCACACACACACACACACACACACACACACACACACACACACACACACCACACACACACGCCTGGCACATGCAGCACTAGAAATGGTGTCAGCCCAGTATAAATCCCTTTTGACATATGAACATGCCAGTGACCTTATTACCATGACAACAGTTTCTACAGGATAATCATGCTGTGGCAATGCTGACACAATATGACACAACAACACAGACACTTATTGTTCAATGTCTAGCTGAGACTCAATCGACTCACTTTGATTTTTTTGCTTCCTAAGCTTCCTGTTTCTTTTCCTTATCTGCCCTGATTTTTATTTTTGTCTCTCGCTCTCACTCTCGCTCTTACTCTGTGTGTGTGTGTGTGTGTCTGTGTGTGTGTGTGTCTGTTTGTTTGTGACTGTGTTGGATAATGTGCAATGCAAAGTTTTGGAGCTAAAGAGAAGAGCATCCATCAAGTAGCTTTCAAAACCAGATTGATGTAAAGGTAGGTCAGGCCTATCTCTGGGCTTGTGTGCTCTCACTTCCTCAGTGTGTGTGTGTGTGTTTCAAATCTGTGTACACCCACGCGAGAGTCCTAAAATAAATCTTCTTCTTTCATACATGTGCGCACATTCAGCAGAACTGAACAACACATCCACCCCCTCCCCTTTCCTCTTCTGCCTTCTTCTCTCTCCTTAATTTTTCCTCCATCCATCCTGGGTGGGAGAGAGAGGGAGAGCGAATATCAGAGAAAACGAGGGGAATAGGTAGAACAGCAAAGAGAGAAAATCTTGGTTTTGCACAGTATTTTGAACGAAAGTAGCGTGTTTGGCTCAGTTCATCTTTTTGAGTTTGTGTAATGAATGCATGGAGTGCAGGCGGCTTCATGGAACCAGAGAATAAAAGGAGAGAGACTGCACTTGTGGATGCATTCACCTGTCTCTATACAATTTATATTACAGGGCTACGCCAACCAATTAACACATGAGCACAAAGGCCAAATTGAAAAATCGAAGTCGACAGAGGCTTGATCAGCGTGACCAGTTTATTGCTCCTCTATTTGCAGGGATTTCAAGAAACTCAAATTTAAACCAATCTTCTGCCGCGCTTTGCCACCACCCACACATTTTGATATATGTCTTTGTATATACACTTATTTCCGTGCATATGCACTTAATTGGCCGACTAACTGGCCGAAAACATTCAGCATGTGGACACTCAAATGAGCAGAAGAGGGAGTGAGAGGTAGATAGTGGGGGATGGATGGGTGGGTGGTGAGTCAGAGGGGAGATGGAGGCAGAGTGAGGAGAGGGAGAAGTGCTGATGAATGGGTTGATGGCACACTGACCCACTAATGTTGCAGCTGCATTGCCAGTGGCTCCGCACACACACGCACACACACACACACACACACACACACACACACACACACACACACACTGATACATGCACGTCCAAATCAATAAGCCCCTTTACTCACTTACATCACACCAAGGGCATTTCTGTACAAACATTTAAAAAAAAGCCGTACTTTGTGTAACATGTGCATTTCCATTGCTGTGCAGCCTGGAAACTACACATTGGCACTTCCGCTAATATCACCGCCTGTCAGCTGCAAAAGGTCATGAAATGGAGGAAGCAGCGCAGCACAGGAAATAAACGCCAGGCTTCACTACTTCTGTCCCCACTTGATTTCTAAATCAGTCAAATGTATTTTAGTCATAAGACGCCTGATGGGTTTCAGAATGTATAACATTGTCCTGGATGCGTGGCCAGCAGATTTCAGTTCAGGTCATCAAGTGATGATTTTAAATAATTTGAAAGTTACTTAAACGAGAAAGTATGTAGTGTTTTTTCTTTTACAGGAAGACTAATGTTGTCATTAAGAGTTTTTGTCCGCCTCTTTTCGTATCCACACGGACTGTTTACCTGCTGGCAACCAAGCCTGCTCAAATCCGATTGGTCAAACTAGAAATTGAAACCAACAGGCTCGGCCCCAAATCCTGTCCCTCGCCTATAGATGGTTTATATGTATAATCACACGGTGAAGCTGCAGAGGTTATGTTTTAACTGTGCTGCCTGCACAGTAAAAAGTTAAATTTAACTTTGCAAATTGAACTGCCGAAAATGGAAAGGTCATTCTCTCATTCTGCCAACTTTCTCTCCTATTCTTCATCCTCTTCCTCTCAGACTCACTGTTTGTTTCTATTTAGAATAACTCAGGCTCACAGTTCTTTTGTGTACGAGAGCTTAACTCTGCTTGTTTTCATTCTTTAATTAAATGGTAACAAAGCACAGATTGCAGCACTTAATGCTTTGAATTGCATCTATCCTGAATGATACCGCAGCTCATCCCACCACATCCATCAGGGTAGTGAGCATTAGGTGCAGTGAGGCAGAAAGCAAAGGGGGTGGAGAGGTCAGGGTGGTGGATGGGCGTGGAGCTTGTCAGACTGTCAACGCTGAAGAGACCAGAGTTCACATCCACAGACCTGCAATTAACTGCTACTTCTTCATTAATCGTGACCATGATCCTTCCCTTACTTTGCCTCACAGGGCTTTCATACCAGAAGAAGTTCAACACTGTGCAAGCCAAAGCCATTATTTCCGAGAGGGTGAGAGATTGCATTCCCAGGCAGCTCTGTGAGCGATCAACACAGATTTTTCACAAGCCTGTTTAAGTTCAACTAAGCTGACTGCACTACAAACGGACCCACTAGGAGAGAAGGTGCCTGGATTCTTGAAATCTCTGTACTCTGGTTTTATCATGTCAGAATAAAATCGGAAAAAAACAGATATCGGTGATAGTCATTGTCAAATATGCATAAGCAGATATCACCCGGTACATCCCACAAACTACTGGACCTTGAGTTTTGGTCCGACCCAGACAAAGCCATCCCTATTTGCCATTATCCCATTGGCACTAAACTAAACCAAAAATTGTCAAGAAAGGAAGAGAAAGAATTGACTTCTATCAATGTGTTTGTAACATCAGATCCGAGCCACACTTCAGCTGACACAGATTGCTTTGGTGCAGGTTTTCAGTCCTCCAGCTAATAATTCCAGAAATGTCTTTCTCTCCGTGTATGTGGCTCGCATATCTCAGAAACCAGCTTATTGGCTTCACACTTTGCATGTGTATAGTTTAGGGTCCAAGGAAGTGCAATGTTGAACTTAGTGCAATTTGGACATGCTTAATGTTTAATATTAAGAAAATTTGAGCGAGCGATGGAGCATCTTCTGGCTTCAGTCCGAGTCCAGTAACTCTTTACTAATTACTGCAGGTCACTTTCACATGTCCAGAAGGAAAACCACAGGCCAATTAGCTCATTCCAAACAGGCAGGTTTAGAACAGACACTACAGTAGTAACAATCCAAACGCCCAAACTCCCAGGACTCGATGTGAATCCGTTTCCTCACTTGAACCCTTGACTGGAGAATCAGGTCGTTTGCTGTGAACTCTCCAGACAACCTGTTCTTCTCACACGTCGTCTCAATCGGACATTAAACCAACTTTGTTCCCTGGAACTGTCCGATTCATGTCCACTTCAACTGACTCTGACATTTGCATTCACACACACCTGGATACGGGGTTGGCGGTAGATGTGTGAAAGCAGCTCATTAGTGTTGAAATGCCCCTGGAACCATATTTAGATCATTGTGAGCCAATAAAATGTTCTGTCCTTCTCTATTATATCCACAATTATTGTTATTATTACTATAAAAGAATGAAACAACCCATCATTCACACCAGTGAGTCTTACGAGCAGATTTCTGTATAGCTTATTAAGTCAGTCTGAGAGGCTGTGTGTTAAAGAGATATAGATCTAATTAAACGCTCAGCACCATCCTAGGACATCAGTGCTACAGTGATGGATTTGTCCCTGGAGTTATGTCATATACACTAAAAGCCACTGTGACAGATATCCCCTGCGAGAGCATTCTAACACACACACACACACACACACACACACACACACAAACACAGAGTACACAGTTTCTGTGAGACGAGGTGCAGGGTGGGATGACACTGTGTATTTAATATCACCATTAGAGACCCTCCAGAACGAAAACACACACCAGTGGGATTCCATATCCGTCACAGGCCAGACAGGCTACATCCATACTACAGCGTTTTCAAACGCAAACTTGCCGGTGTACACAGGAATTATTTATTATTTGTCTCTTACGCATGTAGGCAGTTGCATCATTGTAAATGCAGAATTTAAGTGCACGATAGTTGTAAGTCAAGACAACAGGGTCAGCAACATTTGTATTTGATTATCCATTTTGTGTTCTAAACCGATAATTGAGGACAACCACAGTTGTTTTCGTCCAGGAGGGGTTCACGTGATAGGAGCCTGACGAGTCAGCGAAGGCTACGTCCGGACCAAAAACACAACACCCAAACAGGAAGCTGTTGTGAGTTTCCTTCGTCTTTGTTTCCAAACATCTACGTTTCTGCCTATCTACATTGGAGTTTTCAAACTAAAACGGGGTCGGCCGCGTTTCCAAACTTTCCCTTTGAGTTGCTCTAAAACTAGTAGTGAGGACGCCAGGCGTAGGAGAGTTTGCTGCTTTTTCAAACAAAAATGTAAACATGTGGTTGTAGCCACAGACAGATGTCCTTGTTAGTATTTGTAGTTTTTTTATCATCCCATGTGGTGAGAGTAACTAGAAGGAGCAGCACAGATAAGTTCTCTGAAAACCGCGTGGGTCTTTAGCCGACAGGGCTGCTTACGTAAGATAAGGCAGTCAGCTGGTTAAGAGGGAATAAAGGTCCACTATGTAAACCCAAGACATTAAACCACAGCATCCCCAGACCAACCCAACCCGGGGCTTCGCAGGCCGTCAGCAGGTTATATCATTTCCAAAGAATGTGGAGAATCTGTATCATTCACAGAATGAAGTGAGTTTGTTTAGCATGTGGTCTGTGTGACGGTGAGGTCAAGTATGGGTGATGGAGGTAGGATAGGGATTGGAGGGAAACTGTACACTAGTAAGAAAAGGGCAGTAGCACTGACATATTGGCAGCTTGAAAAGCTACAGTAGCGAATCTGCCCTTGGCATCGACACGCACACACTCACACACTCACACACAGACACTGGCTTTGCCCTCGCAGCACACCCTCCAGCCTGGCACATGGAGCGGTGGGGGGAGGGAGGCTGCATGCCCAAGGATGAGAGGGAAAAGAGAGAGAGCGATCCGGGGATGGCAAGATGGCTGCTCGGTCTGCCTCTCGCACTCGCCATTAAATTAAAGACTGTGAGCGAGCGGCGGGCTGCTCAACTAGATGCACCGCGTGGAATAATTCATCTGCTGAGATCAGAACATGTGCAGCTTCGCCATCAGCAATCACGGAGCGTTTGAAAACTCCATATCAAAGAAACGCGCAGGCATCGCACACTAGGCAAATCCCCAAAATTATTTTTCTACTGGAAACGCTTACAAGTCTCAACGCAGATTGTGCACCTTTGAAATTGCGCCTAAAAGGCATCTTGTCTTTCATCCGTACATTACAGAACAAGCGTGCAGAGTATAGCATTATTTTTAGGGAGTGGGGGTGTTTGCTGTGCGGGGGGGGGGTTGATTATATAAATTACAGTAAAGATAATTGATAACCAGGAAGTTAGTCAAGGCAAATGAGTTGGGAATCAGCAAAGACAGGGAATGAGGAAGGAGGGGTGTTGTGTGGAGAGGTGTTGACCTAATTCTGTGCAAATGGCAGCTCATGTGATAGACAGAGTTGTTGTTTCTGTAAATTGTAATGCCCGAGTCTGGGGATGAGCCAGGCTTGTGTCTTTAGGTTGTGCACACATGTGCAATGTATGCATGTGTTCAGCGTGTTCTTTTTTTTTCCATGCTGCTTGAAATGTGTGTATCTGGATGTTGGATGATAAGAGTCTGTGCTGTAAAAGAAAAAAGGAGAGCAACTGGAAAACAAATTCATGCGTTTAGTCGAACAAATTGAGCATTTAGGGTTTTAGGATTTTTTAATTTCTGGAATATTGTGGATTTCTGAGAAATCGGGACCAGATGGGAAGGGCCGGGGATTTTTTTAGATACTGTAAATAATTCAGGGAGACGTAGAAAACAATAAACAGAGGCTAATTTTAGGATTTTCAACACAACTGTGGTGGCAGCCAATTTTCTATGAGCAAACCCGAGGGGAATCAATTTTTTGGGTCACGGTGGGAGGAAAACACACACACACACAATCAATTTATTCTTTGAAACCACCGACGGACCTCTCAAAATAAATACCTGTCTGCCTTCCCTCTTCCCTTCCTTTGTTTTTCTCTGTCTCTTGTTACCTGCAGTCCGAGTTGACAGAATCATACGTGGCAGCAATTACCTCGGTCTCCGCCTGTCAACTGGAGGAGAGCAAAGCCAGAAGAGGTTGAAATGACAGCAGAGCTCAGATCTCTTTACCCTCCACTGTGGGGATGGCGGCTCGCGCGAAAGCGAGGGTACACACCTCTGATGAGTATCTGACAGTCCGCCACACTAAAATGTCTCAACAACTACTGGATGCATTGGCATGAAATTTTGCACAGACCCTGTTCTCCCAAGACGATAACTCCCTCTGACTTTGGTGATCTTTTGACATTTCCTTTAGCGCTGCAAGGATGAGGAGGACATTTGTGGTTCAACAGATGAATGAGTTGCGATTTGGCACAGTCATGAGACAAAGGGGGAACTGCAAGAACTTGTGATCCCTTTGAATTTTTACCTAGGGCTATAATAAGTTAGAATTTTAATTTACAAATAAAGAGCCCAAGGGAAACCCAGACTTCCTAGAATGACCCTTTTATTCAATATTTCAGTTTCTAGCATCACTACTTCCAAGAATTCTTGGACTATCACGGTTTACAAAATTCCACTGGAGTGAAGTCAAGTACTTGCAGCTTGTTAAGACATTTCACAGAGAGGACAGAGTGGTGTAGCTTGCATATAGATTACAGCAAATAATGGATGACACCAAGTAATAAATAATGTCATATCATATCAGTTAAACTGTAATTACACAATGAAAGGTTGTCTCTATATGCCGGCCCTGTGATACACTGGCAAACTCCCCAGGGTGCAAAATGTCCGCTGGAATTTGGATCCAGCCCTGTGACCCTCAAGGGATGAGTAGTATAGATAAGGGATAAATGGATGGATGGAATTACATGAAGCAAAGCTCGAAACAACATTAATGTCAGCCTCCAAATTTATTGCTGATGTGCCCGGAAAACTTGTGACTACTCTCACTATTTCGGGCTGACTGTCATGGACCAGGACAATCACCCCCCTCCCGGCACAACCCATTCTCAAAGCAGAGGAGTTTGTTTAGGAGTAGGAGGCGGCTGTCGGTGTCCTGCTCAACGGACGGACTGAAGTCCTTTGTCTCCCAGGACATGCATATTTTCAACTCGTCTCAGACATGGAGGGATGAATTGACCTCCTGGCTATGAGGCTGCCTCTCTGCTTACAACATAACTACTCATATTCAGAGATTTGATGACCATAAATATACTGGCTATATAAGCCCCTGTGCACAATAGGTGCAGTTTTGGTTTTAGTTTTCATTCTCCACAATTTTTAGTGGGTAAGGGCGAGTAAATATTTGTAGGTTTAGAATTATTGTGCTAATGATCCTTTTGCACTGTCCACCACAAAAGGTATCTATCTATCTATCTATCTATCTATCTATCTATCTATCTATCTATCTATCTATCTATCTATCTATCTATCTATCTATCTATCTATCTAGCTAGCTAGCTAGCTAGCTATCTAGCTATCTATCTAGCTATCTATCTAGCTACTGTTGGCCTGCTAATGCATTTAGCTGTGCACTGAAATCAGAGGGCTAAAATGGTAACTATGACATATGCCAAACAATATCAAAAAGGCTAAACATGTTAACAATGTTAATTTGACTTTTTCATGTCTGCGTCTAGAAGTTTGATAGCATGTTGATGTTTAGATCTGTTTGTACTAAGTTTTGTTTGTGTTTAGTTTTGTTACAATTATGCTGTGTTAGCATTTATCTCGAGTTAAATATCTGCTGTCTAATGATGAAATGATGAAATGACAATAACTTTGAGCATGCATTTATCATTCACAGATTATTAAAGGGCCGGTCGTAACCTGAATTGAGCACAGTGCAGCATTTTAATTGGATTCAACATATCCAGTATCCATAAATGTGTTTTATTTGGACTGTTATGCTGGACCTCAGAGCAGTATTATCTGAATGCTGCTGCAGAGGCTTTACCACCGCGCCAAGAACAAAACCTGATAAGTCGCCCACATTAGACAACACTGAATATCAGCACAACACATTTATTGGCAGTTTCCTCCCAACCGCATTGGTCATAAAAGCCATTATCAGAGCAACAACACAGCATTTTTCTCACATTCGTCTGCTGTTTGTTTGAGCCAATAAGGTCTGTGCTTGACTGTCTTTGTGTTCATAAAACAACAAGTGAAACCAAACAAATACTTTTGATTTGCAAATGAGTCTATTTCTATTGGGCTCAACCAGGAGTGAAGGAGGCTGCCTTGATCAACAGATGGCTGATTACCATTTCCCAATCTGTGGTCAAACTCTGGACTGATTGGGGGGGGGGCTGATTGGAATTCAGCTGGAGACTTTTTCTGTTCACCCACTATCGAACGGTCTCTTTCCCTCTTGGCTCTTTGCCTTTCCTCCTTTTGATTAGCAAGTAAAACATTATTCTGATGGCTCATTGATCGCCTGGGAGTTCTACACAGATAGCAGTATTTATGGCTGTGTGCCCGAGGAAAAAGACACTCAAGAACAGCACAATTTACTTCTCCTTTCACACTGCTTCCTCCTCATCTATAACACACACTCACACAGACACACACCCTGCTGCCACTTTACTCTCTCTCTCATTCTTTCTTTCTGTACCCTCTTCCATATCACTTTCCAATCAGCCAAATTCCCCTGGCACAGCTGAATAATGTGTCATCATTCACTTTAGTGAGCGCCTGTGTACACAAACACACCCGCTGACACAAAAACACACACACACTGGCCCTGTCCTATAATGTCATCATGGCACTAACTGAGTCAAATTACCCTGAATCAATAGGTCTTGTTTATCTGTTGAGGGCCTCCCTCCTCTCAATATACAAGGGGAACATCTAGGGGGGGGGACATGTGTGTCCTGGCACGTATTACAGACTGCTTGTGTGTGTGAAGTCTCTTTTAAGCTGGCCCCCGTTGTTATCAGTGGCTGGCGTGCCTGTACGTGACTCCATGTAAAGGGGCTGCTTCATCCGGCCCCGCATAGACAAGTAGAACAACATAAAGGCAGATATCGCCAATAGTCAGATAAGCTAATTGACTCCCTGACTGTCTCAATGAAACAGCCCATTGAAATGCAGTCCGGTGTCTGAGAAGAAGCGGCACACAACAATGAGGAGAATGTTAATGACTTGCTTTGTTAACTGCAAGGTAAACAACGCAGCAGTCGAATGCCTCGTAGCATTCATTCTGCCACATTATCACCTGGCACACAAGGCAGCTGTTAGAGGATTCGGAGATAAACATTCACAGGCACTTTTTAGCATAACATGGTTAATGCCGTGCTGGATGATGCCAGCTGGACAGGAGGGTCTAATAAAAGGGAGGGATGTACTTCCACTTCAAGATTCAAGATTTTTATTGTCAAATGCACAACAATAACATTAAAAAGTGAAATGCTTGAGTCACAGGCTCTCTTCTAGCAATGCTCAAGTAATTACAGTCTAAAACTTCTATCTAACCTCCCTCGTTGTTTCATTCCAACGTGAGAGGTATTGACCTAATTATAGAAAGTTAAACGACTGGGAGCAAGGTGGAACAACAACTTCATATTGTTGATACGAACACGGCCATCTGGTGAATTAAGAGCCAGATTCTGCGCTGGCTAGCAAGGTCCTAGTGATAAAATCACAACACTTTATCCTGTTTTCAAACAACTAATTCAAGCACTTGAATCATGTGGGAAGAACTACCTAAAATGATAGAAACATGTTTATTTATTTGATGTGTACTTTTACCTTTTAGTTTGTTACATGTCCAATCCACTAACATGGAAGAGGCAGGGTTTATGAGCAATACTGCTATCAAAATACTTTGGGCAAACTATTGTAACTAAACTAACCCAGATTTACATCAATTCCTTAGTAGGGTTGTCCATTCCTCAAACACTGCCATCTGATTGGCTAGAGATAACTTCCTCTGTGTTGGGACAGCGTTATGAATGGATGGTCCAGCAACTGAACACGTGACCACTACATGTGTTAACATTGCTCAGCCCTGAGGCCAGTGTTTTAAAAAAAATTATCTTCCTAAAGAATGTCTGGTTGTCTGGAGTTGAAAATGGAAATCAGAATGGAATTCTTCTTTATCCTCCTGACACCCGATTGGTGTCCAATGTAAACAGTTTGTATTGCCAAAGGTATTGCTGTCCCTCCCCTGGGGCGTTGTGGGTGGGCTGCAGTGACTGACAGTCAAGGCGGTAAACCCGTCCCATGGGGGTTGGCAGACCCTTGTATGGACATTAACAGAGACAAGCAATTAGCACGGTGAATACAAACCAGACAGCTAATTAGCACACTGCTGTTAAGCCCTCCTGTATGTAAATCAGGCCAGGCAGAAGAGCTCTCAATATTTGCAGGAGTACAGTCCTCAGACTTGAAAAAACTAAAACGGATGCAGTTGCAATTAGGAAGTTGCAGAGAGCGGAAAAAGATTATTTGTGTGTTCAAGAAAGAGAGGAATCCAAATTACAAGAGTGGGAAGAAAGACGAATGATAAACTGCGGGGTGAGAGATTAAGAAAAGAAGTTAGGTGAAAGAGGGGTTGGAAACAAAGTAGAAGAAGAACGAGAGAGAGAGAGAGAGAGAGAGAGAGAGAGAGAGAGAGAGAGAGAGAGAGAGAGAGAGAGAGACTCTTGGATGAGAGCAAATGCAGGCCAGCATGAATGTTTAACTAACAGGCTTCTAGTCGTCCTATATACTAACTAATGTAACCTTGCTGTGCATTAATAGGGGTCCAGGGTGTGTTTTAACGTATGACTGTGAACAGGTGCAGACATTTGGCTTCTTTTGATCATATAGTGTGTGTTTCTTTGTATGAGTGTGTGTGTGTGGTGAGTGGGAGGATAAGTTCAGCTGCACAGACTTGATTAAAATCCTGCCATGTGGGGAATTTTGAATAAGATCACGCTACTGCACTTGATCACTTGAAAGATGCGTCATAACACAGCATATGGGACACGCGAAACACCTAGAAGATGTGCACACACGCACAGACAAACAGGCAACTGCCACCTCCTTCGATCTTTTGTGTTTAATTACACTTCATTCGATCGAACACACTGAGCATCTCCAGATCCATATTTTCCTTTTTAAGGAGGTTGTGTTTATTATCCTACAGTCTTGTGAGATTGTTTTGATCCCTGGTTGGCCGGCGACGCCTGTCATGTCATTAGTTCATGCGTTTAGCCCCTCATCACTTCGACTCATGTTCAGTAATCTCAGCATGTCACACGCCGCTGCTTGATTGGAGCCGTGGTTTAGCAGTGACTGAGTATATGTGTGATAATGGGATTGAGCTCATGATGGTAAATCCAGGCCCATCAGCAGCTTTGGACAATTTTTAATTTTCTATCAGTGCTGCTAAGTCTGTTTGAGTGACAGGCATAAATGTCATTCGGTGATGTAGTCTACCATTGGAAGCTAGAAAACTCCATGTGTGTTCCCACTCATCATTCATTTTATTAGTATAATTATATATTTAAGACCATTTACTATGAATTAAATAACACGTATAACATTCAGACATATCAGTTGTGTTCTTAGCTAGATGAGAAATTGATAACAAATTTTAAAGCATTCAATCTACAGCTGTCACGGAGGTGCACATGCATGAAGGTCACTCTCATGCTTCACAGATTCCGATTGACAGGTAACAAGACTAAAGAGCGACAGAGAAGTTTGAAAATGAGAGAAAGAATTGCATTGCGAACTGCGGTTGAAAGAGGTCTGACTGCAGGGACTGAATTATCATCTCATCTTGTTGTTATGAGAAGGGAAAACCCGTTTAGGTTCATATGGAAGTGTGGCCAGTCTTAATTCATGGGCTCTAATTCAGAAGCAGTTAGCTTAATTTAGCATGACAAGTGAAAGCAGGAGGAAAAAAAGGACTTTGTCAAAACTTCACCTTCCAGGTTTTCTTACAATGCATCTTTTAGTGTAATCCATTTAAAACACGAGCAGTAGGCCTTAACAAAGACAAGCTGTGATTGTTGATCAATGATCTATGGCCACTTCACTGCTCCTGGCTAAGAAACGGTTTGGTATGTAGCCGCCCATAAAACCACAACTTGTCTTTTTTTGCTCTTTGGTTCTAGAATGGATTAAACAGAAATAAGTACCATTCTAGATAACTAGATTCTGCAAGGGGAAATTTTGTTACAGTTGAAAAAAATTATCTTTCCCCCTGCCTGTTGTCTGTATGAAGTAAGTTAAACTAAAACAGACAATTTGTATTTAAATGTTCATATTGCAACCTCACTACCCTGGGCCAATAAACAGTTAACTCCTTGTAAAATTCTAACCTTTCTTTACATTTAGCTTGAATTACGTAGTCTATCGTGTTAATTTGCTACTTTTTGAGATACCAGTGGTATACAATTAGTTAACTAGAGCCATGCTAGCCATTTCACTGTTTCCACGCTCTTTCCAGGCACAGATACACATGTCCAACTGTATATTAAATCGACAGAGTTGAAATGTTCTCATCTCACTCTTGTTATAAAAAAGAAGGCATATTTCGCCAATTGTCAAACTCATGCTTTAATATTAATGCTAGATTAATGCTAATGCTACAAAATTGTTCCCAACAACATTTTTGTTTTCAAAGTTTTGAGATAGTCAAGATACATATTGTTGACGATTCCCTTTCTCTGTCTAATCCTCTGTTTACGTCTGGTGCCTCTCTCCCCTGCCTCATATCTCCGCCTCCATCCCTCTTCCATCCGGTGTATTGACTCTCTGTATAGTCTGTGTGTTTACTGGGAGAGTAAACAGTTGAATGAATGTGCAGGTCACTGTCAGGGTCACTTTCCCTGCATCCTCTCCTCCCACCATCCGTCCTACGCTCCCCGCGGCCCCATCGTCCCGTCCTTCCCCTGCCCCCTGATTATGTGCTGGTAATGAGAGGTCTAGACATGCTTGATCGGGATTAAGGCCTGGGAAGGCATGCGGGTAGAGCGAGGTCAAGCAGGGAGAGGTGGCTTTAGCTCGGACACATGCACCCCTGTGGACACCAAAAGGCACAGCCAGAGGTTTTTGAGGAATGTTTAAGGGTTGAGCAGAGTGAGGGAAATCAGGAAGTAGTGGGGCTGAGCAGATGTGGCCACCATAGAAGTCCTACTTTCTGCAGTCTTGCTGTGCTGATACCGATGCTGTAGCAGGATGGTGCTTTTTTTTCTCCTGACTGGAAAAGGTGAAATCCTCTCAATTGTATTCAGGAATCTTTTGAGACATCAAATACAAAATGTCAGCATAGATAATATAAAATGTGAGATGGTATTTGCAGGGCCGCTGCTGGTGAAATCGATTATGGTGCCCCCACCCCTAACACACAAACACTTTGTTGTACAATATTTTTTAAACCACTGACATGTATTTCCCCTATCAATGTTACAATTAGTCAAGGCAACTTCACCAAGGACTTAATAGGAAAAAAACTTTCAATCAAAGAAAAGACATTTGTATAAAGTTCTTATAACATCTTTGCTGTTAACATATTGCTACAACGACCACAGTGTCAACAGGTTCGAGAGCAGTACAGTGCATCACTTTGTGCCTATTACCAGGACAGGCTTATATATTCTTCCTTTTTGTACAACAATTTTTAATGGGTATAAACACAGGTCAATGGAAATGCACTTATATGTAACAAGTCAAAAAGGCACCAGCTTGATGGTCCGAGCCAATTTTTTCCCTGACAACCACACCAGGGCTTATCATTGCCAAGATGCTGCAGTTCCACACTCTGCAATTTTTTTCTGGCATCCTGGTGAAGTAGAGGCATGTAATTGTGAGTGGCAGTAGGAAGTGAATGCTTCTGCCGCAGAAAACCCAAGCAAGCAGGCCACTGCAAAATCCTAGTGTACTCCAAAAGAATATCTTTCAACCAACATGCATGCGCTGTTTTTTTTATAATTTTACAAATGTATTAATTTGAATGTAACCTAACATGCCAGCATGTTGCTACCAGTTGTGTAGTTGTGCCTCAAGAAGAGGGTATACTCTTCTTAATTTATGTCACATATTTGTTTAAGGCCGCCTGTCCAGCAAAGGAGAAACGGTAGACCTAATGTGTTATAAACAGTGACATGTTAGACTCTTGTCTATTTTGTTCACCCAAAAATGGGCCAATAGTATTTGCCCATTGTAGTCAATGTGCCAGTCTTTTCTTCAGTAAACTGTCGCCTGGAACAGCTGATTTGTGACTGTGCCTGCCCCCTAGTATAAAGTCTGCAAAAAGCCCCTAGAATCCAATGTGAGAACACAGCAAGAGTTCCCCTATTGGATTCACTTCTAGCAAGCAGACCCAAAAATGAAACAAAAAAGAAAACAAATATCTCCTGGTGAAAAAGAGGAGCCATTCACGTAAAAGAAACAGATGAAGATGTCACGAGAGGTTGTGGTGATCAGAGCCAGCGACGGTGGCGAGGTGCTGTGAACATGATCACCTGATCTCTGCGGCGGAATTTATACTTTTCTTCCCGTCTCTGTCTGCTCCACCCGGGTGCTCCACCTATCGTCCGAACGATGTGGAGGATTCGTTTCTGTTGTGAACCCTTCTGTGCAGAGAACCTCCCGCTGCGTTGTGCATCTGTGAAAGGCAAAGAGTAAAGTGAGGACACAATTCTTTTGGACTTTACCTGCTGGTCATGTCTGAAATGGCTTTGTACTTCGCCACTGGTTCCCACCCAAGTGTGGGATTTTAGATGTAGCTCAAGATGAATAAATCTGCCTTTTGTACCTTTTATACAAAAGAGCGAGACGGAACCAACAAAGGCCCACCATGAACAGGCTTTGTAAAACAGACAATAAATTCATGTACTTTTTTCTTGCATTGAAAGATAAAATTCCAAGTAAAAAGCTCAAATATTGTTAGATTCTTCGACACAGTCATCTGCTTTCCATTTTCAGTGTATCTGACGTGCAGCCTTGACACTCTAACCCTTCCATCTCTGTGTTTATTGACTCTCCCATTTTCAGGTCCAGGCAAATGTCTTTCCATGTGTTTGAGGTACAGGACACCAGCTGTTGACACAAGTCTCTTTCAGTCACAACACATCACCAAGCGTCCAATTCCTCATCCTCACACTTCCCAGATGGAGCTGTTTATTTAGGGTCATTCCTGAGCGTGTACTGGAGGACAGGGATCCTGACACTGGGTATGTCAGGGCTGTGACTGATCATCATCCCCTTGTGTGGAATGACATGAGAAAATAACCCGCAGCAACAGGATAATTCAGAATTTCACCTTCGTCGTCATGTTTTCTTGGCACCAGGATGGTCCAGCGAGAGAGAGAGAGAGAGAGAGAGAGAGAGCTGTCCTTCTGCTCCATGGCTGACAGAACGTACAACATATCTTCTCAGGTGACCTTGAACAAAACACTGAGGGTCTAACCATTTTTGGAAATGTTGACACACTGCCACAGTGTGGGATCTCTCACTGTTGAATTCAGACTAGAATGTGAAGGGAGTTGCCATGGTTGGAATAGTTTGTAAGACACAAAGATATCACAGAAAAGGTTTTGGGGGTTTACAGTATGGAATCCATGATCAACGATCATTTTCTGTTGCTGTCTGACCTGAGAATCTCCTGCTGCATTCTTTTCTGTGAATGGCAAATTCCTGAGAGAGTCCATTCCCACCCACTCACCCAGTGTGGGAACACTTTCCAGATTTCGTGTCGGAAAAAGACTTATGTCAGCCCTGCGATACACTGTGTTCACTCCAGCTCCCCTCCATCACAGTCATTGGGGGTAAAAGGATAAGAGGCCTACACAATAGATGCATGGAGGGTTAATTGGTTAATGCAAAGGAAATAAAGGTTCCCACTGTGTAAATACAAAGCTTTTAACGATTACCTGCAGAATTAATGCAGCTCCGATATACCATGACAAAAAACTTGTGTCGAACATCCAGCTAATGGCTGTAATTAACAAGTACTTTCTGCTGTAGAACAGCTCAGCTGATGTGTAAATGGGTGTTATGGCTCACACACACACAGACCTCTGTGACAGACTCTGGATTCACACCTCATCCCCATTCACAGCTCTCTACACACACATTAACACACACACATGCACACTCACACACACACACACATATGCACGTGCAGTACACACACACACAGGGACTGTGGGACACTGAGGGAATGATAACAGAGACATGCTAATGTGTGCTAATGATGTCGTTATCTCCTGACGAGTGCAAATGGAGTGAGAGATTAACACCAACGCGGCAGAGGATGAGATGCGAGTTCACCGGCACCCGTGTGTGTGTGTGTGTGTGTGTGAGATATGTTGCAGTAGTTCGGCACATCTACAGTGTGCAAAACAGAGTGTGTGTCTTGTGTTCAAGGTTCAAGGTTCAACTTTATTGTCCCCGTGGGGAAATTTGTCTTGGGCACAGTGCATCATTGCTTTCTTAACATACACAAGAGTACAACAGAACAAAAACACAACCACAAACACAAACACAATCAGACAACCAACATTTCAACATCGAGAACATGGGGCTTGTCTTGTCAGTACTCGTGTGTGCATGATTGTCCCTCTTCAGCGACCCTGCGTCACCCTCATACACCGCCTCCTGCCTCCTGAGCATCCCATGGGAAGCCACATGCACACACAGAGCAGATGAGTGTGTGTGTGTGTTCTGCTTTCCCAACACAATGAATTGTGTTTTATCTGAACCCTCTGCTCCTCCATCTGAATCTGCGCTGAGTAGAAACATGTGCGGTGGACAAATCACAAGTTGTCCTGCTCATGTCACAAGATCTCTGACATCCGCTGGCCTCTGCACCGTGTCATTTGGTTGCCACCACAGCTGTGTGCGCTGGAGAGCCTGGCCGCTTTTAGCCCCGTACAGCCACATGCTTTCACGAGCTTGCATCATGAACACCCACACGCATGAAGGCCTACTCACTCACTCCTCTTCAGATGAAATAACTCTATCGCCCAGTGGTGAGTGTCTTAAAGAAACACAGCAGGGTTCTGGGAAATTGGTCAGCGGAGCCACTGCTCTGTTAAGAGAAGAGAGCGTCTTCACCACATTCATACGTCTAGTAAATCACGCCCGGGGCTCCCCGTGCCCCTAGAGCCAGAAGTGTTTTTCAAAACTTTACTCAGTGAAGCCTTTGCCCCTACATGAACTAACTCATCTTCTCCACTGGTATTTTTGCGAGGTTGAAATGAATAATTTATTATTTCACTAGTGCGTACTTCCTCCAGGAATGAGCCACGTGCAAGAACTCTCAAATCCGACACTGACAAAATCTCACGATTTGTCCCACCGACAAACCTTTTGTGTCTTTCCAAACCGAACTCTGACTGTATTAATGTTATCAATTTAACAGTAAACAGTGTTACAAATATATGTGTGACAGAGATGAACTTTTAGCTGTACTGACAGATATACTGTATGTTTGCTGTTCTGTACAACCAACCCATACACTTGACTTGACCTGAACTCAACTCAACTGCCACTGATACCAGCACCAGCTTCAAAATATGACGTTTGTTCGAACCTTCTGTCCCTATCACTGTTAATAGGTGTTTTACATTTGCTACAAAACATGTTACTGCATGCTAAGGAGATTATATTTTCACCCCTGTTTACTTGTTTGTCAGCAGGATTGTGGGACACCTTCTGTTTCCGCTTTCACAGGAAACATTGGTTATAACAAGTGCAATTCAGGGGAGCTCGTTTTAGGGGTCTCTGTACACTGCATTCTGGCTCACACTTACTGTAACATTAACAAATATATACATCAAAATGTCTGATATGAGAAGGTACTACGGGGCAGTGCGTAGCTGGCATAAGAAGCGGCAGATGTGTGATTTCACATCGTCTCACTAGAACGTCATCTGGAGTATCTAAGGAAAAACTCAGAAAAACCTCCTGATAATGGTCTCAGACATTTGCGTTCCCACATACAGCCTCTCTTGATGATATCAGGAGATTATCTGGAGTTCGGTTCAGGTCTGAAAGCTGCCATTATTATGTGTACACACTATTTCCCTTGAATTAGGGATGATTACTTCAATTTTGGGTGCATTTACTTATGGTCTGACCTCTGAATAAAGAAACTACACTTGTTCCAAACCATATAACCTATTTCCTTTTTGTTACCCTTCAGGGCTTTGCTGTGTGAATACAAGAGAGCCGGAAATGACAGTCACTTGTAGGATTGTGTTTCCACACCCTGCGACTGTTGCAAGCTGCTTGTTCTCGAGGGGAACATCGAAATCACTGCGAACGATGGATGAGCACGCGGCCGCTCACCTGAAACGGTTCCAAAAATAAACCCTTCGTGCATCAGCTGCTGTGACTTGTTACCATTTAACAGCTCACTTTCCCCCCACTACTCTTGGCGCGCTGTCAGGACTGTCACTCCACCCTGATGTCTATATTCTCCCTCTACGTCCTCTCCCACCCTCCCCTGTCATCCGCCTGATGAATTCGGTCCGTCAGACCCTCTATCTCTGCCTTTTTTCTCCCCCCCCCTCGTTCCAACGCTTTCTCCATCATTTATGGCCTATTCCTGTGCTGTTGTATGCAGGCTGAGGGGTAGGCTTGGTCGGGGGGTGGGGGGAGGGGCGATGGTTGGATGCACGTTTTCAAGCCAACTGAAATATTCATGTGTGTGTGCCTGTGTCTCTGTGAGAGAGCGACTTCACGTGTACCCCTCCTCGCTCTGTGTATGTGCATGTGCGTCTATTCACGTCTGCTGCGTGAAGCAGAGTTCTGCATGTTGATATGTGTACTTTTTCTCCACGAGTGTGCGTGTGTGGCATTTTTCTTTCATTTCTTTTCTTTTTTTTAATATAATTTTTGTTATGCCAGGTGATGCGTAAAGCCCTGTCGTTGGATTCAGCTCCCAAAATAAGACTTGGCACATCAATTACCCATGAGCTGCTCTGCCCGCGCTCACACAACCCACCGAGAAGAAGGACTTAGGAGAACATGCCTGCCTTACTCACCATAATGATATGCAGTGCTCTCTGCTGAGAACTATCCACCCCTCAGCCCCGTGTTCTGTCTTCAAATGTAAATTCAGAAGCAGCGGTTGAGCATGTTGAAACGAGGCAGAATGAGGTCGATTCTGGGGACGTTCATTCATTCAAGAGAAAACTATAGTTTCAAGCATCGAAACGAGAATACACGTACACAGGCACATTTGTCATTACAGTGCATTCAATCGGTGCTTTTTTCATGTGAAGTCAATTGCATTTCTTTCACTGAAAACCCGGTGATACAGTGAGTGGATTGCTCGTCTTTTATTGGCTTTCAGTCTCCCTGTGTTACCCACATGGCTTTTCACAGAGCTGTCAACCGTGAGTTCACCCTTTTCTCTATCTTTGCCCCATCTCCGCGTCCTCCGAGGTTTACAGACCAGCTGATCCCCTTTTTTATTCATCCCCTCGCTCTCTCTCTCTCTCTCTCTCTCTCTCTGAGTGTGGTGGTGTAGTGCGTGCGAGTTGAGAGCGGTGGCGGTAAATGAGCGGTTTGTGCGATTTTGATATCTTTATTGATAATTCTGATTATAGTTATATAGTGTATTGTTGGTTATAGTGTTGGTGGTGTTGCGGTGTACACGGAGGAGGTGTTAGGTGGTGTGTGTGTTTGCAGTGTGCGCGCCGCGGGCCGGCATGCTAAACGCCATGGACCTCGCCAGGTTAACCCGGAAGCACGGTATTAAGATCGCTCCTGCGTTCCCGTGCTCCGTGGAGGAGTGTAGTCTGGCCGTGGGGAGGGTGGTCGGCAACAACAGCGTGAAGTCCGCTGCGAGGATGAACAACGCGGTTGTCATTTTTCTGGACAGCGTAGAGAAGGTGAACACGGTGGTGGCGAACGGGATTGAAGTGAACGACACGTTCGTGTCTGTTCTGCCTCTCGCCACACCGGCGGTAAAAGTGACTCTGTCTAACGTCCCTCCGTTCATAAGAGATGAGACGTTGTTGAGAGAATTAGCGAGACATGGTAAGATCGCGTCTCAGGTTAAAAAAGTGTCCTCAGGGTGCAAGTCCCCGCTGTTAAAACACGTGGTGTCCCACAGAAGACATCTGTTCATGATTCTTAATAATAGGACTGAGGATCTGAACCTGGTGTTCAAGATAAGGGTGGAGGAGTTTGATTATGTGATTTTTGTGTCTTCAAACAATACAAAGTGTTTCAGCTGTGGGAAAGAAGGACACCAAGCAAAAGGGTGTCCTCAGAGAAATAAGACAGCTGACACTCAGGAACAACAGGAGGGGACAGGGGGGGGTTCAGCAGGAGCGGCAGGTGAGTGAGGAGGGACAGGAGAGGACAAGTGGAGTCCAACAGGAGGCTCAGGTTAATGAGGAGGGGACAGGGGAGATCCCAAAGGAGGTTCAGTTGAATGAGGAGAAGACCGTGGAGATCCCAAAGGAGGTTCAGTTGAATGAGGAGGGACAAGAGGGGACAGAGGTGGTCCAACAGGCAGAGCAGGTGAGCAAGGAAAGACAGGAGGAGACAGGAGAGGTCCAGTAGACCGTTCAGGTGAGTGAAGAAAGACAAGAGGGGACAGAGGTGGTCTGAACTCAGACAGACGCAGAAAAAAAACACCTATTGGCATGCAACTGCCCCGCCTCCAATTTTCCCAGCCCTCTCGTTCATCCCTCTCTGTTTCCCTCGACCTCCAACCCCTCTACTGTCATTCTACCCTCCTGTCACCCCTTCCCTAGCTTCACCAACTCCCCCTCCAACCCCCCACCCACCCATGCTGAGTCGACCGGAGGCAGCAGCCAGTACATGTATAGCCGGTTGCTATGTGGGCACCATGACAACCGTCATGAATTCGACATGGCGCTCACGTATCCAGAAGGATGTGAGCCTGTGTGTGTGGATCCAGCGCTTCAAATGGCGCTCACGTATCTAGGGGATGAAACTCCCGGGGGGGAGGTTGGTATAGATTTAGACTTTTTTTCCCCTATTTTCATAGAGTGTAATATATATATATATATATATATATCAATGTGTGTGGGTGTGTGTGTGTGTGCGCTATAATGTCTGCACTTTCATGTATCCTAAGACCGGACATAACCCTTGACGCACAGACAGCAGGGGCCGTTATTTTCTCGCATTGGATTTGACAGATGAATGTCCACCACAATTTCTTTTAATATCCCCTATTCACTCACATTTTATCCCACTCATTTGTATCATACATTAGTGTAAAAAAGATAACCCTGAGCAATACAGCTCTATTAAATCAGATATTACCTCACATAAAAACATATCATCCTATCGTAAGGTGAAAATGAACAAGGATCCCTGTGGGAGACGCAGCAGGATGTTAATACAGCGTTTCGGAATGTGCCAGAGGCTTTATTTCTAATTTAAAGAAAGATGTTCACTGCACCTGCTGCTGTTTGAACGCAGCTTTTTGACACCTGGGTTTGGTGAACCATGATATTTTCCAAAATAATACAATTCCACTCTCTGCAGTGACTGAAAATAGACCAGGCTCCAACAGCCCTGCTCATTTTGTTATAGCTGTTCTCTCAGCATCTCTGTGACTCTATACTATCATTCACAATCTCTAACTTCCATTGACCTGTTGAAAATATATATTTTTGAATCACAGTAAAACCCTTGCACTGTAAATGCATCACGTGAATGCTAACACTGTAAAACCATACTCACAGAGGGTGTGAACTTCTTCCCACAAGCTGTTTTCAGACATGTAGTCCTACGGATGTCCACAAGTGGGTCTGGACTTTCTCCGGAGTTTGTCTTTCACACATGAACAACGCAACAGAAATTCCGCTGTAGAGATTTGTTTCTGTTTGCAGCACATAAACACCAGTGCTGCTCCTCATCACCAAAAAACTCTTGACATTTCATCATTTTTTGTGTAAGGCCCCGCATTTTCATCCTGAGATATTTGTTAGCTTTCAGTTTTGCATGTTAGCAGCGTCATCAACACATAGCGACTCATCCATAGGATCTCCTGCTGTGTTCTCAACTCAGGTCTGTTTCTACTACGGGGCTGGCAGGAGAAACTGTGGAGAATGTCCTGAGCCTGTCATTCGGATGTTTGCGTTCACACATACTTTACAAGAGATCATCTGGAATTCAGTGCATGTCTGAAAGCAGCTTTAGAGAATCATAACCAGTGATAATCTTTGTACCTTTTGCCCTATTTCTTATTATTTATGATCCTGGGAAAAACAGCTATGCCCCATTACAAGTGCCAAAGTGTCCTCGGGCAAAATACCTAACCCCAAATTGCCCCTGACGGCTGTGCGGACAGTGTGATAGAGAAAGTGCTACACACATGCACTGTATGAATGTGTGTGTGAATGGTAAAATGTCACCGTAAAGAGCTTTGAGTGGTTTTCAAGACTAGAAAAGTGCTGTTTGAATACAGACCAATTACCATTTATAATAGGAAGCTGAATAAATGTGTAACTTTTTTTTTGCAGACCCCTGTAAAACATTATGATGAATGATTTGCTGTTTACAACCATGTCCTTACCTTTGAATGATGACCTCTCCTTTAGTCATTCAGGACTATTTGCCTGTCTGATAATGGAAGCGTAATTGGTTGTATGAGTCAGCCTTGAATGAAGCAGTCGTTAATGGTCCATCACTCAGACAGAAATGTTTCTTACAATCAGCTTTAATGCATCTTAAAAGGAGCGCCCAGGAATATCTGATCACTGCATCAAAACAACAACATATTTTAAAAGAGCACATCGGGGGAAACATCGAGGAAGTAGCCCAAACCTAGCCAGACCAGTACGGATGGGTACAGACTGTTTGGGAGCAGTACTGACCAGTACAGACCAGTCAGTCTCATTAAACAGCGGCCATATTCAGAGCAGCTCAGGCTGGGTATCAACTGTGCTGCTGCTTTACTGTAATCTGTCTTTATGCCAGGCCTGCCAACAAGGGCACTTTGTGTGCCACCCCGTCCACATGCCCCTCTTACCAGCACAGCCAGCAAATGGGTCTGGCCAGGATTAACACAAACACACACACACACACACACATTGATACACTCAAGCAAACACATAACCAACCACACACCAATTTGCGCAGCTCTCCTTTTGGTTTTTGCATTGACTTCCTTTCAATGTGGACAGCCTAACCAAAACCTTATCCCTAACCTTAATCAAGACCATTTTATGACTAACCCTAACCTTAACCTAACTACAGTTCATTCACAGCTTACCACTACCCTCAAGCAGGTTCCACCAGAACCGGACCTTGGTCCCCATGAGGTCTACAGTCCTGACAAGCTCATGCTGGAAGAGATCCCAAAGAGTTTATAAACAAGTACGTAACATACCAAATAACGTTGGCATCGATATCCCATGAGTTCATACATGCCTATTTTCACAGGCTCACTCGTGATCATACACACCCGCCCACACATTTTCACACAATGTTTTGCAACATCGATGCCCATGAGGAAACGGAGGATACAGTTTGGAGGTTGGAGGCCTCGCGCTCTAATTATAAATATCTCTCTCCTTAGCGGCGTTATGTAAGTTGTCAAGATGGAACGATATGCGCAGAATACAACGTAACACAGGCAATAAAACGACAAGCAGATCTTTTCGTCTAGTTCACGTGCAGAGAGCCTGGCTGATGGACGATGTTCAACCACATGTTTGTCCCATGGGATTGGCAGAGCACACATATATTTTGATATGCAACCTTCATGGATGTGATTGAGATCGCCTCCACATAAGGTTGCACCAGCTTTATTGATTTCAATTTGCTACCTCGTAAACCTCTATGTGGGCGTGGAGATATAAAGTTCTTGCATATTTGAGTATTGCTGCACTCAAACCATCAACAACACCTCACACACTCCTTCCCCGCTCCACTGACAGCAGCATCTGATCAAGTCTTAAGACTTCAGGAAAAGTCCATGAACTCACCGCCCCTCTCACCTCACTTTATTCACGAGCACACATGCTGTGTATGCGTGTGTAGAAAGTGAAGTGCCTTTGGGTTTGCTTTGTCATTATCCGGTGACAAATGACCTTGTGAGTTGCTGCTACATTAAAATGGAATGTGTTTCTCAAAGCTGCAGGGAATAGACCCTGCAAGCGTCAGTCAAGGCTGAGGAAGTTTAGACGAAGTGGAGACACACACACACACACACACGCACACTCCCAGTGCTCTAACACTTGACGGTTAACTTCATATTTTTTCAGTGCAGGTCCCTGTGAAAATGTAGTCTTACTTTTCTTTGCCTTGTGCCTCCTGTTGAATTTCATTTGAATATTTCTTTGTCCCCTTGAAGCCAGTCCTTCTCTTCAGTAATGCAACTCTTATATGCTTCTCGCCTTTTCAACCTTTTATTCGTTTTGAACCTAAACGTAAATTCAAACGATCCTTGACCGCACCAACCTCCTTAAATCTAATCAAATTTACTCAAGATTCACCTGAATCTTAAAACTGTGTTTTGCAGTCAAGGATACTGAGTGAAGACCAAGAGTTATGTGTAAGTTCCACAGGCAGGAGTCAACAAAACTCAGTGTGTTTTCAGGGCGTTCTGAGCAGGGAATTTATGGAATTTGCCAAAACAAATTAGGGATAGGGATGTACAATACGTGGGACACTTGTAGGCATTTAACATTATAGCAAAACTGCCTAGAAATGTCCCGACCAATCAGAATGAGCCGGACACTTCTAGGCAAAAAGCCTAGAAATGTCCCACTCTTGTTGTTAGGGATCTTCAATACTTGGGACACTTGTAGGAACTTGTCTTTATAGCAAAATGCCTTGAATTGTCCCACACTTGTGATTAGGGATGTACAATACGTGGGACACTTGTAGGCACTTAAGATTATAGCAAAAATGCCTAGAAATGTCCTGACCAATCAGAAGGAGACAGACACTTGTAGGCACTTATCATAGCAGCAAACTGCCTAGAATATCAGATTTAGGAAATAGTATGACGGCACTCTGACAAGACATGTGTCTGATGAGTGCAAATGTCTGTGCAAAATGTCAGCGGTCTATCTTCCCATTCATGGTCCTCATTACTTGTTTGTGTCTCTTTATGCCAAACCTGTGCCGCTATGCTCAGAAGGCTTCCATTGTTTTTTGGTTTCCCTTCAGCCCCTCTTACCGAGCCTGGTGAGTGTCAGAACAAGGGTCAGGGATCAGTGCACAGGAGAACTGGCACCTAATGGTGCCAAAGGCTGGATAAACACTCCTAAGATTTCCAGGAGATTTCTAGAAAGTTGCCATCCCAGCTAAATTTTTCTAGGTCGTGTGGGAGAGAGAGAGAGAGAGAGAGAGAGAGAGAGAGAGAGAGAGAGAGGAGAGAGAGTGAGAGGAGAGAGAGAGAGAGAGAGAGAGAGAGAGAGAGAGAGAGAGAGACACACTCAGGGCAAAATCTATGATACTGGATTGTTCCAACTGATCACCTGATTAGCCCCCCTGGAGCTCTATCTGAAAACTCTTACCCGGACTGTCTTTCCAGTGTAAATTAGATTATTCTTATTAAGCTCTGCTCTTGAGCTGTAGTCCTTTTCCTACCTGTTTCCTCCGCTTATTCACTCCTTTTCTGCAGCAAACTCTATTTCTGTCCAGATTATTTTCTTTACATCAGCGGTTCCCATCCTGAGGGCCAGGATTCCTCAAGTGGGTCAGTCAAAAGTCACAGGATGATAAAATGGATAGGCAGAAATAATAATAACTACTTTACATTAGTTTACATTGATTATTCCTTCTATTAATCCTGGAATTATTGCTCTGCAACAGGTCCAGATTCCTGAATTGCGATCCATTTCTTATTTGTTCAGGATCCAAATGGCAAACAAGTGATTTGCAACAGATATGAACTAAGAATTCGATTGTACAAGTGAATTATATGCTGCCGTATTGACTCATTGTGATCAATTGTGTTAATCTATAAAAAAGGGAATGTGCAGTATGAAGGAAGAGGAAAAATGGAAGACCCTTTCGGCAAAAGACCGCCAGGGGTCTTATCCACCATATGTGAGAGGAAAGATGCCTTAGGAGTCTCAGTGTGTTTCTGTGAGTTGTAATACATTTTTCCCTGTAAGAACTCATGTGAGTTTCAGATCTTTTATGAGCGGTTCAGCATTTAAAAGATAGATGTTAAGTTTTTGTGTGTTTGAAGATGGGTGTCGGATTTTGTGGTACAAACAGGGTAATGTTGCCACACACTCTTAG
This sequence comes from Pseudopleuronectes americanus, assembly GCA_038501795.1. Lineage (NCBI taxonomy): Eukaryota > Metazoa > Chordata > Actinopteri > Pleuronectiformes > Pleuronectidae > Pseudopleuronectes > Pseudopleuronectes americanus. The sequence goes on along the minus strand of CM076731.1, from coordinate 14,893,408 downwards.
TGCAGATTCAACTCACAGTAGTGACTGAGTGTTAATGTCAGTTTTCCAAAATAAACTCTGCAAATACAGCAGTAATAGGCATTGCTGACAGGTGGAGAGCTGAGCAGCAGCTGAGTGTCCTCATTCTGACTGTGATCCCATTTCCATGCAGGTCACAGAGTTACGAAAACCACATGTTCTCCGCTCCAAAGATATTTGATTTTCAATGAGGAGGAATCTAAATTATGTTGTCTTTACTCCGCCTTCTACTTCCTTCCAAGAGAAGGCCGCACAAAAATATGCAGGGGGATTTCATGAAAGCAAAACAAAAACAGTGTCTGTCTGGTGGTTCCCGCTGCCAAGACCTACAGCCACAGAGCTAGTGCTGCAGCACAGCCAGCGGTGTGTGTGTGTGTGTGTGTGTGTGTGTGTGTGTGTGTGTGTGAGAGAGAGAGGGAGTGACAGACAGGACAGGTTTTTAACTTTATTCTGGTAACTCTACATTTTCTTACAGCAATCACCGGCCACTGATGGTGAAACTGACCATTGAATTTGGGAAATAAAAAAATGTCAAGAATGCTCTCATACCAGAAGTAAAGAAAAGCATTGACATCTCTGAACAAAAACAGCCTTTCAACGGATTCGCAGATTTAATCTGACAACTAATTGATTTTTAGTTGAAAAATCCATTTAGATTTGCTTTCCAAAAATTTACCGCAAATTTACTTCCATGAATGTTCTTGTTGTTTGACCATTAATATATTTCAGTCAGACAACTCATGTTTTAACGTTGTAAACATGTTAGTGTTTCACTTTTAGGTTCCGACTCAATCACTCCCCCCCGATATGATTACATAGATATGACGGGAATGATGGGCAATTACTTGTATCCCCCCCCCACCCCCCTGTCGGAGCATACAGGTGGATGCTGGGCCGGTGGAGGGGCTGAAGCAACTGGCACCAGTACTGATGCAGCAGTGGGGCAGGCAAAGGGACTGATGGGAAAATGTATCTGCTTAAATAGTTTAATAAGGTGAGTGTGTATTATAGATGATTGTGGAGAGTGAGTTATGTCACAGGCGTCGCTCAACCCCATCATAAGAAGTGAATAAATCTTGTGAATGTCATTTTGCGAAATATGCTCATACAGATGATTGATAGAGAACTTAAGTTCATGGAACCTCAAGCTTCTGTTCCATATAGTTCAAAATTGCATTGAGGCTTTTAATAACGTTATAAAATCCAAACCAAGAACTGAACCTTTGTGTGTCGCTCGCTTTAGAAATAAGCAATTTAATATTGTTGTTTATCTAATATTTTTAGTTTTAGAGGACTTTGAATAAACATAATTCTACATAGACCTTGTTATTAATGGACTAGTTGTCATGGCATTACAAAAGAGGCTCCCTTTGCGCTCTGCAGCCTCTCACAGCTCTTGTGACTTTCACCGGATGCATGTTGTTTAATGTCACAAATTCCTCCGTGACGTCACAGTTGGCCTTGTAGACATCGTCGCCCCCGGATCCTATTGCATTGAAAGTGGTTTTCCCGATTCTGTCCTGTATTTCTGCATCTCTTCTCTTTTCAGCCTGTGGACTGCGTTCATAAGCGAACATTTTTATATGTCCCACCATCGTGAGCCGTAACGTAGCAACACTGTCACTCATGCGTCTCATTGGTTGTGACGTGTAGCAATGGGAAGTGCAGTCTGTGTTTTGGGAAGTGAAACAGGCATAGCGGAGCAGGAGAGTTTCCCATATCTATGTCACACAAGTCGCCCATTGTCACCAAATACGGAACAATTTGGAAGGTTGGCAACACTAGCTTGTTCCCTTTTTCCATTTAATGCTAAGCTAGGATAACTGGTTTCAGACGGCACAATCCCGGAGCCCATCGGCTATCGATATAAGTAGAATGAGCCTATGGGGGCGGTGGCTAACATTTTGGCTTCAGGTGTAGACAGCAGATATCCGGGGCCCAAACTTTCCACCCCCTGTACAATGTTTACAGCCAGACTAGTTTCTTTAATCACATGAGTCGAACGTTTCTCCACACAAAACACAACTTTATGTTGATGTTCTTGGTCCAGACAATATTTTAGTTAATCTCTTACAACAGCAAATGTAGATAAATTGAAAAATGGATAGCATATGTATTAGAGTTGATGTGTTTGACCTCTGTAGCTTGTCTCTTTACCTGCGGGCCACCAAAGCCTGCTGGGTGTGATGGGATGTGATTGGTCAAACCAGAAACAGAAACCAAACAACTTCCCTCTCTACAGATTCTGTGTATTCTCATGCAGAATCTGATTATAAAGGTTACAGGATGTACACCTTTATGATCATATAAATATAAAAGTGGAATAAATTGTCTCATCAAACTCTCAACGATTAAGTGAGTAAGTTTTTCCAGTGTCTTTCTTAGTTTTGGAGTTCAGGAAGTAATCCGTTTTTGTCCGATTCTTAAGCGCAGTTATTGTTTCACCAAGCAGACTCTTCATGTAAGTCTGTGTCCGGATAAGGTTTCACATAATAAAATCAGTTATACATTCTTAGATGTTTTTTTGTTTCAATGGAATAAAGAGTCAAGTGACAAGGCCAATACTATTCAAAGAAGAGGGGAGTGGAACATAATGATCCATGTCAGTCAGATGATCTGTGAAAAATTACAAATATCCAGAGGGCAGACTGAGATGCCTTTAATTAGTAAACGGAACATACAGTATATTTTGGTAGATAATAAAAAACTTCTCTTTAACACATCATGGACTTGAAGCTTTGGTTTTAACCACAGAGACTGAATGTGCTCAGAGTGGTCAGACGGGAATTGAGCCTCGGACTCTGGCTGATCTGGGATTTTTGTCACGACCAGAGCTATTGGATGAGTCAAGTTTGCTGTCATACGGTTTGAGTGACACTGTTTATATGTTGGTGAAGCAGCAGTGACGAGCATGTGGCAGTAAGTCAGCAGTCAGGGGGTAGCTTGGCTGCCGAGTGGTACAATTTCTGATTCTGATTGGTAGCAGGGGTCATGGAGTTTGAATGTTCTCCCGGTGTTTGTTTAGGGTTTCAACGGCTTCCTCCCACAGACCAGAGACATGCAGATTGGGGTTAGGTTAATTGGAGACTCTAAATTGGCCATAGGTGTGAATGTGCGTTTGAATAGTTGTCCGCCCATGCGATATACTGGTGACCTGTCCAGGGTGTAACCACCTCTCGTCCATGTTACCTTCAATAGATGGTATATCACACCACACAGGAGTCCTGCTGTCGTGAAAACAAAACATAATACAAGTAGTGGTGTCAATGGAGACATTTTAAGATGAGTCCAGCGATTAGCACATAATCAAAGGAGAATGAATAAGTTCACTTGAAGTTGAAAAATATAGTGGTCTAAAATGGGAGGTCAATGAATTCAACATGATAGTGATTGATAGAATTTTGTGTATTACCTACCATGTTAAGTTAAACCACCAGGTGCCTAAGAGGCCGCTCCCATTAACACACTTATTTAAAGATCCCAATGAAGAAGATGGACTGAGATACTTTCCTGCTAACAATTGATGTTTGCGGAACCAAAATATGACTTAAAATCATCCACTCTAAATTCAGGAAAACATATTTTTTGTACATCTCAGTAATCTGGTGATCACACTACCTGGACATAACTTGTACAACAGCCCTGGAGCACATACACAGCCATTTTCTTTATACAAAAAACAAGAAAATAGGTGAGCAAAAGAGTTTGCTTTTGGATTTCTTATGGTATTTAATTTGGTTGCAAAGAGTAGTCTGCACGCTACATGCACTCAAGGGACAAATGTTCTTATTCAGATTGGCAAAATGCAAAATATCACCTTGAGGAATGTAAGTGGAACCATTCTTTGGATTTGAGTCGTAACACAAAGTGGAGTAGGTCGGAATAATCAAAGCCTTTTTCTGGTAACGCTTTTTCTTCTTTGTTTAGTTTAGTTTAATTAATTTACATTGAGCAGTTGTTGCCAAAGAAAGTAAACAGGGTTTCCAAGACTTTATCTTCAAAAAACAACACGTCCAGTCAAGCTGAAGAGGCACAAATGCACTCCACCGTTCGATGCCGTCCCTGCTTCCTCTACAGATGCACCGTGTCGACTTGACGCCCATGACACGCATAGCACTTATTCAAATTATACATCAGTCAGCTGGATTCAATGGCTAGGTAGCAGGCAGAGGAGTGAAGCGCTGAGAGCTCTTGGAGGGTTTCAATGGCACAGCGACGAGAAAAAAACTGGGTCACTGGGAAAGAGAGCGAGGCTATGGAAACCCTGCTGTCTCCATGGCAACCGCAGTGTTGACACAGCTATTACCCTCTCGTCTCAGCAAATACTCCACGATAAGAAAGCAGCGTGTTCTACTGTATGCAGGGATGGAGAATAAAATACTCTGAAAGCGTGGCTAATTCTCTGTTCCTGCCTCCCTGAAGAAGAGCGGCTCATCTTCATCCTTTTAGATTTTGGTGAAAAAATGTGAGTCAGTCCACCATGCAGCATGTGCAATTGAATGCATCACGTTCAATGTGAAAGCAACAATTCCTGTGTCCGTGTTTTGGGAGCAGTTAATCCGGTCTCTGGCAGGATCATGGCCTTTTCAAAGGATTGGCTTTGGGAAAACGTGTTTTCATCAATTATTACTGAGGCACGGAACAGTGAAGCTGCTCATTTTACCATTGGAAGGACGACTCCGCTACAATATGTGTTGTGTAATTTCTTCTTGGCTCTGGATGAGCTATGCTCAAATTTGACAGCCCCAGTGATTTCATCAGGGTCATCGGGCCTGGGCCATAAGATTAAAAACGATATAATCTGCATCTGCCTTAGAATGATTTAGAGTTTGAATAATCTGGGCATTTGCCAAACAAGGGTTCTAAAAGGTTCAGTAAATTTGCATCTGTAAGGAGAGAATTCAAATGATTTGGAAAATACACTCATTTTATGTCATGGAAAGTTAAATGAGAAAATGTGTATTACTTTCAGTGGCAGAGTCGTCTCACACTCTGAAGGAACACACACATTCAAGAGCCATAAGAGTCAGGCTGACTGTTTAGATTAGTCTTTATGCTAAGGTAACCCTATCCAGGCTGCTAATCCATATTCAATGGAGAGATGTAAGTGTCGTCAGTCTTTTTATCTAACTCTTGAAAAGAAAGCAAATAAACATACTTCCTATAATGTTCTGGCAGGATGAAGAAAATGAGTGCATAGTGGCTAAAACTGTTGCTTAGTTCAGATATTTATATTTTTATAGATATATCTTTATATAGATATATATATATATATATACAAGCATTTATATATACATATATACACACTTCTCTTTAACAGTTTATTTTATCAGTGCAGTACATATAAACATTGCTCAAGCTGCTGGAAAATGGACTCAGGACAGAACTATCATTTAATTGATCTCCAAGGGGGGGAAGATAGCGCTGCCCTCAAACACACATAAACCCACACACACATTTGTATGAAAAAATACAGCCAAACATATCACATGATGTACACACAAACACTACACACTGAGGATTTAAATAAAAATTCTCCATTCGTAACTGCCAGAATGTTGTGTGACATGTCAACACAAACAGTGAAGTTCACCTCCTGATCTCTTACTAAGCAAGTGAGGGGGTTGCTGTGTGTGTGTGTGTGTGTGTGTGTGTGTGTGTGTGTGTGTGTGTGTGTGTGTGTGTGTGTGTGTGTGTGTGTGTGTGTGTGTGTGTGTGTGTGTGTGTGTGTGTGTGTGTGTGTGTGTGTGTGTGTAATATGCAGGTCACTGGTCACAGAAGAGGGTGAATCTGGCTGGACTTGATTGAAACTGGCGGTTAATTCCAGGGCTTCCCACTGAGATTAGAGAAGAGGAAGAGAGTGACAGAGCAAGAGGGAGAAAGAGAAAGAGAGAGGGGGAGGGAGAGAGAGAGAGAGAGAGAGATGAGACCTAATGAATTGGCAATAGCTTGTCTGTCTCCGTGCCTGTTAACAGGAGGCAAAGTGTGTATGAGTGTGTGAAAGAGGGAGAGAGGGGGAGAACATGATATATGAAAAACAGCACAAAGAGGGAGAAGGAAACAGATTTTGTCTCGGTGATAACAACACAGCTGTGTCTACTGAGAAGATCAGCCTTCATATGTTTTTACTTACAACACTGCAGGATAAGGCTAATGTAGACCAGCTAGTTGTATTATAAGCTAAAAGGTTGGTACCATCTCAAATTAAGTCGGGTTTCATGTTTTTTCATTACATAACAACAGATTTTTTGTCGCATGGCCCCAATATAACGTGCAAATTTAGGCCTTTGCCAGAAAGATGTGCCCTGAAATAACTGTTTTCAGGGTAAATTTAACCAGAACCCATCTGACACCAGAACCAAATCTTCATTATGGTACCGTTCCTAAGACCCAACTCCTCATGAAACCAAATTTAAATCTTCTAGATATAGATTTTGATCTGGGTCACCACCAAATGTAACACTCATACATATCAGCCCCTAAATATGTCAGATAACTTTCATTAAGATCCACAAATCTTTCCTTGGTGAAAAGGTCACAACACAAAACAAAGTGGTAACAAATTATTGCTCTTATTCGCCTCTTTGTCAGGATCCATCAATAAGTTTAAAGGGTTCCTTCTTGACCCATCATCCAAACATTCACCAAGTTTCATGTTTATATGCGTTCAGCATGTGGAAAACCCCCAACAAGAGGCAGAGGGCTCTAAGCGTGGATGTCCCCCTTAATATGATTTATACTTCCACAAATCAAATATAATACTCATTTGTGGTTGTGGTAGTTACACCAATAACCTTAGCTCCCGACTCTGAGTTACGGCTCAGCTGTCTTTACCTTCAGTTTCACACGGACACAATCATTTAGAACAGCAAAGAAACACCTACATCATAATTAATCCACACCTTCCAGCCAATCAGAGTGCAGCACTTTTTAGCGATAGCAGGAGAGGTTTCAATGCAGCTGGGCAAAGCAATGCTGAGTTTTTCTGACTGCGTTTACCTGTTGAGAGAAGGATGAAGGAAGATGTAGTGTAAATAGATTGAAGGAAGAAAGGAGCCTTGGCCTGATACTGGAACAGAGTTGGAAAGGTGGTGTGTGTTAGTGTGTGTGTGTGTCTGTGTCGAAAGTGCACTGTGCATTCATTGTCGATAATATCCCAGTGAAGGCTCAATCAGTATGGCCTATTATGTCCCTGAGGACAATACATTGAATGTGTTGATGCCGTCACTGCGTGTGTTTGTGCCTGTGCGTTTATGCACATCTCATCATGTATAAACAAACATACGTGTGACATGACTTACCTATACAGTGTTTATGCATAAAATGTAAATGAATGCCCATGTCAATTATTGTATGTTTGTAGAGTCATGATTAAGAACGTGCGTGTGTGTGTGTCTGTGTGTGTGTGGGTATGTTTTAATATTCAACACTGATGAATGTCAGCTTTGGTGGCAGTGATGATTTTAAACTAAACCTAGATCAGCTTCATACTGTGTTAATATCAAGGTGAATATATTTATATTATATATACAGTACATACATATATGGCAATGTCAAACCCAAGATTTGTGTTTTGTTAAAAAATAGAAAGTCAGAGACTATATTTGCAGCGGAAAAATAATAAAATGTAAACAAATGCTTGCCAGAAAACAGTAGTGGCCATTTGTGCGTCATCTTTTTCATGTCCCACGTCATGTGTGTTATTGTTGGCCTGCTTTTACCCAGGTTTCCCATTACCCTCCCTTATCCTGATTGTGAAAAATTCATGCATCTTCTCGACAAAGAGCTGAGAATGATTAAACATTCAGATTCCAGCTTTGAAATGGAGGTAATCTTTGAGAACATTCTTCTTATTATTCTCCTCAGGGAGCTCGGTGTTGAACTTCTCCTGGTTGGTTGTTTGACGTTGGGAGACCTTGTGAAAGGAATATTTGAGCTTCTCCAGCTTTTCTTGGAGAAAATTCTTCTTTTTCTTTTTCTTCTTCTTCTTCAATTCCTCCTGGTTGTTGGAATGACTTTGGCAGCCCTCCTGATCAGAAGCTTTGAACTTCTCCAGCTTTTCTTGGAGAATGTGATTCTTCTTCTTCTCCTCTTGGAGCTCGGTTTTTAACTTCTCCTGGTTGTTTGAATTACTTTGGCAGGCCTCCTGATAAGAAGCTTTGAGCTTCTCAAGCTCTTCTTGGACAATGTTCTTTTTCATCTTCTCCTCCTGGAGATCGCTGTTGAACTCCTCCTGGTTGGTTGTATGACCTTTGCAGACCTTGTGATGAGAAGTTTTGAGCTCCTGCAGCTCTTCTTGGAGTTGGTTATTTTTCGTCTTTTCGTCTTGGAACTTGGTGTTAAACATCTCCTGGTTTGTTGTGTGACTTTGGCAGACCTCGTGATGAGAAGTTTTGAGCTTCTCCACCTATTCTTGGAGAATGTTCTTCTTCCTCTTCTCCTCCTGGAGCTCGCTGTTTAACTTCTCCTGGTTGTTTGCATGACTTTGACAGACCTTGTGATAAGAAGCTTTGATCTTCTCCAGCTCCTCTTGGAGAATGTTCTTCTTCATCTTCTCCTCCTGGAGATCGCTGTTTAACTCATCCTGGTTGGTTGTATAACTTTGGCAGACCTCGTGATAGGAAGCTTTGAGCTTCTCCAGCTCTTCTTTGAAATCGTTCTTCTTCTTCTTCTCCTCCTGGAGCTGGGTTTTCAACTTCTCCTGGTTGGTTGTATGACTTTGGCAGACCTTGTGAGAAGAAGCTTTGAGCTTCTGAAGCTCTTCTTGGACAATGTTATTTTTCATCTTCTCCTCCTGGAGATCGCTGTAGAGAATGTTCTTATTCATCTTCTCCTGAAAAAGCTCTTGTTTGTGCTCCTCCAACTCTTGGCTCAGTTGGAGCCTCCAGTGGTGCTCTGTACTAAAGTTGGCCTTCTCCTTGGCAAGCAGGTCTAGGATGTAGCTTATTTGTTGAGACATACAAAGAGAGTTCTGCAGAATCGTTGCTGGGTCTTGACTAGTCACGTTTTGGGGAAAAGAACCTTCCATCACTTGTTTAAACTATTTGTTTGAAATAGAAAGTTAGAGTTATTCTGGACTTTTTGTGTTTATGTGTGTGTGTACACGTGCACACAGAATTAGGGAACAGGGAGCCGGGGCACAAAATGGGTTGACAGAAAAAGAGAAGGACAGGGAAATGGAGAGATGGTGTGTGAGTAAAAAAAGACGAGCGGTCCTGTGAGAAGCAAGAACTGACTTGAACTTTTCCAGCTCCAGTGATAAGGAGTGAAGTGGACAGGGAGAAGAAAAGAGATGCTGAACTCACACATCACACACTTTCTCCTGCTTTGTGGGGACAGTGGCGGATACACGGACGACACAGGGCAACACATATGTCATACACAGCGACACCTGTCCAACACACACATGCACACACACACACACACACATACACACAAACATTAAATGTCAACAGATTAAGCTTGGTTGTTGCTTTAAACTGCTTCTAACACACAGTGAGCCACATCATTGCGACCCGACCCAATCTTTCATTTCGCTGAACATGCGCGCTGCAGTTTATTTTTGCGTTGATCCCACATGCACTCTCCGTCATTACACTCAAATCTGCGGCTGAAAATAGTTCCCAGCAAATGCATTATTCATTCCAGTTGGATTTGATTAAAAAAAAACTACAGCAGCCAGCTTTTTTAGGAAGTTATTTAGCCCTTTTATAAATTTTGAATATACATTTGTAAATTGTGCTTCATTAATAACGCATAGACTAGGACTTAAGAGCCACGGATAGAAAGAACCAAGAGAGGATGTAATGCATTTTTGCTTCGTTAGTTTCAGGGGGTTTGTCCTAACCGCAACACCATAGAGCATATTGTCATATAGTGTAATGGCAGTAATTTGTGGTTGTGTGTGTTGTAGTCCTTACTGGTATTTCCAAATCATATTCAATGTTTTATTATCTTTCCTTTAATGAAATCGCAGTAAGAGCCACACAAGAGTGCGTAGCAAATACATGCACATTAAATATTTAATATGTAACTGCGGGCGGCCTTTCATTCAAAACAATAACACAATATGTTGTAAAGCAGTGGAGGATGATGGGAGTTGTTGTCTTTATCCCCGCTGTGGATGACAATATAGCAGAGTAAGGCAGAGTTTGTCATGGGTTCTGTCTGAAATCACATGGGTTGTGAATCATTCACTGCTCCCTACTTCACCATATATGAAGTGCCTAGATTTCTATTAATATCTATCTATCTATCTATCTATCTATCTATCTATCTATCTATCTATCTATCTATCTATCTATCTATCTATCTATCTATCTATCTATCTATCTATCTATCTATCTATCTATCTATCTATCTATCTATCTATCTATCTATCTATCTATCTATCTATCTATCTATCTATCTATCTATCTATCTATCTATCTATCTATCTATCTATCTTGGGACAACTGTACAGAGCACTATATAGTGAGTTTATCTGGAAAACAATAAAACACTTTTGGACAATCCCAGGATTATAACAAACACGTCGGCGGGTGGAAAATCCCACAGTTAATTTTAAATGTTTATTTAACACTTAGTATTAATAATTGAAGGTAACATAAGATGTTGAATGACAATCTCTAAATGAAGAAATTAACTTTTTTCCTTCACTTTGTGCTGTGATGCGCTGCTCTGCCTCCATTAACATTTATATGACAGGTCGGGCTGTTCCCACTGCTCTCGCTGCTCTTGTCTCTCCATCACGAGTGCAATGCATGATGGTAGATATATTGCTCCGTTAGTGACCATCGGTTGTATAATACAATACAATTCCATAATTTTCCTGGTGCATTCTGGGCAACGAGTGCAGTATCAATAAAAACTTCACTAAGCATCAACAAAATGGCGAGCTCACTACACAGTGATCAGTGAGTGATGTAGGACACAGCCATGGACTCGGCTGGACTTCCTGCTGTTCTCCTAAACCCCACCCTCCCTCTGCTGCTCCTGCACACACCCCTCTGCTCATTCCCCACTCAGCACCTGCCAGCTGTTCCCGCCAAAACATCCTCCAACACCCACGGCCACTCCTCTGCACTGACTGTCAGCCTTTCATTTGCGTGCCTGCCCTTTCTACCACACACCTGTTGCTTGTTTACTCCTCAGTATATATACCAGTCAGTTCATCCCCGCAGTTTACCACATTGTACTTTGACTGCCTACCTGCTTCCTATATCTCACCAGTCTGTGAGAATTGATTCTGAACCTTTACCTGCTGTTTGGATGGGGTTTTGCTTTTGGACTTCGGACCATGGTATTCTGCTTGTGGGTCCTCTTCGACCTGTGACACATTTATTTGTGTGTGTTTTAGGAATTTAAGAATATCATTTGAACACAAAAAATATCAAAAATTTCATAATATGAGGATAAAGTCCTTATTTTTGCAAAGTCATAATATTCATCTCTACTCTCATAATATGATGGCTATGCTGTCGTAATGTACAACTTTACAATCAAAATAATAACTATATGTTTAATATTACAACTATAAATGTATTAATCTTTGACTTTATTCTCGAAATATCCCAATTTCTTTCCCTGTAACTGTCTAACACTGGAAAATATTACTGTACTGTAAGCTCCAGCCCTTATTAAACTCCCTGTTAATGAGTTTGAGGATCTTTTCATGATAATTGTTTATCTGCTGCCATTCGATTTAAAGTCCCCACTTGTCTTTCACATCAGTCAGACTGAATGGAAGAGAACCGAGCTGACAAAAGGCCACAGAGAAGCAAATGCAGGCGAAGCTTGTGTATTCTGTGGGCTGTGGTATTTGATTTGACATGAGAGAATTGGGTAATCTATTAGCCGGCTGCTGCTATTTATCAGCTCGGCATTAAACCCTGACGTCACATGAGCTGTAGAATAGTCTCAGATTACTGGGAATTAAGATTAGCCTTCAGCGTTTAATCTCATACAGGTGTAAAACAGTGGATAAACATTTGCTGTGATATATGGCCATGATTGAGTGATGTGCTGGCAAGATGATCTCACGCACACACACACACACACAGACACAGACCAACTGGACCGATTACATGTGACTTCATCCATGCAGGACAAAGGAGGTGTGCACACACATGACCACAGCACACAAAACACACTCACAGCAGATTACAATGGTTAGACACAGAACAAACGACTACATAATACATGACCACACACACATGACGTACACATACACACACAAACAGACTCACACACACACAGACAAATACATATACCGATACACAGCGTTATATGTCTTGAGGTTTTAAAGTTGAACTGAGACAACAACACAATTAATTACGGTAAATGTTCTGTATTTTACGCATTAAAGAACAGTCTTATATTCCCCTTTTCACACACACACACACACACACACACACACACACACACACACACACACACACACACACACACATTCATACAGTGCATCTACGTGCAGCACTTTCTCTATGAGTATGGGCAAGATTGGATTGACCCTGCCGGTAAGAGGATGACCGCTCTAACCCCTTTATCCACAGCCTTCTTATCATAATAATATTGATTGTTGTGGTAGTACCACAAATATTGTAACTGCAGGTTTATTGTTATATTTGTAGTTTACATCCATCCATGTCCGAGCAGAATCTTGAAAAACTAGTGTTGTGATGTCACAGTGACCTCTGAACTTTGACCTTTGACTTCCCCCTGATCCTGAAATCCGCATGAACGTTTTAAGTGTGACAGATGACGGTCAAAACAAAAACGTAGGTCCAGGCCTCAGGCTATGACTAACTTCAAAAAGGATACATTATGGATAAACTAAGTGATCTGCAATGTCAAATATGTTTAGTAATGAATTATTGCACACTGATTGATGAGGACTCATCAAATAACTAAAAACATAGGATATGAAAGAAAAGCCGATTTAATGCTGCGCAAAGAGTAGAACAATATTTTTAAGTTCCTCGGGTTTCAACGAAATTAGCAAGGGATTAAAAATAAATATAATAATAATCAAAATGAGATACTAAAAACAATGATGAAAATAATGCTTCTTCACTGCTCTGTCGTCCTGTCGCATAAAAACCAAATCGGAAACTTTTATAAACTACACTGAACCTTATGATCCTGAACAATCGCTGATCATAAAGCAATAAAAGCATGGAAGCACGGAGCCTTTGAAGAAGTCATAACCCTACGCAATATCACGCTCATAAATCAAGCATGTCCTACATGTACAATGTAGCTTCTGAACGCCCTCCTGTTCCCCGGGGCTGCGACTGATCAAGTAGTGACCAGTGGCTGCAGCCAGGGGTGAATCGACCACTGTGGCGAGCAGACAGCGTGGCATTGTTCGCCGCCGACTGAAACAATAGGAGCTCTGTCGGAGGGGATCATCTGTTTTCTTGGCTAGTTGGCGCACTAATAGGGCTACTAATGCCCGGTGATCGGGCCGTAGCCAGGTCAGAGACGAGCGGCCGGAATAAACAGCCTAACCGTCAGGCTGTGTCGTGGGTGTGTGTTTTAGCAGGAGGTTGTGTTTCACCAACAAGCAAATCGTTTAAAGCACAGATAAAGTCGTGTGTGTGTACATAAGCAGTACAGTTGATGCAGAGGGATGTAAAAACAATCACACACACACACAAAGACACACACACACACACACAGGAGTAGAAAGAGAATGAGGATTAAAGGCTTTGAATATCAATGTACGTTCACCTTTCACTGTCAGACAGTCTCTGTGAAAACATTTAGAGGTCCATTAACAAGGAAAGGTGAGAACGAGAAATGGAGAGCGGGAATAAAACAGAAGACAGAGAGAGAAAGAGAGGGAGTAAGCACACGCCCAACATTTTCCAGGTCAGCCCAAATGCCCCGGGCTAAACTCGCCGTTCTGTTACTGTTTTTCTTCTCCCTTTTTTCCCTCCTCTCATTCTCTCTCTCTCTCTCTCTCTCTCTCACCCAGGGGCAAAGTCGAGCTGCAACAGGATTCAGCCGTTTCCACGGAGACCGCAGAGACGGTGCTGCCATGGCAACGCGGCATCGCTTGCTCGAGCGGAGAGCTACTCTATCCCTCTGCCTCTCATCCTTTACTTCTTTCTTCATCTGCACTTCGTCTTTCACTCTACTGTTTTTTTTTCTATGTGTGTCACTCTGTGAGCCTTCAACCTTTTGATCAGCCTTTGATCTTTCCTTTCCTTGCGTTTTTTCAATGCTTCTCTCTTTCTCTCATTCATTCATTCTCCATGCTAAACAATATAATTAGAGCGCTATAATTAAACGGCTCAGACAACAGCATTCCTCACAGGGAGAAGGGCTCAGACGCTGCATGCTCCCATCTCAACTCATACCTTCACTGGGCAATTTACAAAGTAAGGATTTTCCATTTGGATCAAATCGACCGAGCTCAATTACACGCTCTCAATTAATTCCAAGAGTCCGAGGCAAAGGTGCCAGCAGAGTCTGGAGTCTGTGAGGCTCTCTTGTAACAGAGCCAGAAACTGAGTTATCAGCAAATACCTACTGTTGGAGTAGTTAAGGAAACACAGGTGTTCTATTGAAAATATGAAATTAACAAACGGCAGGTGGCCTCATTAGAAATATTTTTAAGAAGGAAAATAATCGTCATCAGGCAGAGATTGGTTTTACATATAAAAGAGTTTTTTTCCAATTTATTTGAGTATATGGATAACATTTTTGTTGGAGTCGTTTTGCAGGATTTGCAGTGTGAAAAAAAAATCTATTCACCAATTTACTGCCTCTCTATCTCCAGTGTGTGATTATTGGTAAAACTATTGCAGTTGTAAACATGTCTGTTTGGAATGGACTGTTTGTTTGGCCTGAGGTGAGGCTGGCTGCAGTTTTTCTTTCTGAAACTGTGCAAGTGACGACCTGCAGTAATTGAGCCGTGGTTAGGAAAGACCGACTTCTGGACTGAACCCTTCAGCTGCTCCACTGCTGCTACACAAAGAGCTGTTCACCTGTTTATTCCTCGTTTAATGAAGCTTGAAGAACCCTGAACTGGACAGAGCGCTGGTCACCTTCTTGATAATATTGAGGGTACGCGTGTGTCCAAATCGCACAAAATTCAACAGTGAACTTCCCTGGACCCTTGACAACCCACATTCCAAGTGTGGAGCCGATAATGTGAACGGTTCTCGAGATATGAAAACCATGATCTAAACTGAGTATATTGATGATTTTGGGCCTGTGTGCTCTGCCTGACCATTCAAAAGTGGTAATACCTGGTTTGGCCATTATGCCAAGATCAATTCACAGTCACGCTCTATTAAAATAAGCTTGATTAAAACCAAAGATGAGGCAAGATTTCTTCAACTGGTGACTTGCACACCACCTAGGACTGTGAGGAGGAAATCCTGCTCAGCAATGCCATTAGTGGCCCAAAGAAATATTGCAGCAGTTTGAAAGCCGTATTTTACTCTAAAGGATACTTGAAGCCAAAAGTGACACTGATATATAACGCTGTAATGGCTGATGGTTCCCTTTACATACACACGAGTGGGGTACTTCATATTGGAAAAATCCTCTTGTCACTTGCCACCCCTTAAACATTCGGCTTACTGACACTTGCCATTATTACTTTTCCTATTATTACCATATCCACTTTGAATCTTGACTTGACTTATTACTTCTTATTGGCTGAGAGCATATATATCAGCCATATGTTATGTCAGTGAACATGTCTTCTGGGCCCATTTATTCAGCCTACACACCTGACATCTGTCCTTTATTGAAAACAAATGCATGTAAACTTTAGCCTCACACAAAGGACATAGTGTCACTTTGAACATTTGATCATGTTATACCACAGCCCCTGCAGCAATCTGCATCATCTGTGACGCTAAACTGCATCGAACAAAGAACGGAGCAGTAAATAACATTTGGATTGACAGCAGAATTGATCTGCATGCAAGTGTTTGACGGTGGAAGGTGTCCTTGATGGGTGCAACTGTCCCTGTTTTTTTTTCCACGCAGCCATCATCCTGCTTTGCATTGAGAAAACTATTAGACAGTGGCAAGAATAGTAGAAATGGACGAAAGATTTGTGAAAGATCTCTGTCGTAATTTAACCATGAGATGAGAGCGTGTCCGCTTATTACTTTGAGCTCCACGGGGGACACAGACCATTCACTGACTTGACACCCAGAGGCCGCTCATTGAAATCACTTCATCGAACCCTGCCCGCCACTTCCCCTTCGCTCCACCTTCTTGCCAGTAGGTGACATTGATTCAGCTTGCCCTTTAGAGTGTTTTGTGTCTTTCCATGCACATGTATATGTAGAAAGCCCCCCCGTCCCCCTTCTCCCATCCATCACAAGTCATTAGCAGAATTTCGGATGTGTGAGGTGTGTGTGTGTTGATGTGTGGTGCCATGTAGTCGTTTGAGTGTTGCACTTGATGTAAGGTTGCTTAATGGAGGTTTTGGTGAAAATGCGCACGACAGTGGGAGTCTGAAGTTATAGATTATTTATGTGGCTGTCAGGGACTCTCAGCGTCACACACAGCTGGGTAGTGGGTTTAGGGGAAGTGTATGTGTGTGTGTGTGTGTGTGTGTGCATGAGATTGAGAGAGGAGAGCAGGAAGAATGATACAAAGAAATGGCGATCATCTGGGGAAGAAGAGAGATGAGACTACTTATGCCCAACCCATATATTAACTGTCACTTGCAGCAGACACTGTGTGTAGTTTATCATTAGGTCATGTACGTAGTGACACGCTGTGTATATGCGATGAATGGTCTTCACACACACACTCGACCATTCTCAGGTGTTGCTGAAAAGGTCGACTTTCTCTCTGTCAGTTCCCATCCGTCAAGCCTGGAGCATTTTGCTTACTGAAATCCCCACGCCTCCTATAGCTGATACAGTATAGATATGTCCACGTCAGTTTATTTTCTCCACAAAGCCACATTTACTGTAGCACAAGTCCTCATACATCACTAATGGACTATATGGATTTCTACACGCATATGTGGGGCCGTTATTGACCGAATCCTATTGGAGCCATTTACAGGAACATAGTGACACATTTATAGACGTCCTGCAGGCCTCTGTGAAAGCCATATAAAAGTCATTTATAAATCAATGACTTTTATTGTTGGGATTGCAAAACATAGTGTAACAGCAAAGTAATATGTTGTACTTGAGCATAGCTCAACAAAAACCACTGAACCTGGCAGATTAAGAGACGTCTTGACTCCACCACTGCTTCACACACACATTGCACCCAGAGGATAGACATTACCCGCAGGAGCTGTACGTGAGAGTGTAAATGTTGTTGGAACTGAACGTTAAGCAGAGTTTATGCCGCCAGCTCCATCATAAATACTTTAAGTACTGTCTGATTGAGCCTACGTGTGAATAGGTTGTTGTCCGGAAATCTCACAGTGAACCAAGCAGATTATTCACCTTCAATCTGGCAGGTGTAGCAAGTGTGAACGCAACAGTATCCAGAATCAGGTTTGGATACTGTCCTGAGTTCATAACAGAAAACAGCTTGTGTTGTGTTGCAGGGCTGCCATATTACTATTTGTCCTGCCATAGTTTTATAATGAACCAAAACATTGTTCACACGTCCTATAATAACATCTCTAAATTGGTGTGCAGTCAGCATGCTGGCTACCAGGTGCCCCCGCTGTGGTCCATAACGTTTTTACCATACTGTGTGTGTGGACAATCAGACTTGTGGCATCAATGCAGTTCTCTCTCTCACATGAGAACCCATCTTTCATTCTTTAGTCTGTGTACCTGTCACTTGGAATGTGTTGCATGTGAGAGTGACCTTCATGCGTGTTTCT
Organism: Pseudopleuronectes americanus; assembly: GCA_038501795.1. NCBI lineage: Eukaryota > Metazoa > Chordata > Actinopteri > Pleuronectiformes > Pleuronectidae > Pseudopleuronectes > Pseudopleuronectes americanus. Next base: position 14,875,557 of record CM076731.1, on the reverse strand, counting down.
GCCATAGATTCAATTCGTTCTGTGGGAGACGCTGTGTTGAAGAAGTAACAGGTGATGGCTCTGCATCTCGTTCAGTGCTTTGTTGGGATAAAAGCAGATTGGTCAAGTAATTTTAACACAACAGCTCTATCTTGTTTGTATAATGCACTATTTGATGTTACATTACAATTTAGCATGAACAAACAATACCAATTACAATCACACCTATTCAATTATCATCCTACCTAAATCAAATACAATATCCACTCAAAAAAAATCATACAATATTACCCAAATACCCCCCCAATCCCATTCCAATTACCCAACTTACCATCACTCATAAAAACACCCATCTTTTTACACAAACAACATTCTCCAACCCAACCACACCCATCCACTACCCCAAAAACCAATCACAAAAAACAAACAAACCACATATCTCTTTCCCACAAATCCCATACATCCAATCCAACCCCCCACCCCCCAAATCCTCCCCACCTTCACATTTTATACTCTATCTCTCGCCACTCACTCTCGCCTATACACAAATTATTCCATAAAATCACATACCCAATATAAACCCCCCACAAATTTTTATATCCCTTCCTAAATTGAAATTAGTTAATATAGTTAAACTAATCCCGACAATGAATTATTGACTTCACCGCTGCTCGCGAATGTGTTTATACTATTCGAGATTATTGTGTGTGCTTTTTGATAATCTCCGCTGTGTAGTTTACATATTTATTAAGAGTTAGTATCGGAGGGAGTTAAAATTTTAGGGTGTGTTTCTCTCGGAGGAGTCGTAGATCGTTTACATAGGAGGTGAGAATGATTATTTTGAGCACTCTAACAAATTTTCAAATTTAAGATCATCCCCATAATGCCTCACCCCCCCGATATCACCCTCTTCAAATATATAAAAAAATACTCTAACCCTTAAACCCCAACAACATGATCCACACACCTTCATGGAGATATTGTATTTTTTGGACTTATCTTTGTCATTGCTTTTTTTTCTCCTCCATCTCATTTTTATTGTGTTATCTAGAGATGTGTAGGATTCGCTCTCGATGATAGCGTGGTGTTGCAGGCTAGGCGACCGGACACCGCCGCCTCACTCGCTCACTCTTATTTTTTGTGTTGTCAAGGAAAAACCTCATTTAGGAGAGGCTTGTGTGTGTGTGTGTGTTCATGGTAGCGGCAGTCCACCCCCCACGCTCTTCGTGCTTGACCGGTGATATATATGTGTTTTTTTAGAGTGACTCTGCGCCCCCACCATTCGTCCGTCGCCTCCCGGCGCGCGCCGCTCAGCCGGCGCCCAGAAGAGTTGGAGTGGTAGGTGTGGGGGGGGGAGGGCGTGATTGATGACTGACAGTAATGCAGTCAGTAGGAGTGCTGCAGTGATTTGTAATGAGCAAGTGAAAGGATGAATGAGTGCTTTTGGGGATGAAGAGCAGCAACAGGAATTGCCAGGTTTTCACATTTTACACAGGCACACAAATCATTTTTATGGTCCCGTTTTATGAGCTCATGCGAGCGGGAGTTTAGTCGTGTGTACATGTTTGTGAGAGACTCACAGCGACTCCTATCACAGCCTAACGCCACTCAAACTGACGTAGGCAGGGGACGAGGGAAAGAGAAAGTAGGACCCAGTTGCCATGACGATCCAATCAGCTTTCAGTTGAAGCATTTGTCTCTGGGGTGCTGTCAGCATTATTACCTGCATGATACACACACACATACACAAACACACACATATGAATGTAAATGAAACCTGTGGCTGCAGTCGGAATACTTAAAAGAAAAAAATTATAATATTATGTCTGTTAGTAGAAATAGACCTGACTGTACATGCTGTTCACTTAGCCACTTTATATATATATATCACAATCACAACCATTATTGCACAGATTTCAGCTGAAATTAAGCTTTTCTCTCTGATTCTGCGTCCAATCTCTCTTTTCTCTCCTTTTTCCACCCTTTCCCCTGCTTTTCCTCGTGTTCCTCTCATCCTCATCCTCCTCCCTCTCTCTTTCTCTCTTTCTCCTGGCCTATATTCATTCTTTAATCTGGTCCAGTCAGACTTCTTGTCTGACTCCAGTAATCTTGTCAGGACAGATGGCCCACACACACACACACACACACACACACACACACACAAATTTACATTCACTGTACATTCGCTCTTTCATTGACCTAGATTGGCCCTAAACTCATGTTGCATCACATTTCTCACTTTGATTTCATGCCCTCCCCCAACAAACACATACAAACCACACAATCAACAGGTCAGAGAAGAAGCAAATCAATGTGGCAAATGGATCTGAGAACATCGACAGGCTGCCCAGTAAAATACTCCAACATATAAAACTAGATGACTTCTGCAGTCGGGCACATGATGTAGAACATACATGAAATATATATTGACTGCCTCTGGTGAAAAGGGGAATTTCTTCTTGTTAGAGATTGATGATACTGGCTGAACAATAGTTGTTTTTTTAAAATAAAAGATCCAGTGTTGGCCAACCAATAGGTTATATCACTCTAATGTGGATGATGATGATAGCAAAGGGTCAGCTTGAAATGAATCCTCTATTATCTTATGACGAATAAGCCTCTGTGGGAAAGTATAATGGGGCTTCTAGTGTGGACAGTGGCCAAGGCTTCAACTTCTGTTTGCTGAACACTGTTAGCAGTCGGACAAGTTCCATTTCATAGACTGTTTATATGTGGGTAACCAAAACCTGCTCAAACATAAATGGTAAATATAGAAATGGAAACCAGAAGACTTATTGAATCTTGTCCTTTGCCTACAGATTCTGTGTATTCACATGCAGAATCTATTTGTACAGATTGGCTTGAGACAATCTCTTGCAAATGTGTCTATAGCTGTTACAAATAGTCAGATGGAGGGGTGAAAAGCCTGCTGTGGTAGAGAGGGGTGGGACACAACGATTCAAACAATATGAGATTCTGGAACACGCCATTAGACAGCTACTCTTTGAGGGGCCTACATGGCATTGCAATAAGCTGCTGGTTGCTTCTGAAGAGGCAGATGAAGCAAAAACAAAGTTGTTACCCATAAAACAACAAGCTGCAGCAAAACATCAGCAAAGATAACCCCCACTTCTAAATCGCCTGTGGTGCATATCATTCATTTGTGTCCTGCAAGCCAAGAATATCAGAGGAAGCCAATCAGAGGCTGAGTAGGGTGGGTCATATCTGTGTTTTTCTTCCTTGTAAAAAAAAAGGCCACCTTCCCTTATGACCTCCTGATTAACCAAACTCATAAATTAACACAACTCGACCGCTTAGGAAATTCCAACATGAACGAACTACCCAAACAAAAATTTCAGCAGGCGTTTCATGACTTTCTGTTTCCTTGATGCTGCTCGCCAGAAGCTCAAGTAGTGAACATGGTTGAGTAACCTCACCAGTATGTGCTCTGTACCCTCCTTCCCCACCCCCATCAGAGAGGATGATGACAGAGATTCTACTGATACAATTTAAATTGTAGAGGTAGAACCTTATAAATTGGATAATAACATGCAGTGAAGTCAGTTATATATATATATATAATCTTTATAGACTAATTATTCCAAATTTATCATGAAAAATAAGGTAGATTTTATAATGGTGGCCCACTCTGACCAACACTGTCTTTTGCAACTCAACAGATCCATGTTGAGGTTTGAGCCCATAGACGTCTGAGTTGACCCAAAACACATCATCATGAAGTTGCATCACCCTGAAGTCCATGGGCCAGTACTGATGTGAAATCTGCATCTGAAATTAAATGAAGGTGAACGACATATTCAAGAGTAGTCTCACATTTCACTTTTAATAACACCCAACATGTATTCTACAAATAGTAGTTTGAATCGGAGCACCTTCGATGTAAAGACTTTCACAGTTTTCCAGTGTCTATCTGTAAAGAGACGAGAGAAACACAGAGTTGGAGAAAGAGGAAAAAGACACATTAAGCAGGTCACCTGAGTGCAGGATTGGGACAGCAAAGTCAGCAAGGTAAGAGACCTCGTTAATGGATGACAGACTATTAGTCTTGTGGCTACACTGTCCAGACAGAATGAATCAATCACTGGATCATTTGTGTGTCCTGGTGGTCTGCCACACATTCCTAATGAGCTAATCCATTCAGCAAGGCCAGGGGAGGATTCTGTGTAGAAGAACTCGACACATGACTGGGATGGTTTATGTATCGGATCGATCACCTTTGTGTGAGACTGAGGTTTCAACCTCAACAATGCCAAACTAGGAAATTTACAACCCCCCGTCTCTGTGAGTGTGTGTGTGTATGTGTGTGTTTGCCTTTACTGTGTGTTGAGCCATCAGATGTTTGTAGACAGATATTTTGTCTCGATTGATTGAAAGGTTATATCTTATTCATGTCTACACAACTACAATTATGATGGAAACTTTTTTGAGACACAGCAACGTCAAATTAAACATCCATCCCTTCATCCATCCATCCATTTTCCATACCTCTTGTCCGTTTGAGGGTTATGGAGCTGGAGCCACCCCAGCTGAAATCGGGCGTGGGTTACACCCTGGACAGGTCACCAGTGTATCACAGGGCCGGGATGTTGACCATTCACACTCAATTTCAAATCTACAATTTACAGTCTCCAATGAACCTAACCTCATATCTATGATCCTGTGCCATCCCTCTCCATCTCCTGACCCTTCCATGTCTACCTGCCCTTTACCTCTGATATTCAAGGAGGGGCCTGGATCGGAGCGGTTTGGGAGTTGAAAGCAAGGTGGAGCGTGATGGCGAGGGGGAAGGTGAAAACGCAGATGAAAGAGGGAGTGCCAGAGGGTGGCGATGGCCTTTACCATGAACTGTGATGGACCAGGGAGCTTGGACTGGAGCATTACAGTAAGATGAACAGGTCAGAGAGAGGAGGAGAAGAGATGAGGCACCTTAAAGGACTAAAGATGTCATTGGTGGCAGTTGAATAAAAAATATCTCCACTTCAGGTGATTCAATGTTTGTCTTTTAGTGTGATGGTAGCTATCCAGGTTTATTTTTTATGATACTCTAGTTAGTGTTTAACTCTTATGAAGGTGTGGCTGATTTGTGCAAGAGCATGAGCTGAGTTCCTGTGTCAGGTTTTCAGCAGATTCAGCAAAACATTTGTTTGCACTCAAGCATTAAGGATTTGATGAGAGATTGGTTTTGTAATTGATCTTGTACAAAAATATTAGTGTCACAGTTGAGCATGATTTGCACATTCACAGACAGATATAACCTGTGTTTCAGAGTCACTGTACTTTTTATAAAATAGTTAGAAGCTAGCTCAACTAAGAACACCATTTTTTTTTACTTGTATTGATGTATGAGTAATACTAATCTAAGGATATGATATATAATACTATAATTATCATTGTGCCAATATTTTTTTATAAAGAATACTTTACTCTGAAAGTATCAATCTTTCAAATGTTGCTTATATACTCATATATATAGACTTTTACTTATATTTGAGTATTTTCAGAGGGTACTTTTGATTAAGTTAAAGATCTGAATGGATGGTGTTGTCTTAACTTTTCCTCATTATACATCATGAAATCATACAAATAATATAATGCCTATCAGTTTATCAGGAAATAAGGTTATATGGTGCAGGGATCAGTAAATTCCACTTGTATCACAGTCCAAAGCTAGCAACTATACAAAAGCTCAATTCAGTTAAACTGAAGTGCGTGCTACTATGCAAATAAAAACCAAAGCAACCATCAGACTCTGCACCACAAAACCACATAAAACAGGTATTCAGCATTTAATCATGCAGTAGATATAAGGACAGGACAGTGTGAAAATGTCGGTGGGGTCATGTGGTGGATACCCTCCTTTACTGATGTTTTCTTCCTCTGTGCCAAACCTTACCAGGTCTCAGGTGAAGATCATAAAATTCACCTTGGTGTCCATCTAGTTTTACCAGAGGGAGGGTGACACAGTTATGTAATCCAGATCAAAGTATATGGTTCACTTTGATTAGATAAGTTTAATCATCTTCAGAGTCGAAACTAGTTTTATCACCAATAAATCATGAAAGTTTACAGATAAAAAGAGGTCACATCATAGCTGTGTCTTAATTCAAGGGCTACAGCCTTGGGAGGACGCCTCCTTCTCAGACCTCGACTGCGAAAACAAAAGCAGACAGTCTGGTGCAGGGAGGCTTTCTGTGATTGGTGTCACCAGCTTGTCCCGCCTTTAATAATGCTGCATAGTAACATTGCTGAAGTTGGGACACTACAAGATGGTGAACTGTTTTTTTTGTGGTTGAGTTGAAGCGTATGGAACATTTGACATCTCATTGCTTTCCGGCACTATCACCTTTTAGAAAGGTTGTTCATCAATGAAGTGCAATGTATCCTGGGATAAATTGGGCCTTGACAGATTCACCTGTTGGAGCCTTCATTTCCCAGGAACTCAGGGAGACATATGTCGCCCACAAAGGCTCAAAAGAACCTTAATAAGGCCCAAAGGAGCCTTTGAAGTGGGACAGGCTGGTTGCACCGCTGTGACGCAATCTGTCTTCAAATGCAGCCCCTGAATTGACACCACCACAAAAGCAGTGACTCTAATCTTCTGGCTAACGGATATTCAATGAGGACATTAGGGATGCTCAGGAGCCTGCGTCACAACTAATTAAAAGAACAATATAAGTGAAGTGCTTAAATTGGACCAATAAAACTAGATAGACAAAGTATAGACTTAACAAATGATGTCAAAACACAGCAGGAGTGACAGGAAACAAGTATTACATGTCTTTTAAGTTATACAACACTCTATTTAATAAACAAGTCTGTGGATAATCTCTGCATCCTCAACCAGTCAATCAGCCCATTTTGTAAACTGTAAACCACTAAAGGCACCAACAGTCTTCACCATCCCACCCGGTATGACCTCAAACACGTGGACTGGACACAGCCATCATTAACTTTATCATCAAACAGTGGAGCACATAGCGGAGATCTGTTCTATATAATTTGCGTCAACATTCTAACTCTTAGACAGGGAAAAAAAAAGGCAGAAGAAACCATAACCTCCTTGGCGGAGGTAATAACACAATTTTAAATGACCACCAGAAACATACCAGTGAAGCTAGAGACACTTCATCTCCCAGCATGACATGGAAGGGATCAGCTGTATGAGCTGAAGCAGAGCTGTGGGAGAAAAGACCATCCGGGGCTGCTGTGTGCACCCTGTTGCCTCTGCAGGCGTGACTGGAGCAGAGTGAGTGGCTGGATGGAGACATGGCTGTGGTTTTTAATTTGAGATTAACTGTGGTCATATGTGCTGTTGACTGTATGTTCTGTCACAAGACACATGTTCACACCTATAATATTCGAGCGATTCATATATCACATTTATTACATACCCCTGTTCCCGCTTTCTCTGGCTCTAACTATCAGTGTGTCTCAGATAGTAGATAGATAGATAGATAGATAGATAGATAGATAGATAGATAGATAGATAGATAGATAGATAGATAGATAGATAGATAGATAGATAGATAGATAGATAGATAGATAGATAGATAGATAGATAGATAGATAGATAGATAGATAGATAGATAGATAGATAGATAGATAGATAGGTTGGTGGTATTTTGAGGGGGATGGGTGATGTTGGGAGAGCGAGGAGGAGAAATGAAGAAGCATCTAGACCGAGAGACAGGAAAGTGGGGGTGAGTTCATATTGGGGAGGGGGGTGCTGGTAGATGGTGGGAGACTAGGCTACATGACGTTTGTTTCCATGGTGATGGTCTCTGTCTCCCACACATAGGGAGATGGGGCTTTAATGTGTATGTGTGTGTGTGTGTGTGTGTTTGTGTGTGTGTTTATGTATTCATGTGTATGCGCATGTAACGGCATTTATGTTTTGGTCAATAAATAGCCAAGCTCTTGTTGTTGGCACACTGGGCATTTCATTGACACCACAGTAACAAAACCACAGCTATGAATGATCCCCGTTTTGCTCTCCCAAACGCTTCTGGGGCTCGACACTGTATCATACAGCAGTGCCTTGTTCCCTTTTGGTGAAGTGAGAAAGGCTTATGGTTTGTCAGAATACAGACGCCACACAAACCAACGTACGAGTCCCCAGTCTGAATCCAAATACGGGCACAGGGAGAGCTTCTTGTGCCTGTCACGAGGTCTCATCCTGGTGTTGCATTTTTAAGTGTCACTGAGATGAATTTGACTCAATGCACATGTGAATAATCCACAGTCTTATATCGTGTGTTTTAATTCATATTGCATTGGCAAAAAAAATGTCATATGTTGCACTATAACTTTCCCTTTGGTTCCAAATTGCTGATCAGTTGCAGAGAATCCATGTTTTTTCCACCTGTGTTGTTGCCCTCAAGTCTCACTGATGACTGTGATAAAGGACAGAAATAGAACCGAGTGGGCTGTCTCACCATTTGGCTTGGAAAAGCTATGATATGATGGAAGGCTTTTAACGTTATTGGAAACAGATGAAGATGAAGCAGGTGCAGCTTGGTGTGGATATTGAAAATGAATTGGGGGGGGGGTAAATGCAGGAGAGCACGCTGGCTGTGAGATGTCTGTCTGTGATGGATAAATGGGCATGAATGCACAGTATGTGTGTTATCAACTATGTGTACATATGTACATGTGTATGAGTGATGTGATAGCTTGTTTGTGTGTGTGTGTGTGTGTGTGTGTGTGTGTGTGTGTGTGTGTGTGTGTGGGGCGTGACCGGCATGGCGAGAGGATCCGACTGTCGCGCCAGATCCACCGAGCTGGAGGAGGATGAGGAGGAAAAAGAGGAGGAGGAGGAAGAGGAGGGGGAGGAAGGGAAAGTGGCTTGGGAATGGTCATGAATCTTGAAGGCAACATCGCCACCTGGTGTCAGATCAGAATTCTGGATGAACATCAAAATAAAGTCAATGTGTAAGTGTCAATGATGAGATACAGTGCCGAAATATATGCACACACATTGCCTGATACACACAATACACCTGATAATAAGTCACTGTCTCTATATCCAAATGCAGAATACACACACACACAAACACACTCTCACACACTCACACACACACACAAACACACACATACACTCACACACCCTCATCCACTTTCAGGCACACTACCAAGCTCTCAATTGAGCATGCAGGGCAAGCATCACTCATTCTGGGATATCATAGATTGGCAGATTTCCATGCCAACATTGGAGCAGATGATTCAGAGTACACATCGGTCTCACTCCATTGACTTGATGTACGACTGTTAATCTATCGCTGAATTACACTGACACAGATATTTGTCCCCGATATTGAAGCCTTTTAAAATCAGGATCGTTAAAAAAAATCACCTTTGATTGACCACTGGTTAAGAGTCTCACTTAAATCCTGCAGACTGATTCTTAGCATGACAATAAACTTACTTTCACTAAAGAAATTAATTTTCTTTCTTGCTGTATAACTTTGCTTTAGTCATTTTTGGTTTAAATGACTAAACCAAAAACTTTTTGGGTAACTTCCTGACAAATGAGAGATAGAAGCACACCAAGATGAGGAATTACTTTCTTTTGGTGAAGGGATTTTGTCATTCTTTATTTAGAACTCAAAACATTTAGGCCTTGTCTCCACTACTGTGGAACACAAAAATGCTAAGATACCCGGCCAGCAGGTGGGGATATTAATAATGTAGAATTAACAATTCTACATCAACCACCAAGAGAAGAAGATTGTTATCAATCTCAATGAGCTTGTTGTCGTGGCTCATGCTCATTACACAAAGCAACTAGTCTGTCCTCAACACATACTAAGTACGATAATAACAACTACAACATACAATGCTGTTATTGACACAAAGAATGATGAAAAGGATCAAAAAGCTGGAACTGTATTCTGACCACATGTTCCAGATTGTCATCTCTGAACTATGACCAAGCTGTGTCACATGACTGAAACACACCAATGAAAAGAAAAAAGCAAAGAAAGAATAGTGACAAACAAACAACCAATTTAGATAGAAAATCTAAAACTAGATACAAAGTTATACAGTGCATGACAACATCAGTGGGTAAGCGTGAAGTAAGTGATGACGTCATTGTTTCCCAAGCGCTTCTTTTTACACATACACCTGGAAACACACAAACTTAAAAAATCCAGTAATCTGCACTTTTTCAGTGAAGTCAAAGTATTGGTTGCGTGTGGGTGAGAAGCCCAAACTCATTATTCAAAGCTGTGGTAAACAATATTTTTCATATTGAGATTTTGAGTCAAATCAGGTCTATGAAGCATTTTAGCTTCTTCAGCTTGTTGTTTTGGTTTGACTGCGCACAACACTGCTTTGACTCACGCTCACTGATGACTGCTTATAAACTTCATTCCAACAAACCCACCCTAGGCTTCGACAAAGTAAGTGACAAACTATAACAAAGCATTTAGCTTCTCTAGAGCTGAATATATCTGTCAAGAATTGGTGGAGACCAAAACAGAGTTACAGGAAAACAAGACTTAAATGTATTAAACTCTAAAAGGCCTGAATATGCAAATATTCCATTAACAGCTTGTATCATTAAATGTAAGTGGCCAAAACGGTCCACAGCCTCAGTGCCAACACATAATGTTCATAATTAATGACACATCCTTGTTTTAAGCTCCACTGTATTACAGCTAATACACTTCCACTGACTGATGACATGTTTATTATTCAGCTCACGTCAAAAGTAAACAGTAACAATATAGCTGCGGCAAAAAAGCGACCACAAGGGGGCGCTCTGGATCAGTCCATATGTCCAAACCTTTATTCAGTGGCTCACGTCCTCCTTAGAGACCGTTCTGTCCATCTGCTCAGTACCCTCCAGCCTCGAGACTGAGACCATCCATAACAGGAAGCTGTCATCTGTCAACTCACAGGACGGATGGCTGAGATCACCCAGGAGTTAAAGGTCACGCACACTTTAACTTCACCATCTGCCCGCGCTCAAGCACAGACATCACACGCCAGACCTGCCTGTGTGACGCCGTCATGGTAACAAATCATGAGGAGCAGGCCGGTGTAAATACTTTGGACCTGTATAAATGAAACACACAACTGAGGGGGCGTGTGAGAGAGGCATCGAAGTGGCACCCTGGGAATAGGACAACAATGAGTCACTGAGAGGAGTGTTTTTATTCTGCTACTAAGTGTACTTTGAAATGTCGCAATTAAATACAGTAGATGAGATTTGAAGGGTTACATTTATTTTTCATTATATTGTCTATATTATAATGCTAAGGAACTCTTGCTCCCTCTCTCATATCAGACAAATGCTCGTGTGTCAAGCATAGTCCTCTATATAGAAGTCACCAGTGAAGTAGGGGTTGTTGAAGAAGTGGATGATTGTGTTTTATCCACCAAGTGCTTTTTACAGAGTTCAGCACAATACAGCATTTGGGGTCGACCTGAGAGACGCTGCTCCTCAGCAGCAGAGGTAAGAGCAGGTAGAGTAAATGGTGAAACAGAGCACAAGTTGTATTGACTCATTCACTCAGCCCTCTTATCATCACAAACCATTCATACACTGTCGGCACATCCTTCTGAGGTTCAGCATCTTCACTACAGAATGCAGACTGGAGGAGCCAGGTGTTGAACCACCGACCTTCTGGTTAGTGGACGACCCGCCCCGATCCCAACTTTCTCCAGAGATAACGCTTGAAGAATGCAGCAGAGAATTCTCCGCTAAGCAGATAAGGTGAAGAATTTGGAATGTGTTCGTCCTCAGAGCTGCAGATAGATGCACAAACAGACTTTTTATAACTTAAAATGTTTTGTACAAATTGTTCTACTTTTGAGCATTTAATGTTTTCGAAAGAATCCAAAATATAAACATGTTTTTTGTCTATGTAATATTCAAACATCTATGAGTTCTTACTTGTTAAGTGCTCTGGAATATCTTCTTTTCTCAAACTTTTCTCAAAAGCGTTTTTCTGGCTTTGAAATGAATGATCCTCGAATGATCAGCATCATAGTTAGCAAACAAGAAAAGGAAGCAAAGGCTTTTTTCTTTGTGCGGTAATTTTATTAAATACAGAACATTAAAAAAGGCTTTCAGCTTGTATTAGATACACACACACACACACACAAATACACAAGGACAGAGAGAGGGAAATTATTGAAATTGTGCTTTTGGCACAATAAGACTGTAGTCATTAATATTGATCCTCATGGTTATGGTAAGACATCATGTTGCCTTTATAGTCAAGGGAGTAAAGCTCTTATCAAAACAGCTACAAAAAAAATACAGCCCCTTATGTTTATTTATGTAGTTTTTTTATGTAAGGGCCCGTCATTCATTTGAGTGGGGCCACGCTCTTGATGCACTGGATGCGCCAACACAGCTTTAATAAAAAAACGTGTTTTGTCATCCCAAAAAGTTTTACCTGCTTTAACTTGGACCCCCCCACACAAGAGTCCCTGCATCGCTCAGACGTGTCCTGTGTCGGCAAATTAGGGCCTGGTCATAGATCAGCGAATGCACAGTGAATATCATGGATCAAAGGTCACCAAAGTTGAAGTCTGTGCAAAGTTTGACTGGGCCTGACTTATAAATATGGGTGATAAGGGATAATTTGGTACATTGTAACTAATACGGTAACCATGATACAAAGTTATAAAATGTGTCTTATGGTATCATAAACCACTGTGAACCGTGTTGGATATTTAACGCTGCCAAGGAGGTTGTTTTCACCCTGTAAACGAGATTAAGCAAAAACTAGAGAATGGATTTCCATAAAACTTGGGAGAAGGATGCATCAGGGAAAAATCCCCCCCCACCCTCCCAAATGTTGGTGTTGATTTGGATCAAGGGATGGATCCAGGAATTTGTTTCATTCTTTATTTTATTCTAAGGCAGGTCTTTTGTTAAGATGATTAATTGATCCAGGTGAAAAACAAATGAGGCACATCAAGGGGGACTGATCTATACGAGTGTGAAGTTTGCTGCAGCTTGATGAATTTAAACAGACTTTTGGGCCCAGGCGGACATCTGTGCTCTACTGAGTGACATTCAGGCTTTCAGAGTGAGGATCCACTCCGACAATGTTCATTCATGTAGAACGTACTCTTTTCTCTCTTCTCACTCACTGGTTCCCTGCTTCACTTCCAGTATAGTGGGTATAAGAATCTATTTGCATGGGATATGATTATCATGACTATGTTATAGTGACTGTGCAACCACCTTAAATGAAAAACCTTGGTGTTTTTAGCCCTTTATATATAAATAGGGAGCGGGTCTCGCTTCCAAAGACACAACGCCATGTCTCTACAGTAGCCCAGAATGGGGGGAAAAAAAGGCCTTTTTGTACTTGTACATTGATGCAGAAGCACAAATATGACAAAAACAATAACAGAAAGAGTACGAATTTGGACATGGAGGTTGTTATGGTGACAGAAATCACTCTAAATGGTGGATTGTAATTAAGTTTAACTACAAAAAAATCGAGGTAGCATATACAATTGTTGTATAAGACAATTAACACAATGAGGTGAAACAATGTCTGTTCGGGTGTTGACAGAAAACGAGGATACACAGTGACATTGCCTTTATCGGAGGGAAAATCTCTGTTGAAACTCTTGGTTTCAGAACGACTTTCTCTGAACCCTTCAACTAAAACCACTGAGCAAACAACAGCAAACAAACAGTATAAATCGATGAGGTGACTGAAGAACACAGCCTCTCAATTTTTGAAGTGAAACGCTTACTCCCCCCCCGCCTCCACCCTCCATCAACTCCACAGGACACGGGAAAAAACAGCCTCCAGTCTCCATGGTGACCCAGGAGCCTTCTGGATAACAATATGAGGCGTCACACGCAGAGAAGACACAGAAACACAGAGCGTCTTTGAGTCCAAACTGGTGATTATCATTCTGCTGCACTCACTGTTAAAATCAGAGAAACCCTTTGGGAAGCTTGTGTTTGTCATTACAATCACTGTGTAAGTGTGTTTGTGTGTGTGTCTGTGTGACTTACGATAACGCAATACTTGCATGTGCCACCATAGTCACGGAGCAGTCAAAAGAGGCGGTCGGTCTCCCAACGCCTTGTTGCAGTGCCTTCAGGCAGCAATACACATACGCACAGGCGGACAAACGGAGAGAAATAAAAGAGTGGAAGCAGGGCAGTGCAATAGTAATTCAACCGTGCTCTCATTCGCTGGTGCGAGACCATCTCTGGCAACAGCACCCTAAATGAGTTCTTGTGTCCCCCACGGCAAGATGGAGCACCGCTGATAAAGCAGAGCCGCGGGCCTCGGCTTTCTAGTTTACACCGCTACTAAATCACAGTTTGTCTCCTGCACTCCTGTCAGCTGTACGTTGAGTAAAGTGGGATGAACTGTGTGTGTGTGTGTGTGTGTGTGTGTGTGTGTGTGTGTGTTTCATCATGCAGTTACCCGCTGCAGTCAGAACTATCACGGGGGATTGACAAAGTATCATCTTCTTTATACAGTATTTTTCTATATTGTTTGAAAGTGTAGACTGAGTATAAAGATGGACTACATGACAGCTCCCCAAAAATGAAGCCACATTGGCCTTATTGCCCCCTAGTGGCTGGCTGCAGTACAGGCCATGAACACTGCTTACTATAGTGTATATGCTTTAAATGATCTGGTAAGTTTGTGTGTACTAGTTATTTGATGACATAAAAGTGTGATGAAACATCATGATTGACAGTTGAGACTGACTCACGTTTTGGTTTAGCGGCTGTGTTTAGAAATATTCAATAGTAGTGTTGATGAACTCAAACGTATAGAAGAGTTTATAGTTGTTTTCAGACCTGCACTGAACTCCAGTTTCTCCTGCCAGGCCCCAAGGAAGAAAATATCAGAGTGAACTCGTGTGACAATCCTCAGGAGGATTCACGATTTCGGTAGAGTTTTTGGTTATAAGGGCCAATAAGTTATAGAATAATGAATATGTATTGTCATCATCCTGCCTGCTGCACCAGCCCTCACCTGAACGCTCCAGAGAGTTCTGTGTTGTTGTGAACCAGTCTGAGCAGAGAATGTCCTGCTGGGTTATACATATGTGAAAGATAAACTCTACAGAAAGTTTGGTTTGGAAGCTTGTCAAACTTATATCCATACTCATTCACTTTTATTAGCTGATTCGAAATAGAGAGACTCTAACACAAGATAAATCTAAATGACTTGCCACTTGTCAAAATGATCCACTGAGTCGCACTTTCTCTCCAAAGGAAAATGGAGGCTGATTAAGCCCTTTGCACTGTCTCTGTCTTCCTCCCACGTTCACAGAGACAATATTCATGTCTATTCCTGCGATGGAGTCCTTCGTGTTAACACAGTCAGGTGCCGCTGGGTTCATTATCAGACGTTTAGCTTCGCTGCAATTAAGCCTCATTTCGCTGCGTTTCACACAATCATATCTGATGAGTGCGATTTGGAGGTGTCACTCAGCCTCGACGCTTCAGAAGATGAACTCTGTCATCATTTCATATAAGTCAAACAGCGTGCTCCTTTTGATGGAGTGCACGCGATCTGCTCCGGTGTCAGCTTCCACTCGCTGGATGTTTGAAGGATGAAGAGAGCGTCTGAATGTGGGCACGAGAGCAGAGGTACTTCATATGAAGGGATGCAGGAAATGTATTTTAGATTGCTGATGGGTGAACGGGTGCAACCTCTTTCACTTAAATTGGTCTTTAAGCTATTTAAAGGGATATTTAAAATATCCTCTGGCTTTTAATACTGATTATAGGCACAAACACACACACTGTTTTGCTGTTATGTTTTCACTCCTCATGACCCCTCAGATTTATTGTGTGAGCCTTTGGAGGGTGACAACACCTTAGGTTTGGGACCTCTGGGCAGTATCTAATTCAATATAAAAGAAAAGGGCCTCCATTAATCTCATAAATCTGTCTCAGGGATCGTTTTACTCAGAAGACGCTCTGTGTACTTTAAGCTGACTCATAGAATTTTCAATAAGGAAATTATTAGACGTACAATTTGTCATCAACATTGGTCAGATTGTTGCTTTTGTATTTTTCAGGATCTTTTTCCACCAGTTGTGTTACTAGTCATTTTTCTTTGCCTTTGAAGGATGAATAGATGAAACTACAAAGATCTAAGTTGTACTACATCCTCCAGAAAACTCAACATTTTTTATGATTGTAGTCTATGTCTCGGCAGGGGATGAAATGCACTTCCTACATCGCCCCCTGTTGGAGAATGTTTGATTCACAATTATTTTATGAAAGCAGAAAAGTCCTCTTCTCTCTCAGAAGCTGCCCTAGAAAAAAGACCAAAGCATGTGTGTTGTTTTTGTGTTATGTTTGTGTGTGTGTATGTGTGTGTGTGTGTGTGTGTGTGTGTGTGTGTGTGTGTGTGTGTGTGTGTGTGTGTGTGTGTGTGTGTGTTTGTGTGAGTGTGCTCTTGTAGAGCTATCTTTGTGAGGACAGTTTGAGGACCTTTTGGGAACATGAGGACATTTTGGTCGATCCCCCCTTTAATAGACTATTTGGGGGTTAAGACTTGGTTTTAGGGTTAGGGTTAGAATTAGGTTTGGGTTATGTTTAGGGTTAGGGTTAGGGCTAGAGCTAGGCATTTAGTTTTTAGGGTTAGGGTAAGGGGCTAGGGAATGCATTACACCAATGAGTGTCCTCACTAAGACAGCTGTACAAACAAGTGTGTGTGTGTGTGTTTGTTAGTATGCGTGTGTGTTTGATAGTGTGTGTGTGTGTGTGTGTGTCTTCAAGGTGACTCGTGATCGCAGTAGTTTGATCATGACGTGCACACCCTCACACACACCCAGGTCACCCACTGCTCACAAAGCCATCGATGTGAATAAGTAATGTCTTCAGCTGTTGCCCTGCTGACTTGTGTGATGACAGTGTTTACAGCAGCAGAAAGAAGAGGAGTCTTACACAAGCACTGACCTCCACCACTGGACAGCCTCCATCGGTGTACACTACAGTATGTACTGCACAGTGTGAGCTAATTATTTTATTTCAACAATCTGATTTGTTCATGTAGTTTTCTCTTGCTACGCTGCCTCAAGGCGATGGAAGAGCCTCCTGGTGGTTTTCTGAGTCTGATGCCAAATTCCCAGTCACATATAAACTCCTCTCCTATCTGCCATACTTTCCAATACTGTGGACTTTTGAGGCACATTGATATATGTACATACTTTAACTGCATTGTACTTAAACAGCAGTTTTATGAAGTATTAATTTAAAATCTTTAACCTGATATCTACCTTACTTACGTTAACTGTTACAAATAATAAAATGATCAACTTAAAATACACTTCTTATATATAAATATTTAAATTGAATTTATTTATTCAATTCCATTAAAATACCTACGCCAAAATATTCTGATTTGAAAGTTCTTAATATCATTTATTGGAAGTGAAATATATACATACATATATATATGATTGATTTTCAAGTTGCTGAAATTTAAAGCACTATGTTTGTGTTTCTAATTGACAGCTTTGACTCTTGTAATTCCCCACCTCTGTTAAATACATATGTAATTTGTGGTGTAATAGCTCAATCATCCATTGAGTGTAATAGATTTTAATTACATAAATGTATAAATATATCAGTTTATGCATGTATTTTTATGACCCTGGTTATACTTAGTTTAATATGAGTGAGATGTATAAATGTTGATCCAATCGGTGTAACTTCCAGCCAGTATCATAATATATCTGAAAATATGTATATAAAGTGTCTCAGTTGAATGTAATTACTTGGTCTGATATTACCATGGTGAATAATTATAGGAATAAAATCTCTACTTGTGTCATAATCCTAATTATAATCGTAATTAGCATTTGTTTGTTATATATGTTCAGTCCTCAACAAAAAAGTCACTTTAATATACAAAAAGCATTTTTACTGTTGGGGTTTGTTCTACAGTGTATTTATTGATAAAACAATAATTTTGAGTGCAAAACAATAAACTGCTGTATATATAACTGATGCATATAGTAAGTAAGTAAATAGAGTTGCACAAATCGAGGAAAACCACATACTCAAGTAAAGCAGAATTCTCAAACTGCATCTTGCTTTGCATAAATTCCCAACAGGAATTGTGTTTGCAGTTTTTTCTTTGTACTTTGTAATGCAGAACAATTCTGGTCTACACACACACACACACACACACACACACACACACACACACACACACACACACACACACACACACACACACACACACACACACACACATACACACACACACACATACAGAAGTATAGTTAAATCCAGGTAGACTGTAATGAACAACATTTCAGGATGGGACATTATTGACCGGGAGGCAAGTGCAGTGCAGTAGCTGTGTTAATGTCCTTCAACTCAACAGAAGTTGTGAGTATATTGGCTTTGCGAGACGTGTGTTACTGAATTGAGAAGGCTGCGTTCAATGTCCTCGACTCTTCTCTTCGTGCCCGGAGCTGTGGACGGCATCATCAGCCTGAAGAATTGATGTGGTTTATACGTGCTCAGTAGGCTCTCACAGGGACCGAATGAGGAGATATCTTCTTAATCCACTCCTGCTTTTAACAATCAGACATCTCTTCACAAAAACAGAGGAGTCTCCCAGCTCAGTGTCAGACAGAGGCCATCACTGGGCCATCTCTGATCGTCCCTGTGATCCTTTACCCAACGGTACGTGCTACTTGGAATCCAACGCATTCAGGTGGGAAGAGCTACAAAGGAGGAGGTGTGTGTGTGAACAGATGCTTAATTGTGTGAATCACTTCTTTTTTTCAGTTTGTGACTTATAGTTGTTTTAATCCATGAGCAAACAACCCCAGGCAGACAACATCAGGGAAAATATAAATAAAGCACGACATCAGTATTCTGAACGTAACAAAGAGCGTGGGAACAGACACGCTGGATTGTTTGTCTTTATCTTGCAGCAGTGATGCTTTAAATATACACAAACTACTGAAGCATGATTTCCTCTCACACAAGCACAGAATGTTTAATTTGGATGGCAATGCTCATAAGTGCCCAGCTTGCAAAATATTGAGGACCCCTGTTCTAGTCAAATATTAATATGTGGGAAATAATATTGTGAACATTGAAATGTTTAAACCTTGAAATATGCTGTCAATTATGACCGTTAAGAATTTAGGTAAACTATAGTGCAAATATGATGCTGAGTGAGGTTACGGAACTCTGTGTTCATCCTACCTAGTTTATCTGCAGTAAAGATGACTGTCTTTTCATTATTTTACTTATTGTCATAAACTGACTCTGAATTTGCTTCAATACTGTTCATATAGATAGGATATATAATTACCCAGATGATCCAATTACCGACCACTGATAAAGTTTATCTGAGATTGAAGAAGAAGTCATGTTCAACTCATTCCACTCCCCGCCCCACTGACTTTAACAGTCCGCTGATCCCCTGTTTATTAAAGTTTTTAATAATATTAATATCTAATAACGTATTTTGACACTGCACTTTACTGGGCCGTCAAAAATGCTCAAGCCTGAAGTCACTAAATATCAGTTCCACATTCTGTAATTATTAATTATTGTACAATAAGTAGATATTTACATTATGAGTATTTGCTTTCAAAAACTTTAATGATTTGAGGCATTTGGTTTCTTCAAACAGTTTGAGTAGAAGTTACTCATCAGCTTTTAAGGAGCAGAGAAAGTCAGGTGGCAAAAAGTTTTTAACCAGCACCGAATGAGAGAGTAATAGTTGTCAGTAATTCGTTGAGCTACTGGCAGTAACACCCAGACCCTGCAGATATAATTACAGGTTTTTACACCTGAGCATAACAATCATACTAAATACATCCAATCGGGATGCATGTCTTTCCCTCGGCCGGCTGCACCGTTACTGCAGCGCTAATGTAAACACTAAGTGAGCAGTGGGATCATTACAGAAGGAGAAATAGTGTGGAGTATGGTGAGGTGATGACAGCGATGATGATGATGATGATGATGATGACAGCAAAGCAAGGTATTTGCACCGCTCGATCCAGCAAGGATGGTCAATGTGTCCATGTTTCCCCCTAATGAGAGCACACGGGCAATAACCTTAGAGCCTGAAGCCACAAGAGAGAGGAGGAAACTGAGCGTGTGTGTGCGTATGTGTGTGTCTTAGAGGAATCAGTGGCTCGTTATAGATTTGGAAAACGGGCCTGTGTAGTCAGATCAGGAAATTCTCTTTCTCTCAAGATGTTGCTCATTATCGCCCAAATCTTGAAAGAGAATGGCAGAGAGAGAGAGAGAAAGAGGAGAGAGTGAGAGTCAGGCTGATAGTGGGTTGTCATTCATCAAACACGCACACACACTCACACAAACACACACACAGTCCATGACTTCAGAAAACATTACTACTACTGGCTTAAACCCAATCTTAACCTAATCCTAACGTTTCACCAACCATAACATGGCCTTCACATTAAAATACATTTATTTAAGTTAGTGTATGAACAGGTTTAGGTCTCCACAACATGGGAAATATGAACAGCACTCACTCACACACACAGCGGGTCCATTACTGGAGTGTGCTGTCAGCATCAGTACCGCAGTTATTCATCAAAGCCACTCCTCTCTTTCATCTCTCCATCCTCAGGCTTCCCTCACACACACACTTCCACAACCAGGACGGCGCTGAAAGTGGCCTAATGATGATCGGAATAAGATGAATGACCACAGTTCCAGATAGTTTTGAATAATCCAATGAGATGAGAGGTCAAAGAAAAAAACTGGACTTTGACTGATGTAGGACGTTATTGCCAGCGATGGTGGTTCGGCAGCTTTTCTTCCAATAGTTTGTTGTCACTTCTGTGGGTCTTTCATGTCGTCACTGTCAGAGATTCCCAGTGTCTCTGACTTGAAAATGGAACGAGGAGGCGATTGATTTGTGACACACTTTATTCATCTAAACTGTGTGACATGAATTCAACGTGTTGCTGAAACACCAGGAGATTTTGTTTTCAAAATTTTTAGTTCATTTTGGGCTTGATTCCAAAAGAAGACATCAAAGCAGGACTCTCATCTGTGTCCAACAACCATCGCAAGCAGATTTGCTGTAGACAGCTGGCCAAAAATAATGTTGACTCCATGAGTCAGGTCTTGGCTCCACACATAAGGCTGCAAGTCCTGGAAAGAAAAGTTTGAATTCTCACCGGCTGGAGATCTATGCAGAAGACAGGGAAATAAAGAAACACTATTGACAATGTATTCTAATGTAAAACTATTTATCCTTTTATCAGATGGGGTTTTTATTCAAGCATTACCTCATTTAGCTGCTTGTAATTTACATATTAAGACAAGCAAGATGGAGGTTTGTTATATTTTATCTGCATGCTTAACTTTTCATTATACAACAGAATAGAGTTTTAGGATGAGCACTTATTTATAAGTTTGGCCTTGATAAGTTAGGCTGGGATAGTTGTGAATGGTGGTGAATGTAACTCCAGCATCAATTGTATATAAAGATGGACGACATGGCTGCCCGCCAAAAAGTGAAGACAAAATATTCCGATCACTCCCTGGTTGCTGGGTGCAGTATAGGTCATAAATTCAACCTCCTCCATGTTATCAGATGGGATATGAGCCAAACTAAGATGGTCGAAATACATGTTGAATAGATTTCAATCATTTAAGGTAATTCTTATTGCACTGTTGTGTTCAAGTCTTATTTTTCCTGTAGGTTTGGTTTGAATTACCTCCCCCAGAGAGTTAAGGTTCTAAAGCCTGTCTGTTTGTTTGAACAGATTTCCAGGAAACTGTAGAATGCAGACATTTTTGTTGTGATTGACAGCAGAGACTCGCAATAGGTTGAGTGCATGTATCCGTAGAAACTTGCTTTCCTTGACTGCACACCGCAATCCCATTGGCGCAAGATGGCAGCGTTCAGATATTTTGGCTTTGTTACTGGATTGTGGGAGGAGGTTGAGACCCGTCGTCCATCTTTATTTACAGTCAAAGAACTCTTGAATTCTTTCTTCATTTTTATATATCTATGGTTTCAGATGAGGTTGACAAAAGCCCACAGTCTGAACTCTTTATACGTAATACAACTTACACACTGATTTAACGTGCATATAAATTCATAACAGTGATGTCTATCCCTGGAACGGCTGATAGGCCATGACTTGAAACTCACACAGATATGAGAATGTGAGTGATTCCGGGATTCCCCCTACAAAACGAAAAGTTTTATGTTACAATAATTCAATTCACGATAGCCTGAATCAGGAAGGAGGTTTTAATAATGGATATCACTACTAGTGGCCCCCTGATACATAGCAAAGATATTTAGGTGTTCCACAGTTTAACACCAAAAGATCATGTGCAACAACATCATCAGGGAACAGTGTGATTACATGGGACCATAGGGCCTAATCTGAATTTAATTGGAAGCATAGTTCTGTAAAAAGGTTCAGAAAGCATCAGAATAGACCATGTCTCAATAGGCTTGAATGTGAAGATTAAATGAAAACCTGGAGGCTCTGAAAGTCAACTCTGCCACACACACATGTCTCCGTCCTGTTAGGTAACACAGGGGCTCGCACCCTCAGTGCCGAGCACCTGTACACGTCCTTGAGACACAGAGGGAAACAAAGAAGCTGACGTCAGAACAGCGAGCATCTACCTCTCTCTCTCTCTCTCTCTCTCTCTCTCTCTCTCTCTCTCTCTCTCTCTCTCTCTCTCTCTCTCTCTCTCTCTCTCTCTCTCTCTCTCTCTCTCTCTCTCTCTCTCTCTCACATACACTCCTTCTATCTATCTGACCTGATATCCGTTTTTCCTCTGCTTCCATCAGAGAGAGAGGACAGTCTCTCTAACTGATGCCAACACTTCAATCGTGAGCACTTAAGGAAATAAGCTGCTGTCATGTTTAAGCTGCTGGTGGCATTGCTCCATGGGGATGTCCATGTCACTGGAATGCAGTGGTCGGTCAACAACCCCCCCAGAAAGTGATGAGAACAAAGTTGTTAAAAATCTGTTTTGTTTGTCCACATTAAAACAGTTGTGTGTGTGCAGTTACTACAGAAGGTGCCTGGATTTACACTGAAAAAATAAAAATTGTTAGACCAAATCCAACAAAATGACTAATTGGTTCCACGGAAATACATGAAGTGTGTTCAAATTAAAGTCAACGAGTTATATAAACACAGTTGATTAATGTTATCATCCATCCATTATCACTGCAGCTTATGCTTTGAGGGTTGTGGGAGGAGCCTGGAGCCAATAGACATTGGGCGAGAGACTGGTCACACCCTGATAGGTCGCCAACGAACAACAGGGTAATCATTTTGAGACAAACAGCCAGAGACGGTCCAATTAACCTTATCCCAACCTACATGATGTTGGACTGCTGGAAGAAGCCAGAGAAGCCAGAGAAAATTCATGCGGGGAAGATTCAAACTCCACATCAAACTGAGAACTTTCCTGCTGTGAGTTGACAGTTCTTACCCCCACATCACTGCGCTGTCGACCATGTGTGTTAGAAGTTGAAGAGACTTTGTTGTTTCGGTGTGTGTCTAGAGTCAAATAAATAAACTATTTGTAGTGCTGAAGACCTGATGCAGCATTGTATTTCTGCTCCTCGATTCTGGGGCAAAATGGAGCAACTGAGTCTCGACTATCACCTCCAATGTTCCTGCTCTGTGCATAGAGTTGTTCTTTATGCTGGAACATGTCAAGGGTCCAGAAGTGATGCAAGATAATTAAAATGTTAAACTAAATAATCTAAGAATATACAATGTACCCACAAAATGGAGAGGCGGTGGTCTAGTGGCAGAAACCTATACTACGGGCAGAAAAGGTCTCTGGTTCGTCTCTGGTTCGACTCCACGGAGAGACAACAAAAAGACGAACCTGGATTGATCTGCCCAAAAATCCAAGAGTCTGTTTAGACCCTGTCTAGTGCCCCTGAGCAAGGCACCTTACTCCCCCAACATCTGCTCCCCGGGCGCCGTACATGGTCGCTCACTGCTCTGTGTGTCAAAAGCAGAGGTTAAATTTCCCTACCTGCATGAGTGTGCCTGTGCATGTTTGTGCATGTGTTTGGGACTAATAAATGCATCTTAATCTTAAAACGGAAATAGCTACGTTTTTCAAATACTTTTAAATGTCATGGCGTTGAGACAATGACCCGGCAAGGTCCAAGGTATGCACCATGTTCAACCCATGAATGTAGATCTTTATATAAATTTGATCATCAAGTTCAAGGCCTTTAGAGTGTCAGCCGATATCGAGTTTGATTGTTGCAAATTCAAAAACACATTTTCAATCAGACCAGTACAAACTAAATGTAATTTTAGGGGCACTTGGAGTCCGGGGACCCAAGAATAACGAAGATGACAATCCTCCTTAGAAACTTTCAGCAGTATCCTCCAGCTAAGACAATGACCTAGCTATCTGTTCCTGCAAAGTAGGCTGCCTTGCTCCCTGTGGATGTGGCTGGATGAATCTGGCAGTTTTATGGCAGAGGGCTGGTGCATGGTCTGAGGTGCAGAAAAGAAACAAAAAAAGTTGGATTCAGGCCGACAGATAATGTAACAAAAGAGGCTCCAGCGAGTGAATTCTCCCAGGGCTAACCTAACCTAGGATTCATTGTGCTTTGTTAACAAAGAGATAAATTCACAAAGACCAGACGAAAACCACAAAAGCATGAGAGAGGCGGCCCGTGAATATGGACATAGCCTGTTCATAATCATTTTTGAGATAACAGAGATTATAAACCAGCATCGTTCATCACTTGAACAATGAATAAGAATGTAACTAATAAAGAAGAACATCAATAAGCAGTTTTGGGACCAGAGATAAAGATGGACGTGTGGCAGCTGCCCAGAAGTGAAACCAAAACAATTTGATGGGCCCCTTGGTGGCTGGCTGCAGTATAGGTCATAACCCCCACCTCCTCCAGGTTAGTAGATGGGACATAAACACACTCACTTTAACTTACTCCACAGGGCAACAAGGGTTCAAATATACTCTGTGCTGCCTGCTCCCCTCGCATATACAGTGAAGAGGATGAGAGAGGTGAACCGCTTCAGTCCCGTGAGATTTGCGTGGAAACTGAACTGCGGCACCAAGGAGAAAAGGGCCAAATATTCACGATTGAGAGGAGATCTGATGATGTCAGCAACTCTTTGGCGATGGCTTTTTTTTTGGATGGCATCATTTGTGTGTGTGTGTGTGTGTGACAATGCAGAGGTGCCACTATGCTAAGTTGAACGGGTTCAGTTTGGTATCTGGGGGTTCTTCAGTGAGGTAATGGGCTGAAACTGTTTTTATTATCTCTATATCACACTTGACACCTCACCATCACTTTTTCTTCCTCTCCCCCTCTTCAGCAGCATTCCATCTGCTTAACGTAAATTCTGTGCTGAGAGCTGACAGTCCTGTCCTCCTCTCTCTGTCTACACCCCTCCATTATTTCACACTTTTCTTTCCTGTCATTCTTTCTCTGCCGAGTTTCTGCCTTAATTTCTCACCTCATTTCGCCCACGGTCCTCCTTCATCTTCATTTGCATAACTCAGCCATAAATATTCCTGCCCAACACACACACACACACACACACACAAACACACACACACACAAACACACACACACACACACACACACACACACACACACACACACACACACACACACACACACACACACACACACACACACACACACACACACACAGTGTAATTAAACAATTCCAGGGACAGTTCTGGGGGTTCACAGTGAGAGGAGGCGAGGGAAAGAAGGGAGTGATAAGGCAATTTCAAAGCAGCTCCAGACTGGTTTGCTCCCCTGCAGCTTCAGATGGATTAAGGTCACTTCAGGCCTGTTTGCAGCCCTGCAGGTCCCCTTCTCTTCTCCACAGCGTTTCCTGCGACACTCCAAACTCTCAATGACCAGTGGGAAACCACCCGTCAAGTAAGTGGTCACGATAAACTCCCTCTGCTGCATAGATAAATTCATTCTGATTAAGGATATTAGTCTAATATCATAATTGATAAATTTATCACTGAGGTCTGAACTTAATGTCTCAAATATTTCTCTAAGGCTAAAAACATCTGAAGACAGATTGTTGCATTTTGCTTTACATCAGATTTGACATTTGTTTGCAGCAAAAAATGTTAAATTGCTTATGTTTTATCTGAAATTCAACTTTGAGTTTTATAAACATTTTAAACATTTTGACATCTGGTATTTTCATTACATTTTGATAAAAATGCTCAATATCAATAATAGCGTCATTGACTGTGTGTAAAGTAAAATAAGTTGATGCTAGCAATCAAGCCAAACTTGGAAGTACCCTCAGCGTTTTATTTAATGTAAATTTGACCCATTCTCACAAAATGACAAAATCATAGTTTTTAGCATAGACAGTATTTAGATAAGACAGCTTATAAATGGGAAGCCAAATCATCCAAAAGATCAAATATAATGATATCACCCGTGTCGGATTAAACTTTAGCTTCATTTTTGTCCAATGGGAGGAAGCAAAGACGTGTCGTCCATCTTTATTTACAGTCTTACAGAATTATTTACAGTCTTACAGAATTAGCGTCTAGTCAACAAACATAAACAGGTAAAAGGAAGAGGGGCAACTGAACATATATTTGACAGGTTGCCAAAAAACACAACCTTGAAATAAATTCCAATATGGTAATTTGGTGGTTTTGTGTAAATAAGCAACTGTTTGCTCTCACATTAATAGCACATCAGTATTTTTGTTGCTCCATCGAGGCACCACCCCTCACCTGAAGGTTTTCCCGCTGCATTCTTGAAATGGGAAAGACAAAATCTGGAACCGATTTTCTGGATAGTTCATGTCTGACAATGGTGAAGATAACAGACATATAAATAAAAGGATACAATGTGAAATTTGTGTAGAGGTCAGACAACACTCTCCCTCACCTGTTCAGTAGTTTATAAGGTATTCCGATAAATCAACATCTCCAAAACTGTTTATAAATCCCTCAGCATCAAGGCCCATAAAAGGAACAGGCGAGTCCAGGAATAGGTGGGAAGGCAGAGTCACTTTTGCATGCTGGATCTGTTGAGGTCACAGGAGGAGATTTTTCTCATCTGAACCAAAGTTGAGTGATAAAACTGTCAGTGGGGGGGGGGCAAAGAGATGTGACTGTTGTCGTCAAAAATCTTTCTCGTAACCTCCAGCCAAAGATAGCGAAGAGCAGTGAGGAGGAGGAGGAGGAGGAGGAGGAGGAAGAGGAGGGACATGGTGGAGTGGCACTGCTCCCTCCAATCATTGAAATAAAGGAGACACATTAAGAAGCTGCTGTTAGGAATGTTAATCGCGTATCGATCAGTGTAATCTATGGGCAGCTCTTGTCCCTGTGTCCTCATACATAAGAGCTATAATTGCCATTCTTCCATGCTGCAGGAGGAGCAGAGGCCCTAACTTATTCCTAATAGGGTGCACATTTACTGTTTCCTCTTTATGGACTGTACAGTCGCCTCTATCGCCTGTCAATAGACAGATATGACCCATAGTTCCTTATTTGGACCAGGTATAAAACTCTTGTTTCATTGACTCATATCACCTATGACCTCTGTGTTATACTTACTGGCTGGTTTGTTGCTCATCCTGTGTATTTTTTCTTCTATTGACCACATTGTTCTAAGGAGCAGATATAGGGCTTCTGATTTATATAAATGCACATGAGTCATGCTTTCTACTCACATTCTAGACTCGAAGATATTTCAACGTCTTGTGATATAATGTCCGTCGAGGCCAGAGAGAGTTTGCTGAATAACATGAACAAGAAAATGCTCGATCTTACTGTATATGGATTCTGCTGCAGGAGTTTGCTCTGGTGCTGTGCAGTCATATACCTACTCATTCCATAAATGTATTTCTGTCTTTATGTGGAATGTAGATCTCGTAAACTATTGATCTAATCAGCTTTACTCTTGGCATGCGTGTGTTGTTAATTGCTGGAGAAAGTACAGTGCCAAGTTTGATGTGATTTGTACACAAGATATGTTCAAAACTGAATAAAAGGTGACCAGCGATCTGCGGATGTAGATCTCTGTCATGGCTAAAACAATCATAAGAATCATCCCTTCCACTTTAGCAAGTTATCTTCAATTTAAATGCACAACATCCATTTTGTTGGGTTAGGGTTAGGGTTAGGGTTACACATGAACAGTAATAAATCAGGTAGGATGACGTTTTTCTAACTTCACTCTGCACCATAGACTGTTAATAAAAAGCTCTGCTCACAACCTCCATACACTTGGCGGTAATGCACATTGACATTGGTTGCCAAAAAGAAGAAGATCGACATCCAGCACACAAACACTAACAAGTGACCATAGAACTTTTGGGGAGGACTCACTAATGTCAAGGAATGATTCTGAACTATACGGATCATTAACACAGGACAAGAGAACAGCCCATTCCAAACAAGCAGTTTTAGAATAGGCACTAGTAAGTCAAGTGCATATTTTGCAGTATTACCACTGATTGCACCATTGTTTCTTTACAGTGGCTTGAGAATATCTTTGAAACGTATTTTACATCCTCAAATTACCTCAGTCCTGTGATGTGAGCACTAAATTCCCAGGTATGTCCTTATCTACCACTCCCTCTCCTGTGAAAGAAACCAAATCTCAGCTTTATGAACTAATCCAGTCCATTCAGGCTGATTCCTCGGCAGAAATGAAATCCATGGGGAGGAGGAGCCGGATGTCGGTTTAACTGGGACTGTATTTTTCACGGAGTTCATTCGTCTTTTTTTTTCTCTGACAGACTTGAAAACATCTAGTGCAACATTCTTCATAAAATGCAGTCAAACTCTACAAAAAAGTATCCAGAGATCGTTATTAATTCACATGCTCTCTGCCACATAATGACACTGTTTTTGGAATCCTGTCTCCTATAGAAACCTAGTTTAGCATATCAAAGTACTGAAATGTCACCTGTCAAGTTGTTTACATTAAACACATACTTTTATCCTAATACATTAACAAATATGTTTTATACTGATGTCCTATTTCTTGTGACGGTCAGAGTTGCTGTCCCTTTAAAACCTTTTTTCAACATGTTCATATAAATAGATTTTTATGCTCAGTCATTTTAAACATTCATATATGACCAATGAAAAAACGAATGTTTGTTCATGCAAATATTCTTTATAAAGCTGGGATTGGAGGCATTTGGAGTTGGAAAACAAACTAAAAGGTCAAAATAGAACCAACAGAGGCCAACATTTTTTTCTGACTTGCAGCTGTTGTTAAACAGCAACAGCAACTGAAACGTTACTCATCATGTCAAGTGAACTGATCCTCATGTGTGACACTGGCGTCCTTTAGAAGTACAGCACAAATGAATTCTGATATATACTTCCAGTTTCTCTAAAAGTGTATCCTCCACCTTCACTTGCTTTTATAACCTCATAGGAACCACAAACAACAAAGTATTTATTGGTTCATATTGAATTTTCACTTCAATTCTCTAAAGTTAATTCATTTATTACATTAACTTCAAGGGCTTCAACTATAATGGTTATTTTGAATGTATCAACAAATCTGTTTATTGTGCTCAATGCAATATAAGAAAACTGTAAAAGGGCCCATTTCTCATGTCTTAAACGAAAACTGAGTCTTAAATACCTAAGATATTCAATTTAAACATAAATAAATTTGAAAACATACATTTTATTGTAAAAAGTCTCAACACAATATAGAATTGTGCTGCAAATTGGGAAAACTACACAGGAAATGTTTCAAGGGGACCCAATAAAGTGATGAACCTGGCTGCAGTTCAATGCTTTGTGAAGTTATTGAAGTCTGCTAAATACATCAGTGGTGACAGAACTTCACGAAGCATTGAACTACAGCCAACTTGTTATATACCCAAATTAAAATGGCTGTAGCTTCAGAACCACCCTGACTGCATCAATGAGGTCTTGCCGGAAGGAAACCTCCTATAGGTTTCTTGTGGAAGGGTCTGAAACGTTAGGAGACAGTGAAGCAGAGCGGTGGGCCTCTGAATTCAGTAAGAATGTCGGAATTGATTACACCTATAATAGAAAAGAGAGTTTAAGAATGATTAAGTGTGTCTGTGCAGGTAAAGGATGAAGTGAGTCATTACGTTAGATGCATGGTCTTTTGGGATGCAGGCTGTGTGTTTTGTGTGTGTGTGAGAGAGAGAGAAGAGAGAGAGAGAGAGAGAGAGAGAAGAGAGAGAGAGAGAGAGAGAGAGAGAGAGAGAGAGAGAGAGAGAGAGAGAGAGAGAGAGAGAGAGAGAGAGAGAGAGAGAGAGCGTCATTAGCGGTGGCTGCACGTTGCAGTCTGCAGCCCTTGCGCACTCCTCGCTCCGCTCCCCCCTGCGCGCAGACAGATCCGCCGCACGCCGCCGCTCCGTCACCAGCCGCCGGACTCACAGTCCACCACCTGCACCGAGTCACGGTATCGGAACGCCACCCGCCTCCCCCAACCCACACGCACACAACACAAACATTCTCACACAACATACACACCGTCCCCTCCCTCCTCCCGTGGCCAGTGTTGCGCTCCTGCTGCAGCGTCCAAGTTCAGGTGAGCGCCGGTGGCCGGCACAACAAGTCCCGACGCACGGACCGGGGATGCTCGCTCCCTCCCTCCCGTCGTATGGGATGCTCTAGATGGGCCGCGCAGGATGTGAAGCCCCGCTAGAAGAAGCAGGAGGAGGATGGCCACACCAGTCTCGTCCGCGGCGGTGCTGCTGCTCCTGCTGGGCTTCCTCTCCGCGTCCTCCGTCAATGCCGGTGAGTGGGGTTTTGTTAACCACCACAGGTTGATGAGGGACGATCGCGAGTAAACAAAGCACGACGGGTGTGTCGGTAGCTGCTGTGTAGTGGTGATGATGTGGTGCATGTACAGTGCAGAGTGCAGCAGGTCCATTTGGAAAAAGCACCTGACGTGACACCTTGTTCAGGATGTGTTTGCATATGTGTTGCATCAACATCTGCATCAGATGACACAAGTAGACAATAACAAACATGGCTGACACAGGTAAGTCTAGAATTGGTACAATTAAGTGTCGAGACTTGACAAAAACAAGGTTTTCCTCCTGTGGTTTGGATATCAGATCATATTTCTAGAAATTAGTATTATTTCGACATGGGAGGGATCAGCTTTTTGTGTGATTGGCTCAATAAAGTTCTGACTTTCTCTTCTGGAAATATACTGGCAAAAAATGTGCTCTCAATTCAGTGGGGGATCTAGGATTTGTCTAAATCAGGGGCCATAAAGGGGGGGCCACGTTTTACACACAGGGGCCAAGTCTATGTAGATATCCATATATATAGCTTTGATTCAAAGCCACACATCATTGAATATATTTAACAGATGAAACTCTGAGTCTATTCATTTCATAGGCGGTGGACCACTACATGTATCCACAACAATTTGCCAGCCTTCCTATTATTATTATATAATAGTAAACTGAATATCGTTTATCATTTTAGACTCTTGATTTGACAAAACAAGACGTTTAAATATATCACATTTGCCTCAGGAAAATCTTGTTGGGCATTTTTTCATTATCAAGTTAATTACGGAAATAATCCGTGGCCATGGATTAAAATGGAGCTCCAGCATCCATCAGTATCATGAAATGAGATTACACAACAATGCGTTATTCTGTTCGGAGCCCTATATATACTGCAAAGCTCTAATCATCATATATCATGCATGTTGGATATAGTACCTCATCTATCTTTCATATTGCATATTTTTAACCTGCGGCAGCTTACGTGCCAGTGGAACATTCATTTCATGTGGGAGATCTCACATTTTACAGAGTTACATTGCATGTGGATGATAAGCTGAGAGGTGACAGATAGTTCTTTGTATAGCCCAAATCCTGCTGATAAGATCATGGTGGATTTATCTCAGCCTGAAGGGATGTGATATATTTGGCTTCCTGTGGCTGAAGATGAATGTAGTTTCAAGAGGGAATTTTGTGTGGCTGCAGCCAGCGTCTGGATTTGTTTTCTCTGGCGGCAAACCGCTCAAGAATGGATGGGAATCACTGTTCACTCTTGTGTTGTTTCTCTGTGGGTGTATGAGAGCTGGAGGATAAATAGTGGGAAAACAGCTAGTCAAACAACGAGCAGTGACTATGTATCACACACATTGGATACATCCACTCTGCATCTACACATACACACACACACAGGGCCGTTGGGAGCCACTGAGAGTGTGTCGCCCACCAAAATATTAATCTCACCAGCACTATGCAACACTCCAGTTTTCTCTGCTGGGTTCTGATGATTGTGTAGGAGATAACCCAGAGACACAGAGAGTTCCTCCTTGTCCAAGAGACACCATCGTTTGACTCCTCAAATGTTACATTGCATGTGGAGTTACATCTCGGGCTTGATGGTTCAATATTTGCACACGTGTGAGACCATGAGTCTAACTTGCTTCAGGTGGCAGACTGCAGTTTCTACTGGTAATCTGGTGGGCAAACATAGAGAAAAAACTAGAGCTCGGTACTGTAACACACACTTTAAATCAGAGTGTGTGTGTGTGTGTGTACAGCTGGAGCTGAGTGGACAGAAGATCAAGACTCAATAACTTTTGTAAGATGGAGTAGATCAATTTTCCTCTTCCAAATAAAAAAAAGCATTCATAAGAAATAAAGGAAATAAAGTGCTTTTTTGCTCAACTCAGCACAAAGGCATTAGCTACAGCCGTACAACCACTAGACTCTAATGGCTGACAAACCTCTTAAACTGAATAACTGTGTTTTTGATGATTGAAGTACCATTGGAAGTAAGGAAATTAAAACATGCATAATGTATAAGCAAGGCCAGACACTGACAAATACACTGATTAGTTCTGATTGGTCTGATATTCGGCTGAAGTAGCTCACTGTTTTTGCTTTGTTTGCACAAAATGGACTAAACCAGCAAGCTGGGCAGACTCGGTAATGACACTCTATCAGCCAACCAGTAATGTGTCACAGTATTATTGGATTTGTCAGTTGGAGAGTATGGATAAAGGTTCTATGCCTTTTTGACCCTTCTTTATCCGTGTTATCGTTAAACTACTTTTTAGTTATGTCCTTATCCAATAGCAAGCAGTCAAACCTTCAGCAAGTAAATGTGTTCATGATATATAACCACCGCATGAAGTGGAAATTGCTTACAACAAACATCTGGAGCAATTGCAGAATTCACAGGATTTGTGTAAATCCACTCTTCAGTTTTAACTCTGCTTTGGTCTCCTCCAACTCCTAAGTGGAGTATTGGTTCTACACTTGCTAAATGCACACAACGTAGTCGCATTTGTCCATCTTCCAATGTTTCCTCCTAAAGATGCAGGTGAGAGCAGTAAGAGTTATTGTCCTGAAAAACAAAACAGTGTTTTTAAAAGATGCTACTGGCTCCTTAGAGCAGATTTTCATCATTTTCATGTGAGTTTTTATGTGGTTTTGTCTTTTTTTATGTGAAACACTCAGTTGCACAGCAGTTCTTTGTTCTCCAGGATACTGTGCTACCTATTTATCACTCAACCCTAATAAAAATACTGATAATAGCTGCTTTCAGACGTGAAACAAAACTAGCAGTAAAACCAGTAAAGCTGGAAGAAACGTGTGTATTTTAATCAGCATTATAAAGAAGGAAGCCGGATATTTCCCTTGAGCCTGAGTTGTAACAGCAACATCAGAGCCAGACCTTGATATACAGACATTCACATTAGCAGTTTTTTCTCCACTCTGTGCTTAAGGGGTGATTAAACAAGACCATAATTCAATCCATCACAGATAAACACCAACCAAATAAATGCATGACCGACTAGGATGTAAGATTGATGGCATAATAAAAACATCCTCATGAGTCACACTTTAATGAGACATGCGTGGGAGAGAGGATAGAGAAGAGAGGAAAAGGTAAAGATTGGAAAATGTGAAATGGTAATCACTGTGTGTGTGTGTGTGAGAGAGAGAGAGCGAGAGAGACACACACAGAGAGAGAGAGAGAGAGAGAGAGAGACAGACAGACAGACGGATGGGAAAGACTTATAAAAAGACAGATGTGAAAGAGAAGTCCCTTTCAAGGGAAACACCTACAGACCTGCGTGTTGTGAATTAGGATTTGTATTAATGAAAGGAGGAAGAATAGCCTGTGGTTGGAGGTGAAGTTCAAAGAGAGAGAGTGATGGAGCGGGAAAGATGTGTGTTATGACAAGGCATAAAGACAAAATGTTAATGACCTGTCTCATCTATATTTTTTCCTGTGGCCATGCTGCATGTGTGTGTGTGTGTGTGTGTGTGTGTGTGTGTCAGACCCCCTGCTGTCAGCTCCGCTCAATGTGACCATCAGAGAGCTTGAGGTCAATTCCGCCATGGTCACGTGGGAAATCTTGGAGGGAGACCCCGTTATTGGATTCGCCATCACCCAACAGGTACTTGTGTGTGTGTGTGTGTGCGTGTGTGTGTGTGTTTGTGTTTGTGTGTGTCCTTCATGTGAGTGTGTGCAGAGGAAAAGTGACAACGTGGACATCACAGGTTCTCGTACTGTGAAGTGAAAAAGGAAAAATATGTGTAAACACCACAGGGCTAGTCCAGTTTTCGTAGACTGGCCTGTTCAATAGCCCACATGGTCAAAAGCTGCAGCAGCAGCGGTGATGGCCACACAGCTTGTGATGGCAGTTAAGATAATTTCAAACCCTTATTGCTTGATTGGTGTAATTTCTCTCTTAAATCATTCTTGGAGTCTTTACTCAGTCCAATATTAACACACTGATGAGATGCACATATTTTTCAGATGCAGTGTGACTTACTATTTTCTGAGAATATCATAATTTTAACATCCATAGCAAATAAGCATCCATAAATCTGGTAGAATGCATAAAAATATACGCTCCTTATAAATCCAGAACATGAAAGGCGCCTCTACATCCAATAGGAATGTTTCCTAGATAATCTGACCTACTTTTAACAGTGCCAATTTGCAAAAAAATCTAACCAAGTAGAGGCTGTTTTCTTATTTGAGTGAGAGTCGATAGTGTCAGAATCAAAAAACCATTGACATTCATAAATAAACTAAAAGCAAAAGTAAAGTTACATTTCTGCGGTCAAGTTAGTATGCACTTTCGGAGGCATTTCAAATGTAGATTTTGTCCACATGCAGTTTTAATGTGTTCAGAAATTCCCTTTTTAATTGGCTAGTAAATAAAATGTCCCTAAGGAGACTTCATCTTGCTCTAGCAGGAACCAATTGACCTGAGCCAGCAATTCCTAGCTGAATAATAATGCCCATTCCAAGTAGAGTGTACGCGGCCAGAGAAGCTTTATTTTTCTTTAAAGCTTAATTACATTGCAAGCAAAACCCCCCGAGGCTATGTTGCAGCTTTGTCTTGACCACTGACCATGAAGACTTGTTTGCATTTGCAACATCAGCCTTAACCAGAGGGAGTTTTTACATGAGGGACGATGTGTGGTTTGACTGTAGCACCGGGGATCTTTGAATTTGTGTTCTTGACATGTTGGAAAAACATCTGAACCAGGCAAAATCAAACCCTCTATAATCTACGGTTTAAAAAAATCAGACAGCGACCCGATGCATCATTTAACCCTGACCTGTGAGTCCTCAGCTGAAGTGGTGCCAAATGAAAAAAAGAACTTCCCTGCAGGGATCAATAGAGTATTACATTACACTGAACCTCCCGGCCCTGATTTCTCCGCTTCTCTGCTCACGCCCCTCGACTGCAGAAGAAGGACGTTCGCATGCTGAGGTTCATACAGGAGGTGAACACCACCACGCGCTCCTGCGCACTGTGGGATCTGGACGAGGACACCGAGTACATCGTCCACGTCCAGAGCATCAGCATGGGAGGCAGCAGCCCCCCCCAGTCAGCCCGTTCTCTTCAGGACGCCCAAAGAGTCGGAGAAGCTGGCGTCCAAGAGTCCAGGTGAGGGACGACAACACGATCTGTGCCTGCATGAGTGTCAATCTTACACACAGTTTCGACCTCTGTTATACACACACATGCACGCACGCACGCACACACACACACACAAACACACACACGCACACACTCACACAAACACACACACGCTAGGTAGATCATAATATGCAATATATGCAAGAGTAAACAAAAGCTAGTACTCATGCTTGAGCCCAGCAGCACTTGCTCAGAACATTCTGGTTGTGTTTTTCCCCTAATGAGACACACATACGGGTGTCGAGACTCACAATAGCTCATTAGTGGAAGATACGAATGTGAAAGCCACAAGACAACATCAAAAGTTACAACTTAACTAAAGAAACCACAAAACAACCACAATGGAAGAGAGCAACAATGTTGACAATGAAACAAGCAGAGTTGATTAATGCACAGGTCCTGACCTACACACAGAAAGTGATCACATAAAAGCAGTTGTGTTCTCCCTTGTGGGCGCTCCAACCACCTTTACCTTAACGCCTCAAAAAGACAAGCATCAAGATTGAAGTGGAGATTGGCTTGTTAGTTTTTTTTCACAAACCACGGCTTATTTGACCAGAGTAAGAAACTCACAGCAATTGTTTCTCACTTCCGTTTTGGTTGTGTTTCCATTGTGTGGCTTAGGGAAAGGCTTTGCAGTTGTGTTGCGGCTTTTGCATTTGTGTTTTCCATTAACACCTTCATGCACAAATGGGTCTACTCATACAGGTCCATGCACAAATACATTTTAATGGCAGAAACAGTATGACTTCAGAGGAGTCATGTTCTGTTAATGCTTCATTGGGACAATGAAATAAAATAGAGAAATACCAATCTTTGTGAAAACCCCCCGCTCCTGGCATTGTTCTCAATCTCACATTGAGAGGCTGCTATCATCTGGAGCTGCTGGCAGCACTTCCAATTTTATCCCGTCCGACCCAGTTACAGCGGCAAGAGCAGCTAAATGCTCATCAGCAGCAAGTTGATAAGAGAGGGAAGATGGGACGTTAGGGAGCAGCGTGTTCCCTGGAGTCACCCTGCGTGGGGGAGCTTGTGGTCCCTGTGAGGGGGAGGGTGGACTGACATCACACATCTTAACAAGTGTCTTAAGATGTGAGCCTTTCAGACACAAGTTTGCTTTTCAAATGTGATGAACGGAGCAAGAGATTGTCCGGTTCAGCCACGCTCACAGCAACTAGCCTTGCTTGCTATGAATTTTCTTGACAAAAACCTGCTATATTCTCACATTGGCTTACTAAGACATTTCTGGGACATTTTACAAGTTCCTGAGAATGTCCTCAGCAACTGGGACCTTGGTGCTCACCTGTTCTCTCTTGTCTCTCTGGAGAAAGTCTAAAAAGTTCAAAAAAGTTCAGGTCTGAAGGCTAATTTGTGATCATTGGAGAATCAGACCTGGATTCTGTGTCGAGTTGACCTTGCACACATGCTGTGCAAAAGTGGACAGTGGGCTCTGACTGAGTGGAAATACTAGGCAGGATAGTTTCTGGAGATCAGCACCATTCAAAGGCACTGCAGGAGAGCGGATGGCTACGTCATCAACACGCTGTGAATTCTCCAGACAATGACCTGCTCTATTCACACATCGACTTTATCGGACATCACACACACTGTGAAGCAGGGCGCTGGTAGGGTAAAGTCCATTTACAGTCTGGTTCCACTGATTCAAACATTCGGGTTCACACATGCAGATCCTTCAGGTGAAGGAAAGAAAATTTCAGGATTGCAGTGCATGTTTAAAAGCAACAATCCAGATACATTTTCACAAGTAAATGGCCATTTTTGGTGTCTTACATCTTTGTCTGCAGCAGCAGTTTGCAGTTTACAAAGAAAACTGGGGCACATTTTCAAATTCGGAAACAATGTATGTCTTTTATTTGGGACAGATAGACATAAACAAGCTTATTGTTTCTAGATGTGTGTGGATTGAGTAGGCGGAAACGTAGCTGCCAGATCTAGGACCAGCTCACAGAGAGTGGATGCAATAGTCAGGGAAAGGGATCTTATAACACAATAGCCTGTTTGACTTGCTATTCCTAGTTAACTGTGCTAAGCTAGAGTGATTCAATGTCAACTTGAATACTAACACAGAAACATTGGTCGCTGATGTTTTTCAAGGAGAAATGTGATCATAACTGTTAAACAGAATCTATTTGCTGTGGATGTGAGGTCATGTGACTTAGGTGTTTAGTGGGAAAATTTGTGCTGGTGTTGAGGGGCGGACTCGTTTTGTTTGCTTCGACTTTGATGGAAGTTCCTTGTGTGTATCTGTGTGTGTTTGTGGAAGTATTCATTAGGTCGGCCTGATTAAATCTCTCAGCCATTACTGCTTCCCTTCCCCTCGAAGCGGATATTAATCAGCCTGACACCATTTACTATCTGCAGGTGCAATGTAAACACCACACACGACCTCCCTGTGTTTTTATCTCTCTCTGTTTTTCTGTTTATCTTTCCTCCTGTCTGCCTGACTTTCCTCGTCTGTCCTGTCTGTCTGTAGCTCATGTATAAAGCAGCAAAAACTTCAAAAGCCCTGAATGCTCTGAAGTTTCCATAATGTAGGAAAATCCTTGGTGGCAAGTAGTGAGGTGTAATGTTTTATGTCAGTTATTAATATATAGCTTTTAGAGTAATCCTCAGAGGGGGGGGCGGACAGGTTGTAGGGGCATCAAACTTCCGTCGAGCAAGAGGATCCTTCACGGAGGAGCTTGGACGATGTTGCAAGCGTTCCTCAGACAGCTCCATGCACGACAGGGCTCCTTAAGCAATAATAAGGAAAGGAGTGCGGTAAAACAAGACCATTTTTGTCGCAGGAGGACAGCCCATTCCACAGCTGGCCAAAAGCCACTCCCACGCCAGGAGGGGGCAGTACGCTGCAGACCTGCCTTACAGACAGATGGGGAAACTAACCAAGCAACGACTTGCAGGGTCCTGGCAAAGACTGATCAAAACAAAGTTATCAAGCTACATTAAGCACATTAAAGCAGAATCCCAGGATGGTACCATGAATAGACACATTAGTTGGGCAGACATCTGGAGGATGCTGGGAACTATGCTGGGAGAGCCTATCACACCCTCCCAGTTCCCCATA
The DNA here is from genome assembly GCA_038501795.1 of Pseudopleuronectes americanus. NCBI lineage: Eukaryota > Metazoa > Chordata > Actinopteri > Pleuronectiformes > Pleuronectidae > Pseudopleuronectes > Pseudopleuronectes americanus. The sequence continues at coordinate 14,836,527 of CM076731.1, read as the reverse complement.
ATGTTACCCAGTGGTTTGGATGTCTGCTGTGTGGCATCATCAACGCAAGTCTCAAGCACATGTTATCGGGATAAATGGTGCTGCTGACCCAGGGTCTGCGTCAGGTGGTGCACACAATTTGCAGAGTGGATTTTTACTAAACATGGTGGAGGGATTGGGCCTTGGATCTGCACCAAATTCCACCCACTCATAGATGGTAGATGTATTTGTTATACTGAGTGCCGTTGTAGTTTCTCATTTTATCTAGGAAAAGAAACAGTAGTTGATGTTTGAGAATAAAACACATGCTCCTGCCTGTACATAAAGTGACCTAGGCAAGCATTTAGCTGCTCTGGTGATAAGCTCATGAAGGGACAGTTGTGGGCTCGATACAGAGAGATGCACAGTAGACTTCATTCTACAGCTTCGAATGATACACAACCATGTCTGTGTGAATCAGAAAAAAAAACACTGCACAAACATGTAAACTGCCATCACCAAATGATTACAGTATAACCCCCCCTCTCTGTCGGGCTGGAGGCATCAGCTCAGCACAGACGGATCACCATGGAAACAGGAGTCCTGGGAGCAAGCAGCGACTCATCCAGTAACCGACAACAAAGTCCTGAAGAGACTGGACATGGGGGGGAAACCCGTTCTGTAGTATTACGTCTACATTAAACTGATCAAACTTCAAAATAAAAGAAACCATTAAGCCCCTTTCGTATCCAGACTTCTTTAAAGCTGTAGAGATTTGTTGAGTTGGTGGTTAAATCTACCCCCCTTTGAGACACATAGAGGATATCGCCCCAATTGCAAGCACAGTGAAATCGGTGCCAGTGTGCCTTCATTGTGTTAGTTCAACCTTTTTGATGTTAAGTAAGAGGGAGCCATGGGAAATGGGGGTTACCTTCAGAGCGGCTGTTGCGACAGGGAGCGAGAGATTGTCCTGTTCAGACCTTTAACCCAGTGAAGGTGTTGTGCTGGGGCAGCAGGAGAAAAGCATTGAGTGGTAAGGATCCAGCTCCCTCTGTCTCCAAGTACCTCAGCTCTCACTTAGCTTTAATTACACTGACCAGAGTGAAGAATTGACACCAGGCAGCACCTCTGATCTCCCGTCACCTCGTTTGATTCTTTTTATCTTTCCCTGCAGACTTTCAGTGAAACGGCAATTTCACATTTGCTCGCTGGTACAATGAATCGCAGTGTCCTCCGTGCCGCTTCGCTGACTCTGTGTGTGTGTGTGTGTGTGTGTGTGTCTGTGTTCTTCTTGACCCTAGACGAGGTGACGATGGAGGAGTTTGGTCACGCTGCCCAACTGAGGGCCGGAGAACTCATCATCATTGTGGTGGTGCTCATCATGTGGGCAGGTAATACTCGTCTTCTCTTCAGCATCACACATGTATCACTGTAGATCTTATAAATCCACTGTCTGTGCAGAAAATGAGCTATATTGCTGAAATGATATACACACACACAGTGAGTTCTTTTGGTGTTTGACATGTATTTTAGACAAAAACACACAATTTCAGGTTGAACCTTATCCTAAGGGGAATATATTATGCCCATTTTCAGATTCATAATTAAAATTTTATTTTTTACTTGAAAGGTTTACAAGGAAATGTTGCCCCCTGCTGTCGATTTACCTGGTATATGTACATGTTATTAACAGATCTTTTACATCCACAAAAAAAACTACATTATACACTTAGCATCATATGTCTCCTTTAAATTGATCAGCAAATAGTGTTTGTTCCCTGAGGGAAAATGTTCTTTTTCTTTTCTCCTTCTTCTTGCAGCCTGGCAAAACATGGAGCACACACATACTTGAACATAAAATAAATCAAATATAACAGGCAAAGTCATGTCTAGTATATACAGCATGTTTCACAAATGTGTTATTCATGCTGTAAATGTCCGACTAAGGGGCTTTATTGCACTGGTATAAGACAAGTTTGTCGATAAATGATGGTTTAACACACACAAAACGCATTACAAGTCAAGTTACAATGTCATTATGGCTGGTAAACTCCCATCATCTTCAATCCTGTGCACTTACAATAACAGCATGTTGACATCCCTGTAACACACAATAAAGCACAGTCAGATACATCATTTCTCCGCCATGCTCCACTCAGGCACAGTGGTGCTTCTCATTGTGGTGCGTTGGCATGCTAACGTTTAGCTAATTAGCACTAAACGCAAAGCACAGCTTAGGCTAATGGGAATTTTATTAGTTTTGCAGTAGTGGACAAATTAAAATTTGGAAATGGTGTTGACACAATTTGAAAGGTTCTGGGACCCACCAGGTTATTAGAGTTCACCCTGGGAGGGGGACACAGATGTCTGCAATCCATTCATCAGATGATTCAGTCTGGACTAAAGTGATAGAGGGACTGACATCATCATCTCTACAGCTGCAGCTAGGGGGGGGCAGTGTAGCCAGTAGCTGGAGGGAGTCAACCATTAAACACAAGGATGAAATTTCAACAACAAGCAGAACTTTTTGAGTAGAGACTACAAGCATCAGCATGTTTATGATCTACGCTGTGGATTTGCTTCGCTACAGCAAGCACATGTTTTACTCTCCCCCGTGCTCGCAGAGATTAGAAGTGAACAGGGGGGCCAGCGATAGTGCAAGTGGGTGAGCAGGCACACTTCAAATAGCGCTGCACAGGTATACAATGCAGTAATGGAGCAAAACACTGAGTAAGAGATCTCTTCTGTTATTATGAGAAGCTTATCTCCTCTCATGTGTAAAGGCAACATAAAAGAGCATTTAGGTGTCTAAAGATGCACAGAGATTTAATTCTTAAAGTGTATTGACCTGACATTGATTAGCTGTTATTAATTGGAGTAAGATGGAAGAGCTCAGTCGGTCAGTAATATCAACCACATCTCCTTTGACTTCACCGTGACCTCATTTGGAACTGCTGCTTAATTTTTTAACCTACTGATAGCAGTATTGGAGGCAATTTGTTAATCGTATTTATTTATCGAACCTACCAGACGTCCACAGTCTCATTTCGCAAAGCCCTAAGTCGGAACTGCGAAACGTCTCCCAGCCCAATCCCACACGCTGCCACAGGCTTATGTGTCCAATCACACTCCAATCCAATCCCAAACCCGGGACCATAACTGTGTTAACTGGGACAGGGACACTTCTCTTTCTGTTTACTTTTCTGAGTTGTTTGTTTATCTGCTGTAAAATGGAACGGAATATTTTCGTTCTGTGTTTCGTTGTTTGATGTTCCAAATGTTGGTGTTTTAATAAAACCCAGAAATCCCCACCCCCACTTTTCCTTACACACCCACTACACCTCCCCTCATAGAAAAATAAAAGAATCCAGGTATGAACCGAACCGTGGCTCAAAAACCGTGGTCCCAACCCAGCGATGGATTTGGAGTATTGTTACAGCCCTAGTATTTATTTCTATCCACAATTGACATAAGCAGATAAGGCCACCTTTTCATACACACACACACACACACACACACAAACACTTTTGTCTACTCAGCATTGTTTTACACACACACAGCTATAAATACTCTTACCTAACCCACTTCACCAAGTGTAATGAGATTCAATTATGGCCCAAATTCGGTCTATACCACATAACCCGAATTTGGGCTATATATATATAGTAACAGTGAGAGGCCTTGATTTCCCTCGTCAATTACCTGTGAGAGGACAAGTGACAGAGAGTGAGATTCAAACAGGGTTGGAGAGGGAGCAGTGAGAGGAAAGAGTGCAATTCTGAGCAATCCAAACTCCAAAAGGAATAAGTGAGAGCTGGATGATGAAAAAAAAACTAAAGGAAGGAGATGAATTGTGTTATATCACAGTGCTATATCCCATTTTGCCCTTTGGTATTGTGGTGATGAAATGAACAGGGGCTGACATAAGCAGAACAGCCCAGAATGAAGGCTGATCGGGCCAGAGTCAACCCTCCACACACTCCTCCACTGTCATGAATTATTCTCTTTGTCCTTTTTTGTGCCTGCTCCGTATCTCTCTCTCTGCATCTGTCTACCATCTCTGCCATATTTGTAATCTTTTTGACTGAGGGCAGACATCACATGGCTATCAAAGCATCAAGTTCATATCTGCATCTGCACATTTCACTGTGTTCAAGTCTCTCTCCCTCGGCTCTCCCTGTGTCTGTGTTAGTGACACCTCAGGTGGCTGTTGCCTGAATAGACGCAACAAATAAACTAGTAGATATCATCCTCACCTTTATTTGTAATTGAAATAACTGTGTTGTTGTATTTAAATATGTAAACAAACAAAAAAAAATCAGAGACATGAAAAACTAATTCAGATTACTGGAGAGTAAATTTCCAATTTCTCTAAAACAAATTCCAAGTCACATGCACCAAACGTTTTAAAGCTTTTTAGGTAGGCTCTGTTGTCATGGAGCTATGGCTGCTTAAACGTGCCATTATTCTGAAGGCTTGATTTTTTAAATCCACGTTAAAGGTTGAAGGTTCAAGTTCCAGTTTCTCATTTGTAATGTAGCTTTTGACCGAGTTTTTTTGAAAATACATTATATATGCCATATTACTGAACTTAAATGAGATGATTGGTCCCACTCTTATATTTGTATGGTAAAAATAAAGCTACTTCTAATAGGTGGTTAGTGTAAGCGTATTGATTATCTCAACAAATTGTTTATTTCAACAGCTAACAAAAATCGAAATAATCCCAATGTCCTTTTCTCTCTAAGGTGTGATCGTCCTGTTTTGTCGTCAGTATGACATCATTAAAGACAATGAGCCCAACAACAACAAGGACAAAGCCAAGAACTCCTCAGAGTGCAGTACTCCTGAGCACCCACAAGGGGGGCTACTGCGCAGCAACGTCTAAGACCAGCCCCGCGTCGCCTTGCAATAACCAACTCCTTGTACCTCAGGACAGGTGAGGGACATATACGTTTTTCCCGAGAATGTCTTTCGTTATACCATGGGAATCTTTCCAATGGGATAGATGCTGTCCATGATTTAAATATTTTTTTCCAATTTTAGAAAAACACAACAGACAACATGGCTGGCAATGAGTTGAAATGGGCCGACATCTAAGACCTGATTAGTGAATTGGGAGAAACCTTAGTAGCGTCCAGGGAAGAACTACAGGTGGATGAAAGAGAGTAAAGCAGGGATCAGTGGAGGGTGGGAGGGAGGAGGGAGGAGGGAGGAGAAGGGTCTGAAATGAGAGGAGAAGTAGTAATCAGGAAGAAGCAGGCTGAACCTCTTCCCTGAACTGTGATTTCACATTCTAGTCAAAGCAGCCACAACCAGGCACTTTGGGTCTGTCAAGCTTTGGAGTTATCAACACTCTGTGTGTTGCATGGTGCTAGGTGATTTAAAACCAAATACAAGAGTAAAAGTTTATCTTATGGATCCTCTGTCCTAATGTCACTTTTTAAAACCAATAAGAATATACTGTAATGTTTATTTGTGGGGTTGCAGGGTATTCCTGAGAAAGCCCTGTTCGGGACTTACACATTCAAAGGTTTAAGGGCACAAGCTTCTATTTCACTTTACCTCTGTCGTTTTAGCTGGAAACACAAAAGGTAGCAAGAGAAAAATGCCGACAACTAACACGAATGCAAGAGTGACAACACAACTGCAAAAGCCACACCAACAATGGAAGTCAGCGACAATCAATGTTGACAATAAACGGGGGGGCACTGACAAACTTGTAACCTTGATTACTTGTCAACATCTGATGATGCTCACTTCTGTTGTGATTGTGTTTCCATTATGTGTCTTTTGCAATCTTGTTGCTTCTGGGTTTGTGTTTTTCGTTAATTTCAGGCTTGGTGAACTCATAAGAACTTTTGTTGCCAGTCTTGTCCTGAGCTATTGCTGTCCTGTGACTCTCATTATGTGCAGGGACATTGTTTTTTCCAGATCCTGAGACCCACAGAAAGCCATTGTCCGACACCATCCTACTGAAGAAAAGATACACCATCACAGGAGCTTCACACAATGAAGAACTCTTGAAATACAAAAGACACAAACGTGAACTTGAAGAATCACAGGCTACAAACAGTCCAACAGGAAACAGAGGAGGACAAATCCAATTCAACCTTTGTTGTGCCCAAAACTAGACTGTAGCCTCCTTTTTGTGGGAAGCCGATATGACAAAACACGCAATGTCTTTCAAGTCAAGGCACCAATGGGGACTCGAGTTTCTTCTTGACGAGAACTGCTTGATTCATACGTTCTGGTTACTCTTCATCGGTGGCATCAAATCCCAGGAGTGGATCATCAAACATGAATGTCTGTTGTTTGTATATTCAACTGAAGGTCAGAGACGGCAGAGATGGAGTCTGTTTCACAGGAACAGCTGGTCCTTTAGGCCCAGGTATTAGTCAGCACACAACAACACAAGCGACAAAAACACACAGACTTTCTCTTTTTCTATCTGTCCATCCCGTCTACCTCGTATTTTTTGTCTTGACCACAGCCCTCTGTGTAGCAGCTCCTCTCTCTCCTCGTCTTTCTGTGTCTGTGTTTCTCTACTAAGCACATCACCATTTGGTGCTCCTCCTACTGTGATTGTTTGAGCCCTCACAATCCCAGTCTTGATTATGGAATCATTTTGACACTGTACACCGAGTCTTACTCTCTGTCATCAGTTAAATGATGTGTTTATTTTTTCTGTCTGGAACTGGAACCTTAAAACCCTGTCGGTGCGGAGATACAACGCCATCTATTCATTCTACTTTCAAAGCATCCCATATTTTGTTTATTTGAGTCGAGTGACGTTGTCTGAATACAGACAAAGTGGAAAGATTGGCCAGGATTGGTCATCAAAGTAGTTTCTTATTCCAAATCAAACTGTTCAACACACTTGAACTTTGAAAGTTATCAAAAATAATTACCCAGGTTCATATTGAGGGTTATTGTTGAGCGCTGCATATTCAGCACCATATGCTGTGTGTGGTCTGCAGCGGGATGTGCAGGGAATAAGGATGGAGATATGCAAAGCATCGTTCCTTAATGAAAAGAACATACAGGGCAAAGTTTGGCTGGGTTTCCACTGTGGTTTGGCTGGAGACCAGCAGGGATGCCAGGCTGTGTAGGCACACAGCTGTTCCATTTGGCCGTGTTGCCCATAGAGATCACACTGCCATACAACTGCAGGTACCAGTACATTTTAAATGAACATGTATCACAATCAGTTGGTTCAAGGAATGTCAAGTTGACCTGGCACAGTGAAAAGTCAGCACATACCACTATGATTTGAAAAATGTTCCAACCTCCATAGTGGTCTGGCACTCTGATGGTTTAATATCCTGGGAAATATACTCATCACTCTTCTCTGTGGTTCCTTCATCACCACCTGCAATGACTCTCCCTCCCCCCACTTAATGTGAAATAGCTGCTTCTTTGAGAAAAAGTTGAATGGTCAGGCCTTCGTACATTGAAAAGAAATTGGGATCGAAGCAAACTAGTAAGTGCCCATCTGCAAGGCTCATGGTGGCATGGCACACATATAAAGTAAAGTACAAGGACGATGAATGTTCTAATAATAGCTCATTGTGTGCTGGTAGTAGTCCCTAAAACACTTTTCCTTTTCGAGTTACATTCATTCCAAACTACGATACCTTGCTCTGCAAAGGAAAAAATGGGATTGGTGTGAGTGCCACAGACTGGGTGAGGACGTTGGAAAGTATTGAGAGACAGATTATCACCTTGTAGAATTTGGTGTTTTCATAGGTTGACAAAAGAAAATGGTGGAATTATGGCAGCATAATCCAAACGATAAACTAATGAGGGGATACAATCATTATTATTTGCAGCCATAGATCTTAAGCTCAAACGGATATCCCAGCATTACAATATAAATCATAGCGTCCCAGCTGAGTGACCTCAGTTACCACTTCATCAAGGGTTTTATGTGAGAGAGTAAAGTACATCATCACTGTAGTCCAGTTAAAGCTTTGTTATCTTCTTCGGGGCTTCCTGTTCAATTATGCTGTGTTACCCACATTATTACAGAGATATTGGATGCTAGCCGCTGGATAGCGTTCCTCACCAATTGGGTTCAATAGAAAGTCAGACAGAAAAACACTGCAGAGCTGAGCTCAGCAGAGTTGCAGGCGTGTTAGAGATAATTAGTGAATGTCTGAATACCTCACAGGTTGAGATGACTGCTAATCAGCTCCACATACGCACTCGCTTGCACTTTCTGGATTTAAAAGCTGCCTGGCGTATTTAAAAGATGCCCTGTGCTGAGAGAGACAGCCCTTACTTTCCTCAGCTCAATCCTCAGCTCTGCAAGAACAGCGATCCCTCACCCTGCCATCCATTTTTCACCCTCTCCTTATCAGCCTCCCTCTTTCCTCACTCTATCTCCAGCCACCTTCATCCGCCTTCACTCTCTCATTTATGACTTTTCCCTTCACTTTCTATCTCACTGTCGCAATGCTGTCTTTCTCGTATATCATGGCACCCCTGCTTGTTTCCCATTCATCGGTCTCATCCTCTCTTCTCTTCCCTCTCTCCGGTTTCTCATTATATCCACTCTTACTCACTAACCAGCTCTCCTCTCTCGTTCTTTCTGCTCCGACCATAGACCCCTGCCTATCGCTCGCACCTCTGCTCATTTATCACCTTTTTGTCTCGGACTGGCCAGGATTGACCTGGTAAACAAGTGGGAATGAAACAGGAGGAGGGAGAGAATGAAAGAATCAATACAAAAGAAGAACTATGAGGAAAGTGAGTGGAAGAAAAGCACTATTTACACTATTAACAAGCACATATTGTATCAAAGTGTATTAAGAGCAATACTCAGCATTTAGTTTGGTGGATGGCTTCATTTTTTCTTTTGACCTATTCCAATATGCATAGTGACTGTATTCTCTAATATAAGTTGCAAATGTTAGCATGTTCAGCTCAACAGGTTGTGTCTTTAGTAGAGCATGTACTGTATATTCTAGTATTAAGTGGAAGCTGGTCCTGGATCCTATTCAGCTAATGCTCGAGGTTCTGTCCTGATTTAACTGTAAATGTAACTAATGTTACCTGAGGTAGCACTTTATTTGCGAAAACAAAACGGTTATTACTCATTCTAACACCGCAAAATTGTGAACCGCAAATAGGTTTGGCCACAGGCTGAGTGATGTTTCTGCAGTCAAGCTTTCCAGTAGCAAAATCCTGCATGTGTTTGAACACAGAAGGACTAAATCTGAAATCCAGGGATGTTGATGCCTTATCCATGATCTCAAAGTACTGCTGTCGGTACATTTCTTCTAGTGTTTGAAAGTCGTGTGGCAGCCCACGGCGGGGAATTTTTCTCAGTCTTGACACAGTTGGGCTCTCCAGGTTCTGCAGGGGGCTGCAGGTACAGCTGGCTCTTTTCTGAGTGCACCACCGACAATTTCCATTCAAGAATTTCAGCTTGACTTTCAGCATGTAAAAGCAGGCCATTCCCTTTTTCCTCCTGCGCCCCCTTTGTCGTCTAAACACAGATCCTCGAGGAATTCAATTAATGCGCTGTAGTTGTCAGCAATGGATTGTAAGGAGGCCCCTTTCAAAGTAAAGCACATCGGGGCACATGGCTGTCAAAGACGGTGCTTCTTTGACGTGAACTCCTGGACCCATGTTAGATTAATTTTGCCAGCTTCTGATTAATGTTATCAATTCACAAGATGTGCAGAGTGGATGCAGCTCAGACCTGTTCTTATGCCAGACACATTTGACCCACATTTCCTGACTGGTAGTGAGAATCTCATCAGGACATCTTTAAACCCCTGGAAAAGTGTGTCTCCTGTTGTTTTGGATGTCTCATACATTCCAAGAAAAAGCGCCTCTTGCTCCGGCTTTTCAGTCACGAAATGAAAACAGACAGACACCTGCTTATTGATCGGGATGTCGGCTGCATCGTCCATAATTACTGAGAAAAACTGGGATATCTTGAGCAAGCAAATTTAGCAACTGGGTCAAGTTGGACTCCTCGTCTGCTTTTCCTCTAATGGACAATCTCTGACTCGAAACATATTGGATGGAGGAAAGAATAGAAAACAAAGCTTCCCTTGCATCAGCCATCTGTTTTTGCTTCCAGGCAGGAATAGAAGTAGCAATGTTAACACCCGCATTAGCCTCGCAACGATGCTAACATCATCTCCATGCAGGTTTGACTTTGCGTAGAGTCTAAATCGTTCCAGTGCCCAACTGGGAAAACCATCTCTAACAAAGGTTACAAAGACTTTTAAGAAACTCATGTCAAAAAGGTTTATTTTGGTTGACATAGCGACAGGTATATTTTTAAGCTAAAAATAACAGCGCCAACACATTTTCACACTAAACCCTAGCTTGACAGGTGTAACTAGGGGATAGCCCTTTGTTGTCGGTCCATTCAAAATCTTTTTAAAGTGGTTAACTAAATAGTATTAGCAAAATTACATGAGAAGTTCTATAAGAGTAACGTAAAATGCCCTTATGTTTGTGCCCTTCTTCCTGTGGTGTAACCTGTTTACTGTACTGCAATGCTGTACAACTATAGGGAATAATGAAATCATTGATGGTGACGTCATGGTGAAACGTCAAACGCTTTTTCAAGGTTTCCACCTAAGGCAGCAGTAAAGCTTATTAGATTAACCCAAGCACCAGTCTCCCAAACCGTATGAATGGTTGTAAAACGTGTGACTAGAAAGAAGAGAGATTAGAAGAAAAGCCTGTGTAGGATGAATAAATGACTCCAGTGTTGTGGTTGGCCTTTAACTCATGTTGTGGTTGGCCTTTAACTCAAAAACCATTTGACTCAATGTCAAATGGTTTTTGATAGAAACCATTTGACATTGAAAAAGAGGAGAAGTGCTTCCCATCTGCACACAAACAAAGAGAAAGAGACTAAACGAGAAGACTTGTGATTATATGAAGTTTATGATGCTACTTGTGATTGATCCACACAAACTGTTCTTTTCTGAATTTCTCAATAAACCGGTTGCACAGGGATAAAAATCAGCGGGATGTAAATCTGATGTAGTGGGTGATAAAAGTACAAATGTGCTTTAAAGCTATAACAGCACTGAACCTCAAGTGGTATTACTTTCCACCAGTCTAATCCAAGTGCACATACACACTCACTTAAAACACTGGCTCGCGCACAGAGCCCATTCTCCGGCTGGCTGGGGACCAAACTGTCACACTGAGGGAAGCAGCAGAAGGCGGGTCTGGCTCCGACAGCTCGGTCTCGGTCTATCTGAGGCTGCAGGAGGCGACTCAACAGCTGCTCGCGGTGAACATCCAATGAGCCGTGTGAGAATATGGAGGCTGAGACGGACAGACAATCGTAAAGACAGGCAAACAGAGGCAGGGAGGGGAGGGGGAGGGGGAGGGAAGATGAGTCAGAGGGAGTGAAACTTCAAGAGACAGGAGAGAGAAAATTATTACACCCTGTGGATCTCAAAACTCCAAGTTCATTCCAGCATGATGGGATATTCAAATGTTAATCGGATCCTCAGTTGGGTGGCATTGTCTTGATTTGAATTCATCATTGGAGGAGTGAATATTTGGAGTCACCACTGTGTTATTTTTGTGTCTGGGAGAAGTACTCCAGCTTCCTGCCACAGTCCAGAAATGCAGACTAGGTTCGTTTGAGACCCTCAAACTGACCGTAGGCGTGATTGGTTGTTTGTCTGTATCGTGATACGCCGGATACCTGTCCAAGCTGTACCGCGCCTCTGGCCAATCGTCAGCTTGGATTGGCTCGACCTCCCTCTGCAACCCTCAAAGGGATAGGGTTAGAATAGATAATGGATGAACGGATGGATGTATATTGACGTAACAGAGTATGTGTAAAGTATGAACTAGAAGGACACGTTGTGAATACAGTTGACAGTGGCCAAATAATGTCTGCTTCTTGTACCAAACATTCTTTGCAGCAGGAAACAACCTTGGATGTGCTCGGCCATGTCTACATGTATGAATGTGTAGCACCCAACTGATAAATGTGTAAGATTAACTTAATCTAATTATAAGAAATGTTCCAGTTGTGCTGTTTTTGTTCCACAACATCACCTTGAGTTTCTCAGTAACCTCAGCCTTAAACCCGACCCCTGCTCACCCCATCTCCATGTGCCAACCGAACGTTACCATGTTGTCATCGCACTTTGTTCACACTAGTTTGCCTGTGATGTAGACGACTGGACGAGTAACTTCTGAAAACCTTGAACTACTTACCCCATAAGGCCCCACACATAGTAAAGAAAGGGACCTTTTATACTCATGGCGTATGTTTGTACTGTACGTTTCAGCAAATAACCAAGAAGCATGGATTTACAGCAGAATAATGGAGTCAGTGTTTTACGTACAATCATGTCTGTGTTGTCCATTTTGATGTTAATGGGATAAAACCTGTTCATGAGGGCTAGCATGACTCTGCTATCGTTCACATCCATGGTACACCTACACACACACACACTCGCACCCTCACACACCCACACACACATGCACACACTCTGTCTTTCTATGGTTGTGAGGACACTCATTGACACGATGCATTCCCTATAGCTCACAACTAAATGTCTAAACCTAAATTAATTTGATCCCGAGCACTAAAATCAATGAATTTGTGAGGACCAGCTTAAATATCCTAACAAGGTTAAGATAGTCCCCTCACAACTATAAAGACAACTACACACACACACAAACACACATGTATATACTATTTCTATGAAAGTATAAATGTCTAATTATGTATTAACACAGAAAAAAATTAAAGTATTTTCAAAGCACCATTCATGTTTCTTGGCGTTTACTCTACATTCACTCTACATTCACACAGATACACAAACTCTACCACCTATACACTAGAATATACACGTGATGCCAATTCTAAAATAATTCCTTTATGAATATCTGAGAAAATTCCTCCAAAACAATTTCTGTAGTAGAAAAAACTATATTTTTGTAGTTTCTTGTCATTAAGTAACTCTTCTGGAACTTTCAGTCACAGTGCACTATATATATTATTATATCCACCATCTAATGGAGTTGTCCAGTAGTAATGGAATGTTTTCCTTACTGAAGATCAAATATCAAGTAACCAAATGGACTTTAAACTATTAATCTCCCAGTTGAAGACTGAACATTGGATAACAGTAACTTACCTGGGTTTTAGACAAACTGACCAGACAAGCACCGATGGCAGATTAACCCTTCAGAGGGGCGTCCTTACAACCCATTGCTTCTATGCCCTGCTCCTGCAGGTTTTTGTATACAGCAGATTATACATGACAACTTCTAAATAGTTTGGCAGGTGCCTCAAAATGTAAAAACCTAAGTCTATGCAAGACTGTATGTATGTCAGATTAGTTTTTGGGCGATTAAACCAAAGATAAATCTACTGAGGAATATGTATCACGTAATGATAATGTCAGCTGATCAGTAATATACGTTAATAATAATAATAATGTTTATATATATATTTATACTGTAAGTTGCAAGTGCTTTACAAAGAGGAAATAACACCAGACCGGTAGAAAACAGCAGACTAAAGCCATGAGAGGCAATTAGTTTAGCTAAGGCTCAAAAAACACTTCTAAAACCTCATGATTACCACATTGCATTTATTTTGTTTACTCACAATATGGACACAAAAAGCAGTAGTGCGGAACAGTGACTTCCTGGGAATAATATAATTCCTTTGCTCTATTCTCACTACAAAATGCCACAGGACTCGAAACACCATAAGGCTTTCATTTATTTTGATCTTGTAATTTAACAATGCATGTTTGCACAATGATCACTCTCACTGCTGGCCTGTATCCTGCTTTAATCCGACCCCCCCACACACCTAAATCACCTGAGAGTTTGGCGAGCGTGGAAGTTGTCTCTCTGAATCCGAACGGGGGGGCGTGGGGAGCCCGAGTTGGCCTCCAGCACACAGGGCGTGACAAGGTTAGATTGCAATGGATGCGGCACAGGCCTTCAAAGTCAAGGCTTGTTTATGGGGCTGGATCAGCAGGCGCAGTGTATCAATACAACAACTGCAGACTCACACACTCACACACACACACACACACACACACACACACACACACACACACACACACACACACACACACACACAAACACACATCCTGGGCATCCTGTGGAACCGGAAATGTTAATTAGACTCAGAGAGTGCACAACTCTGTTCCCACCCTTTGCCTGACTTGCACACACAAACACACACAAGCTAATGGTGTTGTGTCAAATAAAATGGTGATATTTGCTTTATAATGAATGGTGTGAACAGTGGTGACAAATGATGACTCAGTAGAATCCCAGAGGAGGCTGATGGAGCCTAATGAGGCAAACCCTTCTGTTCTCCTGATCATTGTACGGCAGGAAGGTAAGATGGTGTGTGTCAGACATGATGTGGACGTGAAGGACACGGAGACACGCCCACACAGCACATGGACGGACACGCATCAACAGGATTTTAAACCGAGCTCTCCTCCCTTTTCAAGTTTGTCTATGTCCCCCTGCACTCAGGGCTGTTATCTGAAAACCCAGACAGAGGAACAATGCAAAATGAATGTCCCCATTTCTCCACCCAACTGCTCCAATACATTACGGCTGGCAGGTCACATTAAGCACGGAATTTATTAGATGTGTGAATTAAAATTGGCATCGATCGCAGCTGCTGCAGATTTATCTCCCGTGAAGCTTAAGCTATGGATTAGTTTGCTTAAATGTTTACTCGACGCTGAGCCAGTTTTGCTGCAGTGCTTGTCTCAGCTGTACAAAAACAGGAAGCACACGGCAAGTTGTGAAGTTGTGTGTGTGTGTGTGTGTCTGTGTGTGTGTGACATAACAACTGTATATCCTCTTTCACCTCTGCAAAGTCTGTTTACCCATGCATGAGATTTTGCTGTTCGAGTGAGAGCCAGAAACTTCCATCCATGTCACCTTCTGCCTGTGGGCTGTATGTTTACATTGAACATGGTTTTCTCTGTGCACTGCAGACCCCTTGTATGTGTGTGTGTGTGTGTGTGTGTGTGTGTGTGTGTGTGTGTGTGTGTGTGTGTGTGTGTGTGTGTGTGTGTGTGTGTGTGTGTGTGTGTGTGTGTGTGTGTGTGTGTGTGTGTGTGTGTGTGTGTGTGTGTGTGTGTGTGTGCCTGTGTGGTCAACATCACATGGAAATCCGGTAATTCTATTGCAATTGTCTTGCCATGACTTTGACCATAAGAATGAGACCCCTCTCATACATATATTACATACATACATTATAACTTGAAATTCATATTACATTATTTCTTTGATGTCCTTGTTTAAATAATTATTATATTATCTGTTTTGTTTTATTGCATTGCTGAGTCTGAGCAGGCTCCTCTGGGATTTGCTAACTTTAGAAGTTAATTATTGTTGTTATTATCGTTATTATTTGTAGTAACAGCAGTAGTAGTTACCTGCTCATTAAAGTAAGTTGGAGTCTGAGATGACTAGAGCCTAACAGCATAGAAACTGGAAGCAGCTGAGGGGAGAGAGCTGACACCAGCGGCTCTGTGAAAAGAGAAGAAACCCACACACACAGCTGAATGCACTGAAAAGCTGTGAGCCAACTGCCAACAAACATCAGAAGAAGAGCATCTTATGAGAAGTGACTGTAATGAAGCCAGCAGTGGAACCTGGACCAGCCGCTAATCTATTTTGAGTTTTGCTGCATAATTTGGTTCATGCAGGTTAAATAAGGTTTCTACGGTGAACGTTTAGTGAAACTCTCTTCCCCACTTCCTGCATGATGAATAAATATAAAGCTGGATTACATTTGAACACTAATCTTTTTTTGTCTTGTTTTGTGACATGTTATTTAAGTGCTTAAACATGGACTCAAGGGCTTTAAAAAGTCATTAGTGTATCTGGTTCTATAACTAGCATGGTACTAAAGCGCAGTCCCCTTAAATTCCAACAAGCTGCACTAAATTGCACACAAGCAATCATAGATATCAGTTCCCTACATATACCTGGTTATCTTTCCATTAAGATCTATGATGTAGTTCTTGAGAAAGCATTGAAAAAAGCCCAATCTCACATAGATAAGGAAGATGGGGGGAAAAACTCCTGTATCTAGCCTTTTAATTAAATCTGCTCCAAAAGCTAATGGGTTCTTCATGGGCCTGTACTCCACCCTTCCAAACATAGTACACAACTCAGTCTGTGCAAAATCCAGCTAAAAGTCTTACAATCAACAATGAAAACATATCTCTGATTTTTGGAGGTCATAATTCAGCCTTATCCCCCTAGTTCAACGATTCAAGTGTCTGAGGGAAAGACATTGCAGGTCTTTCCATCCTGCTCCACCCACCTCTGCTCCCAGTATAGACCACATGCACCTATCAGAGCACGCCCAGGTTTTCAATTTGTTTAATTTGTATAGCGCCAAATCACCACATGCGTTATTGTAAGGCACTGAACAACTGTTTTCTACTAATTCAACTGTGCAATATCATTTTCTATCCGTACACTTTAAATATCATACATTTGCAAGTCCGTGTGTTTCTATTGTGATTTTGTAACTACTTTATTACTGAATGTGTAATTTCACTATTTCTTTTAGCTGCTGTAGCACTTATTTCCCCACAGCAGGACTAATAAAGGACTTCATGCATTGAGTTTGGTGTGTGGCTGTGAGGATCTGCTCCTCCCCCCATCACACCTGTTGCCTATCATCATGCAATCCAAACCCACCTCTCGCCGCCATGTTTAAGCCCCGGCTCTGGATCCGCTTTACGACAAAAATTAAAGTCGATAATATCTTACCTGTGTGCTCTCGGCCCAGTCACATACAAACTGTTGGATTCTCCTCTTGCACATTCTAATATCACTTTCACCCTGCCTGTGTCTGAGTTTTGCATTTGGGTCCAGTTCTCCACACGTGGCATTGATTTAGGGCGGGGGATGGTTGAGGAGGAAGAGGTTCTACTGAAAATAGATCAGAGCAGCTTGTTTGTTTGTTTTTTCATGGAAGAAATAAACGAGAAGTAGTTTATTTTTGTGAGTGCGCATGTCAGAATTAAAAATTCAGAACTTTGAACTAGTTAATTTGAACCTGTGTAACTTTGAGCTACAGCAGCTTTTATGAAGTGTTGACACAACACTGCTTATGTGTGAAATTGTCCATCTCATACTTTATACACTGATTTCAGGTTTCATTTCCTTCCCCTCTGCTTCAGGCTCAACAGGATGAGAAGGAGCAGAGCTGGAACTTATTTGCGCTCTATAGCTGAGTGTTTATATATAATGTACTGAGGTTTACACCACCGACTTTTGCACAGGCCAGATGAACAGAGACGTGTCTCAGCTGAAGTAAGTGCTTCCTTTTCGCAGGTTTTCACTGGAGTGAGAAATTAAATATTCACCATCATGCATCAATAAAAACACACTGACCCCAAAAAAGGAAAACCAGCTCATCTGAGACGTCACACACACAGTTTGCTGTAAACAAATCTCATAGGGTCACTTGACCTCGGTGCACGTGACTCACTTTGAGCTCCTGCTGCCACTTAAGTTGTGCGTGTGAGGCCCTCACAGTATCTGTCCTCTCTCTGCGAGGAGATGCTCGCCTGCCTGTTTCTCAGCGGGCGCACTTTCATCCAACTTACAGAGGGAGCGTCAGAGCTCCCTTTGAGGAAAAGACTGTTAAATAATGCAGGTTGTTAAGTAAGCTTGTCGGGACGAATTGTAAAAAAGAAAAAACTGCTTCACTGAGCCAGAGCCTGTTAAGAGAGAAAAGGGGAGCATGTGACTTTCAGCTCTCCAGAATTCTGTTCACACACACACACGCACACACGGGTTGAATACAGAACGTGGCGAGCAACGTGTGCTGTGTGCAGCTTGATGAGGCCGAGGTCTGGAGTGTCCCCCCCCTCCCATGCCATCATGTTCCTCTCTCTGGTGGTCAAACAGATCAGTCTGACACAAAGCATCCTTAGGAGCCAACAAGAGGACACTCTCACACCGGCCCTGACCTGACCTGACCTGCCAGGACAGAGCAGGGGGAGGACGGCTCATCAGACATGTTGTAACATTATCGCCTGGCAACAGGGACTACAAATGTCCCCCCGGGTCCAGGATGGGGAGATAAAGATAAGACCAGCATCAGATACTGTGAGGATAGTCGCCTCAACTGGAGCCTGGGCCTCACTTCACTGTCAGTGCATGGCTGCCCCCTTCTGGGGAGATAAACTAACTTCACCTCTATCCCCTGAGAGCAAGATTGTCAGTGTGAATAGTGTCATTTCATAGCCAGGCAGGAGTCACACAGAGGAGACCAAATTACCAGTTGGCACAAACACTTGTCAGGTGTTGAGCCAGAGAAAGGGAAGTGAGAATATATGCAGTAACGTCAGACCTGTGGCTGAAGGCGGTAGACCGTGGAGACTCGTGCTGGGAGACGGATGCAGGGAGCCACACACACATGCATCACACTGCAGGTGGTGTCCTGCTGGGCTCCATGAAACAGCTCCTCGCTCTAACAAATGCCAGAGGACGGCTCTGTTTGTTTCATGCCCTTTTGGCTTTGAAGCCAGTTAGAATAAATTCCTCCAAAACAAAGTTGCCACCTCAGCAATGGTGGTGAAACTCTAGTCTACAATTTTCATCCTGGAGACTTACTAATTAATTATATCACATGATATAATGAAAAAAAAAGTAATTTAAAGCTTCATTAATTTGATTGTCAAACACAAGCAGAATGGTTTCATTCCCTTGCCAACTCTGAACATAAACTGGTGTTTAGTTGTTGCCTTAGGTGGCATCAATCTCCTTATTTACTCTTGATGTGAACATGAACAGACATATCTCAAGGTCAATCTGTTGCTTGGAAGCAAAGTTTCACTTAAAGGAAATACGATTTTTTGTCAAATCAGTCTCCAAATGAGGAGTGTGGAGCATCTTGTTAAATTATAATCACAAGAACCATACCCTTATGGGTTAATAGTCTTTGGTAGCGGTCGACTGTGATGTTATCATTGGTAACATCTCTGTGATATTAGAGATTGTTTCATGACTTTGGATCCAGACGAAGTGGAACTCCAGTGAGCAAAGATTCTTTCCCTTAAAAATATTTTTTATTTACTCTCATAAAACTCATTTTATTTTCTCATTAGGACTTTATTCCCCACAATATTACTTTTTTGATCATCACTTTATTTCTTGCAATATTTAAAAAAACAAATTCTCGAATTATCACTTTTTGCTGTTAAATTAATTATGTAGTCTTGTAATGTTGACTTCTTTTCTTATTAAATCCACCTTTTCTCATAACACTCTTGTCATAGATTCTTAACCTTGTAAATGACTAAAAGCATGAAGACTACTAAATGGCTCTTGTGATGAAAACTTCAAGACTGAACTTTGAATCTCAGTCACATGTTCCTTTTCTCGGCTCTACATCCTGTGACTGCATAAATTGTTCACAAATTACATCAAATAAACCAAATCAACCCTGTTTTTATTCATGAATATATTTTTATTCTATACAAAGCTGATTGGTTATAATGTACATTGAAATGGTGAGCGTTGCAGGGCTTCATTCAAGAGGACACTGTTACACTGCAGAGTTAAAGTTCCACCTGTAAACAGCACACTTCTGATCGAGCCACTGGTTGATTTCATATGAACAAAAATACTAGTGATTTTCAGATTATAGAAATATAACAATCTTTAGGATACGTCCTATGTGGTGGAAGGATACATCCACTGATACTGTACATAAACAACTGAAAGATGGAGCATGGCTGATTGTCCTGCTGTTATTAAGGCCTGTTGATAGTCTGTACATCAGTCTCAATTAAATCATTCTCTTGTCTTCATCCATATATTTATATAAATACCAACAAATTATTATAAAACTATAAATTATAACTAATCACATGTACAAAAGACAGATTATGAAGCCAAAACTACAGACAAAATGTTAGGTCAACAAAAAGGACAGGCGCTGACATAAGATGACGTTTGAGAGGCAGTGTTGTGACAGGAGAGTGACTCTGAATGAAGAGATTATTGCTTTGGTCAGCAGGGGGCAGCACAAACAAGTGAAGAATCGTCCATTTGAAAGGAGGCAACAACAAGGTGAACTGGCCAAACGTAATCCCACAGTTCTACAAGTATTCCCTTATGGATTTATTTACTGGATCCTCTTCTTCCATACCCAGGGACACTGATGCCTGGTTATTTCATAGAGAGCCACAAAGACGCCCTGCTCCCCGCTCCCCTCAGTCATCGTCTCCCTCAGCTGTGTTTGTGGTGGTCAGAAGCCGAAGGTATCGTCCCCGAATGGGCTGAAACCGTGTGGAGTGTTTCCATTGGTGCTGTCCCAGTCGGGTTCTGTGAGCCAGTCGTGTGGCGTCACCCCAATGTCCAGGACCTGGGGGTTAGTACGTGACACTGCCAGTCTGAGGAGACAGAGGAGGTAATGATGAGGAGAAATAAGGAGATCTGATCCTTCCATAACTCCCCTAATTGTTTATAAATCCCAAGGAAACCACAAAACAAACAAGGGTGATTATGTCAAATGTATTGCTTAACACTTTTAGGACACACAAGGGTCAAAGATCCCCTTCCTGATGGCCTGTCAACAGAAGCTAATGTGTTGTATGTGGGAATGATTCAGTTTCCGCAATCATCATAATGAAAGAACATGTCACCCACTGCATCAGAGTGACTCACTGTTGCGTTGTTGTTTTACCCCTTTTGTTAGTTCGTAGGTTGATTTGCTTGCAAACAGGATTATGCAACAAACTACTAAATGGATTTCCACACAACTTTGTGTAAAGATAGGACATGGGCTAAGATAGAAAGCAATAACTTGGCAAGAATCCATGAAAGGAATCTGTTTGTCTCTTCTCGCTTTTGATTTGGTGATCAGACAAAGCAATCAGTGGTTTCTCCTGGTGAAATGGTGTCTAGTGTGTGAGCCACTGTCCCCAGTTTAGTCCTATAGTCACTATGACTACTAGACTCCCAACTCCTGTAGTCTGAAGCTGGTATACACGGAAAAAGATCATGAGGCAGTATTCATAATCTTAACTTGTCCAGCAAGATGTTGTATTTTGTAGTACAGTGCAGTATGATTAGTGTTTTCCCCAGTTGCATACAACAGTCTTCTCTTTCTGCTGTTTCTTTTCAGCTGAAGTCAGACTAATGTCGCAGAACTGAAACCTCAAGTCAGATTTAATCTGTGCTGTTCTGTTTGTCTGCAAACAACCTTATTTCTCTCAGAGATAATTCATGTAAACTGAGTCTAGCTGGAGTTCAACAGGATTATTTCCAAGACTTGACATTCTTTACAACCAAGGGACAAACAGTGGGACAGTCGCTGAGGTTCAGTTAAAAACCACTGCTCCAGCTTTATACTACTGACCACAAACACAATCACTGCACAACAAAGCTCTTTGTGTGCACTGTAGTCCCATTATTTCCATTGCTGTGGTACACACACACGTTTGTACTTCTTCTTAGTGAGGACACTCATTGACATTATACATAACCCTTGCACCAACCCTACTTCTAACCCTAAAACCAAATCTTAACCCTCAAACGGTCCATTGAAAAAGTGAGGACCGGTCAAAATGTCCTCACTTCCCAAAAATGTCCTCACTCTGTCCGATACATGCTTAAAACTGTCCTCTCAAAGATATAAGTACAGGAACACGCACACACAGAGTCTATAACATAAAGGATAATTAATTTGTGGTGATGATGAGACAGGTAAAGATGATGGCATTTTTTAACTAGGATTAAAATTCTGTACTTTGAATCAGTTTCAGTTTCAACACTTTCTCTGTCATTGGGTTTGGAGATGGTTGGATGGAATGGATTTAGGTTAGTGATTCAGATCACTACACTACACAGTGATACAGCGGTACTCATCTTTACCTGCACATGAACCATAGCTATCCAGAGCACAGCTGGAGACACAAACACACAGCAGATTGAAGACAGTTTAAAGCTCAGTGGTCAACCAAACTATAATAAGTCAGTGATTGCATCATTTCTGTCGAGGTTATCTTTCATTTCCTTGAGGAAATCCCAATGGCTGAAGGACTTGTACTCTGCAGTACATACAAATCATCATTAAGTGGCACTGTGGAGCCAAGCAGCAGCTAAGAGATACTGGAGGATTTGACAAGGGAGAATTTTGGAGACAGTGATCATCAACAAAAAAGCAGAAAGGGAATCAGTCAGAATAAATTTCTCTTGATAACAAAACGATAACAAAAATTATCTCACCTGGAGAAGGCTTCATCCAAACCATCCTCTCTTTCCTGAAATAAAGAGTACAAAATGTTTTGCTTCTCACAAATAGCTTTTATATATAAATATTAATGTCTGAGACACTAAAATGTAAGAATTTGTTAGCTACAGATATCTGGCTTGAGCCACTTCACTCACAATGTCATATGGAAAGTGAATATAAAGATTTCTGTCTGAAGGAGACTTGAGACACTGAGGAAGAGCAGAAGAGGAGAATCGTACCCGGGCAGGGCTGTTATTGGTCCCCGGGGGCCTGTGATTGTCCAACTGATCCTCTTCCATATTCCCATTGGTCTCAACCGCAACATACTCACTGTCCTCGAAGTTCAATAGGTTGTCTGTGGCCACATCTAGTTGTGAAGTGAAAGGAAGGACAGTCAATTGTTGTTTTACCACAGAGTGGATTGCCTTGAAATTTGCTTTGTTTGCTCACATTCCCTTGAGAACAAAATAAAACAATGATGCTGATGTCCTGACCTTTCCTCTAGTGTCAGCATGAGATTGACATCTTTGTTTTTTATTGAAATATCTTTGCCGTGGTACAAAAACATTTATGTTACTTCAAGAATTAACAGTTATAACAGACTCTTCATCAAGTGCCAAAAAGTTGTCCACCACTTTGACTTAACAAACATCGTACATGCAGAATATAAACACGCTAGTTTCAGTGAGTGTGTTAGTATACATTGGAAGTAGAATGTTATTAAAGATGGACAACATGACTGCTCCCCAAAAGTGAAGCCCAATGATCCTATCGCCCCCCGGTGGCTGGCTGCAGTATGAGTTATAAACCCGGCGACCTCAAATATGAACCGATTACACATTGGACTACATTGAAAATTTTAAAACACATCAAATACCACAAAGATGGTTTCTGTCATTTTAGGTAGAGTTTTGTTTGATTATTTATTTGATGCTCCCCGAATGGCATCATTAGTGCAAGAGGCAGCACCCTTTTCTGTGATATTTTGGCTTATTTATTATACATTGAAGGAAGTGGAGACAAGTCGTCCATCTTTACTCACGGTCAATCATTCAAAGCCCTGTGCTGAGCCCGGGAACAGTTTCACAGAACCACAAGCCTTACTGCAGACCCTTGTTTTCCTACCTGTCCCCTTCAGACTCCCCAGGCTGTTCGATCTCTCTGAATGAGAGCTGCTGCTGCTTTCTCCAGCTGATCCAGGCGTCCCTCTTTTCCCTTTCTCTAGGGAGAGAGATGTACAGAGACATAACACAAGCAAGTCAAGATGGTGTGTGTGTGTGTGTGTGTGTGTGTGTTATGACAAGGTTTGACAAGTGGGGAGCAAGGTGTCTACCTTCTTTGGCCACTTGCCAGAGTTCAAAAGCTACTGTGAAGGCCTGGGCCACAGTCAAAGCCACTGCCTGGGCCTGGAAAGCAGGAGAGAAATAGAGTTGGTAACAGACCGTGCATGAAGGCAGTTCCTCTGTGTTGAACATAAGAATGATTATTGGGGACCTTGATCACAAAGAGGTTGTGGTAGTGATGCAAAGTGACATTTCAACTAGAGGCTGATTGATACATCAGCTATCTTTGATTATTTCAGATAAACAAGAGCCTGAGCTAGTTTGTCACTGTTTTTACCCAGAACGGAGTCAGGAGCCAAATGGCTGTGTTTCATTAAGACATTTCCAATATGTCAATCAACGACAGGTCTGCAATTTTCTCCCACATCAGTTAAGCCCCAACAGTGGCTGTAACATAGCAACAGTGTTGGCATCCTACAGCTAGATGTACAATTAGTTAACTTGTAAATGTATGAACTGGACAATTTGATTAAAATTCACAATAGTGACAGACTTGTCTTCTTTGAAACTTGATTTAAAACAAGCAAAGCTGATAATACAGTTGTCCCCAGTAGTTATGATTTATATTTCTCTCACCACCACAATCACTTCAGTGTTTGACATTAGTAGTTGTGCCAGTTGTGCCAGGCTATGAGGAATATAATTTTAATAAGAAACCATAGAAAGTAAGTTCTTTCCAAAGAAGTGAGCGCTGCTATGGCCGAGGATAGAAAGGTCATTAGCAACATCTCCTTAAGCCCGATCAGAATCAAGTATAAAGGAAGCAGGGCACTATCGTGTTATCCTGGGAGAAAAGTGGGATAATCATGGTTGAAGGTAAGATGAGAGGCAAAGTGCCCTTCTGCTTTTCAACACACAGGAAGAAGATAGAGGGCACAAGGAGCTTCCCTTCTAGGGTTTCCTCTTAGGAAGGAGGAAGAGGGGAGGCTGAGCTACAGTGTCGGAAATGCAGAGGAGCACGGTTACAGGAAAATCATTTGTGCACCAAATCGTGCATCAGGGCATTCATCTTACTCCAACAAGCATTTGGAGGAAGAGGAATCACTTGGAACATGCAACACTTTCACCACTGTTTAATGGACCAGGAGGTCACAGGCTCAGAAGGAAACAGTATCATGATATATTAGGAAACTGAAGAAAAAACGGCTATTAAATGTATAAATAAAAATACGGTTTTGCACAATTGAAACAATTTATATCTTAGTTTTCCCTCTTCAAAACCGCAGCTCACAGT
The DNA here is from genome assembly GCA_038501795.1 of Pseudopleuronectes americanus. Classification (NCBI taxonomy): domain Eukaryota; kingdom Metazoa; phylum Chordata; class Actinopteri; order Pleuronectiformes; family Pleuronectidae; genus Pseudopleuronectes; species Pseudopleuronectes americanus. Next base: position 14,811,728 of record CM076731.1, on the reverse strand, counting down.
TTTCATATGCGTCTCTTTTCTCCCACTGCATTAGTTTGTTTTGCAGTTTTGAAACCTCGTAAATGTGTGATCTGAAAAGTGGTGCATGTCTGTTGTAAAACATATTTTAAGAAACTTTAAAGATGTACACGTTCAGTCCTGTTGCACTAATTTCAGACTGGAGGAAACAACACCCACTTTTCAGAGACTATTTCACATTTGCAAGCTTGTGAATCACGTTATTCCTGCAGAAACTCCAGAACTGATGGTCAGTGAAACATTTTCAAACTCTGTAAACATTGACTTTACGCATACTTTTGATTTCAAGCTTTCAAACACTGAGTTTCAGACTTTAAACCATTTTTCCAAGTTTCAATACTTATCCCATAGAAATCCACTCAAACCACAGAGAAACATACAGGAGACTGACTGAGAAATTCATAATGAGGTGATGTTGAGTCAATTTAAAACTCACTGCGCTCTCGTTATTCATCCTGATCTTGAATTAAACATGAGAGCACTGATACCCAAGTCTAACAACTCACCACTTTCCTCTTGGAGCAGAGGTAGGCGTGGCACTCCAGGGTCCCGTTGAGGGTGCTCTGAGCGATGTAAGCAAACACTTTGTCGTGCAGCTTGTCCACTGTGCAGTAGGATATTCTACAGGTCAAAGGTCACAGGTTAGACAAACAGCATTCAGAGTATTTAAGCAGGATTCGTGGGATAAGGAAGCCACGTGCTGGAACACATTACATTACATGTCATTTAGCTGACGCTTTTATCCAAAGCGACTTACATTTTTAGAACACTCAGCATTTATGAGGGGCCATTTAGGGGTTCAGTATCTTGCCAAGGAGACTTAGGCATGCAGATGGGATAGAGTGGGATTCAAACCGGCAACCTTCTTGTTGCAGAGCACCCGCTCTATCCCCTAGGCCACGCTCTCCCTAGGTAGATCAACCTACACAGCATTGATCTACCTGACGGCTTTGTGAGTGGAACAACACACTGATATGCCTTCAATCTACAAAAAGCCTTCAGCTCTGCACATACCTGTAAATGGAGACTTTTTCCAGGAGTTTATTGGTCAGGCTGTCGTGCAGCACTATTCCCTGAGGGGAAACCTTTAGAGCAACCTTCTTGGACTTCTTCCCACTGGCTTTAGCCTGGTAAAGAGTAAAGCCAAGACCTTTGTTCAATCACACGGAAGGCTACAGTGAACTCAGATATTTTTCAAATTTTTTGTTGTGTTGCAGCGATTTGCGAATAATTTAGTTCCCATTTAGTTAGAACGAGGCTGAAATAAGGCTACAACATTAATAATAAAAATACTACTTCTTGTAGCGTTTGGTCAATTGGGTTTGTGAGTGGTCAGTTTGAGCTTCCTGTGGTTTCTCAGACAGATTGTGGTAGATATTGTTGACAACGAAGACAACGTGATACAAGATTAAATTTCAGTCGTCTTCTCCTTCACAATACGCAGCATCTAACTTCTTGACATTTTAACTGTTGCTCCAGCTATTACCGTGGCAACAATCCTCTTCACAGCAGCGGCTGAAAGTTCCTCTCCCTTAGGCTGGTCCACCAGCGTCATGCCAAGGTGACGAAGGTTAAAGGTCATGCCCTCTAAGATGGTCTCCCGTGTGTCAGTCCAGTTCTCTGGAAGCTCTGCAGGGAGAGAGTGAGAAAATGTATGTTATGTATTTTAAGTGAAAATTGGGTCAATAAACATTTTGTTGCGGCACCCATTCATCAAGTTCATTCATTCATTCATTGGCTATTTAACTTAACCTTAAAGGATCACAGAAGGGCTGGGGCCAATGTCAGCTTACACTGGTTGGTAGGTGGTGGACACATCCTGGACAGTTCTATCACACAACTGAGAAACAACTATCACATCCACACAGATGGGCGGTTTAAAATATTTAGACCGAGACATGAACAGACTTTGCCTTTCACATATGAAGAATGAAGAAAATGTCTGCAATTTCCAGCCTCTTGTATTCTCTAGTCAGGCCAGGTCTGGTGCCTGGCTAGAGAATACAAGAGGCTGGAAATGACATATTAAGCTTTGGCCCCTATCGTGAAAAGCTTTTGAATCTTGCAAGTTTACATCTTTTTCTGCATCTTCTACATGTATGGCTCCTCTTTTTCATCCTTAGATATTGTTTTTGTCTTCTCACTTTTCCATGACCTGGGGTGGAAACAGCATCAACACGCTCACTCGCTTGCGGTGAATCCTCCTGCCAATGTCCTCCTCACTCGCACATTTTCCAGATAACTACTTGGGAGCTGGCAGGAAAAGTTTCAGAACTTGGCCGCAGCAACTGACATTTCCGTTCTAACATACAGGCCCTAGAATATCTTAGGAAAATGTCTCAAGTTCAGCGCATGTCTGAAATCCACCCAACCTGCACAGTTGGACTGGGGGAGGAAGCCAGAGGGGGGAACCCCACTAAGACAAAATGCAAACTCCAAACAGAGCGGTCAGGTTCAAACCTTAAACCTTATTGGTGTGATGCAAAAGTGCTAACCCACTGAACCACTGTGCCGCTCATGAAGTTAAAAACATCAAATATTGCTTTACAGATGCTTTACCCTCATATCCCCAAAACTAACATTAGTCGTGAGAACGTTCAAGGGGGTTCGAGGAAAACACAGATCAGAGGAAATGTAAACAGCCCACGTTGATTTTTTAAAGTCGAGCCATTTCATCTGCTCCCTCCCTGAGGTGGAAAGGCAAAACAGGGTATCTAGGTCAGAGGTAAGGTTGATGTAAAGTAAATATTTCAACTCCAAAACAACTTATAGCGCTTGACAATAAAAAGGCAAAGAGATGTGTGCAAAGATACATGGACTCTGACATACTGTGATAAGAAGAAAGTGTGGTTCTCCTTTCTGAAAAGTAACACAACATTTCCCCAAACTAGGCCACAGATGTCTCTCTGAAAGTGCATTAATGTCTAAACTTTTATGTTAACTTCTGCAAAAAAAGTAAAGATAGAAGCCAAAATGCTCTCTCAGAAGATCATTAGGAGTTTCAAAAGAACAGCAGCTACTTCCATGAAGTCTCTTATCTTCTTTTTGGAGCGGGGCTGTCTGGCCCTGACCCTGTGGGCTTTGTTTACAGAGATTTCCTCAGAGAGCAAAAAAGGAGGGGAGAAGCCAAGGGAGGAAAAACATTTCAGATACCAAGAAACTCATTCTCCTAGCATTGAACTCCGCTGGGATGCAGTGCATACCACACACACATGCAGACACATGTTGACACACACATGCCCGCACACCTTGTGGACACACTATAAAATGAAGAGGGCTGTTCTTTGTCAAGTCAGACTGACATGGAGGGTTTCTCGAGGTTTACAGAGATCCTTGTTTGATGGAAGCAGATAAAAATACATTTATCTTAAAAGGCTGAAATTAACTATGATGAAAAGAATTACAACATTTCCTTACCCGTGTTGTGTAAAATTTTTGTAAAGCCACTAATTAATTATCATTATGATGAATTTAAATTCCAGCTTAACACATACACCATGTTGTCCTGGACCCCACTGTGAGAGCCTCGAGGGACAGATACGTTAGAGTCTGCAGCCAAAGCTCTGAGAGGAAGTAATTAGGCACTGTGATTTCTGAATTGCATAAGCTTGGGTTTGTTTAGTTTCAAAGTTTAATTTTATTTTGTCCAGATTCTAAATATTACAAGTTAATGAAAAAGGAAGCAGGAAAATTGTTTATTTATTTTTATAGCTTGGACCACTGTCCATACCGAAATTCAAACTCATTAAGGGGCCACCCATAGGACTATTAGCAGGATGACTGCAGCAGGTTCCAGTGCAGGTTTTACAGACTGTTCCGGGGAAGACTGTACTATAGGTTTTTTTTTCCCCTATCTTTATTCAAGAGGGGTCTTTTAGTTTGAGAGCAGGGTTTACACTTTCAGAGTTTGAATTGCTTACACTTAAAAGTCTGCACTCTGGTTCAATTATACCCTGCCTGTTTGTGCTTAGATTTGGTCTGCTTATGCTCAAACTGCTTGCACTCTGATATTTTGTTCCTCAACCAATAGAAAGTCAGGCATCGTCCCTCCCTCATTGTGGGTACAAGTGTTGGGGTGAGTGACACTCAAGGAGAAGAGCTGAAGCTGGAGCAAAGGAAATCTGTGCAAGCAACAAAAATGCGTACGAGCACAGTAACGGCACAAACAGAGCAAATCTAAGGACAAGCAGGGGGTACTTGAGTGCAAGTGCAGTGTTGTTTGGAATCGTGTCAAATCTGAACATGGAATCAATAATGTAAATAAAGATATGGTCAAAACAACACCCTGGATTAACAGTTGTTACTAAAAGATCATTGACCTGGGGAATGACGGCACTTAATGCCCAAACTGTCAGAATCCGTTTTGTCTGTCCTGAGAATGAAAGCAGCAGTGGTAGGTAGAGGTACCAGGCACTGCTCTACCACAGAGTGCAAGGCTGTGGGATCAAAGGTCAGACACAGCGACGCATGAGAGGAAACAGTTGTGTGCAGATGCGAACTGAGTCCAACTGAAACCAGGTGACTCTGCTTGAAATACAAGCCGACAATAAGTTTGTGTTGACAGAAAAAAAATAATTAGCCTTTCCGTGATGGCAGGGTAAGTGGCCGTGTCCTTGATGAGAGTGGGAAAGTACGGGGGGAAAAAAGGCGATTTAAAAAGAGATAAGCCAACGCTCTCGTTCTTCTGCTTCTTCATCCTACACTGATGGATGAGTTCACACATTAAATCCTTTGTTGAACACGGTGGCAACAAGTGTTCTGATCCAAAAAGGACCAAACTGACAGGCAATTCACATCCAGGCTGATTTGTGTGTCTGCACCAAACACTGAATCACTGTGGAAACCACCAAGTGCAGTTCTGCAACTTAGAACCACAAAAGCACTCTGAGCCAAATAAACCTTTTTACCAAACCAACATCTGCCACCGTTTAACATTTCTTTTAACTCCACTGATAAATGTCCACAAGGCTAAAATAACACAACAACTCTGAATTGAAGGGATCCAAACTGATAGGAGATGATGTTATGGTTTCTACTGAATGTTTAACTTCTTGAGAGATTCTGGACGTCTTTGCAGGTGTTATGAAGTTGAACAAACATTTGAGAGACATACGGTCGCTCATTTAGACGAAAAGATTCAAATAAACACTAAGACAATAGTTTGAATAGGACGCTTTCATGGAAACAGCAGAATCTGATAACCTTAACAGTAATAAGGTCAAACTCGGAATAAGCAATAATCAAGTAATTCAATCTCAGTCAGCCTTTGCAACATTGACATGCAGCAGTTTATGATTGACATCTCAATCGGACTATGCAACTCGTGGAAACATCAGAATCAAAGTCAGGGGCGGATCTAGAGGCAAGGCCAGGGGGGACCTGGCTCCAGCTAAAATCTGATTGGCCCCTCAACAGCCCCTGTCCTTACAGTAGCTTTTAAAAAATAAAGTTTACTCACTTACTAAGAAAAGTAACAATAAACGAGGCAAATTGATACGTTTTTTAAATATATTTTGTAAGTAGACAATGTGCTTGAACAAGGAACCATTTTCAAAACATATCTAATGATTTGTGGCTTTGAATTAAAGCTATACTGCTAGCAGTAAACAAAGAACGAGTTAAACCTGCACCTTACTGAATCAGGAATCGTGCATGAATGTTGGACATGTCATTGGCCCCTCTGTGAAAATGGGAGCCATAAACCACTCAGTAGGTTCAGGCACTGATATGTTAACATATCACACTCCTTGCTCCCTGACCCCAGGAGGTCATGTGCAGGAGGAGCAGGGCTTCTTTACAATAAGCCTCATCATATATCTTCTCATATCTGTCCTCACAGTGCAGGCCAGTCTCCAGAGACCAGCCTTTCACTGAGTTCGACTCTTTGGCTCCTCTCACAACTTAACACAGATTCCTCTGATCTGTTGATTTCACATGAAATACAACCTGCTGCATCTGCAACTGAGGAAAAGTACAGATTCCACTCGCTTCTGTCTCCAGGAGAGCCTTTGACTCAAAGCAAATTTAAAGCAGGTTAAGATATTTTCAAGAGGTTCTCGCAGCCTTTGAAAATACCACCTTGCCAGCAGAGTAAATAACACATTGCTGTGAAAGTCTGACAACAATAGCAGAAAATGAACAGTGGAAACAGAAAGGAAGGGAAAAGGCTGCTCACTGAAGGAGAAAAGACACCAGACAGCAAATCCTACACTTTGGTGAAGTAACTGCTTCATAATAGACAAAGAAATATTCCCATTCTGGCACTGGTTCTGACGTCACTATGAATCAGTAGGAGTTGCACGCTTCTATTCGAGGAAGTCCCTGGAAAAAGTCTGTATGCGGCAGACGAGCACCCTCTGGCTGGTCCCTGGTGAGGGCAGAAACGAGAAGTGGTCACAGAGCGGGGAGGCCACTGCCATTAAAAAGAAGCTGGGGTTGGTCCTCATGTGGTTGAAAAGGTCTGTCCTTCAAAGTGAAGAAACCTAGAGCCCCATCGATGGTAATATCTGTGTGAAATGCTTCATGTCTCTTCTGGTCCCCTGGTCCTGACTCCTGACAGTACCTGTCGCCCCCCCGACTTGGTCCCGCTGGAGACCTTGAAGTCAGGCCTGGGCAATATGGGTCAGCGCTGGGGAGGAATGTGTGCCCTGCAGCCCAGAGAAGACCTTGTAATCTATACTACAATACACCACTTCTACAACAAGTGGGTCACACTGGCTGCATTTACAAGGAGCTTTTAATTCCACTCATAATTAGAGCAAGAACCCAATTAAAGCCAAAATGCCTCATGGAAACACCTCAGTGCAAAAGAACTAACTAATTCGCAAAGAAATCCTGTCGCTTTGTTAAAGCAGGCTGGTTTAACTCTCTGCTACAAATCAAAAAAGGGGCGGAAAAGTTATTATTTCAGAGAGCTTGACCCCTGTGTGATAAAGTAACATGTGCCAACGTAGGATGTGTTTATGTGATCACGCCTGTACCCTTATATCATGTACCTCAGTTTAGGTCTTTCTGATGGAATTTAAAATAGACCAGCTACGGCCATCAGGGGCCGTGCACCGACTGACCCGAGGCAGCATTCCAGCCTCGTCCTCTTGGTTACAGGCGGAGGAGCTTTCAAGGCTTTCCACGCCACCCGGCCGGGATCAAGTCAGATTTAGCTTACAAAGTGGCCCTTGAGAGCTACAATGGTCGCCAGAGTGGCATTTAAAGGCGTTTCATGTTAGTGTTGCAGTGTGTTTGTGTGTTTGTGTGTGTTTGTGTGTAGGGGCAGCTTCCTGCACTGCTGAATGGCACTTGAGCAGAAGACAGGGTCACTCGGAGTTGTAGTCTTTGAACACGACCTCTGCACAAACTCTGGAGGTGTAATTCACAAATCCAAAACAGAGTTTAACAAGGCAATAAAATAGGTTTTAAAAAAAAAGGTAAGGTAGTATAGTGCTGTCCCTCTGGTGCTCTTCAGTTTTGGGATCGATATATTTTAACCAAGTTGAAAAGTCTCATGGATGTTAAATCATTTCAACAGTAAAACAACCCTGATTGTTTCAGCCATTAAGGCTTTCATCAGGGCAATCAAACAATTAACTGGATATGACACTGATTCAAAACTATTTAAAATAATCTTATCATAATAAAAAAAGTTTTTCCAAAGTATGTGTATATATATATATATATATGTAAATATGTACATACACACACAAGCACAACTATAAGAGTGAGATGATTTCACATATGTAAATCAAAATAGTTTTTTAATCAGGTGACATGTTGGTTGCTCGATTTCATCTTTACTATCTACTTCCATGATCCTAAAGAAACAGGATGAGCAAGCTAACTAACAAGATTTCGACATAATAATAATTGGTCCAAAATGGAACCCAACTAGATAACTGCTTTGATTAGGGAACTCATTGTCTGTCAAGGTTAAAGATTACACTTATTTCCACAATATTAAAGACACAAGATGAGCTGCATTGAAAACAAGCAAATTTACTTTTTTCCCAACAGGAATAGATTTGATCCAAATTGGGACGAAGGGAAACAGTGGCTTCTTCTCGGGTCGTTTGACAAGGTTCATAACAACATTAACTTCCAGGATATAAAAGAAACAGGATGTATTGGAAACTCTTTCCTCAGGACAACTGGAATATAAGATGTGTAAAACTTCACCGAACAAGAGAAAAGCGTTTTCCTTTCCCCCCACCCACCCATCTTTTCCTTTGCAGCGGATTTTGTCAAACACAAACTTCCAAATGTGCCAACTTCATTTTGTCGCTTACAACATCACGTTTTTAAAAAATCGAAAAAAGCTTCGGACACGTTCATAAAGTTGTCAAACAAACAACTGTCCGTGGCTCGGGGGGTTCCAGGTGAAGTCCAAGTCAACTTTGAAAAAACTTTCAAAAGTCAAAACAAACACATGTTCCTATGAAGCTCTTCTCTTACTTGTGTGTCTGCCGGAGCTCCACGACTGTTTGGCCACGCTGGGGCTGCGGATGATGGCCCTCCCCGCCGACCTGAGGGCGTCCATGTCGGTGTGTGAGAGAGCGGAGGCTCGCGGGACTTGTCCGCGGGCGGTCGGAGCAGCGGCGGCGGCGGCAGAAGTGTTGTTGACCGGACTGTTGGTGCCGGGGAGGATGGACCTGTGGTGCCTTCACGTGCTGCCAGAAATACCAGAGATGCTGCGTTCGCGTCACATCGGACTTTTCCCCACGATTATAAACACCCACACGAGGGAAGATCTGGTATTTGATTGTTGATCACAGTAGCTGACCAGTGACCACCAGTTCTCCCACTCAAGGGAGTAGGTTTGATTTGGACATTGGTGGGGTCCGTGGGATATGAAAGTGCTTCCTAAAGTTGATAGGTTTTTTTTGTATTCGCAATGATAATTGAAAAAAAAATCAATAAATCGGCTTAATTAACATGTTTATAATGCATATCTGAATATCAAAAGAGAATATGCATTCTGTAATGTTATAGGTTAAAGCAACTAATGAAAGAAAATGAGTCAACTTAGAAGAGTTTTCAACTTTACTCTGGTGCAACTGTAAACAACATCAACAACATTGTAAATAAATATTTTTGAAATAATACAACAACAGGTGTATCACTAAATGTACAGGTCAGTATAATTTCCTGCTGGGCATTTCTTCCTCCAGTGCCCATGAGCCAGCTGCAGGGTCATCAGCCAGGAATTGCTAATACTAACATATACACAGATTAGTGTCCATTGTGCTCTTCCTATTTGAAAGAACCAAACACATGCCTACGTCTTTCTGTAACAGAAATGAACTGTTGATAGATTTCTTTAAGGTCAATGTTGTCCAGTGTCTCCTGATGGACATGGCACACTGCAAGATTGTTCAATCTGACTTGAGTCATGGTGGTTCTCAGCCATGTTTTAAGCCTCCTGAGAGCACTGAAACTTCTTTCAGCCTCAGCTGATGCAACTGGTATGACTAAAAGCAGCCTGATAAGGGACTCAACCTGATCAAACAGACCTCTCACTTCAACTGTCAATCCTCTCATTATTTCTGCCACTTCAACACTAGATTTGACAGTGTATTTGGACCTAAACATGGCTAGTTGGACCTTTAGTATGTCCCTGTTCAGCTCTGGGTACTGATCTACAATGTCATTCACTTCTCCAGTCAGGAGAGTTTCCTCCAGCTTTTGCAAGACATTTAGATCTGGTTGGTTGAACCTCTCCTCAAACTGAATGTGCACACTATCAAGCATTTTATAGAACTCTGTTCTATAATGCTCCTCTGCTGACTTGGGGATGTGCTGGCTTGCTTCACTCGTGAATCGTTTTGGTGGCTTTCTTTGGTGAGGAATCTGAATGGGGTCAATCCCAAGGGAGTCAACCATAGCCACTGCTTTCTCAAAAACCTCATGAAAGCTCTCCTTATTTCTTTTGGCATGTACAGTAGATTTCACACACTGTATGGCACTTCTCATACCTGCAACAGTTTCAGTCCTTTTTTGAAGGGATGTGTTCAGACACTCCAGCTCCTCTATCACTTCTAATGCCAGACAAAGACCAAGTACCGTTTTCCCTTTCTCAAACCTCTCACGCAGACCATTTGCTCTCATGCCTGTGTTTGACCCACTTGATGCCATCTCCTCCAAGCTAGACAAAACACGTTCATACTGAGACAGCACCGCTCTGATAGCTTTGCCCCGCACTGTCCACCTGGTTGGACAAAGTGGTCTGAGTGATTTTAATGGTACCTCTGAACTTATGGCTTTGGAAAATATGTTCTTGAATTTTCCTGATTGCTTGTTTAATGTGCCAAGCTCATGCACCCACTGTAAGGAATCATTGATCAAGGGACTGGCTCTGCATGCAGACTGCGTAATCAGGTTAAGACAGTGTGCCCCACAATGCACATGCAATGCTAACGGTTGCTGTCTCTTCAGTTCTGCTTGTGCTCCAGAATATTTGCCTGACATATTAGCAGCACCATCATATGTCTGGCCTCTTAACCCAGAAATGGGAATATTGAGCCTCAAGAGGACATCCTCAGCCATTCTTGCAATCTCCACTCCAGTAGTACCAGGGACCTCATACAAACCAATGAAAACCTCCCGTGGTACCAGGTCATGGTCCACATATCTAAAACAAATAGCCTCTTGTTCTGTTCCTGTGACATCTTGTGTGCCATCAATGATGAGTGAATACTGCAAAACTGGTAGCATCTGGATGGATTGTGCAATACTCCTGACAATACAGTTTCCTAGCATCTGCAAAACCTCGTTTTGCACTTGAGGAGAGGTATAGTCATGACAGCGAGCTAACCAAGTACTGAGACGTACATCATCCCTGGCTTTAAATTTCAGAAGTTGAAATAGATTGCCATCTTTTGTCTCATGGCCTCGCAGTGCTATGCCCTGCCTGGCAAGGTACTGTATTGATCCTACAATATTTTGTAGGCAGTACCTAGCATCCTCTTGTTGCTGTGCCCATGCACTTGAGAGCTGCGAATCTATTGGGCTTCCCTCTTGAGCACTAACTGTCATGGCATGATGGTGGGATTTGGTATTTTGATGCCGCTGAAAACTGGCAAGTGCATTCTTCCAATTATTAAATCCCTTTGACGAAAAGGCAGGGTCTACCTTTTTATATAGTGTGCTTTTCTTTATAGTGTATGTTTTCACACAGTGAAAACAGAGAACCCCTTTGATGGAGGGGCTATAGTGCAGCCATGGATACTGCTTGAACCAACTCTCTTGAAAATGGAGGAGCTTGTGTGGCAGCTGTTGAACTGGAATGTAATTTGGGTGAGGTTGGTTTGGTTTGTCCAGAATATCTTCTTGAATGCTGACAATCTCCCTGACCCTATCCTTGGCACTCTCCCTGCTGCTCTCTCCATTTGGATCAGTTTCCTAAGAAATCACAGTATACATTTGACCACGCTGTAGCAACTACTGCAAACACACTATTAATATAGGCCTATTGTTATTCAGGTCATAATCAGACTAATATTTGACACAATGCTGAATCTCATGACTAACATATTAATCATTATTGAACCTCACCTGTGAATTTCCAGCCTCTCTTCCATCTCCTCCAGCCTCTCCTTCTCTAGCCTCTCCTTCATCTTCTACAGCATCTCCTCCTCTGTCTCCTTCTCTATCCTCTCCTCCAGTCTCTCCTTCTCTATCCTCTCCTCCTCTATCTCCTCCAGTCTCTCCTCCTCCAGTCTCTCCTCCTCTATCTCCTCCAGTCTCTCCACTGTCTGTCACCTGACAGAAGTATGTTGATGCATGACATATGAACAGATATATTAGGGTACATACATGGGTAGACAAAATGTTCACACAATTATTATGTTTTATTCCCCCAAAATACATATGTATAAAATCACATGAGCATCTGCAATGTGCTTGTTGTTACTGTAAATGAGAGGGAAACCTTGAAGGAAAATAAAGGTTATTAAATTTAATTAATGTTTATTTATCCCCCAACATTTTTTTTAAACCATTGCTCCCTTTCCACACAAATAAAACATGAAAATAATGGTAGGCCTATACCTTAAAATGCGGATCTCTTTGGCATTATAGCCTATGCTGACTAATAATCAATATCAGTATTGTTATGGCTCTAAAATATATAACCTTTTAATTAACTTACACGTTGACTTCTAAAGAAGTCTCTTATGTCCAGTTTTCGTTTCTTCGACATCCTAACACACACACACGCACACATGCTGCACGCACAGCGCGCGCACGCACAAGCATAAAACACACACAAATATAAGTGTTACTGCAAATTACATCACTGATATTAAAATCCGTCTCGCTGACGTGACCGAAGGCAGAACTTACACTCGCAGATGCAGATATTAGCTATGCACTGAGGCGTCCTGTTGCTCCTCCTGTCTGGGACTAGCAAGTTGCCGGTAGCTTTTTTTTTAACAAGCAGATGGAGTGACAGCGGGGACGGCCAATCAGGTTGCATATAGGTTTGCGGGAAACCGCTACAGCCAATCAAGGCGCGATAGTTGTTTAGAGGCGGGACTTCTAGCTGAGACTGATTTTTAACCCTTTGTGTACTATAATTATTGCCTAAACAATACGGACAGCGGGTGTATTATTGGTAGGGACTACACAGTAGAGGCTGGATTTTGGTAGGGTCGGGACCCTACCGTCCCTATATAATCCTACGCCCTTGCTCCCACTGCTACATGCTACAGGTCAAACCTCTTCTTAGAGCTTGCAGCCATAAACCAAAACGGGAAAAAAAGCTGAAAAAAGACTCCCTGGAAAGCGATGATTTGTATTATTCATGAAGCCTTTTAACTTTTTTAAAAACCCCTGTTTTCAATTTGCTGGTCTCAGTACAGCTGATGATACAACGTGAAATATATATATATATATATATATATGTTTAATATCGTTGTCATCAACACGCAGTTTATAAGTCAACAGTTTTTTATACCTGTAAAAACCTGTGTATACTATATATATACATCATAGACCAGGGGTGTCCAAACTTTTTATCCCGAGGGCCACATACAGAGAAAAATTTGAAGGTCTGGGCCACTCACGCCGCCACGCCCCCCTGCCCTGGAGCGGACTGTTGACTGTGCGCCTCAATCGCGTCGCTTAGGGTGGGGGGCGTGGCGCCACCTAGTATTAAAACTGAGAAATACAATACAGTAGGCCATAGTCCATTACTAGAGCTGGGAAAAATAACGCGTTAACGCGTTATGATTAAATTACAGGATTAATTCGTTAATTTATTTTAGCCAATTTAACGCATGCGCAGAAGGACCTTCCAATATACGCACATTTCCGCCCAATCTGCACTAGTCACCGCTCTAATGCAGTCACTCAGACGGCCGCTGCTATTCAAACAAACACACATCACCTTCTGGATGGGAAGATCATGCTCCAAAAAAACAAAGATGGAACATTCAATAAAACCAAGGTGATACGCACACTCTGCGGGAAGACGTTATTGTTTCACCGTAGCAAAACCGCGTAAAGTCCCACCACAAGACGGAGCATGAGTTGGTCGGTGAGGGGCGTTCAAGTGGAATCCGCCAAACCAGCTTCACTCGCAGGACACATAGTGAAAAAGAAGCGGTCAGCTTTACTGTCAGGGAATGTGAAGTTAGTTTGCCTCACCAACTGGCTAAAGAAAGACTAGCTAATAGGGCCTTTAGATTGTGCCATGGGGAGGTGAATGGTTGTTTGACAAAAAAATAGAAACATTTTCAACCATAATATAAAAACGATGGCTAAGAAGCCCAAATAATTTCTGTTTGATTTAAAAAGAAAATACAAAATATTTATTCAACCATACAATGGCTAAGAAGCCCGAATTCTGTTTAGGATGAAGATTATATTAATGTTCCATATGGAATAGCAAAGATAACTGCTAAAGAACTGCTGAGTTGCAGCACCATTGTTTTGTTTATTTTTGAATAAAAAAAGAAAACATGTTAAATGTATATATCTGTCTTTTTTCATAAATCTTTTTCCACAAAAATAAACAGAGAAATTCAGTAATGTGATTAATCATGATTAATCCATAGAAACCTGTAATTAATTTGATTAAAAATGTTAATCATTTCACAGCCCTATTAAAAATATATAGTTTTTCTTGAATTCTCATCTAGATTCGATCTAAAACAGTTCAGTGTAGTACTTTTGTCAAAAGTTTTCCCAGAAACTCTCCAGTCCTCGGTGCTTTTCATTGATTATTGGGAAAAGGGGAAATGTCAAGTTATATTTTTAACATCCACAAACACACACCACAAACCAACAATGGCATTGTGGATACTCCAAGTAATAAACTGCACAAAAGCCATAGGTAAAGTAAGAAAAAATAATTTATTTTAAAGTAGTAAGGAGGAGCGATTCCTGTGGGTGGTTAAACACTACTCCTACAGGCAGAAACAGGATACGCCTCAGCAAGATGCCAGGCTCATGACTGTGGACAGATTATGAGACACTTGGGATTATGGGCACAGACGGGGAGCAGATGTTGGGGGAGTAAGGTGCCTTGCTCAGGGGCACTAGACTTGAATAGTGTACACTTGTATACATTATGCACACAAATATAGTAATGATATGATTTTATGATATGATTTTTTACTTTATATTTTTTATAACACTGCTCTTATTGCTGAGCTGACCGGTTCTCTTGTCCAACTCTTTTTATTTTGCTGTTCACCTTGTGTTGAATAACACATGATGAGATGCCGTCCGCCTTCATGCACAAACTGTAAGAATGACAAACGGTTGTATAAAGTTTGTCAAAGTCTCAGGATTCTAACTTGCAGACTGATTTGTTTCCCAGGCCTCCTCATGTGTGACCTCTGGACTGTAGACGTAATACACTACCTTGCTCTCCATGTTGATTGGTCCACGATGACATCACCTCAGCAGGGTTGCCATGACAACCGGTGAGCCCAGGATTCCCCTCCTTGGACTGGACGGAGACACCCCCCAACACACACACACACTACACACATAAGCACACACACACCTGTTTAAGTACTCAGACTTTGGAGAGCAGGTTTCACAGACTGAGGTTGTTAAATATACCCTCCCAACAGGATGTGTCATCAACAGATTTCTTAAAATTCAAGATACAGCTCTTTAATTAAAATAAAATCACTACATGTGGTAATAAATGGTCAAATAAAATCCCTTGCCTCAAAGATGAACACAAGCGGACAGCCCTGAACTGCTCAAAAATGAACGCCTTGTCTTTTAAGCTGGTACAGAAGAACAGACAACTCAAACAAATGCCTCTGTCCGCTGGCTGTCGCCACTGTGGAGGCATGGCAAAGTCCTTAAAAGGTGACACAGATATTTCAGCTCACTATTTTTCATGGTGACCCCACTGTCAGCATGTCAAGTTTCAGAAGACTTTATTGTCGAATTTTTGAGAAAATGAAGTGAATATTTGTCCTGAAGGCATTGTTATATATTGCGTTCAGAGGAATGAGACGGACTTACGGACAACACGAAAACATAAAGCCTCTGGCAAACTGCAGTCACCAGCGCGGAGGCATATGAATTTGACAAGGTGCTCTGATACATTTTCTATCCCCCTTATGAAAACCAATGAGCTGCAAAGCATATACATGGCTTTTTTAAATTATCTATGCCATACATTAGCCACACTAAAGGAGGATTATACATTTTTCTACAGCCATAGGGACTTGGTTGATTTATTTATTTTATGCATCTAAATAAAAGAAGGTGGGTAAATAGAGACAAAAGGTTTTATTGGATACTGTATATGTACAGTTACATGATTGGTCCTTTAACTTCACTCACTTATATGTCCTGATATTTACAAAGCCTAAATCTACATGTGAAAAAAAAGCAACACTCAAAAGTACTCGAGAACGTTAAATACAGTCTGAGCTCGTTTTCACTGGACTGTAGTTTTACTGTCTAACACCAGAGTGCAGAATAGAGCTGTTTTTACTGTCTTGGCCCTGACGTCTGTCACTACTAAACACGGATCAGCCACAGTATTAAAACAGGTAACTGGTTTTAATGTCGTCTGTGTATATCAGATTTCCGCACACTGTTCAGTGGTAGCTGGCTTTTTAACATTTCTGGATGCATTATCCCATTGGAGGTTATATTACAACCATTGCCTTTATAAAAAATGGACGTACACCTGTCCAGAAAGTGAAGCTGATGTTGAAGTGCATAAAACCTGTGTTCTCTTAAAAGACCAGCAGAGGGCAACTCCACTGTTTGTAAAAGGAAGTCAGGTTCTATTAGTGAACATGTCTCTACTTCTCACTTAATTTATAACTTCTGTAAACATTGTCATACAAAGTTTATGGTCTTGATCAATAGTTTGAGGTCTTTCTCGTTACAGCATGCTGTTCATTTCGTTAAATAATGTTCCTATTTTGATTAAAATGGAAGTTAAAACACGGGATGCATTGGGACATGGATAATGGTGTAATTGATAGCCAGTACCGTCCAGTGGGTGTAGGTGAGCGTGCAGTGTCCTCGAGCTCTCAGTCAGGCTCCACCTGCCACAAATTTGGGCATTTCTGGTTTCAAAAATCTTCATTAGCTAAAATACCATTTGAGTTTTCATACTCTGTGTGATTAACGTCTCTTTATCCTCCATGTCCTCCAGGCCAGAACCACCAGAGGGAGCAGGAGATCGCAGAGCTGAAGCAGAAGATAGCCGAGGGGATGGCGGTGATGCCGAGCCTGTCTTACTCGTCGGACAACAGCAACCACAGCCCCGTCACCCTCTATGGCTGTGAATCGCCTGATTTCACAGCCATAGAGAGTAGTAATGAATACACAGATACTGTCTCTTGATATATCCAAATGCATAGATGATGTTGTCCCTAGGGTCAGTGTCAGGACTTTCCCAAACCAAAAGCCCTGGGTGAATGGTAATGTCTATCCTAAGCTCAGAGCACGTTCCTCTGCCCATAAATCTGGTGACCCGGAGGCGTTGAGGAAGTCCAGATGTAACCTGCAGAGGGCCATCAGAGATGGTAAAAGAGACTTCAGGGACAAGCTAGAATCCAACTACCTCAGCTCTGACCCCCGACGCTTGTGGGGTGGCCTGCGACACATCACTGGCTATAAAGGGAGAAGTAGCAGTGATGATCAGCATGCTGCCTCCCTACCTGATGACCTTAACACCTTCTATGCACGGTTTGAGGCATTAAACATCCTTCCATCCGTGAGACTGGCTGAGGAACAAGACGATGACTGCACCCTGTCCCTGAATGTCACAGCTTACATTCCACCGCAGGCAGACAAAACTTACGGGTTAGGCGATCTGTACGGAGTTATTAATGGACTTGAGGATGCACGCCCTGAGGCAGTCTCTATTGTTGTTGGTGACTTTAATGGGGCTTATATGAGAAAAGTTCTGCCTAAATATCATCAGCATATTAACTTTCCAACTCGGGGTGATCAGACTCTTGACCATTGTTACTCGCAAATTCGGAACAGCTACAAACCCCTCCCCCGCCCCGCTTTCGGGAAGTCAGATCACGCTTCCATTATGCTCATTCCAACTTACAGACAACGCCTTAAACAGGAAAAACAGGTTTTCGGGCAGTTCAACGCTAGAGTGCTGAATACCTAAAATTAGAAAGTGGTGGATCTACTTTTTTGTAGTACCATCTACGAGTTTGTACAACCTTGGTAAGTGTAGGTTAGGGGTAGGGTCGCGGTTAGGGTTACTCTAGACTGTTGGATTTTTGGGCAGATCAATCCAGGTTCGTCTTTTGTTGTCTCTCCGTGGAGTCGAACCAGAGACGAACCAGAGACCTTTTCTGCCCATTGTCCAAATTTCTGCCACTAGACCACCGCCGCTCCTTAGACCACAGTGTAACCCAGGCTTCATAAGCTGTAGTATAGAGTGAAAGAAACAAACAAACTGAAAGAGAAGCAGAAGTCCGTTTTAAGTGTGTATGAGTGATAGCTGGCATTTATAGGGATTAACTGCACGTCCCCGAGCAGACAGAGCACTGCGTCATGACGTCACAGCCAACCGCGTTGCAATTGCGCCTAACACTCTGGGAGATAGTTACAGAGAGGAGAGACCACACCCTGGCTGTGTGTATGAGGACTGAAAAGTAGTTGAAAACAGAGTGAGACGGTTGGAACTCATCGTCGGCTGAATCCGCAGAGTTTTCAGTTGATGTTTACTGTTCGGCGGTGAGTTTGTGTGTCTTGAGAAAGAAAGAAAGCGTTGAGTAAAAGCGGATTAGCCGCGGAGCTAATGTTAGCTGCTAAATGCTAATGTAGTGCTTCATTAGCTGCTAAGGTAAAGTGAATGTGAATTTGTATTGACCAGAGCTGACAACCGAGCTAACAGTTGAGCTAATGGGTAATACTGGGGGGTAATGCAGACAAAATGCTGAGTTATGGTGTGTGTGTAGCCGTGTGTGTAGCCGTGTGTGTGTGTGGGTGTGTGTATGTCGCGTATCGTGTGTGTAACATAGGTGTGAATGTGTGTGTGAAGAAAAACAGGGAGAAACTTATCTTGTTTCATCATTTATCCAAAGAATTGATGGTTAAAAGCCTAATTTAAGTTATTTTTGAGAGTTTTCAGAGCCCAGTAGGTGATATCAATATTGCCCTTTTGCAACATGGATTTTATCCAGAGGTTTAATGTAAAAATTCCCAATGCAGTCATTGTTGATGGGATAACCGGATTAGTCCAAGATGAAGAAGTGATTGACTTCCTTAAGAAGTACGGTGCCATTCAGCGCAATATTTTTGTTGATGATGAAGAGTCTGAGTTTCACAAAAACCTGATCGTCGAGTACTGCAGTGGTTCAGCTGTAGAAGCTTTGGAGCCACTCTTGCCATGCAGACACACACTTAAAGGTGATCCCAATGTTGTGTACAATGTACAAACTTTAAGTAGTGTTTACACTTCCAGGTTAGGTAGCAGTGCTACTAAAACCTATCTGACAGAGCTAAAAGACCTAGCAAAGCTAAGTGGCAAAGACTACGAGGCAGTCTTAAGAGAAATGATGATGCAGATCAGTAGTGATGTTGAAGGCATGCAAGCTACAGAAGAACCATCACCTTTAGCACTGAGTGAGTCCCCTGTGGAGTCCCCAAAGCCCACCAGTCCTTTTTCAGGTCCCCCTGAGAATGGTCTCATCTCATCTCATTTTCGTCCGCTTATCCGGGGTCGGGTCGCGGGGGGAGCAGCTCAAGCAGGGGGCCCCAGACTTCCCTTTCCCGGGCCACATTGACCAACTCTGACGGGGGGATCCCGAGGCGTTCCCAGGCCAGTGTTGAGATATAATCTCTCCACCTAGTCCTGGGTCTTCCCCGAGGTCTCCTCCCCACTGGACGTGCCTGAAACACCTCCCAAGGAAGGCGCCCAGTGGGCATCCTTACCAGATGCCCGAACCACCTCAGCTGACTCCTTTCTAAGTAAAGGAGCAGCGGCTCTAATCCGAGTTCCTCACGGATGGCTGAGCTTCTCACCCTATCCCTAAGGGAGACGCCAGCCACCCTTCTGAGAAAACTCATCTCGGCCGCTTGTACCCGCGATCTCGTCCTTTCGGTCATCACCCAGCCCTCATGACCATAGGTGAGGATAGGAACGAAGATCGACCGGTAGATCGAGAGCTTTGCCTTGCGGCTCAGCTCTCTTTTCGTTACAAACGGTGCGGTAAAGCGAACGCAATACCGCCCCCGCTGCTCCGATTCTCCGGCCAATCTCACGCTCCATAGTACCCTCACTCGCGAACAAGACCCCGAGGTACTTGAACTCCTTCACTTGGGCTAAGGACTCATTTCCTACCCGGAGTAAGCAATCCATCGGTTTCCTGCTAAGAGTCATGGCCTCAGATTTAGCGGTGCTGATCCTCATCCCAGCCGCTTCACACTCGGCCGCCAGCCGATCCAGTGAGCGTTGAAGGTCACAGGCCGATGATCCAATGAGGACCACATCATCTGCAAAAAGCAGTGACGAGATCCTCAGACCACCGAACTGCAACCCCTCCCCACCACGACTACGCCTCGATATCCTGTCCATGTATATCACAAACAGGATTGGTGACAAGGCGCAGCCCTGGCGGAGACCAGCACCCACTGAGAAAGAAACTGACTGACTGCCGAGGACGCGAACACAGCTCTCGCTTTGGGAGTACAGGGATTGGATGGCCCTGAGGATAGACCCCCTTACCCCATACTCCCGCAGCACCTCCCACAGTTTCTCCCGGGGGACCCGGTCATACGCCTTCTCCAGATCCACAAAACACATGTAGACCGGATAGGCATACTCCCAGGCCCCCTCCAGGATCCTTGCGAGAGTGAAGAGCTGGTCCGTAGTTCCACGTCCGGGGCGAAAACCGCATTGTTCCTCTTCAATCTGAGGTTCGACGATCGGCCGAACCCTCCTTTCCAGCACCTTGGAGTAGACTTTACCAGGGAGGCTGAGAAGTGTGATACCCCGGTAATTGGAACACACTCTCTGGTCCCCCTTTTTGAACAGGGGAACCACCACCCCGGTTTGCCACTCCTTTGGCACTGTACCCGACTCCCACGCGATGTTGAATAGGCGTGTCAACCATGACAGCCCCTCAACACCCAGAGCCTTTAGCATTTCTGGCTGGATCTCATCAATCCCTGGGGCTTTGCCACTGCGGAGATGTTTGACTACCTCAGTGACCTCCACCAGGGAAATTGACGACGAAACACCATCAACCTCGAGCTCTGCCTCCAACATAGAGGGCGTGTTATTCGGATTCAGGAGTTCCTCAAAGTGTTCCTTCCAACGTCCGACGACCTCCTCAGTTGAGGTCAACAGAGTCCCATCCTTACTGTACACAGCTTGGATGGTTCCCCGTTTCCCCCTCCTGAGGTGCTGGATAGTCTTCCAGAAACACTTTGGTGCCGACCGAAAGTCCTTCTCCATGGCCTCTCCGAACTTCTCCCACACCCGCTGCTTAGCCTCCGACACGGCAGCAGCTGCAGCCCTTCGGGCCTGTCGGTACCCTGCAACCGAGTCAGGAGTCCTCCAGGATATCATATCCCGGAAGGCCTCCTTCTTCAATCGGACGGCTTCCCTGACCACCGGTGTCCACCACGGTGTCCGAGGGTTACCGCCCCTTGAGGAGCCTAAGACCCTGAGGCCACAGCTAGCCACCGCAGCTTCAGCAATGGAGGCTTTGAACATCGCCCACTCCGGCTCAATGCCCCCAACCTCCACAGGAATGCCAGAAAAGCTCCGCCGGAGGTGTGAGTTGAAGATACCTTGAACATGGTGTTTGTTATGGATAATCCATGACTAGCACAGAAGTCCAATAACAACCGACCGCTCGGGTTTAGATCAGGGAGGCCGTTCCTCCCCACCACGCCTCTCCAGGTGTCTCCATCGTTGCCCACGTGGGCGTTGAAGTCACCCAGCAGAACTACGGAGTCCCCTACTGGAGCCCCATACAGGACTCCATTCAGGGTCTCCAAGAAGGCCGAGTACTCTGAGCTGCCGTTTGGTGCATACGCACAAACAACAGTCAGAGTTTTCCCCCCTACAACCCTTAGGCGCAGGGAGGCGACCCTCTCGTCTACCGGGGTAAACTCCAACACCGCGGCGCTCAGCCGGGGATTTATGAGTATCCCCACACCCGCCCGGCGCCTCACGCCCTTGGCAACTCCGGAGAAGAATAAAGTCCAACCCTTATCCAGGAGTACGGTACCAGAGCTGAGACTGTGCGTGGAGGTAAGCCCCACCAGATCTAACTGATAGCGCTCCACCTCCCTCACAAGCTCCGGTTCCTTTCCCCACAGCGAGGTGACGTTCCACGTCCCCAGAGCCAGCTTCTGCCGCCCGGGTCTGGTCCGTCGAGACCCCTGACCTTCGCTGCCACCCATGTGGCTGCGCACCCGACCCCAACGGGTCTTCCCACAGGTGGTGGGCCCATGAGATGAAAAGAGGGGGGGTGCCACGTAGTTTGTTCGGGCTGTGCCCGACCGGGCTCCGTGGCAAACCCGGCCACCAGGCGCTCGCCATCGAGCCCTCCGTCTGGGCCTGGCTCCAGACGGGGGCCCCGGGCTTTCTCCGGGCCGGGTCACATCTCCTCTTTTTCCGATATTCATTGGGGGTTTTTTGAACCATTCTTAGTCTGGCCCCTCACCTGAGACCACTCTGCCATGAGAGACCCTACCAGGAGCACAAGGCTCCAGACAACACAGCCCTCAGGTTCACAGGGACACGCAAACCTCTCCACCACGATAAGGTGACGGTTCCAGTCACCTGAGAATGGTAATGATGTAAATGTCGCTACATCGGTACCAGTCATTGATGAAAGACGAGTTCCATCCCTTTCTGCTAATGATGTCAATCCACCAGAGGTTCAGAGAGTTGTGGTTGAACACATTGTGAGGAGGGAGGACACAGGTTCTTTCTTGTCATCTCCTGTCCGACTTCGCTCTTTTTCCGGGAAAATCCCTAGGCCAAATAGCGAAGCAGATTATGACACTTGGCGTTCGCACATTGAACTTCTCTTGAACGATCCCAGCATGTCTCCCCTTCAGGTGTCTCGAAAGATTCTGGAGAGTTTGCTTTCACCTGCAGCAGATGTGGTTAAAGGTTTGTGCTCCAACTCACTGCCTTCCGCTTACCTGCAACTTCTAGATTCAGCTTTTGGTGTAGTTGAGGATGGAGAAGAGCTGTTTGCTCAATTCATGAATACTCTCCAGGATCCCGGCGAGAAGCCATCGACTTACCTGCAGAGGTTGCAGCTCGCGCTTAACCAGGCTGTTAAGAGAGGGGGGGTTGCACCAGGGGAAGTAGGTAAACACCTCCTCAAGCAGTTTTGTAGAGGGTGCTGGGACACTGCTCTGCTCTCTAGTTTACAACTTGAGCGGAAGAAAGACTTACCACCTTCGTTCTCAGAGCTCCTGCTAATGCTACGTACTGAGGAAGACAGACAGGCAGCCAAAGCTAGTCGCATGAGAAAACATGTCGGATCCACAAAGCAGAGAGTTCAACTCCAGTCACAGAGTAGCTGTAGTTTAGAGCCAACAGAGAACACAGAGACCAATACCAGTGCCATTGATGATCTTAGGAAGCAGGTAGCTAGCCTCCAGAGTCAGCTAACCACCTTAATGGCTCAGAAGAAGTCTAAGGGCTTTAGTGATAGGGGTGCTACAGGGAAAACACAGGATAGAGCGTTCGCACCACATAGTACAAAACCAGACATGACAAAGCAACCAAGAAAGTACTACACAAACAGACCCAGACCTTGGTATTGCTTTAATTGCGGGGAGGACGGACACATATCGACATTTTGCACCAATGACTCGAACCCGACTTTAGTGACTGAAAAGAGAAGACAGTTAGAGGACAGACAGCGTGCGTGGGAACAACAGATCCACCCTAACTTACCTTTAAACTAGACTCAGTCCCTGTCGTGGAGCACACAGGGGCTGAAGAGAGGCAACCACGCTCCTCAAAGAAACACAAGGCGCATGTGTGTGCCACTTCTGAACACTCGAAAATAAGCCACACCTTCAAGCTTCCTGCTGGGTTGGTTGGTACCAGAAGTACAGCTGAAGTGACCATCAATGGTAAGTTGCAAGTTAACTGTCTACTGGATACGGGTTCGCAGGTCACCACCGTTCCCCATTCGTTTTATGAACAGCACTTGGCCGAGCAAGAGATCAAACCCTTGCACGATCTCCTAGAGGTAGAGGGAGCAAACGGACAATCCGTGCCCTACCTAGGTTACATTGAAATGACCGTTGTCTTTCCACAAGCTTTGCTTGGTGTATCGATCGAGGTACCTACCCTTGCTTTGGTTGTGCCTGATGTCCGGGCCAACTTACAGTCTCTTGTTCTGATAGGCACCAACACCATGGATGTCTTGTACGACATATATTGTGATGGTGAGTCAACCAACTATCAGACAGCCCATTATGGCTATCAAGCTGTGATCAAAGTCCTTGAACTCCGACACAGACAGGCTAGCGATAGCCATGGCATGGTGAGGCTACAAGGCAAAAACCCTGAGGTCATTCCGGCTGGAAAGACCGTTGTCATCGAGGGTATTGCTGTAGCTAACGACTTCCAGAATAAGAAAACTGTTGTTGTAGAGCATCCAACTTCATCTTTCTTGCCTGGCGGGTTAATAGTGAAGACTTGCTTGGTTGATTTTCCCAACCAGCGACCCTTTAAGTTACCTGTCATTGTGAGTAATGTATCTGAACATGATGTTATCCTTCCTGCAGGGTGTAAACTTGCAGACATCAGTACTTACCAGAGCGTCTTGTCCCAACAGCACTGCGTAAGTGAACCTCAGAAGTCGAACGTGCACTTCAACTTTGGAGAATCTCCAGTCCCACCTGAGTGGAAGGAGCGCATTGTCCAGCAGCTTCATAGCATGCCAGAAGTGTTTGCGCAACACGACTTGGATTTTGGGAGAACCGATAAAGTGGCGCATCACATTAAGCTTTCAGAGGAGACTCCTTTTAAGCTGCGGCCTCGGCCAATACACCCAGCTGATGTTGAAGCTGTTCGCAAGCATATCCAAGAGCTCCTAGATACTGGGGTAATTAGGGAATCGGAGTCACCTTTTTCATCCCCGATTGTGGTCGTCAGAAAAAAGAACGGTACCGTCAGACTCTGCATTGATTATCGCAAGCTGAACTTGCAGACGATAAAGGATGCATACGCGCTTCCCAAGCTTGAAGACACCCTCTCTGCACTTTCAGGATCTCAGTGGTTTTCCGTTCTTGATTTGAAGTCTGGTTATTACCAGATAGAAGTGGAGGAGACAGACAAATCCAAGACCGCATTTGTATGCCCTCTTGGGTTTTGGGAATTCAACCGGATGCCACAGGGCGTGACAAACGCACCAAGTACCTTTCAGAGGTTAATGGAGAAATGCATGGGAGACATGCACTTGAAGGAAGTCTTGGTTTTCCTAGACGACCTGATCATCTTCTCAGAGACCTTGGAGGAGCATGAAGCCCGTCTAATGAAGGTTATTGGTCGTCTTAAGGAGTTTGGTCTAAAGCTCTCACCTGAAAAGTGTTCTTTTTTCCAGACATCTGTCAAGTATCTCGGACATGTCGTTTCCAGGAATGGGGTTGAGACTGACCCCGAGAAAATCGCCTCTCTAAAAACTTGGCCAGTCCCTCAGAACCTGCGAGAATTGAGGTCATTCTTGGGGTTCGCCGGGTACTACAGGAGGTTTGTGAAGGGGTACTCCAACATCGTGAAGCCCCTGCACGGCCTTACCTCTGGGTACCCACCTCCGCGTAAGAAGTCTAACTTAAAACAGACAACCGATCAGACCTACCATAACCCGAAGGAACTCTTTGGAGGTCGGTGGACACCTGCTTGTCAGCAGGCATTCGAGCAGGTCACTGAAGCACTTACCACGGCTCCTGTGTTGGGCTTTGCCGATCCTCAGAAGCCGTATGTACTTCACACTGATGCCAGCACCAGCGGCCTTGGTGCTGTTCTTTATCAG
Source organism: Pseudopleuronectes americanus (assembly GCA_038501795.1). Classification (NCBI taxonomy): domain Eukaryota; kingdom Metazoa; phylum Chordata; class Actinopteri; order Pleuronectiformes; family Pleuronectidae; genus Pseudopleuronectes; species Pseudopleuronectes americanus. Next base: position 14,786,241 of record CM076731.1, on the reverse strand, counting down.
GAACAGGGAGGTCAGCTTCGCGTCATAGCCTATGCGAGCAGGGGGCTATCGCGGAGTGAGAGCCGGTACCCAGCCCATAAGCTGGAATTCTTGGCACTTAAGTGGTCAGTCGCTGAAAAATTCTGCGACTATCTCTATGGAAATCACTTCACCGTGGTTACTGACAGTAACCCATTGACGTACATTTTGACCACTGCGAAACTTGATGCAACAAGTTACAGATGGCTTGCGACATTGTCTACCTTTTCATTCAAACTTGTGTACAGACCTGGAAAACAAAACTCAGATGCCGACGGACTGTCGCGTAGACCCCACGGCGAACTGTTGGACGATTCCAAATCGCAGAAGGAGAGAGAGAGAATTTGTCAGTTCACCCGCAACCATCTCTCTGACCCCGACAGCATCGACGCAGTTGACCAAGCTGTCGTTCAGGCTATTTGTGAGAGGCAGTTGGTCTACAGTGACAACCTTGATGTTCACGGTGGTGCTACTTTGGTAGAAACTCTTACCACCTCCACAAGAGCTGTACCTGACAGCTATGGGAAAGAGGATCAGTTCGGAGGGTTGCCGAGCATCCCTCACTTAACAGAGGTCGAGTTAGCAAGCAAACAAAGGGCAGATCAGTGTTTGAGACATGTCATTCTCCAGCTTGAGGGCGGGGAGAAGCCACCCCCCACTGTACGGAGCGAACTCCCCGAACTCCCACTCTTGTTAAGAGAGCTACAGCGTCTTGAGCTCCGCAATAAGGTGCTGTACCGAAGACGGCAGGTTGGCTTTCAGACATCTTTTCAGCTGGTCTTGCCAGCTGAGCTCCGTGACATGGTCTTGACAAGCTTACATGATCACATGGGACACATGGGGGCTGATCGTACCCTTGATCTTGCAAGAACGAGGTTCTATTGGCCCAAGATGGCTGTGGACGTTGAAAAGAAGGTGAAAACTTGTGGCAGATGTGTGCGCCGAAAGGCATTTCCAGAGAGAGCGGCACCGTTAGTCAATATCAACACTACGAGGCCTCTTGAGTTACTTTGCATGGATTTTCTTTCTCTGGAACCCGACAGCAGTGGAACAAAGGACATCCTTGTCATCACAGATCACTTTACGAAGTTCGCGGTCGCCATTCCAACGCCCAACCAGAAGGCCCGAACTGTGGCGAAGTGTCTGTGGGACAATTTCATTGTACATTACGGGTTCCCAGAAAGACTTCACAGTGATCAGGGACCCGATTTCGAGTCTCACATGATCAAAGAACTTTGTCAAGTAGCCAGCATACATAAGGTAAGGACGACCCCGTACCACCCTCGTGGTAACCCGGTCGAGCGATTCAATCGCACCTTATTGAACATGCTAGGTACCCTGAAGAACGAAGAGAAGTCTCGATGGCGTGAGTTTGTGAAACCCTTAGTCCACGCGTACAACTGTACAAAGAACGAGGTGACGGGGTTCACGCCATACGAACTCATGTTCGGCCGCCAGCCTCGCTTACCAGTCGACCTCGCCTTTGGTTTGCCTGTGCAGGGTGGTCAGCACACGTCACACTCTCAATATGTGCAGACTCTTAAGTCTCGTCTTCAGGAAAGTTACAAAATGGCGACAACAAATGCTGCAAAAACAGCAAAGAAAAACAAAACAAGATATGACAGGCGAGTAACGGCTTCAGATTTGGATGTTGGAGACCGAGTGCTCGTCAGGAACGTCCGCTTGCGGGGAAAGCACAAAATCTCCGATAAATGGGAAGCAATTGTCCATGTCGTGATAAGTAGAGCTGGAACACTCCCAGTGTACACGGTCAAGCCGGAGAACAGGGAGGGTCCTTTAAGAACATTACATAGGGACTTACTACTTCCGTGTGGATACTTGCCAACAGAGGACAGACATCCTGTCCCACAATCCGCGAAGCGTAGGCCGTCAACTCGTGCAAATCCTTCCACAGATGAAACAATCCCCTCGGACGAGGAGGAAGACGAGATCATCCCGATCTATTGGTTCAGGGATCCTGCTAGCGATCAGGTTCCAACTTTTCAGAGCACAGCTCAGTTTGAGCCAGTGGTGTCCCCTGAGCAAGACAGACAGCGTCCGATACTTCCACTTGATCATCTTGTCGAGAGTTATCCAAGTGTTCAGCGTGTTGATTACTTACCTGAAGTTGACAAACAACCTGTTAGGCTTGACTGTACTGCAGACGTCCCCCTGGTACTTGACCAGCCTGACAGTCATCCAAGTGACATTGACCACTCACCTACTGACATAGCCGCAACGGCTGAACCAATGGGTTCGACTGACGATAACTTACCTGACGCACAGTGTAACGAAACATCCAGATGTTCCAGATGACGCTGGTGACAATGAGACGATTGTTACATGTACATCTGAAACACAAGAGAACGAACAGGATAGCTCCGTCAGACGTTCAACTCGGACTAGAGACCAACCTAACAGATTTCAGTATGTAGAACTAGGTAGTCCATTGTTAGCTATGATGCAGTCGTTCCTTCGTGGCTTAACCACAGTAGTTGACACTGCCTTGAGTGAGAGTTCTGTAGGCGCCTCTTCTTTAACGTCCCAGGTAGTAACTACTCAGCCTTTACCATGCCACGGGACGGGCATGAGGTCAGGGGGGGAGAGTGTAACCCAGGCTTCATAAGCTGTAGTATAGAGTGAAAGAAACAAACAAACTGAAAGAGAAGCAGAAGTCCGTTTTAAGTGTGTATGAGTGATAGCTGGCATTTATAGGGTTAACTGCACGTCCCCGAGCAGACAGAGCACTGCGTCATGACGTCACAGCCAACCGCGTTGCAATTGCGCCTAACACTCTGGGAGATAGTTACAGAGAGGAGAGACCACACCCTGGCTGTGTGTATGAGGACTGAAAAGTAGTTGAAAACAGAGTGAGACGGTTGGAACTCATCGTCGGCTGAATCCGCAGAGTTTTCAGTTGATGTTTACTGTTCGGCGGTGAGTTTGTGTGTCTTGAGAAAGAAAGAAAGCGTTGAGTAAAAGCGGATTAGCCGCGGAGCTAATGTTAGCTGCTAAATGCGAATGTAGTGCTTCATTAGCTGCTAAGGTAAAGTGAATGTGAATTTGTATTGACCAGAGCTGACAACCGAGCTAACAGTTGAGCTAATGGGTAATACTGGGGGGTAATGCAGACAAAATGCTGAGTTATGGTGTGTGTGTAGCCGTGTGTGTAGCCGTGTGTGTGTGTGGGTGTGTGTATGTCGCGTATCGTGTGTGTAACATAGGTGTGAATGTGTGTGTGAAGAAAAACAGGGAGAAACTTATCTTGTTTCATCATTTATCCAAAGAATTGATGGTTAAAAGCCTAATTTAAGTTATTTTTGAGAGTTTTCATTTGTATTACATTGGTAAAGTGAAACCTGTAAAGAAAGATAAGAAAGATATTTATTTATTTTCATTTGTAAGATTTATTTGAATTTATATAGGTCATATTTATGTTATTATTTATTTTAACTAAGAATTTATGGCCTGTACAATTTAATTTTACTGAACCAAGTGAATGTGGCCTGTTTCATAGGTCAGGTTTTTTTGAGGGATTTGATTCTGTGACGTTTGATGTCGAGAGCGGACATCAGCGCACCGGAAGAGAGGAGACCAGCAGCAGTTAGCAACCAAGCGGCTTTCTGGACACCTGCTGGAGAAACGGATCCAGAGAAACGGATGGCGAGCCAGAGCTGAGAAAACAACTGAACTTATTTTTTTTACCTGCGGTGTGGTAGGACAGAAACTACACACAAATTAAAGGGCCCCAACGAAATAAAAACTGAGCTCAGTAACAAAGACAAAAAAAAGAAAAGACACAACAGACTAAACATTTTATTTTATTTCGCGCGCATTTATTATTTTTCTTGTTATTGAATAATATTGTTGTATTGTTATTATATTGTTGTATTGTTATTATATTGTTCTTATTGCTGACTGACAATATATGTTTGATAAATCAATTCTGTGTGAGTGTGTTCAATGTTGATAATCACCCCTGGGCTCCACGAGCGATACACTATAAATTCTGATATTGGTCCAAACCCTGAAACGGAAACCTACTACCACCTGTAGCCTCATCAGGCAAAGAGGGGTTACAACCGCCTCTCCTTAGACCAGTGATTTTCAACCAGTGTGCCGCGGCACACTAGTGTGCCGTGAGAGATCGTCAGGTGTGCCGCGGGAAATTATCTAATATCTAGTGTCGCCCTCCTCTCCACGCCAGCGGAGGCTCGGTGTACTGCACGCCTCGGGGGGAAGGTCCTCGTCCGCGGCGTCACTGGTACGGGGGCTTTCTTTCTCTTGGAGCGCGGGACGGTGTCCGTCGGCGGTGCGGAAGGAGGGGACCGGATACGGCGGCGGCGGCGACTCCGGACGCGTGTCGGTCCCTTCTCGCCGATCACCTCAGCTACGGCGCCCGCTGGGGGAACCCTCCGTTCGCGCGGGGGGCCCCTACGGCGGTCCGGCAGCTGACTTAGAACTGGTGCAGACCAGGGGAATCCGACTGTTTAATTAAAACAAAGCCTCGCGAAGGCCCACAGTGGGTGTTGACGCGATGTGATTTCTGCCCATTGCTCTGAATGTCAAAGTGAAGAAATTCAATGAAGCGCGGGTAAACGGCTGGAGTAACTATTCGCACTCAAAACAGGTCACTCTGAGGAGGGCTGTTTTAGACAGGGTAAAAAGGTGCTGTTCTAAATGATCCTTGTGATATTTTGACCAAAATATGTTACAGACATTTCATTAAGACCCCAAGGAAACATATTAACTGTGATAAAATGGGCATAATATGTCTCTGTTAAATAACGTTTAGTTAAATCAAAGATTGTTTCATAAATCTGATTCAATTTGTGCTCATTAAAAGATCAGAGTGATAAAGGGCTGAAATAATTTAAAATAGTGCTTTTTAATACATTTATAAACTACATTACTAACTATGTATTATATGTACTGTGTTAGGCCATAGAGTGTCATTTTGTGTCATTTTGGTTGGTGGTGTGCCCCAGGATTTTGCAAATGTAAAAAATGTGCCGCGGCTCTAAAAAGGTTGAAAATCACTGCCTTAGACCACTGCCTCTCCTTAGACCACCGCCTCTCCTTAGACCACCGCCTCTCCTTAGACCACCGCTTCTCCTTAGACCACCGCCTCTCCTTAGACCACCGCTTCTCCTTAGACCACCGCCTCTCCTTAGACCACCGCTTCTCCTTAAGACCACCGCCTCTCCTTAGACCACCGCCTCTCCTTAGACCACCGCCTCTCCTTAGACCACCGCCTCTCCTTAGACCACCGCCTCTCCTTAAGACCACCGCCTCTCCTTAGACCACCGCCTCTCCTTAGACCACCGCCTCTCCTGAAGACCACCGCCTCTCCTTAGACCACCGCTTCTCCTTAAGACCACCGCCTCTCCTTAGACCACCGCTTCTCCTTAAGACCACCGCCTCTCCTTAGACCACCGCCTCTCCTTAGACCACCGCCTCTCCTTAAGACCACCGCCTCTCCTTAGACCTCCGCCTCTCCTTAAGACCACCGCCTCTCCTTAAGACCACCGCTTCTCCTTAGACCACCGCCTCTTCTTATTCACACATTGATGCTTCAGAGGGGAGTAAAGCTTCCTTAAATACCCCACTATTAAAAATATTCATACCACTTTTTTTTTAGGAATTACGGGATATGACAGAAAGAAACACTGCCGCATTTTTGGTGAAACTGAAAAGAAACCGTGCAACGTGTTTTAACAACTGCTTGTGATTTTCAGGAGGCGTCGCCAAAGACTGGTCAGTAAGACTTGAAGACCTGCAGATTAAAAACTGCGATGCCAGAAAATCCGGACGTCAAGTGGCCTCCCCTGTTGTCGTTGATTAACATGCGGAGCATCTCCAAAGTCCGACTGTTCAGTTTCCTCCTGTGCCTGGCACTGACCCTTCTCGCCATGGCCTCCTACATCCTGCCCTGGGAAAAGACGGGACTCCTGTTCACCCCCCCACCCTTTCAGCTCAGACCTGTGCCCGTCCAGACCGGCACATCAGAAAGAGATTCGTCTGAAAATACATTAATAGACATGAAATTGCTTGTGAAGATCAAACTAGAATACTCACCCAGGAAGGTGCCTGACGAAAAGGACGTCATTGAAACCGAGGCTCCTGTAAGTGTGTGGAAAAACGCTCTGACACATTTAGACCAACAATGATAAAGGCCTTTATATTATAGTGCCAGACTGCAATGATGCCATGTTTTCTCCAACGGAAAAACTTAATAAGTGACCACTGTGATTGCTTTATTTTTGGTGGACAATTGTGAGTTGTAGGAGACAAACAACAAACACTTTCAGATCAGCCCTGCAGAAAATTACTTTTTGTTGAACCTCATAATCACTAGTTTGTTGAGTCTCACGCTATAGAAGGGCGTATGGTCATAAATTCACACACTGATGCTTCAGAGGGGAGTAAAGCTTCCTTAAATACCCCACTATTCAAAATATTCATACCACTTTTTTTTTCTTTCCGATCAACCCTGCAGCAAATGACTGTTTGTTAAAACTCATAATCACCAGTGTTTGTTGAGTCTGTCCGAAGTGCTGCTTCCACTCCGTGTTCTTAGAACCAGGGTCTGTGAGTAAATATCAGGTGGTGTGCTACGTGCTATTCTCCTGCATTTAGCGCATGTTCTCATCATAATGTCACCCTAAATCATTTTGCAGTGTTTTGTTGAGAGGACATCAGCGATTGCGCCGGCATCACAATTGTAGAGGTAGAAACACAAGTGAGTCAGTAGGTTGACTTCCAATTAGGGGTTTGTGTGCGTGTGTGCTGCACAAAATTTCAGTTCCCTCATCGTGTTTGATTTTATTCCGTCACGATCCATGAACGATTCTCTTGGAAATCAGTGGAAGTGATGAAAAACATCTTTGCAATGTTAAAGAAAGTTAACAAAAAGTGCTGGACCCACCCAAACTGTTCACAAAGGTTTTTGGAAATCCGTTCGATGGTTTTGCTTAATCTAGCTGACAAATAAACAACAAAATAAACAAATACCTTACACACCCAACCTAGTATCCGATGGTTCAGGCCGGGTTTGGAAAAAAATTAATTGAAATGATGTTCGGTCACGGTAGCTGGGCTATATAATTATATTTGATATAATTGATTTGTTACGCTGCACATGGCTGTAACTTTGGAAAGCACCGGACTCGGGTTGGGTTTGGAAACAAACCTCAGAAATGCCTCTACGTGAAATCCATGCTCCGTTAGGTTTGTTTTGGAGGGTTGGACGTGTTGGGACGGAAAATTGCAGCTCGAGATGCATTTTCTAGTTTTAGTAGGAGCAAGTCTCACGTGATTGACAAATTAAACAGATATCTTCCTGCATATCATCATTTATCAAAAGCCCTGATGTAGGCTCCTGGTATGTTGTCTTTGCTCTTTGATGCTATTTTAGTTGTTTTTTTTGTCTCTGCAGTTGTTCTCGGTAATTCCTCGCCATTTCCTGCCGAGCATCAAGAGCCCGTGCTGGTACGAGGAGTTCTCAGGCGACCTCGGCACTGATCCCTACCGGAGGAACCACTACACGCGGCAGTTGAAGGGCTTCAAGGATCGGTGCGAGAAACTGAAGATCGACTTCCACCGACACTTGTACCACCGGGACGGCAAAGTGTTTCGTCTGCGCTGCTTGCCGTACTTCTACATCATCGGCCAACCCAAGTGTGGCACGACCGACTTGTTTCAGAGACTGCTGCTGCATCCGGAGGTCAGGTTCAACATCGTTAAGGAGCCACACTGGTGGACCAGGAGTCGCTTCGGTAAGTCATCGGGACGTGACTGAGACTTTATCATGAGGCCAGCTGATGACTCAAACATCATCTTGTCTTTTAGAAACAGAGAAAAGACAAACAGATGAAAGTAATGACACAGATTTAAAGTCAAATTCTTCAATTTCAAAGTGTATGAATGTTGTTGCACCTCTATGTGCAGGTTACAAAGATGGCTTTCCTGAGCAGGACTACCTAGATCTGTTTGACTATGTAGCTGTTAACATCCAAGCAGGAATCAATGGAAATCCATCTGGAGACAGCAGCGCGCTCCGGCTCATAACAGGTGAACACATGTCAAAGTGTTTGTGTGGGTGTGAGTCTGTGTGTGTGTGTGTGCATGTGTGAGTCTGTGTGTGTGTGTGTGCATGTGTGTGTGTGTGTGTGTGTGTGTGTGTGTGTGTGTGTGTGTGTGTGTGTGTGTGTGTGTGAGAGAGAGAGAGTCAACATCCATTGTGCTTTAGATGGAAGAATCTCTTACCTTTGTAGTTTACACTTACTCTTTTCATTCCTATACTTTTGAACAGCGAGGAAAATTGGATTGAGACGATGATTGAAAACACAGGTCGAATTTGTCTCCTGTTCTTTTAATGTCGCTCATTTGGTCTGTGACCTCAGAAGCACTGCTGTGTGTCCTGTGTTGAGAAGCCAGAGGGAAATACCATTCACATTATTCTGGATATTCTGTCGTACAATTGTAAAAGTACACAGAAGCCCATGAACCCTGGATATGAAGAAATGACATTGATGGCTTGTTGAATTGATCTTTTGAAGACAGATCTTTGATATTAGCTTGGTTTTCTGAAGGGATTTGGTATCTTTGATCTTTGTTTTGTCAACAGAAAGATTTTAGCGTAACTCCTGAAATTCTGCTAGACTCTGCCACGTTATGTCTGAATATCTGCTCTGCCTGGCTGCATTCTAAATGAAGTGACAGGACTGTCAATGTCTGGACAGGTGAAGCCAGTGCTTCCACTATGTCGGGACAACAGAGCCTGGAGCAAACTCCATGGAGGCGGGGAGGATGCCGAGCCTCCGTTCCTGGCCCAGGACTTGATCCACGCCATCCAGCCCGGTGCAAAGATCATCGTCATTCTCAGGGATCCAGTGGAGAGGTAGTGCAGAGAAATCCATCTTCACATCTGCCTTTGTAGACACAGATGTGATGTGTCTGTGATGAAACTATTTTTCGTTGCTTTCCAGTAATTTATAATTTTTTCAGAACGGATTTGTTTTAAATCAGAGCCCATATTGTACATCCAGCAAAATGTCACTTTGTAGTTCCAACTGGCCTCCACCTCTGTTTCACTGTGTTCCCAGGCTTTATTCAGACTACCTGTACTTTATGAAGGGCAACAAGTCGGCAGACGACTTCCATCTGAAGGTCGTGAAGTCCGTGCAGATGTTTCACTCTTGCCTGTCTGAGAGGACAATGCGTTACTGCACCTATGACACCAGCCTGCCGGTAAGCTGACATGACGTTTTCTCTGTTAACTGACTGATTACCAGTTTGTCTGTCTGTCTGCATGTTGAAGGCACATCCTTGGAACCATTCATCTACTAAGCTTCACACTTGGCAAGTCTATTGTAGGTTTCCTTAGGAAGTGGCGTGCAGAGTTTGTTGCGATTCGGACTCGAGATAATCAAGATATTAAGAAAACATTTAAATACAGGTGACATTTTGATAATTTGATAATTTTTATTTCACCATATCGGTCTGACACAGATATTCATGGCTGATCGCCATCATGGCAACAGCATTCATAGTAATAAAGCTAATTCGGTTTCATTTCATGAAAAACAGTGACCTCGTACTTCAAGGAATAATTTTAAGTGTCTCTATTTGAAGCAAACAACAAACACCTTATTTCCAATTCAGGCATTTCTACCTGTTCTGCAAGTGTTCATAAAGTGATCACTGAGTTATGAGCTCTCTCTGCTCGTCACCTCTAATCACCACATGTAGGTGACATCACAGTTTTCCTGGGAGATTTACTAAAGTGAAAGAATGTTGCAAATCTAGCGAAGCAACATTCAGAAAAACAGGCTGAGATTCTTTGTTGATGAGTCTTTTGAGTTATGCACGAGATGAAGAGGGAGGGTTTGAGTATTTCTTAAAGCTGGTGTCACTGGAGTAGTTTCAGCAGGAGGTGTTGTGCTGTGTCGCCTCCTCGTGGATTTATTGTGTATTTTACTCTTCTGATTCTAAGTACAATCCAATCATCTGTGCACATTAAAGCAATTTGCCAAAGGTTTCAGCTTATTTGTGAATCTTTGTTACAGCTGTAGAATCTGTGAAATAAACACAAGATATTCCTATATTGATAAAAAAAAAGCAGAATACAAATAAAAGCTAATGAAATAGAACCATTGAAGAACAATTATACACAAAAATACAGTTGTGCAGCACATCTGCCTGTATAGAACATATCTTCAACCACCTGTACATCTGCTCTTGACCTTGACAAACTGATTTTCAGACCTAATGGAAAGATGCTGGCTTCTCTTTATCCTTCCCCCAGGTGAGTCTGACAATGGGGATGTACGTCGTCTTCTTACTGGACTGGCTGACAGTTTTCCATCGGGAGCAGATTCTGGTTCTTCAAATGGAACACTACTCAGCCAATATCAAAGTGTCAATCAGGAACGTTTGTGACTTCCTGAGTATAGGTAAAAAGCTCATCTGACTTGCTCACAGTTTGTTGATTTAATTGTACATGTTTGGAAAAAGAGTATGTACTGTGTCATCCTTTTTTCTTGATTGGTTGTTTCTTCCTCAACCTTTCACCTCTGTTACCTTTTCAAGTGGTCAGACATCTACTTGTGTCCCCGCAGATCATCTCTCTGAGCAGGTGGAGGCAGCAATGACCAAACAGCCCAAGTCCAACACTCGGCACGCGGCGGACAGGAACCTGGGTCCGATGCTTCCTGCCACCAGGGTCCTCCTCAGGGAATTTTACCAGCCCTTCAACGATAAACTCGCCAGTGTGCTGGACAACAAGGCCTTTCTCTGGAGTAGCACCTGAAGGGGTGGAAGTGGAATAACTCCTGGTGGACGTGTATGAGAATCAGGATCCTTTTTAATGACCACAGGACGGAGGTGTGCTTGTGCAGCCTTATCTTATCTTGTGCTGTCATTGGCGCTTACACACGTGTGTCATGCAAAGATCAGATGAGACAACATTTTACTCTTTAAGATAAGGAATAACAAAGAGAAGAGTTACATGAGTTGGAGAACTGTTTTTAAATAGGGATGTTTTGGTGCGCAGGGACCTTTAGCGCCTCCTAGAGGTCCGCAGCCGGAAGAGGTGGTGAGAGGGGTCAGAGTTTGTTTCTTTGTGATCGTGCATCGTGGTTGTAGTGATTCCACTGATGACAGGAGGGTGTCAGTAATCTTGGATGATTTATTGAATATGTTCTGCTGCTATTTGTGGGTTTTATAGGAGATCCTGGTGAGTAATGATGTCCCATTCAAGCGTATTGCTAGTATTGGTGCTGAGGAATGGACAAGCCTGTGATCATGGTTTCTCCAGTGATGTGTATTGGGGGTTGTGGGCATGCTGGCCTCTGAAATCTATAATGACGTCTTTTGTTCTACTTGTGTTGAGGAGGAGATTGTCGTCAAAGCCCCAAACCACTTGCTAAGGCTACTTCCTGAGGCCATCGACCTTGGTTGCTAATTGCAAACGGAACGTCGAGTGGTTTGTGTAGAGGCACAAGAGTCAGGATTAGAGTACACAAGTGTGGGTGAGTCCTGTGTTATGTGTCAGAGACTCTATTAGCATGTGTAGGGATCAACGTTCATGTCCATCTGTTTATTGAAGGGATTAACACATAGTGTGCGTGATCAACCAGTGCAAGAAGCTCAAGCATCAGCGGAGGAAACACACTGTGTAGGGAAGTGTGTGGGTCTTTGTCCGTGTCATTTATTTGCTTATGAAAGAATGATGATAATAATATAATGAGGTGGATTTGTGTTTTAATTTGATGTTTTTAATAGTGTTGAAAAGCCAAAGTCAGCAATGGAAGTCTGAAGAAATGTGTCAATTAGATGCACAAAACATCTATGACATTTTCGAGCAGCCTCAGATAAATAAACCTTTTATTTTACCCTGTGTGAACAACCTTTAACTGAGTCATATCTGTGACTCAGGAAGGGACACTGTGGAATAAGGATTTTGGATGATAAAGGAGTTAAAATAGACCAAAAAAAAATGGCACTTACTTATAGCACTTCGTAGTTTTGCTTTATTTTGAAGAAATTGTACTTTCTTGATTCTTGTTGTCCCGGGTCTGTACCCTTGGGGTTGAATGCACTTATTGTAAGTCGCTTTGGATAAAAAAATGAAATGTAATGTAATGTAAAAACATGGCAAATGAGAGTAGAATTAATAATCATGTTCATGTTTAGGGATCAGTCACTAGAGGGCACTAAAACACAGATCATAACTCCAGTACCACAACATCAAGAGGATCAGTTTATTCCGGTCAAATGTGATATTTCTGTGTTTTTTCAGACGTCAATCCAAGTTGAAATGTATAAATAGGTTTTTCCTCAAATACATAATATTAAAGGCCCTTTTTTTAGTCTTTTATGGTAAATGAAACAAACCAAATCTTACCAAAACCAAAAGAATGAAAGCCAGGTGAGAGATGGAGTGTTACAGTCAGACCAGAGGAACTCTGATGATCTGCCCTCCAGGTTTCAGATTTAACCCCACAATCACTTTACTTCAGCTTAACTCATTTACATGCAACTGCTTTTAATTTTGTCTTTATTTTGTATTTTTTTCATCAAAGTGCTGTCACTGCTTATGTGTCATGAAATGCTGCTGCTTGAGAATGATTAAATATAAACGTTTTTTTCTTTTACAGTATACTGTGATTAATACAGACTAAATAAAAGTATCACTTCATTCATAATATACTGAACTGCATTCACACATCTTGTACTTTCAGTTTCCTGTGAATAACATGTACATTTCATTCTGTTGCACCACATGTATGAAGACCTGTCGGAGCGTTTTCTTATTCAAACTGCTGGTTTTTACACGAACGATTTACTTGAGTAAACACGTCTTCTGAGAAAATTACTAAATCTTAACTTCACGGATGTAATGTCATTCCGATTACTAGCCTTTTCCCCATGTCTCTGTCAACACGCACTTACTGAGGAAGGGAGGGAAATCAAAGATAAGAGATTGAGCCGGGCCTGTCGAAGAGAACCACCTTGTTAAGCCCGGTGATTATGTGCATTTACAATGTGATTGGTCTCATGGATGACAATAGAGTCTCTGGAGCCGTGGGGCTGCAGCTCTGGTGCTTTGGTCAGACCCGGGTCATCATGCACGGCTGATGGCCTCTTCATGTGATATTGATGGGGATTCTCTCCACGGTCTTTCAAAGGCGGAAGAAAGTGATAAGGTGGTCTTTTGACCGTCCCTTCTTTTGTCAAGGATGTGAGACATTTCGACATGTACTTTTTAAATTGATATTTAGTTTTGTTGCAGGTGCACAAAGTCTTAGCATATGTCAAGCAGGATAAAAAGTAGAAAAAATGGATTAACAGGATTAGAAATTAAAAACAAACATGTAAGCTACCTGCTCAGCCGATGTTCATGATTGATTAGTTATGCCTGCAAAATCCGGAAGGGGAAGCTCTCGGCCACATTGCTTCAAACTCAGTGAAGCGACCAGAGAAGAAGAATCAGTTCTGAGGGTCCTTTATTTTCAGGTATTAGCACTTGAAATTTTTTAACAAGTTCACTATGTTGTTTTATTTGTGTGTTAATGACTGTATATAAAGATGGATGATGACAATTCAACAGGCCAAAGCAGGTCAATTTCCAACTGTTGACATTAAAACTGCGTGTTGATGACAACGATATTACACACATATTTATATAAATATATATATATTAGGGCTGTGAAATGATTAAAATTTTGATTCAAATTAATTACAGGTTTCTATGGATTAATCATTATTAATCACATTACTGAATTTCTCTGTTTATTTTTGTGGAAAAAGATTTATGACAAAAGACAGAAATATACATTTAAAATGTTTTCTTTTTTTATTCAGAAACAAACAAAACAATGATGCTGCAACTCAGCAGTTCTTTAGCAGTTCTCTTTGCTATTCCATATGGAACATTAATATAATCTTCATCCTAAACAGAATTCGGGCTTCTTAGCCATTGTATGGTTGAATAAATATTTTTTATTTTCTTTTTAAATCAAACAGAAATGATTTGGGCTTCTTAGCCATTGTTTTTATATTATGGTTGAAAATGTTTCAATTTTTTTGTCAAACAACCATTCACCTCCCCATGGCACAATCTAAAGGCCCTATTAGCTAGTCTTTCTTTAGCCAGTTGGTGAGGCAAACTAACTTCACATTCTCTGACAGTAAAGCTGACCGCTTCTTTTGCACTATTTGTCCTGCGAGTGAGTCTGGTTTGGCGGATTCCACTTGAACGCCCCTCGCAGACCAACTCATGCTCCGCGTTGAGGTCGAACTTTAAGCGGTTTTGCTACGGTGAAACAATAACGTCTTCCCGCAGAGTGTGCGTATCACCTTGGTTTTATTGAATGTTCCATCTATGTTTTTTTGGAGCATGATCTTCCCATCCAGAAGGTGATGTTTGTTTGTTTGAATAGCAGCGGCCGTCTGAGTGACTGCATTAGAGCGGTGACTAGTGCAGATTGGGCGGAAATGTGCGTATAGTGGAAGGTCCTTCTGCACATGCGTTAAATTGGTTAAAATAAATTAACGAATTAATCCTGTAATTTAATCATATATAATATTTACATATATATATATATATATATATACACTTATATATTTTTTAGAGCTGTGAAAAATAACGCGTTAAGGCGTTATGATTTAATTACAGGATTAATTCGTTAATTTATTTTAACCAATTTAACGCATGCGCAGAAGGATCTTCCAATATACGCACACTCCGCCCAATCTGCACTAGTCGCCGCTCTAATGCAGTCAGACGGCCGCTGCTATTCAAACAAACAAACATCACCTTCTGGATGGGAAGATCATGGTCCAAAAAAACAAAGACGGAACATTCAATAAAACCAAGGTGACACGCACACTCTGCGGGAAGACGTTATTGTGTCACCGTAGCAAAGCCGCTTAAAGTTCCAGCTCAACGCGGAGCATGCGTTGGTCGGCGAGGGGCGTTCAAGGGGAATCCGCCAAACCAGACTTCACTCGCAGGACACATTGTGCAAAAGAAGCGGGTCAGCTTTACTGTCAGAGAATGTGAAGAAGTTAGTTTGCCTCACCAACTGGCTGAAGGAAGACTAGCTAAGAGGGCCTTTAGAGGCATTAGATTGTGCCATGGTGTGGTGAATGGTTGTTTGACAAAAAATTGAAAAATGTTCAACCATAATATAAATACAATGGTTTGATTTAAAAAGAAAATAAAAAATATTTATTCAACCATATGAAGCCCGAATTCTGTTTAGGATGAAGATTATATTAATGTTCCATATGGAATAGCAAAGTGAACTGCTAAAGAACTGCTGAGTTGCAGCACCATTGTTTTGTTTATTTATGAATAAAAAAAGAAAACATGATAAATGTATATATCTGTCTTTTGACATAAATCTTTTTCCACAAAAATATACAGAGAAAATCAGTAATGTGATTAATCATGATTAATCCATAGAAACCTGTAATTAATTTGATTAAAAATTGTAATCATTTCACAGCCCTAGTAAATATATATGTATACATTACACACACATATAAGCACAACTATAAGAGTGAGATGATTTCAAATATGTAAATCCAAATAGTTCAATATAATCAGGTGTCAAGTTTGGTTCCTCGATTTTATCATTATTATTTACTTCCATGATCCTAAAGAAACAGCACGAGCAAGCAAACTAACAAGATTTCCAAATAATAATATTTGGTCCAAAATGGAACCCAACTGCAGAACTGCTTTGATTAGGTAAGTCATTGTCTGTCAAGGTTCATGAGTACACTTATTTCCACAATATTAAAGACACAAGATGAACTGCATTGAAAAAAGGCAAATTCACGTTTTTCCAACAGGAATAGATTTGATCCAAAATGGGACGAAGGGAAACAGTGGCTTCTTCTCGGGTCGTTTGACAAGGTTCATAACAACATTAACTTCCAGGATATAAAAGAAACAGGATGTATTGGAAACTCTTTCCTCAGGACAACTGGAATATAAGATGTGTAAAACTTCACCGAACAAGAGAAAAGCGTTTTCCTTTCCCCCCACCCATCTTTTCCTTTGCAACGGATTTTATCACACACAAAACATCCAAATGTGTCATCTTCATTTATTATCTTAAAACATCACGTTTTTAAAAAAATGGAAAAAGCTTCGAACACGTTGATAAAGTTGTCAAACAAACAACTGTCCGTGGCTCGGGGGGTTCCAGGTGAAGTCCAAGTCAACTTTGAAAAAACTTTCAAAAGTCAAAACAAACACATGTTCCTATGAAGCTCTTCTCTTACTTGTGTGTCTGCCGGAGCTCCACGACTGTTTGGCCACGCTGGGGCTGCGGATGACTGGTCACGATACACCTGTGTTACGATTTTGGTGAAGATCGATCAAGGGTAAACCTAAGGGCTGGTTCCAGGGGGCGCTGTTGAGCCATTTTGCCACACCGATTTCAAATTACTCCAGAATACGTACATTTTCACCACTTTCTAATTTGCTGCAAAGCTTGGTAAGCAGTTCAGCATGTTAAAGCCCTCAAAAAGCCAATTCAGTTGTATCACAATAATAATAAGAATCCTTAAAACCTCAATAGGGCCTCTCATCATTCAGTGCTCGGGCCTTACTAACAGCTTGCAAGCAGTTGTCAGCTACATGGAATTGTAGCTTCTGAACTAAGAACGTCTTGAAATTAAAATTGAAAAGGATTGTTTGGATACGTTTTACCTTTTGTTAATTGTTACGACAGAAAAGGTTGGCACACATTGCTGTTGCACTTACTGTAGTAAAATAACTAGAAATAAATTAATAAAAATAAACTACATTGACTAGAATAGCTTTTTTGTTTTGATGTCACAGATCAAATGTGTTCACATTTGAGCTAGAAAGAGTCAAACCAGACACACAGATAATGACACAAACTCAGACTTAACGGCTTGCATTGCCACCAGCAAGACTTTCTTTAATAGTGATGGTCAAAGTGAGGAAGGTGACATAGCCACCTTCACTTTGAAAAAAATATGCATGGTGGAACAAAGATGAAATAAAACAAAGCACTTGTTTTCAACCTTTTCCTCCTTCTACACAAACTTGTAAAAGCAACTCGAGAACTGTAGTCACAACGCCAGAGCAATCCACAAAAAAATACTTTTTTTTTCTCCCCCAGGTAGGAAACATGACAGCACAACATGGTCAAACGGTTCAGGGGTAACCGTTCCCCCAACACAACACATTCACTGAATCTTTCCTGGTGGACGTTTGGGAAATCAACTGAACATGATGGGAGATATCAAAGTGGTGCTTCTCAATTAAAGGTCTGGAACAAATAAATAAACAAGTGAATAACACAAATGGTCCAACTGACCATCAAGATTAGCCCAGCACCATGTAAACACAACACCACCCCGATATGTTCTAATGACAACAAAACAAAATGACAGCACTCTTCTGCAAACCTTATGCTAGCTACATCGATCAAAGTATGGATGAAAACCAAACATCAACACTTGGCACTTAAGAACGGAAAAGAAACAAACGAATAAACATTCCTCAATATCTTAATGTACATTTTTGTAAACAGCTAAATGCCGAGACAAGGGCATGATAATAGACAATCGGTTTGGCTGGTGTCTGGCATACCAATACTGTGTCACTGTGAGAATGACATGCCCCTTGTCCAAAGTTAGGTGTTCCCTTTTAAGTTTGCGAAGATCAATTAGCTCAAAGCGACCGAACGTCACTGAGGTGACACTTCATTGGTTTAACTTTTGAATACTGAATTGAAATCATTGGATTGTGAGAAATCAGGCGATTCACAGCCATAGAGAGAAAGGGACGGTTTTGAAGTCTGATGCTTTTAGATCCCAGGTAAGTGGTTTCTGCGTCTGAAAAAGAGAAACTGAAAGGCACTGTAAGATCTGCAAATAATGGTAACGACTGGTTACCTTGACATCATTAAATCCAGTGGACAATATGGCGGAACGGGTTCTAATTTGGTCCAGAGGGAGAGGAAAGGTTTCAGCAGCAAACAGGTGAACGCTTATGGAACATTTTGGCAGTGCCGGGTTCGAATCTAACAGCAATTTTTATTTTATTTTAGGACAAAATGGATTCTGCTTCATCCACTTACTAATAATCCTGGAGAATCTACTATATTCCAGCATCAAGGGGCAAAATAGTACTGGAATATCTCAA
The DNA here is from genome assembly GCA_038501795.1 of Pseudopleuronectes americanus. Lineage (NCBI taxonomy): Eukaryota > Metazoa > Chordata > Actinopteri > Pleuronectiformes > Pleuronectidae > Pseudopleuronectes > Pseudopleuronectes americanus. The sequence goes on along the minus strand of CM076731.1, from coordinate 14,768,024 downwards.
GAATACAGCAAACGTGTACCTGCTCAATATCACTATCTACTAGGAAATGTACATCGGTGTAACTGAACTGAAACGTTACAAAACAAACAATCACTGATTTGAGTAGATGGCAATATCAAAACATGAATAGTTTTACATTCATGTATCTCACACCTGGCTTTACTTTACACATCTAAACACGTCTTCTGTCTTTATATAAACTATCATGAAGGCCAATTGTTGTTTTCAAATAAAAAGGTCTGGGAGTGAGTTCACTATAGAAGTGAGTATGGCTGTGGGGGGGATCATACTGTACAGCAAAAGAAGACTGACATGACGTGATACATGATGGCTCTAAAGTAAAAGTTGGGCAAACAAATTGCATTTTTCTTTCTCCCCCTTTAAACAGATCATGCCGTCTAATGGCTAAATCCCCAAAATCAATAGTAAAAACAAAAATAATCCGATTGTACACAACCCCCTAAAAATAATAGTTCTCATAACAGAACCAAAATCTAACCCAAGTACACATAAATAGAGGGGCTGTGTGCACTCTGTTTGTGTGTGTGTGTGTTTGTTTGTGTATGGTGTGAGGGAGTGCAACAACTGTCAGGGGCTGGTAAACTGAAAAACAAAAAGCCAGAACTGAGAACGTAACTGAAATAAAGAAAGAGAAAAAGTTCTGTCTGACACAAGGTTTGGACGTCAGAGTCACTTTTTGAGGGGCTGGTAGACTGAGGCGTTGGGGTCCAGGGAGGAGGGACTATTGTCCATGAACTTGGAGGAGTAGTGCGGGGTGACGGGGCTGTGGTTGCTGTTGTCCGACGAGTAAGACAGGCTCGGCATCACCGCCATCACCTCGGCTATCTTCTGCTTCAGCTCTGCGATCTCCTGCTCCCTCTGGTGGTTCTGGCCTGGAGGACACAGAGGATAAAGAGACGTTAATCCAACAGATGACAGAACTATCAATTAACCATTATCCATGTCCAAATGCATCCCGTGCTTTAACATCCATTTTCCTCAAAATGAGAGCATTATTTAACGAAAATGAACAGCATGCTGTAACGAGAAAGACCTCAAACTATTGATCAAGACCATAAACTTTGTATGACAATGTTTACAGAAGTTATAAATTAAGTGAGAAGTAGAGACATGTTCGCTAATAGAACCTGACTTCCTTTTACAAACAGTGGAGTTGCCCTCTGCTGGTCTTTTAAGAGAACACAGGTTTTATCCACTTCAACATCGGCTCCACTTTCTGTACAGGTAGTGTACGTCCATTTGTTATACAGTCTAGGGATGTTATAGAACCTACAATTGGCTAATGCATCCAGAAATTTTAAAGAGACAGTTGCAACTTTACCACTGACCAGTGTGCGGAAATCTCTGATTTACACAGACAACATTAAAACCAGTTAACTGTTTTAATACTGTGGCTAATCAGTGTTTACACACTGGCACTGATTTCATTTGACAAGCCCAGGATATTATATCTTTCAACCAAATTATGTGCAGTGTGTTATTCTATTACAAGCTAATGATTAATAGACTGCTACACTGCTGTCCCGTCACACAGCAGATGTTTGACATGTCACAGCAGGTAGACCACATGTATCATTCATCATATTAATCACATCCCACTGGCATGGCTCAATGAGAAGAAAACTGAGGCATCTTAGAGGAGATTGCTTTTCCTTCTCTGACAAGAAAAAAAGAAATGCTACATTTTCACCTCCACCCTGATGTAAGGAACCAAAGAGAGATTCTGTAGCTTCTACAATGCTTATTTCACTGTATCCCCACAGTCCCCACTTACCTTGTGCTATCTCCAGCTGCCTCTTGGCATCTCCCAGTGCAGAGAAGAGGTCCAGTTTGATCCTGGTCTCAGCACTGAGGCTGTTCTCCAGGTGCTGGGTCTTGTCCTGCATGGCTGACAGTGCTGACATCAACACCTCTGTGTCCTTCTCATTCTCTTTGTACTTCCTCAGCTCCTGTGTGGTAAGAGTAATAGGATAATAGATTAATGTATGGTCACATGTATGGTAAGGATCACGTGCGTTAGAAATTGAAGTGCTCATAGATAATTAAAGATAAATATAGCTAATTACATTACAGCATTTGGTGCTGCTCTAAACCAAATCCAAAAAAGTTTGGAATGGGCTGTTTGCCTGGCCTGAGGTAATACTAGGTTGCAGCTTACTTTCTGCAAATGAAGGTGACAACATCACTTGCATTATGAGCTCCAGCAAACTCTGCTACAGAGCGCTGATCGCCTGCTTATTAGATTTTTTTTTAACATTGAACTTATTGCATGTCTATATTGCGCCGAATTTGACACTACACTTCCTTGGGCCCTTCGAAAATACATACATGCCAAGTGTAAGGCCAATAACTTCAAAGATTACAGAGACGTGCAACCCACATACGGACAGACAGAGATTTGTGGAATTAGTACGAGGAAGATATTTTTAGTTAGTGCATTTAAAAATGTAAACTATTATGTTAATGAAAAATATTCAGTCTTACCTGACACTTGCCCTCCAGATCCCTAATCTGCTCCTCCTTAAGTTTCATGTCCAAGCTGAGCTTCTTATACTCCGTCTCTAGCTCTCTGATACGAGCGCGAAGAGTGTCATTAGACTCCACTCTGTGGAACACAGGAGAAAAAGAGCAATTACATTGTGAATAGGCAAAAGGTTAAGTCTGAAAATAGAGAGAACATAGTATATGGTACACTTGGACCTAAATGCTGTATGCAACACATTATATAACAATAGTTATATAAAAAACAACAACTAAGCAATCCCTACTGAACGAATTTAACTTATTGCACAGCCAGTGATGAGAAGTCGTGAGAACCATGAAGCTATACCACCCCCCTGCAGCTTAAGGCAACATTATTTTACATTTTAATTGAGTTAGGCACAAATGAGTTTACATTTGCGTCCTCGGTTTAATCTGCCAGAGGGAACAAAGACTAATCTCTTGAAATATATACTGATGCTCTGCTTTCCTTGGTTCAGAGGTTAACGTCCCAACAATCATTTAATTAGTACCTAGTGGCAGTAGCTAATGCTACAGCTCTGGCAGCCGTGGCCTCCTCCATCTTCTTCCTCTTCCTCTCCTCGGCCAGCTGTTTCTCAGCCAGGGCCCGAGCCTCCTGCTCAGCCTTGAGCCTCTTCTCCAGCTGGGAGATGGTCTGCTTATCTTTCTGCTTGGCCTGGACGGCGCTGTGGAGCCTGAGGTGTGAGGAGGAAATGATAAAGCAGGTTGGATCATAAGGTGAACATGGGTACAAAAAGATTGGGAAGACCTAGGCATTCAATAGAGGTTGTAATGGAAACAACTATTGAGCTGGATTAAGGGAAATGTAGGATCCAGCTTGGTTGCTTGGCCCACACTACAGACTTGCAGAAATGTTGCAGTTTCTCTGCCTCTACTCCTTTACTTTCGACCATAATCATTCAAACCTTTTGTCTGATAATCCCACAACTTTAAGGATGTGCAATGATAAATCACCTGAGTATCCCTTCTATAAATGCAATTCTCCACTGCTGCCAGTTTAATGCATTTTTTGGGCCAAATTTGCACACTGACCATCACATGGCCCATCAGTAACCAGCTGCTGTTGCTAATTCAAATTTGGTAATATAATCCAATCATTTCATAATATCTGTTGGTATCTCAAGATCAATAACCATTAATTGTATGGCAACTTAAGAAAAGTTGTTAGAGTAGAGGGGAGTATTGTCGGTGTGCAGACTGCAGATGCACCCACTTGTTCTGAAGCAGCTCATTGTCCTGGCGGAGCTGGCCCAGTTCAGACCGAAGGCTGCGGTCCTGGCTGCTCATAGAGGACAGCTGACTCCGCAGATCGGACTCCAGCTGCCTGTTGGCCTGGAGATCGGCCTTCAGTCGCTTTACATCCTGCTCCAACCTTAAAAGGAAAGAAGAAGAGAGAGCTTGAGGGCCAAAGGCAATTTAGAAAACTTTTTTCCTTATGCTATGGAAGGGGATGACAGCATCGACTTGTATCCTCGAAGTGTCAAACTGAAGGTACAATGAAACTGCTAGTGAAAGCTTGCAAATGTTAATTGTTAATTACATCAACAACTCAATGAACCAGACACAATAAAAAGAAGCATGTGTTTCAAACGGTACAAATGTGTGTGTGTGTGTGTGTCTTACCGTACTAGCGCATCTGGCTTGCCCAGCTGGTTGTTGGGAATGCAATTCTCCACCGGATCCTTCTGACCCTTCCCAGCCCCTTTCTGCTTCTTCTCGTTCTTACTTGTCGATGAGCCTTGCGGCACGCTGCCATTGGTGGAGCTGTGATTCCGTGGAGATGAATTGGAAATGCTGCCCGCAGCTCCACTGGCATTTTTATAGTTCTTTCCCGCCCCACTCATTTCCTCCTTCGAAGTAGTGTGTGCGTTAGTGTCCGCGTGGGTGTTTTCTCCAGCCAGGTCGTTATTTAGTCTCTTTGCCCCAACGCAGTTCTCAATATACTCTGTCTCCTGTAGTTTGGAGTCCAGTGTGTGTATAACACTGTTGTTATTGACTCCAACGGAGTTTGGTTTTTTGCCCTCGCGCTCTTTTGCAGTACTGTCCTTCCCTTTTTCCCGGTACTCCAGTTCTGGTAATGGAACTGATGTGCTCTTCTTTCCAGGAGTAGCTCCGTTTTGGGATATTACTGGAGGTTCCACCTCTGAGATCCCTTTAGCTAAAGCAGCTGGAAGACAGTGAGCACAGGAAGCTTTAGTGAATGTACAAAACTATCCGGATAAAATTAACCAAATTCCAAAGCTGCTGACTGCAAAACGTAAAGAAAATGCCTTCATTAATTATATTGATTAAAATCATGATGATAACCCTTGTTATAGATGTGATTCACCACATGAACGCTCTATTAAACTGTGTATAACAGCAAATTTAATAAGTGTAGGTTTTGTACCGTTGTACAAAATAACTAATGGAAGTGATCCACCTAGCCTCTGAGAAAATGCAAATTACAGCATTTTATTTGTTTTTTTTACATTCCATAGATTTAATGATTATAAAAACTCCTACTTGTTATTTGTTATAATTAACTGACTTGCAGTCTCAACCCATAGTTCCCCTAAAAATGTTTACCTTAGAGAACTATTTGTAAACATTAGGGAAGATATATAAACACATATGGTAAAGTTATATTTCCACAATTGGGTTCATAATGATAATTCTAACTGACCTGTCCATGCATTGTACCTCATATTTCCTGCTCTTACTTCATTTGTAAAATAAAGTGTGAACTTAAACTAGATTTTTTTTACTTGGTCTGGACCAGAAGTGTGAAAATCCTGGTGTGACATTTCAAACTTAAAATGATTAAGGTATTATGGAGAGATTTTGGAGCTCTGTATAAATATGTGCACTGTATCAGTCGACCATTTCTAGTCATTGTTGCGTCTTCCAACTGCAAGATATGTGTTTATATGCACTTTAACTTTGCTTAATGAGAGTTGTATTTCATGAGTTTTCTTTTGTGCGTCTCTCACCCTCCTCTGCCTCCCTCTCTTGTCTCTGCAGCATCTGTTGCTCTAAAGGCAAAGCCTGCTGTAGAAGCTGCATGTAGAACTCGTTCTCCTTTTGCACTTCCTTCTGCTTCCTCAGTCGCATCTTGTAGCTAACGTAGCTCTTAAACCCGAAGCCCAGCGTCACCACTGGATAGCCGATACTGGGAGGGGAAGAGAAGCACGTTGTGAACTCTTGATAAAGATATCATTATCCTTTAGGGCAGGATGTGCTGTAACAAAATTGTCATTTCTCTTCTTTCCATTGTGCATTACGGATTAAACAATGAGACATTTACCAGTGCGCAGCAAAGGGTCTACACAGGTCTACATGAAAGTTCTTCAGATCTTTGAAACGTATGGCAGCTTCGATGTACACAAACAGAATCCACAGCGATACAGTGGGTAGACAGACTCCTCTCTCTGCATGAATGTAGGGGGAGAAAAATACATCAGCACTTTGAGGTCCAGCACTGAAGAAACTTGGCATAAATGAATTTCTTGTTCACACATTATTTCAGGAGAAAGTGTCCATTTGGCTGGCAGACAAAAAAATAAAAAGATTCCAAAGAAAACTTGGACTCACCCGTGTGCCAGACATACTGGACCCATACGTAGGTGCTGGCGGCAAAAAACAACCATTGGACGGGGATGAAAAGGAGGCAGATGATGTCCGATGTGAACGCCACACATACGAAGAAGACCGAGAACGCCTGAGTGAAGAGGAAATGAGACAGACGATTTAGTACGTAACATGAATGGCACTCAGTGGAGGGCTTACCACCGCTAAGGCCCAACAGTCCCCTAAAATTAGATCAAGCTGGACCAAATTGCCAACATTCCAGATTTCCCCCCCGTAAAATCAACAAATAATTCCCACAGAAGTCAGTGAAAAATGACATCAAAAACTGCTCGATCTCGCACTGTTAAAGAGAGGGATTACAAAGAAATCATGTATCTACAGCAGACTTTAAAGGGTTCTTCACTGACTCATACTGCATCCATCAAGTTTTGTTGGAGTCAGGCCAGGAGCTTTTTGTGTTATTATAATTGTTTTTCCAAACATACAAACCGACAAACAAACGACAACAGGTGAAAACATAAGCTGCTCGGGGTAGGTAATCACAACGGCACATAATAATTATATTATTTTTTTTCTGGTTGCTACAGGTCAAACTTCAATAATGATTTTTTTTCAAATTCTAGGTAATTCGGTTCATTACATACTGCTTTTTACAACGTATTGTATCTTTTTAAGCGCCCCAAGCCCAAGTGACCCAGGGCAAGATACCTAGCCTCTAATTGCCCTTGAGTGAAATTGATGCACTGTGTGTGTGTGTAAATACCAAAACTGTAAAGTAAAGTGCTTTGAGTTGCACTTGATAATACAAAAAGCACAAAACAAATACAGATCATTAAAGGTTCAGTGTATATGATTAAGGTGAAAGGGATCTATTGGCAGAAATTGAATATAAAATGTGTTTCGTCTAAATTGTACAAATTGTTCTTTTAATTTCCCTAGAATGGGCCCTTTATATGAAAAACAATATATTTACATCGAGAGCTTGTCCTCTCTACGGAGGCCTCCTTGTTTACTACAGTAGCCCAAACTGGACAAACTAAACACCTTTTGAGTTGTTATGACAACTGAAGGCGACCACAGGTTCTCTTTCATGTTTGGGGAGGGTGAGCTGAGGGGTGTTCATCGCCACCACTAGATATTACTGAATTCTACACAGTGAACCTTTAACCATTGGATAATAAATCTATCGGAGTCTGTGTATGTTTCTTTGCTGCATCCTGGTGTGATTCTGCTCTGTGTTGACTGGAGACACACACACACACAACACACTTACCAGTCCCTGATATCTGAAGGAGTCGTAGACGCTGCGAATGAAAAGCCAGAAGGGCCACAGGTACTCAAACCTGAACTCCAGAACAAAGTCGGCCAGCAGAACCAGCACCCACACCACGAGGAACTTCAGGTACAGGAACGTGCTGCAGGGAGAGGACAAGACGGAGAGGAGAGCATGAGATGACCAGGAGCAACTGCACTAGACTTGTTGAGGATTTAGGTGGTAACAAGACATCAGGTTTATACAACAGTCTTGCAATGTAACCTGAAGGTCACACAAGGTTTGAATACAGAGCAATAACCATGCAACAGTGATCATGTGGGAATATATGGAAAATCTCTAAGTGTAACATGTTTTGCTGTGATAGAAGGAGCTGAAATAGATCCAGTATCAGCTGAGAAGTGAGAGAGGAGGTTGGGAGAGAGAGAGGTTAAGAATGTATGGTAAGAGTGTCATGTCTAGACATGCTACAAAAACGGCTTTATTTTCCTCACTGGCCATCAAACAGTGTAAAGGAAAACACACTGTGTAAATAATATGTGCGGTTACTATGCTTCAGTCGGCCCGGTCCAGTTTGGCGGTGATTGGTTATTTACACCTCTGGAAGACAAAGCCCAGGTGAGAGCCCCGCCGGCGGCTGGCGTCACCCCGCACCTCAAAACGAGCGCCCCTTGACATTGCCGTTGTCATCTCAGGGAACAAAACGTTTTTTTCTCCACCAGTTCATTCAGCACCAATTGATTGATCAGCTACATCTTTTAAAAACAAATATGAATAAATATCAACACAACGCGTTGACGTCCAAACCTAAATGTACACAAAGTCTCCCTGACACATTTAATTTGAATTTAGCCAGAATATGAATTTATAGAGCTCGGAGCAAATCGCCACCGAGACGCTCCGCGAGCCGCGTCGGGCCTGTGACTCAACGCTTAGCTCGCTCGTGTAGCTCGTAGCTCCGATTGTGCAGAGACATGACCGAAGCTGCAGCTGCCGTCGCCGTCTTCAACATATGCAGAGAGGCGCCATTGTTACACAATCACGCCCCCCCACCCACCCACCGGCCCACTCTCGGTACCTGCTATATATACCCTCCGTGATTCGGTTCCGTTTCAACGGCCGTCGGAGTTTGCTGCAGTCCGCATTGCGCCGCTTCATCCTCCCCCCGGAGATTCGCTGGAGCTGTCGGTGCGGTGACGGCGGCTGGAGGCTGGGGGCGTCATGCGCTCATCCTCGCGTCGTCGTCGTCGCTGCTTCGTTCCTCCGCCACTGTTGTTGTTTTCCGCACATGAAACAAAGAAATAAATAACAACAGAACCGCTTCAGGCCCCGCCCCCTTTCACGACACTCGCTCCCCCGCCCCCACCTCCTTCCCTGTCACCGACGCTCGACGTCGTGACGCCGCTGCCGGGTGACGTGCGAAACAAACATGGCCGCCCCCTCTGAGTGCCAACGAGTGTAGATGTGTTTCTCTCCAATTTAAGTGTTTAAAGCAGGTCCGTCTGAGCGGTAAGTGTGAAAACAATGAAATATGTCAAATAGTTTTACCCTACGTGCTGTAGTTTGTTGTTTTTACACTGCTTGTACGTAAAAAAGCCATATTTACACCTAACGTAACGTGATTAAACTTACCCACGCTCACCGAACCACGTTTGTTTTGCCAGACGTGGTCATTTCTGCTCCCTCAACGGAATTGTATTTCTCCTAATGTGTAGTCATCTGTGACGTATATTTATAAAGAACGTACACTATTTCAGTAAAGCAGCGTAATACACGTGTTTTGTGTGTCAGGTAGAACGTGAGCATATTGCACTGATAGCACCAGCGAGTTAAAAAAATGAAATATAAAAAATACTATAATCACCAGCGGAGGGATTGTGCTCTACTGTTTACTTACAACGCAATGCAAAACCTCTCCCCTGGTGTCTGTAGTATTTTCTATATTTTATTTAGTGTCCTATTTTTTATATTTATACTTGCACAAATGCACTGCAGCAAATTCCAGCCTGCTTGGCAAAAAAACGTCAATCCATTGGTATCCCTAACTCTTTTTAAATTTTTTGAATTATTACCTATATTTAGTGAGTCCTCCTCAAACAGTTCTACAATATACTGCCACTTATTATGGTTTGTCTGCTGGACGATGTGTTCAGACCTTTTTAGCAACATTCTATGGTGCAGAGTTAAGTTAGAAAACTGTTCATCCTACATGGTGTGTTTGCAATGAGGATTTTAATGTTTTTCATGAAATGAGACTGATCTAGCTTTATTACTCTTAGTTTGTGTCCTATATACAATATATAATATACTTTTCTTACATTGTATTTCTGCTATTTCAGAGGTCTGTTAAGCACTGTTCATGAGTTATGCATTCTACATACAGAAAGATAGACGTTTGTGGTATTAGTAGGTAGATGCTGTTGTGGTGGTTGTTATTGACAATGTGTGTGTGAGCTGTTACTAATGTGTAAGTGGTTTGTTTTTTCAACAGATAATACGTACCCAGGACAAGATGGAGAAAGTTGTGGTATCTGTGGAGGAAAAAGAAAGAGAGGAGGAAGAGATTAAGGAGGAAGGTAAAGAAGAGGATGATGACAAAGAAAAAGAACTGGAGAGAGATGACAAAGAAAAGATTGTTTCTGATGAGAAATTAAAGGAGGCTAAAAAAAAGGCACGAGCCAGAAACAAAAGAAAGAAGGCTCCCAAACCTGCTGAGACTAAAGACCAAGAACAGGACGGTGTCCTGAACCTCAACAACGAAGTGGTGAAGATGAGGAAGGAGGTGAAGAGGGTGCGAGTGTTGATCATCAGGAAGCTGATACGACAGATCAGTGCCTCAAAGAAGAAGAAGGGGACTGAGGCGCAAGTTGAGAAGAGTCAGAGGAAAGCTGCCCGAATGCTAGAGGAGGTGCACGCCATGAAGGTGCTCCGACCAGACTTGGTAGGTTTTACTAGTTTTTTTTTAAATTATTTTTGGAACACATTATTCAGCAGCTTTTAGACAAAATTCAATAATTATTTTAAAATTTACAAAAATGACTTATTGTTTAATTGATTTCTCCCACTTCCAGGTGACCAAGACAGCCTTGCAGAAGAAACTCAACTTTGAGCAGGTGTGTAGAGACCCCAAGTCTACCATTGTTGACCGGTCCGTAGCACGCATCGCCACCCACCCTCAGTTCATCAAGAAGATCGAGGACATTAAAGCTGCTGTGGAAGCCTTCAAAGTGGATAGGATGAAGGATCTAAAGCAGGGAGGAGGGGTCAAGGTGCAAATTAAACCTGAAAAAGTAAAACCGCCATCACCAGACAAAAGTAAGGAAAAAAAGAAAGACAAAGAAGAGGGCAACGTTAAAGTGCAGCTGAAGGGAATGTCAGAAAACAAGGAAGGAGATGGTATTCCTAAAGATTCAAGTGTTGCTATACCTAAAACAGACACAGTGTTAGCAGCTCGTTCATCTGCCACTGCTGATGTTCCAAAGAAAGACATACCAGAGTCTGAGAGTGTGTGTCCAGTATCGACACAAAGCAGCAAAGGAAAGGACACTGTGAAAGATGTTCCTCAAAGGAAAGGTCCAGGAATGAAACCAAAAGCAGCAATGCTTCGAAAACAAGAAGAGGAGGAAGAGAGTGATTTTGAGTCATTAGATGAGAAAGAGAGTGATTTTGAGTCATCAGATGAGAAAGAGAGTGATTTCGAGTCATCAGATGAGAAAGAGGCTGATTTAGAGTCATCAGATGAGAAAGAGAAAGATTTAGCATCATCAGATGAGAAAAAGAAAGAATTGGTGTCATTAAATGAGAAAGAGAGTGATTTAGAGTCATCAGATGAGAAAGAGAAAGAGTACTTTGACGACAGCACAGAGGAACGTTTCCTCAAGCAGTCCTCCCATTCGGAGGAGAGCGAAGATGACTTCTTCGTTGGAAAAGTCAGCAAATACAAGAAGAAGAAGAAGCCCAAGGTTGTACAAGTGGAGAAAAGGGTGGAGACAAGTGACAAGGCGACATCTTCAGACAGGGTCCAAAGTGAACTAGATGAACTCGAGTCCAGGCTGAAGTCTAAAGCAAAGTTTCAGTCTGTCTTCTTCTCTTCGCTCACGGGGTCTAAGAAGAGTGAAGGTGCAGGCAGGGGAAGAGGTGGTGATAAATTTAGGGGCTCAAACAGAGATTTCAGTAAACAATCCAGGTTTCAAAAGGAGTTCACAGGAGCAGAAGGAAACTCAGGGAACAAGTACAGCAGGCCTGAAGACAGACGGAATGGGTCGGGGGAGAGGGGCTTTGCATCTGGCGGCAGAGGGAGGGGACGAGGCAGAGGGGATTTCACGAGGCAGAAGGCTCCCATGGGTCGAGGTGCCTTTTCCCAGCCGGCACCAGAGCAGGCGCTGCATCCGTCCTGGGAGGCGAGTAAGAAAAGAAAAGAACAGCAAGGACAAATCGTGGCCTTCCAGGGGAAGAAGATCAGGTTCGATGATGACTGAACAGAATCGAGTGACTCACAGATTTAGTTGATTCTTGTTGTCCGACACATTATGTAAATGTGAAAGTTGTCTCTGCTAATGTTCTGTGACAGTGTTTTAAAAGTATGTAAAAGAACAATGGCCTGACATTTCTTTATAAAACATCATGAGAATGAAGTTATAATATAGGTTTACCAGCTAACAAAAGACTGGGGGAAATATTTGAAATTGTGAATTACTTTTTTTAACTTTTAAATGAATTAGTTTAGTCTATATTCTATGAAACTGATGTATTGAGATACACGTAAGTGGCAGGAAGACAACATTGCACCAAATGACAGTTTTGGTTTTTCCTCATTTGTGTTTGAACAATATAAATGTTGTATTTACAGATATGCCCCAATTTTGTGTCTAGTCTTTTTGTTTTTCCACAACTGGTGCTATAGATTAATTTGTTGGTCTTCTGTGTTGAAGTATAAGTTCAGTATTCTGATAACAATTAGATAGCCAATGTCAGTCAGTTCAGATGTATGAAAAATATAAGGTTACCAGACTGGGGAAGACGACACTTGTGGCTGTGGGAGCTTGAAGAAATCTGTCGGTTGGACAAAGATGTAGTTAGCGCAGAAAACTGACTTTGCATCATTACAATTTAACATCACTACAGTCTCATGCCACTTAACTAAACACATGTGACTTTTTGCTTCATCTTGACTTGAGGGGCAGCTTTTTGACACTGGATCATGAAACAATACACTTTTAAACTGCTTTGAGAAGCACTTTTTTTGTAAATGAAGGGACAGTTTACAATATCATCTACAATATGATGTTAATTTTCACCAAAATATCTCCCCCAACTCCTAAATGCTAAACAATTAGTTGTTAGTATTTTCAAAGGAACTGCATTAATTTCAGTCTTACCTATTTTAAGTAATTTTTTAGGCTGAACAAACATTTGTCTTTTCTTATTTCATTTTCATTTTTAGTTTTTTATTAGTTTATGTACAATAGGGTAATCTACATAAATGCGTCATACAGTCTACATATGCAGCACAGATCCGTTTTCAGCGTTTGTGATAGCATTCAGCATTTTTCCAACCAACTCTAGGAAGTTAAGCCGTCAGAAAAAAATTGCTTTATTCCCCTTGGAGATGTAACATTAATTATTTATCCTTTGCAAGTTGACACGGGTTCAACGGTACAATGAAAGGTCTAAAGCAGTCTAATAATTAAAACAAAATAAAAGCAAGTTAGAAAGAAATCTCTAGAAAAGTCAAACACAATACCATACAATACTTAAACTATATATATATTCAGATGTGCAATTATAGTGGCAACTTTAGCTTTATGGAATGTGTATGTGTAAGTTATTCAGGTAAAGTATATGTACATCAAATCACGTTCACGCCTTTACGTACACAGAGCGACAGCCAATAGAAACCCAGATGCAAATGAGGTTTAAAGGTGTAGCCAGGAAACCTGAGTTTCGCGCGTAGATGGTCTGCAGCTCCGTGTGTGTGAGTTGGTCTGCAGCGCTGGACCCTGGAAACGGCCCCTGATCTATCGGACAAGCGGAGAAAATGAGACGTCTGCCCCGCAGCACGAGTCAAACCCACGGAACAACATGATCAAGCAGCGCCCCTCGGCCCCGGAAGGCTCCGACGGTGCAGAGGGAAGCTCCGACGGTGCAGAGGGAAGCTCCTCCGCCGGGACCCTCACCCCGCAGACCACCCTCGACCAGGCCGCCTCCATGGAGCCGCAGGTCGGCCTGAAGTTCCCTCCGCCTCCCGGGCCCTCCAGCACCACCACGACAACCGGCCCAGGGCAGCAGCCATGTCAACACGAACAAGCCCAGGTACGAGCAAGTAACTGGGCACAGCTGCAAATATATATAATAACTCTAGGGAGGGGCTACTGCTGAAAGCATTAACAAGATAAACGTGACTATTCTCTCTATGTCAGCCATGTTGCATTGTTTACATCACACAGCCTGTGTTTAACACACCGGGCATGTTCTTTTTTATGCAGTCTTTATTATTAAATGCATGTTTGAACTCTTGTTACCAGTTCTTCAAGTCAAATTAGCCATATTTACTTGGTTTGTTTTCGCCAGTAGTCACAAACTGTTTCACGCCACAGCACCGGAAACTCCAACCGTCCCTTCAAAATAAAAAAAGATTGTTTAAATGGGTAGTTCGCCCCGAATACTCATAACTATGCCAATGGAGGGGTGGGTGAAGTGTTTGATTCCACTGAAGACCTTTCCTGGTCACTCCACACAGACACCATGGTCAAGAAGGCTTGTCGGTGTCTTTTTCCACAAACTTCCACTGGCATTATGGTCTGGTATGGGGGACCGTTCTGGTCGGAGAGTGGTAGAGGCGGCTCAACACATTTCAAGACACACTCCAGGCCATTGAGGACATCCACCAACAGCGGTGTCTGTAAAAATTGTAATTAAATTTTATATTGAGCTATTCTTACTTTATTTCATCCAAATGGTAGGGCTGTTATGATGCACCAAATCCAAGATTTGGTTCGGACCTTGCTTTTTGTGCCAAGGTTCGGTTCATACTTCTTTTATGGTATGAGTGGGGTATAATTAGTGTGTAAGAAAAAGCGGGGGTCCTCTCCGACCTCCACGCTCTGAAGATACTTGTCACTTCTGTGTTGGTTCAGCTCAAGCAAGGTTGTGATGGACTGGGCACATTCACACACGCAACAGGCTGTACCTTCTGCCAGCTTGTGGGACGGGGCAGGGAGACGTGTCGCGACTCCCTCTGGACCGCGGTGTCGTTAACAGCCCTACAAAATATACTTATTACTCTTATCGCATTGCTGACCTGGCCTGTCTTTGCTGTTCAACCATTTTCATTGATTACTGTTGTTGATCCTGTGTTAACTTACACAAGACAAATACAACTTGAATCCAAAGCAATGTAATAGGTGTTAATCAGTCACTAACTGGAATTAGCCCAATGATAAGTATGTTTGATGGATGGTGGATCGAGGTGGCTGTTGATCGTGGATGATGATTACAACAAGACTGTAACATACAATACGCCTACTCACGTACTCTACCCTGGCTGACAATGATTCCTCAGTTCATTCACCGCGCTTCCAGGTCATTCAAAGTTTTTCTTCTAATCAAGGTCGTAAATACTGTTATTTTGTTGGTGTTCTGAGTTACACACAACATCTATTGCACTTCTGTCCGTCCTGGGAGAAGGAATCCTCATGTGTGATTCTCTCTGAGGTTTCAACATTTTCTCCCTGTTTTTGGGTGATTCTTCCTTTTCTTCTTGTTTAAGATTAAGGTCAGAGGATGTGGCACAATGTTAAGCCATATGAGAGACAAATTTTAATTTGTGATTACTGGCTGCACAAATACAACTTCAAAATTGATTGAAATTGAATGTCATCTAATACATTATAGCACTGGCCACTGTAGCTCAAAGTATATTATATTGGGTTTACCGTTATGGCGCTAATTATAACGGTAACTCTTTCTCTATAGTGTCTGTTTTAGTGACATGCTTTTATTTTGAAGGTGACGTTACAGTCGTGTATTTCCTGACTATGCTTACTAATGCAGACTGAACCATCTAAATTAATGTTCAGCCACCACAAGCTAATGAGTGTGGAGGCCTTGGATCAGCTGGACTGTAAAAACTACAGTCCAGATAGAAGATAAAATACAAATAAAAAAATAGAATGCAAGGAGATTTTAGTTATAAAGCATGTTTCTCACACACAGGTAGAATCAAGGTGCTGTACAGGAATATTAAAAATATACAAAATGAACTGGAAAAGGAGTAACATCAGGAAGCAACAGTTTAAAGCAAATATGAGATTTAAAAAAAGTTGAATAAAAAAGTAAGTAAATAAAAATGACATCTGTGTGGAAATTATAAAACCAGTTGAAAGAGATAATACAAACAAAACGGATGGAATTGTGTCAAATGATTAAATGTAAATTATTTTAAATACAATGATGTTGTGACCTCGTAAAGAAGAGTTTTGCAATGCACTTGTGAATATAAAAGTTTTCAATCTGGCTTTAAAAACGGGAATAGACGGATCATTCCTAAGATCATCTGCCAGTTGGTTTCAGCACAGTGGCTTGAAGCTGCTTCTCGGTGTTTGGACCTGGCCCTGAGTACCACTAGCAGACCACTACCCAGTGATCTCAGGGGTCTCGTACAAGCACTCAACACACTTATATCACAGTTCTTCTAATTCTCCCACTTTTCCTTAGGTTTTATTAAATCAACCTCCTTCACACATACATTTATTGAAGGTATATCCATTTTTAAGATAGAGCAATTGCCCTCCTTTCCTGCTGGAGTCCAAAGTCAGTTTAAGTTACCAGTTTTGAATTAGTCCTTTTGAAATATAGAAGGTAGACACAACTTTGCTTGATCATTCATGCAAACAAAAATATGTTTTCAACAACCACACTCATGGCTTATGATTAATTTAATGGATTGTAGAGAAGATTGTAATGTATTGCGTATGACGTAGTTGCAATGCAACATTTTAGTGTAGGTTTATTGTAATACCAACCATTTTGTGTAAAGTTGAGGTATATTCTGATGTCTCACAAGCTGTGCAATTTCTTTCTCTCAGGCAAAGAGAAGCCTGGAGCCTGGAGAAGTCATTGACCCCCAGGATGAAGGCGGGACTGCCAAAGCCATAATGCCCACGGCCTCTCTTTGCAACACAGGAAAACGGAAACGCCTCCGACCTGGTATGAACATCTGATCTTAGTGGATTCGCCTTTTTTATGTTTACCCACCTTTTTATTAAAAAAAAATGAATACCCACTGATATTATGTATATGTGTTAAATGACTGATATTTTTTTCTTAAATTTGTTAAATCTTTCTTCATAGCGTGCTTGCTATTTTTTCTCTGTCTCACTCATGCTGACACACACTGAAACCTCGTTATCAGATATATGTTAACTCAAACGGTGTAAAAAAAAAGCATTATTTGGTCTTCGCAAACACAACTGATGTACGTATATATTTGCACACAGTGTTACAAGACAGATCACAAGTATTGTCTTAAAATAAATAATCGCAAATTTCCTACCATCTTTACAGGTTTCTCCCCAGATCCCCTAACAGGCTATAA
The DNA here is from genome assembly GCA_038501795.1 of Pseudopleuronectes americanus. Lineage (NCBI taxonomy): Eukaryota > Metazoa > Chordata > Actinopteri > Pleuronectiformes > Pleuronectidae > Pseudopleuronectes > Pseudopleuronectes americanus. The sequence continues at coordinate 14,751,042 of CM076731.1, read as the reverse complement.
TCCGATTATGAAGTGCCGCAATGACACCTCACTCTCTTTGCTGACACGGAGGTTTATAGAACTGATAAAGGAGTCCTCCAATGGCGTGATCGACATAAACTCAGTCACCCTTCAGCTCAATGTCGCCAAGAGGCGTATCTACGATATCACCAACGTCCTTGAGGGGATCCAGGTCATCAGAAAGAAGTCCAAAAACTATTATCAGTGGATGTAAGTATGAATGGAATTTGTAGAAATTGTATCTAGGAAAGGAGCTTTTTGCACTGAAAGTGCATATACGCACATTCGCTAATTTGTCTCGGTTATTATTTAGAATGATTCAACATTATAGTCAGATATAATATATTGATGTTTGTCGTGGCGTTCATCCTGTATTGCTGCTTGAATGTGTGTGCATAGGTGTTCTCCAAACGGTAGTGAAGATGCTGAAGAAATGCAGGCTCTCAGTGAGCAGGAGCGGAAGCTGGACGAGGCGATTGAAGTCTGTATGTGCAAAGTTGAGCAGATGTGGGAGAACGGGAACAATCAGAGATATCCTTTGTTAACTCGGCTTCACTACCTCCACCAAGATGGTTATCTTTTCACCCCTGTCTCTTTTTTTGTTTGTTTGTTTGTTTGTTTGTAAGCAAGAGTACACAAAAAGAACAGTGGCTTTCCAAGAAAATTGTTGCAAGGATGTGGTAATTGGTCAGGGAAGATTCCATTTAACTTCAGTGCAGATCTGGATCAGTGAGTGGTTTAAGGACATTTGTTTTCACTTCCTTTAACATTGTGAGATTGGTTGTTTTCTGCTGACGGCCCTGTCTGGCCTTGGTGGCACTCGAATGAGTATCATTATATTTTCATTGTGTGTAGATTTGGGGCGTTTCTGGAGCTTTATATATATTTATCATTCTTGAAACTAAAAGATCAGATACATTTCTGTTACGCAAATGTATCAAAGATGCACACCTGAGACACATAAATACAAATCCTCATCCGTTTTTGTGCATGAAGCCTATTTTAATCTTCATCTATTCCAAAATGATAAAGAAAAAAAACAACCCCTCTGATTTGAGAGGCTTGAACCTAACTACGAACAAATTAATTATTAAAAAACATATAGACTTATTGACAAACTATAATTGTTTTTTACATGGTTGTGTTTATCAATGTGAGTTCTTTGCACTGTGAAAAAGAGCTGGATATTGTATTCACTTTTTATGACATTTCTCCAGTCACTGAATTTGTCCCTGTTCGTTTATAAAAACACTTTGATTATCATCCTTGACCTTATGGAAAACATTTGCCTATTTGACGCATGAGGATGTTCAGATGATCCCCAGTCTGAAAACACAGACTGTGATTGTGATCAAAGCTCCTCCAGAGACAAAACTGGAGGTCCCACATCCAGAGGAGGTATGTTTCTCGACACATGATGAGTTCACTTTTCTCTTTTCTAATTTGTCCTTATTTTGAGTGGAACCCCGGATGTGGTTTCAGTTTTGCCTAAAACTTAATTATTTGAACTCGTCCAGAAACTGCTCCCTTAAAGTGTGGAACTGTTCAGAAACATGTTTTCTTGCCTTGTGTTTCAGAGGCTCCAGGTCCACTTGCGAAGCACCCGGGGGCCCATTGATGTGCTCGTCTGCTCCGATGACCCCATCTCTTCGGACGGCAGAGATGTCTCTGTGGCCAAAGATAGACAATCAAAGTTGTCCACCAGTAGGAAGGACTCTGTCCCAGTTTGGCCTGACTCGTCCTTCGCCCGTGTGTCTTCCAAAGGTGAGTCTTACACTAACAGATCCTGTGGAACCATCTCACTGAATACTCATGCAAAGGGGGACTGAACTGCCACAGAAAATACCCATGAGCCTTTGCCCATCCATGGGACCTTTTTTTATGATGATGTATTTAATTATTACCCTACTGTGAGATGGCTGGTTCACATTTACTTTGCGGTTTTACACCATCATTGCTCATGCTTTTACCACCAACTCATGTCTCCTTATCCACACTCCCATTATCTTTCCAGATGATGCTAACAATACACCCGGAATCAATAGTAACTGCAACACGCTGTCTGATCCGACACAACACTCACCACCGGTTACTGTTGCCCCCACCTCCCGCACGCTCACCTCCCTGCGACCCCCCTCGGAAGACCAGCAGAGCTTTGTCACTCGCGGCTCACCCGTGGCCTTCTCTGTCGATGGGGAGCAGTTCCTGGTGAGCCTGGCTGACAACGAGGGCATCACTGACCACTTCTCCTCTGTCGACCAGGGGCCATTTCCAGTGGAGATGCCCCTTGTCTGAGCAGCTGCTCTTATTGAAATAAATCAATAATTGGGGCGGCAGTGGATACCTTCACACAAACGGGATATCACAGGGAATTCTAATGAAAGAACAGCTCTGAATATGATTTCTGTAAATAGATATCCAATTGAACCTATCCTGGACAATGAAACTCTGGTTTACTCACACTCAGGTATGGGAAGGTAGATGCAACACAAAAAGCATTACAGCGGAGCTTTATTGCAATGACCATATAGTTCTGAATACTAAGGTAGACGTCCTTACGACTTGTGGACTCAAAGGAAACTGTGGATCAAAGTTTCTGGCGTGAACATGAAGGGTCCAGAAGATTCAACCGTCCGTTTGGTCTCATTATCTGTTGAGATTCCTGTGTTAAAACTCCTGGCCCTTTGCTGGACTTCAAGCAAAAAGTTCCACAGTGGACGGTGACTGTGCAGACCACAACTGCACGTTTAATAATTTCCTTTTTTCTCCTTACTTTGAGACTGCTGCTGAAGATCAATAATACCAAATTACATTTCTGTGCCTCATTCCCAAGGGTAAGTCCCTCATCACTTTGCACTGACATGGAAATACCCAACTTGTCTAGGGTTGCCTGTCGTGTCATGCACTGATCCATTCTTCTCTCATCCTATCTCGACAAACGATCGGATCTGTTTAAAAATCTGTATATCTAACAAAATTGTAATAATTGTGCTCTAACTGAATTGATGCCTCCTGTCAGAATAATACACCTGGTATTGGATACACGGAATTTAATATCACTGACAAATTGTATGTAATGGGGATCAGTCATTTATAAGGTGTTGGATTGGTGCTTCCTGTCAGCTATGCAAGACAAACTACAGCATAGCTCAGTCTGTCTGACTTTTGGCTTCACAGTTTTCTCGGGTTCTGGGACCTTTTGCTAGAAGTGCAATTTCTTTATGTTTTTTTTAACTCTGATGCCTTCTTATAGATGTAACCTCCAAAACAGAACGAGTTTGGGTTTTGCTCGGTTAGTTTTCTCTTGGCCTAAGATGAGTTCGGACAGACAAATGTGGCCCAAGCTGTTCTCTATTCTTTACAACTGAACAGTTTCACCGCCTCACTTTTATTCTGAAGCGGGATGACACAGAATAGCAGGAGATCCACTTGGATCAGCGTGTCTTCTTGTGTGTGTTTTCGTGATTTAGATATAGTTTACATTCCTCCTCCTGAACTCACAATAACTGCAAGACCTCAGATTACAAGACAGTCATGTTGTGTGAACTACCCAGTGAGTTGTATAGTATCTACTCCATTTTGGTTGTGAAGAGTCACCGGGCTCTCCAATTCACCGACTGCTTTTTGACCCGTTAAACATCTCGGCAAGTAATTTTCTGGGGTACAGGTGCAGCCTGTTATCAACCCTGTTGCTGTGGATGGTCTACTTTCTGTTGAAAAACCTGTCAGTGTTCATAGAAACCGCAGCTCTCTTATTGCCAAATCAACCTTGGAGTGTGAAAGGTTCCTGTTGAAGTGACCTTTAGGTTTAAGCTTCTCCTTTGAGTGCTGCTTAAACAAAACATTTGAAAACTACAGGAAAATAAATCTATAAACGTATGAAAAGGTTGTTTTATCCTTAAATCTACTTCAGAAAGAGCCAGACCTTTGTTGTAGAGCTGAAATAAAAACAATCACAATTTAATTTTATTCTTTTAAAACAGAAAATTCTAAATATTTGATGGTTCCGAGTTTATTAAACATGAAGATGTTATGCTTTTGGGGTCATACATGAGACATCTTTGGATCAGGTAAATTATAGCAGGCATTTTTAGTTATGCTTAAACTTAATAAACAACAAAAAATTATTTGATTTATGATACAAATAATTGTTGGGTGCTAGCTTACTGTCATGTTTACAGTTAGTAAAGTTCACACCTTGAATCGATGGACCATATGTGAAGTTCAAGCCGGTTAAAGAATCCAGACTCAACTGTTGGATTTGTCTGTAATGTCATTAAGAAAACTAACACAGGGTAGTTTTGAGCATTCTTGAGAATGCAACACTAGAGGTTTAATGTTGGAATGTTGTGTTTTTTTTAACCCTGCTCTTTAGAGCTTCCAAGTCTTGGATTTTCTAATTTACAATTTTTGTTAACCTCAGTTGACAAAGAGTTTGAATCACGAGTGCTGTGCACCAAAGTTGTGCCCTAGTACCTTGAGGCCTAAATGGCTGTTCTGTGAAGGTAAACTGACTGTCAAGCTGAAATAAATGCCTGTTCACATGAGTTCACACTGTATATTCACTTATAGTTACTACTTGTATTTCAGCAGTTACCCATAAAGACAATGATAATGAGGTGATTCATGTTCTCAGAGTTGAGGTATAACAATAGTTATTACTATATATAAAAAAGGTTGAATATATATTGATATACTGCTTAGGCATTGTGTAAACACAGTGTGGAGGTATAACACATCTACCTCAGATTTATAAAATGTTATTTTCTGTTGTGATGTCGACTGTTTGTCAATCTCAGCTCATAAATAAATCAAAATAATTATCAATATTGACTGATTTCTATATTTTATATATTTGACTAAGCTACTTTGACCTCTGGTTTGAAATTCAGTTTGACCTGGTACCATTGACTCCACACGGCATAGGTTTCAGCTTTTTCATATGCATATCAAGAAAACAATGTATCAGCAGCTGTGATTGGCATTAGGCATTAGGTAAACGGTGTCCAGCAAGCTTTTTTTGTAATAAGAGATTGATCGTTTACACATGTTTGAAAAATTTGTTTTCATTGTTTAGATAATTTGTCATTTTGGTTTGGTATTGGTCATATAGTAAATCTTTAAACAGCTAGAACTACAGTTTTAATTGTGTTGCCCATGATATAGTTAAATTGCAAGGAAGACAGAAATTGTTTCTAGATGATTCTACTCTAATATTTAAATGAATAACTTAGTAATCTACAGCATTTGACTCGAGTAGATATTACAGCTTTGTTCCAACGTGTGTTAGTGTGTGTGTGAATATGTTGCAGCCTCCGGTTTCTCTTCTCACTGGCCTGCTGCAAGAACAGCCATCATGTCATGTGCTCAGTTTTTACCACATCATTCAAAAACAACAACATTCAGAACCCATCCACAGTGAACTCTACCTGAATCCAGTGTAGTTCATATGGAGACACTAGGAGGCAGTGTGATCCCACTGAATCCTTCATCCTCGCTCAAAAGCTTTGCTGGTTTGTAGAGCTGACTGAGTTTGAACCTGTTATGTATGTGGCATCAAGCAGAAATGACCTAATGTCCGACCCAACCCACAGTTAAGATGCTTAACCTTTGCAATTGCATCTGTTGCATCTACCATGAAAATAACCTAATCCTCAATACAGTGTATGGAAATAAATTGGAGAATGTTTTAGAAGGGCTCCAAGTTCCTTGTAGAGGAAAAAAATACACTTTTTCGAAATGAACTCTCTTGTGTGGGGTTTACTTAAAGCCACAACAAAACCTGACTGAAAATAAGATTAAAAGAATTGATGAAATATAAATAGAATAGAAATAATATATACAGTGTAAACAGAATATGTGCAGTGTGAGACGAATATTGCACATTAACGTCATCATCATACCATCATTTCAGGTGTGACGGTTTCCGCCCTCATTCAAGTGAAGCCCACTCTGACATTCAGACAATACTTGTGGCAACGTTTCCATTATTACAGCTTATTTATAACCTTTTCAATTATAAGGACAGATCAATGTACGAGATTAAAAATATGTTTATAGATTCTCGCTTCATACCTTTATCGATGGCTGAAAAAAAGACCTGTTAAACCACAAACGAGCAGAGAACTAACAGAGGTCAAAGCTTTGAAACTCAGACTTATTGTCTGAGTGATTCCTGAGACATCAGAAGGAAAGCAGCCTTATTTTTACAAATGACGGGAAGACGCTTTTTTTTTAGCTGCTACAAAAACAAAGATTTTAAGCATGCAGACAAACATCTGACATAATATTGAAGTAAAGATTAGTTTGTTTATTTGTTTGTTTGTGGACAGTAGTCTTCAGCCTATAAGGCACTTATACTCCCTGAGTCCAACCATGTGCAGATTAGGGTTAGTTTGATTGGACACTCTAAGCTGTGTCTGTTTCTTGACCCTGTGATACAATGGTGACCTCTCCGGTCTCTCACCCAATCTGGGATTGGCTCGATCTCCACCCGCGACCCTGAAAGGAAAATCTGTATAGATGATGGAAACGTTTTATTTAATAATTTGGTCAAATTGGATGATTTGAGGTCATGTAAATGTGAAATATACATCGCTTATTATTTGGGGATTTATGTAAACTCTCTGTTGCCTCTTTATTTCTATCATGTGCTCATATATATATATATATTGAAACTTTCTCTTGTTCCATCCAGTTTCTTTCCAGTTTCCCTGCTTCTCTTTGTCTGAGCTTCAGCATCGTAGAAAAACACATCAGTGACCTCAACATGATGATGTAATCTGTGGACAGACTGCTGCACCCAGACTCGTCCATAGATGGCAGTGTTGGACCTCAAAACCCCAGATAAACCCTGTCAACCCAGTTCCCTGTAAACAGTGGCACACTCACTCTGAGTTCATGGAGAGTCACTGGATCACTGCAATTATTGATTCATGTGTCTTTCTGTTGTTTCTTTTTGTCCTCCCTGTGCCACAAAGATGTTGCACGTGGAAGAAAAAACAAAGTGAATATTGAATTGGGTCATATCGAGTTAGGACTGACGTAAGCACACTCTCATCTCAAGAGGGCTCAGTTAAAGATCGGCCAATATAGCTGTCAATCAGCAAATCAATCGGTCAATGAAGTTTCATTTTTAAAGTGCTTTTCCCTGTCACCGAGGAGGGTTCTTTTTCCGCACACTAACAAAATAAACATATGGCGAGGCCTAGAGGGGGACCGAGGACTAAGTCACCACTTAAGGTTTGGCCCCTGAGGGGATTTAGGAGTGACTCGGAGCAAGTGCAATCCACTCTACAAGTGTAGGTTGATAGTCTTGTTCAGCTGTCCCACTCGTCCCCGAAATACAGCGCTGGTTTCTACACTACCCTCCCTACAGTCAGGCTGTTTCGACTGCTGTAATTCACAGAGGCAGGGAAAGGGAGAGAGCGAGAGAGAACAAAATATGAGAGCGGGTTAAAAAAGGGAGCATGAAAGCGAGAGGGAGAGAGCGTACTACTCTTCAGCCATTGGCTGCCGAGAGCACGCCGTCTTTTTGCGTCGCGCCCTCCCAGCCAATCGGCTGCCTCTGCCATATTTTGGGTTTATGAATGAAATGAATAGTGAGAGAGCAGGACAGGAGTAGTTAGATTCATCACCCGCAGCTCACGGAGCACTGAGTACGCTGAAGTGGAAGGTGCGCTTGTTTGCTGGGCGGGGGCCTCTGGATACAGAGACGACGAACAACCAATGATCACGGCAGGACGTGCATAGTAGCACCTGCAGGCACCTCCACCTGTCTTCTCTATCATACGAAGGAGTAGCTGCACTTTCTCCAGCACGTTTCGGTGCAGACGCTGATCCGCACTGATGGACTCAGACGTAGAGGAGCTGCTTCACCAGTCTGACTTTCTCAAACCTCTGTAGCTGCAATTACAGACCTCACAGACAGTTTCTGAGTTGGTGAATATATGTGCAGATTTAATATACTATTAACTGATTCTGTTTGTAGTTCCTGTCTAGTGTTCATTTAAGGTCTGAGCCTTTTCAAGCAATGCCACCATCGCGATATAAAACGTCTGTGACAAAGCTCTGTGTTCGGTATTACTGAAGTAAAAGGCAGATGTTGATTCTCATCAGTCTTGGCAGCAGCTTTATATCAAGACAAATCAAACACACGCTGCTGCATACAATTCATGCAGTGACTGAGCAGGTGAGAAACCATCACATTGTCGTCTGGCCAACAAAACCCACTAACATCTGGCTCATGTCTGTAATGTGAACGGATACAAACCGCACTCACTCGCGGGTCAAATGACACAGACGCAGGTTTTTAACGGCTGCGATGGAAACATGACACCCTGCTGAACGCTCTCGTCTTTATTTTGGCTGTTCAGATGCCAACGCTGCACTTTTTCTGCAGGATGTTATGATGTGCAGTGAAATACCATGTGCCATAAACAATAATATACTTATTGTTTACATCTTGGGAACAATGTGCAACAGCGTTTTTTCTTTTTCTTTGTACCTCGCACAATGCAACACTGATAAGACAGTGAGCTGAAACAACCTTATGGGGGGGGGGTGAACAGAGGCAAACTCCTCCACTGTGAATGGCAAAGTAATGAACTATTTTAGTGTGTTTAACAATCCTCATATAACTGCTATCTTTGCTCTAAACCAGCCATATGAGGGGTTTGAACTTTACTTCCAGGGTTTTCAATTCCTCACTCACCTGCTTCCATCACTTTGCATCTACAAACAAATGCGACACCATGACTGATTATGAGGAGACCATTAGAAAGTGTATGCTCCATTTGAATCACCACGGCCTCTTGCCCCCTCTTCATGGAGGCAGCTGAACACTTGCCTGAATATGCAGTTGGCAAATCCTCTTTCCTATCTATCACTCAGACCTGCTGTCCTGTCGCTCGCTCTCCATGCATCTGTTCAGACATCACCGTCTAAAACTGTCATTGAAACTATGGGTCTGGACAGCATCTTGGCCATCTGGGACTCAGCTGCGGAAGGACGCTGGAGCATCAATATGTCAGAGACGCGAGGGAGTGTCTCTGTGGAGAAACTGTGTGGCGTCGGAAATGTAAAAGGGGATTGTTGGGCTTAAATGGGGTTCATTAAATCATGTGGGTCCGCGGGCATGTTCACTGCACTTCTTTCCCGTCAGACTCTAAATGATATAAAATGACGACAACATTTTTTTAAATTTTAGCTTCTTGACGGCCCAATGTTGGTCTGGGGCAGTTGTGGCTAAAGGTAAAGCGGTTCGTCCACTAATCTTGGGTTTTGTGGTTTGATCCTTGGCTCCTCCATTTACCAAGTTGATGTGTTCTCGGTCAAGATACTGAAGTGCTTGCACCGTCATGGTATGGATGTGAGTGAGCTGCTTTGAGAAAAGTCCTTTTACAATAAGTTCACACAGCTCATTTAGGAGTCACAACTGTTTCATCGAACCTGTCTCATAACCGTCTGCTGATCGCGGCTCTTTTACGTGGTTCATTTGTCCGACAGAGGGAAGTTAAATACAAGTGGAGGTTGATGCACGGCTGAATAGCATTTTCTATTTTGTCCTGTCAGGCTCTCCGTACTGTCAAAGGTCAGCGATGTCAGGTGGGTTTTTGTCCTGTTCAAATGTGCACGTTGATAATCCCCAATGTTTAGCAAAGGCACATCATTTGTGTTGCTAGGTTTCACCTTTTCAAATGCTGGTGCGAACAGGTTTGAAGGCACATAGTCAACAAAAGGTCAAACAAAACACATATTAAGTAAAAGTCTCAAAAACTCCAGAGGAAATGGTCAAATGCATGGCTGTGAAAGGGCATGAAAAGAATGTCTTGTTTTCTTTTCCTCTCTGAGCACATCTTCTTCATTTTTCCCTATAGAAACAGCCAAGGTCACATCAGGACACTGTTGATCTGGTTTTTCCGTCTTGAACAAACAAACTTCACAACAGCACACGTTATCTAAGGTTACATCCTCGTGACTTAGTCTTTAGCCGCTGCACTTCAATGGGTGGCCTTGGTTGAATTGAGAGCGAACCTCCTCCCTGAGTTACCGGCAGACACAGCATCACACTCGCAGCAGGTTCTCTCAATGAGCCTGGTGGAGTCAGTGGACCGAGTGGGAACGCACGCCTGAACATCTGAAGGCTGCAGATTTTGTACGACGCCCTTTGGCAGCATTCACAACTGGAAACATTCACTTTAGGATTAAATGTCACGTATTTTTTAGGGTGTATTTAGTATTAAAAGTACAAGGATCTTGCAGAATTTAAAATGTACATGGACAGATGAAAACTGCTCGTTTCTGTATATCATAGACTGAGCGTTAGAGGAAGTGATTTGTGTCACAAGGTCTTCTAGGGCCTGTCTGCACTGAGATATGTCCTCTCCACGGGAGGCTTTGGCTTTGGCTTTCGGTGCCACCTCTGTCAGGTGCTAACACGAACTCTGCCCACATTGCTGTATTTATATGTGGGCTTGTCACTGAGGGTTGGATCCGACGAGCGAGTATATGGGGCAGGCCTCCAGATGATGTAGGAGTTGGCCGGATTATACACAGCTGGGTCCTGGCTTTGGTACATATGTGGAGCGGTTGGAATGTAATGTCTACTTCCCTCTTGTTCTCTGGGTTTTGAGGTTTCTATTTTTCCGTCTCTTGCGCCCACACGGCGGGGGTGTATGATGCCTTCAGCTGTTGCGATGACAGCCTCCTGACCTGTCGTGACCCCTCCCCCCCCCGCCACACTCCACCTCACCCTGTAGTGGGTATTTACTTTCTTTAGTTCCACTTGGATTCATCAAATGTTTGCATAGACAAAACCCGTCATGAACCTGAACCCGTGGGCTCCCCCCCTCCAGCCATCGGAGACAGAGACCGTCAGTTGTCATTTGCATGAAATTTGCATCACATCCCCCCGAGACTGTTTGCAATGTCAAGAGGCCAAATTAACCAGTGTTCCGTTTTCGCCCGATTTGCATCTCATTTGCATCAGAGTTGCTTAACGAGGGTTACTTAGCCGAGTGACCCCCGTGGAAACTCCTTACCTCGCGCTCAAAGGAGGCAGATAGTGCGATCGGCTAATTTCATTAAGGGAAACTGCTGTTTGACTGAGAGAGTGCCTTTGGATGTAATCATTAAAAGGGACCAGGGCTTGCAAGCTGTTTGTAATCAGGCTGTTTTCGTGTGCATATGGACATTGTGTCATATTTACTGTAAGGATGAAAGATTAGGCATGGAGGGGGGTAGCGGGCAGCATCAATCTCACTCAGCATCTTAGAGCGGGCACATTAATCATTCCATCTATGGAAAATCATCCTCATCAGACTTGGGGGCAACAGTGTGCCCACATGGCGATGATCACCCGATGCAGGAGCGGACAGAAGGAGAATTAGTGGCTCACTGAGCAGGAGCTCCACGGCAGATACTTCTTCATTGATCCTCCGCTCTTGGACTGGACGTCAGCCGGTGGGTTGGGCGGTTAATGTGTTCATATGGCAGCGCCTGGTCCCAGCGAGCGGCCTCACGTGCGGGCCAAATCGTTTACCTCCTGCATCCTCCCCAGGTTCAGGTTGATCAGGCCTCCTCTCCCCCAGAGGCTCTCATTTTTCCCCTCTTCCCTCCATCTCAATTTTTTTTTATATCCTTTTATTTATAGAGGGCAAGAGAGCTTTATAGGCAGACGGATTCCCTCAGATATTATGTGGTGGATTTCAATAAGTAGAATCAATGCAGGGTTTGTTTGTGGAGTCCACCCACACTGCAAACTAATACGCAGACAACAACCTGGGCAATATATCATCCGCAGAATTTTCATCATGTTGTTTGTTTGCTTTGAAACGCAAACAGGAAGGATTTAATGTCAGGAGCAGGCCTTCGTTCCGAGAAGAATGATTTCCCAGCACAGTGTTTTCTACAAGCATTACCTCCAGTTGAATGGCAGTTATATAAAAAGAATCTTACATCTTACAAAAGGAATCTTACCACCAGAAAATATGATTGAATTATTTTTTTCTCTCAAGGATTTATGAAACACTTTCATTTATATATATTGTATACACTTTCTGGGCAAGGTTCCAGCAGCATACTCGCTCCTGTTGAGTGGTTTTATTAGGAAAATGTTACCCGTGTTTTCTGTATGTGCTAATCCCATCTATACAAGAGGATGAAAATGCCCTTGTTGGCTAAATCTGCAATTATTCCGTCTGTAAGCGGACTAGCCAGCACTCACACTCTCATTACCAGTGTTTAAGTGTTTAGTAGTGTGTGAGGTGCTTAGCTGTGCGTACTTGCATGCACAAGCCTATGTAGACACACACACACACACACACACACACACACACACACACACACACACACACACACACACACACACACACACACACACACACACACACACGTGGCAAGGCTGGTGGTCGGTCTAATGAGGGAAAAGGCCTTGAATGGTTCCTATGCTGTGATGCATTAAACCTTAATAACCTGTCCTTTCAGCTCGCTCTTAAGAAAATGCTCCAGAGCTGATAATTGGAAAGATATTTGCCCTTTTCTCTTTCTCTCTCTTGTCTCTTTTGTCTAATAGCTGCTTTCAGTTCAGTTGGGTGTATTTTGCCCTTGAAAGATTACTCTTCCTCATTTTTTCCTTGTCACATTTTGGCTCTTTACTCAGAGCGTATGTGACGAGGGAGGTGAAAGTGGCATGTTTACTTCTCTAGTAGTTGCCACTCAAACATTTGTCGAATTTAGCCCTAATGGCGATGGCAGATGAATAGGAGTCATTCAGATGTAGTCAAAAGGCAGTCGTGCCAGCAAGGTTTTGCACTCATCACATTAAATCAGTACACAGTGCTTGAATGTGAAAACTTGTATAACAACATAATCTCGCATGGAGATGTGTCTTATTTCCCCTAATGTAGCTCAAGCACACAGAAGCCATTGTATCCTATGAAAAACTATTTCATCAGAATAAAAAAGTCAAAGAATCAAAGTTCACTTGAAATATGGAAATGCTTTCATAAAAACATCCGAATCAAGGCCTAATCACTAGGTTTTCCGAAGTCTTTCAGTTCAAACCCTGACCCCTGTTTAATAGCTACTGAGGTCAACACATCTCCTTGACAACCAACTGTACTCCATCTGCCAAAAAGCTTCTAAGTGAACCTTTGAGTTGGGATTGTTACAAGATGAGCTTTATGATTGGCTTATGAGCCAAAACAGTTCAATTAAAATGTGAGGAAATAAATCACATCCACCATTGGGCTTGAGTCAATGGATCCGTCTCCATGACGATTGAGAGAAAAACAGACCGTCTGTAGGTGAAGGTCTTGTTACATGGGTAATGTTGGGATTGTTTTGTTAAAACTGGAGTTGTTCACGAAACTGCTTATCAATTTATCACTTTTTGCACACACTGAACCGATGGCTCTCATATTTAACTTTAACTGCTTTGAATGTTGTAAACCAAATTTGTTAAGCTCGCCCCAATAGGCCGTCTGGGTCGGATCTGATCCCAAATACATAAGGTATTCAGTTAATCGAAAACACATTTTTCCTACCAGCGGCATTGGCCTGGAGATGCCTTCCCATTCTGCACTGAACATGTTTAAATTGGTAGACTATGCTGTACTGTATATAAAGGTGAAGGACATGACTTCTCCCAAAAAAGTGAAGCCAAAGTGTTGTGGATCACCCCCTGGTGGCTAGCTGCAGTACAGGTACATAATCCAGCCCCTTCACGTTAGTGGATGAGGCTTGGACCAACTAGATAGTCAAAGAACACATTTAATATATGAAAAGAGGTTTTTCTGTCATTTTATGTAATTATTAGATGAACGTCCAAGTGCTTATTTTTCAGGTAAGTTTTGTCTAAAATAGATATTTGATGCTATAAAAACACGGTGACACATCATGATTGACTGCTGAGACTAGCTCATGATTGGTCAAGGGCCTGTAACAGTGGGACCTGGATTCCCATGTGATATAGCTACTGCACAGATAGACAAGATGGCAGTATTGGTAGCATGGATATTTTTGCTTAATTTCTGAATAGTTGGAGGAAGTGGAGATTATTCATCCATCCTATGAACAGTCTATGGTTTGGAGATGGTAGTTACAGATTTTTTCTTCAAATCTTCAACGTACTGGTTTTCTGAGAGCCAGCAGGGGTAAGCAACAACTCTTTGCAACCCACATAACCTAAAGCATATATCCAAAAGAACAAAGTTTTAAAGAGGAATTCAACCAATTTTACCAATCAAGGTTCTCCTACTCCCCCTTGCGTGACTGTCATGCTCTGACTATTAGCAGCAGCTGGGCTAAATCGTACCGCCGAAGAAATAACTGCAGGAAATATGACATGAAAATAAACCAATGAACATGATATGTCCCGCTGCCAACTCGGTGACTTGCCAACCACTCTTGGCTCATATGTATTCCATAGCATGACCTGTTTGTGTTACCTCCCAATGTTTATGCCTACAGATGAGTTCCTGGGACCGTTACTGATGAGCGTTAAAGTTAACATTCGTGCCAGTCAGCACACACACACACACACACCTCCGCTGGCTGCCGGCTTCTTTAGATGTCGGCCTGCGTGTGCGTGTCCCTATATGTTGTGGATTAGAATAAAGGGCAACTTTATGTGTTGATGCCCTGAGCAGTGTCTGTATGGCTCGCAGTAAGTTCCTAATGTGTGGTCACAGTTGGTAGAAGCCTGTCCACATTGCTGCCTCGCCACGGGGCTGAGGACGACGGCTCAGCGCGGCTGCTTGTTTAATGCGCTCTGACCCAGAAACGGGCAGTCTGACCTCTTTAGCTTCTGCTTATAGAAAATCTGTAAAAAATGTAATTTAGGCTTGATTTTGTACAGTTTTACCTGAAACTGTATTATAACTCAATATAAATAAGAAAACCCACCAACTATATAGATCTTTAATTAAGAAAATATAATTGCACATCTGATCTGCACTCTTGTTTTGTCTGAATATGTCGGAATGTGTTTTGGTCGGTAGCTCATTGAAAACAATGGAAACATCTCTCACTTGACAGTCCCTTACTGCGCACCAGAGGCTGGAGCTGACAAGTAGATGTCGCTTCCAGTCAAATTTCAAAAAAACATTTTGCCCGATATCTGAGCCATCCCTGCACATAAATGAATACAAAATTAAATATCAGTTTTGACTTCTAACAAAAAACACAGGAGAGGATGCATTAGTTTAAAGTAATCTTCATTTAGGAAGATAAAACATGATGCAACTCTTCCCTTTTGGGAGATACACACAGACACACAAGCGCACACACACACCCACCTCTCTTGTCTGCTCTCCCCCCTGCTCCTGTTATTGTGACTTATATAAGCTGTGTTACTGTTTCTGTTTGACCTCTCACTGTGGTGACAGTTAGTGCTGTGAGAACGCTGCCTGGTCCCATTCAATCAGGCTCAACAAATGTGTGTGTGTGTGTGTTCATGTGCACAAGTGGAAGGCCCTCTGAAATATTCAGCTCAAATAGAGCAAATATTACTTTGCAGTAACCCAAAATTGCGAGTGCTCCTCAGGGAAATTATATTTGAGGAAAACATAGAAAACCCATCAAGTCAAAATACTTAAAAACGTATGGTAAGTCACAGAAGCTTGTAATCGTTCAGTGTCCTAAAAGTTAAACAGGAGGAACCTGGACTGGTGGAAATGGCTTAATGGCTTCACATTCTTGTGAGTGTTTGCGAAGCCTTGTGAGTACACATGCGATGAATGCTCTGAAGTAGGAAATGTACAAAAACTGTGTTATAAACTCTTCGCTAAAGTGCGAGGTTGTCGAGGTCGGAACGTGTCTGTGTGCGAAGGTGGACGTTTCCCCAAAATATATAGAAAGAATCTAATAAAATGGCAAATGAATGAGAGGAACAACATAAATGGGACAGTTTTTATTCCACATTTTGTGTGTACAACTTTTGTTTGTGTGTGCGCACGTCAACATGTGTTTGTCCCCCCTCCGGACCCCTCGTCTGACCGATTCTAAATGTCACCCCCCCCCCTCTTGTGCCGTGCGGGAGATGTTATGCAACTTCATCCCAGTCACTGCGGCTCTTGTGGTGTCAACAAAGCCTGTCCGCTGCAGATCGGTCCACGACAGCCTGTTGTTTTTGTTGTTTCCCTCTCTGCCTGTGATTACCGACTACATTAGAAACTTAATTACATGACCTGACATGTAGAGCTTGGTGAGAATCACATCGGGAACACTGGCGCTCGATAGCCATGCAGCGAGTCCATCTCATGAGCCCGCGATAAACAAGCTGCAGTGAAGCAGGTTAAATAATGGATGTCTGCCTATTTTTTCTTTTTTGTGGGTCTGTGACAACAAAACCTGTGTGTGATTTGTCCTCGTCCTAGTTGATTGCTCACATGCCTGAACCAGGGATTGCACTGTTTGATGATTTTCAAGGCCTAGTTCTCTTACTTCCCTCTCTCCCTCTCTCCCTTTGCTCGTTTATAGCTATATAACCAGTGGCCTGGTTGTTGGGTTCTTGTGCACTGAGTTCACCTCTCCCTCTCTCCCTGGATGAGTCACTGCAGGATAATCAGGCCCAGAGCTTTACGAGGATAACTCAGCCCAACGGCGCAGACAAGCTCTAACCCACCATCAGCACGCCGTAAAAGAAACAAACAAAAAAACAAAAACTGATAAAGAGAGAAAAAGAGCAAAGAGAGAGAAGAAACGAGATTGATTAAGAAGCACGGACCGGGCGAAGGGATTTATTTTGTCTGTGTACACACAATTTCCATTCTCCTCAGCTGACTTTGTGTATGCATGCATGTCTTTGCATAAATAAGCTTATACATGGGTGTACGTGTGTGGATGTGTGAGCGTGTCCCTTCCCTGCTGGTTTTGGTAGGTCACTGGGTGCAGTGAGTTGGCACATCAGGGTTTTCCCCAGGTTAGTGCCAAGGCCAGTGCCCAGGATAATTATGGTATTATTGCATGTGTGTATGTGTTTATTTTACCATAACATTCTCCTCTTCCCTTCTTTGCCCTCACATTCCCGCTCTGCACTGTGTCTGAAGCCAGTGGTGCCATCTGTCAGTTCTGTGTGTGTGTGTGTCTGTGCATACCCAGAGCTTCAGAGGGGGAGAGTATATTATGCAAATGAGAGAGAGAGAGAGAGAGAGAGAGAGAACAAGTAAAAAAGCAGAGTGTGGCAGTGAGCGGAAGGGCGTAGAAGGGAGAGAAGCCGAATGGAAATGGTTTTGTGCGCGTGCGCCTGTCAGTGTGTGTTTGAGCGTCTGCCCGAGAGCTGCAAAGTCAGCCATTAATTTGACCCCTTCCTGGCAACATGAGTGTGTTGTGGTTTGACACTGTGTGAGTGTGTGTGTGTGAGAACTGGAAAGCGACTGGTACCACCAGTTCCTTTACTGGAACAACACTGTGGAGCTGGAGCCGTCCAAGTAGGATTTGGTGAGCAGGGGTGGAAAGCTCAACAACACTGGTTCCACAATGTCCTATTTCTGTAAATGTGATGCCCCGGTGAAAGTTTACTGAATAAGAACTTAAGGTATTGGCATCAAAATATACCAGAATAGATGGTAACTAAAAAATTGTACTTACAGGATACTTGACTGGTTTGTCCTTGCAATCTTAAAACACCATCAACAGTTAAAACATAAGGATCAGAACAAATGTGGCATTCAAATTTGCATAAAAACACTACAAATGCAAACCATACTTGAGAGGCAGCATTTCTACTCTGCAAGCACACAGAACAGTACCTCTAGCATTTCTGTTCTTCGTGCAGTAGCACAGGGCTGATACAGGCGCAAACTCACTCTCCCCTACAATCATGTAGACTTCAAATAAACAGCATAGTTTTGCCAGTGATGGCTGGTGTAGCCTTAAGCTGCTAGCCTTGAGGAGAGAGAATCTTATCGCATCTCTCCACATCTTAAAATACAATTTAGGCTCAATGTTGGTGAAAAAGATTTCCTTATTGTCCCGTCTCATTATTCCGATAGCGAGAGAGGGTCAAACAAACGCTGGGTTTTGCCTCCCAAGACTTTGCGGCAATAACAGAAACATACAAACCCAGCACAATTATATTGTAAATAATATAAATAATATGAAGTTTGTATAAATTGGAAATGCATTGTTTGCATGTGTTTGTATGCACAGCTGCGTCACACACGCTGCGTGTGTTTGTATGCACAGCTGGAGGGTGAAACTCACTTCCACTGTTGTGCTGGGCCGTCTCCATGACCCTCTGCTGGGCTCCCCTACCAGAGGAGGTAAAGCGGTTCTCCCAGAGATGCCTCCAGTCAGGATGCTCTCCGCCGGGCCGCTGAAGGAGGCTTGCTGGATTCCGGGCCTTGTGCCAAACTTCTTCAGCTGCCTGAGGTGAAAGAGGCAGTGCGGTGCCTTTCTCACCACATGGCAAACCCCAGGTGAGGTTCCTCTGTGATTTGGATGATGAGGAGCTGTAGTTGGCGACTCGCTGTATAATTAACCTACTAGGAGTGATTGGGTCCAGCTTCTCTCCTCGTGTGGTTCATGATCAGCCAAGACGGTTTTTGCTCCGTACTCACAATGATTCCAGTGCCTTTAAACTGGCAGGATCAGAAAAGAAGATGGGAAAGGTTGAAGTGGCGTATAGCAGAGTCTTAAAATGATCTTACTTTGGGGAAATTGTGTCTGTGTCTTTTAAATCCTCCACACTGATGGTCTGGAAAGATCTCATGTTAGAAAAGTTACATTGAAAACACGATGGTTCATATTCACGTACAACAACAAGGATACCACATGTTACTACATTGTTACACTGATTCCTAATCCTCTCACTAAATGATAAAATTATCAGATATTATAGGAATTTTGACATTATTGATTGTACATTGTTCAGAGGGCAAAATTATCATGCAAATATGATAATTATCACACATCTGGCAAAGCTGATAGGATTTCCCAAATGGGAGGTGGAGGAGGCGTTAGAAGACATTATGGAAGATAGAGTAGCAGTGGTGGAGTAAATGATCTCCCTGTGTGTTTGCATCATGAATTCTAAAACATCAGGGACTCTCGATCCTGTCCCCAGACTGTTTTATGTGCTGTACACTTGTTAACCATATTTATCAATGTGTTTGACAGTTCATAGTACTGCAGTGTCTAACCCACAAACAAAACAAACCAATTTTTTTAAATTAATCTTACCGATAAATACAGCTCAACGTAAATGAATCAGTATTTTATGAAAATATTTGCAGGACACATCACTAGCAGTGTTAGCAATTCATAATTGTCCAATCAAAAGGTGACAATCTACTTAATCTTGGGAGTAAACACAGACTCTCTGTACTCCCAAAAGGATTTTGTACATCATACAGTAGTACTGCCCAAGATCTGTAAACAGACTTTGACTTCTAAAATCTGAGTTAAATCCTCTAGAAAAATGCTTTTATGTATATGTATACATTTTGTCATGGGAATATCTGTAAATTATTATTTTCCAATGTTTTTCTGTCTTTCAAGCCAAATATTCTTCTCTGTCAAGTGAGGAAAAGCTAAGAACCTTCAGGACAAACAATCCCAGAACATGACGGTATACAGTCTCTGAAAAGACGTCACAGTGGTCGATCTTCACCAAGTAACACAACAAGGAGGCGAAGTTTCAAGTTGTCCATCTTGAGCCAAGTCTACAAAATAAACCAAATAAACAACCTAAGCACGGCTGATTCAATGTCATTGCAGCTGGCCAGTTAATGACGTCTATGAAGAGCCTGCGAGCAATTTGAAATGTAGCACAGAAAACAATGCTTTGGTCAAAACATACCTTGGAGCAAAATTACAAAGTGCAAGAACAGAAAAAGGACCCAGTTGGTCGCAGATGAGGAGAGTAATTGAAATTTATTACTTCCACCCTTTGGTCGGGCTCGGGATACATCACAGCACTGCAAGCTCTGTTTGTTGCTCCCAGTGGCAAAAGTGTGGTTTCAGGCTTTTGGTCATGTCAAACTCGCAGCATTTTACGGTAACAGCTACTCAGCGGTTGCCACATCCGCCCGTGCTGTTGTGACTGAACCATTAGGACCTTGTTGCTTCACATTCTGCTCCGAGTCCTGAGGGCTAATTCCATAAAATGCTAAAAGTTTCCCTCACGTGGCAGATGTAACTGGAAGACTGAGGCATTCTGGGGTACACTCGGGGACTAATAGATAACTTCAGGTGTAGAGGCAGGTGGGCGAAATTAAAGGGATAATCTGGAAAATGAGAACAAACAATGCAGTTGTATTTGAGTGAAGAGTCATATCAACCAAACTGAACACCAATGGAAGATGATGGATCAATACACCAAGGAGAACCTGTTTTTCCATCCAACAAATCCTCTCAATCAAACATTAAGAAATGTCGTCAGCAAGTCAGTATCTTTTGTAAGTGGCCTCCATAATGGTAACAAATCACTGCTGCAAAAATAAAATCTTCTGACAGGGCGGCGGTTGCGGTTTGGTTCGGCTTAGGGACAAATCGGACTTGAGGAAAGCTCATGGTCTGGGTTAAAACCAGTTGGCTGAATGCCTTTCCCAACCCTTTTGAATTTGGCACACCAAACGGCAGATTATGCTGATTGTGCCGAACCCAGCAAGTAAACATGTGCACCAGCACAACCATACTTGATCTACACCAATAAACACGTACAGCATTTCACTTGGCTTTAGTGGCAGAATCTAAATAGAAAAATGTTATGTAGTGTCAATACCAACACTTACAAGCTCCAAAAAGATAAAATACAGTTTATAGAGCTCAACAAAGTTCTCCCAGAAATAAAAATCCCATTCGTTTTTTTTAACCGCGATTTTAGCCATTTTATCGTAGCCATCCCAGGGAGACTAACCACAAGGTACAAGATTGGGGAACGATATAATATGCTCCTGAAGCCACAGGTCTGTAGGATATAAACTGGAAAAAAAGGAAAACATGTTTTATTTCCAATTTCAAAAAGAAGTACTACTCTACCCCCGATCAGCAACAACTCTGATTGTTGGAGCTTGCTGTTACCATGGAAATGTTTACCACAACCGCAGTAATGTTGTCTCATTCAGCGCTACGTTAATCTTACCAAAGAACAACTACGATTTCCCTTTGTAACATGGTGGGTATTTTTTTTTAAGTTGAGGAAAATAATTCAAAGGTGGCGAAATCAAAGTCGGTACTGGAGGGAAGTGCTAATGAGGGCCAGCTTCTTGGTTCGCAATGGTTTATGGGATGTGTAGCTCCTTCACTCTAGAAAAGTGCTCTACTTTTTTTTTGTTCTGAATTAAATGTTTTACGGTCAAAATTCATGTCATTGCTGGTCGACCTGGTTCCAGACTCGATTTATAATGATTTTCTGAAGCATCAATAGAGAAAACTAATTGGAATTTAACTCCCAGAACCATTTCGCTCTGCAGCATCTTCCATATCTCCTACAGTTTGATTATTTACCGAAACCTTGAATGCACTACATTCGAATTTCCCCCATCATTGCTGCTACGTAATAAACTACTAGCTGTCGCGTAAAAATGGAGCCCTGGTCTGACATATTGTTATTCCGACCTATGCACTTTCTCTCTCTTTACCCTTTGAATCAAGAGATTTCTGTCACTTGAATATAAACATGTTTTCAGGCTTTTTTCTCCCTTTTTCAAAACAATCAATGATGTCTCCTGTAGAGTTCCTAAGACTTGTGGAATCCACACCAAGGAGCAATTCATCTTTTCAGAATATAAGCCCTAACGCCTTACAAGGCCACAGCCGCAAAAACATCAACAACGGCAACAGCAACATTAATCCACATAGTTAATTCTAAAGCTTTTTCAAGGTAACTTGAAAAGGCAACGGCGAAAAAGTCAGTGACAGCAAGGTAAGAATGATAAAAGTAAGGATTCAGCCGTGAAAGCAAGGTCAAAGTTAATTAAAAAGATAATTACATGAAAGCTACCGTATAAAAAAAGAGTTGGAGGGCTAATCTGAAATGATGGTACGCATTTAACATCATCTGCACTTCAGCACAATCTAAGGTTGGAGAACTCAACGCCTTTGATTCTAATCTGTTCTTAAAATTAGAGTCTTATTTCTTAAAAGATGATAAGGTTGTCGAAGTAGAAGACAACAGAAGTCTCATTATGTCACCAAGCCGTTTGTGTTTCTGTGGAATCGGAAGTCAAACTTATATGTCCCCGGTGGAAATGAGAAAGACAGAGACTGGGAGCAAGTATGGGGAAATAGATTCTGAAAATAGATCTAACTGAAACCTTCATTCTGTCAGTAAGGGGAAATAGAGTTTAATGACAGCAATGCCTTGATGCTTTTCAGCCTCCACAGACATCATTAGATGTGATAATCAGCAACAGTTTTGTATTTGTGCTTTGGTTCCAAGTCATCTGACTGACCTGTGACCCGTAGTCTCCTTCCTGACGCACACTCGTCACGTCCATCTTGTGCACGTCCATGTCCACTACTTTCTTTCTTGCACAGTGGGAATGCAAAACATTTTTTTCAGTTTTCCTCCGCCTGCAGTGTTTGTGTAGGAGTCGTCCTCGCTAGACTGTCTGCTTAATCTGCTCGAGTGCCGTGAACACACACATGATGACAACCAGCTGGAAACTCAGCAAAGATTTCATTTTTCTATCATTGAATCGAAGAAGAAAGTGCTGGTTTTTAAGTGTCTGAGTGTCTCTGCCAAATCCCCCCCCCCTTCATCTTTGGAGTGAAACAGCCTTTCCAGCTGACGTTAGACAAAGTGACTTTTTAGCTCCCTGCAGTACACAGACACCGATTAGGATCAGTTTAACCACCGAGGCACTGGAGACGTGCAAGTGTCGTGTGTGTGTGTGTTTGTGTGTGCATGCTTGTGCCCATATCTCATATACCCGACTGGGCCGGCAGTATTCTCATCGTCCCGCAGGAGCGTCGCCCTCTTTTCCATTTTTACCCGCTGTAGGAGGTGAACCAGCGAACAGCCCTGTAATTGCAGTAAACATGGAAATGCAATATTCACACCAGGGCCGCTCTGCTTGCTTAATGGACAACTTCTGTCAGCCGTCTCAACCCTTTTTTTTTCTCTCTCTCCCTTTATTTTTGTCTGATCTCTTCTGCACTTGCATCACCCTCGGATGCCAGATGGCCAATTTATCCCCAAACCCCAAATTCGGGAAAAATTGTCTCTTCTCAAAACGCCGACGAGACTCTTTTCTCGATACACGTGTTACTTTAAATATCATCAGCTTTAGAGAATTAGGGAACACACGCAGCAGCATTGCTGTGGCTGATTAGTTGTATCCTCTTCCCAACAATGGCGTTGTTAGCGTAACTGTATCTTAAAATCAAGGCCACATTTCCAATAAACTGTGCCGCTGCCTGGTACTCAACATGTTGCTGCTTGTAGCATTCCTGTGTGTCTCACCACATTACCTTTTTATCAGTCTAATGAATATAAGTATGTTCACACTGAGATTGATTCCCCCCCGCCCTAATGTTTTTGATTATGTGTAATACACTTCTTAAAAGATCCTCAGGGTTATGGAACAAAAAAATCAAGTGGTAGACCCAAATCTCACCGGCGCTGAGCCGGAGGATCCGAATGGCTGTCCGTCAAGACACTGGGACGATCCTCGTCCCAAATTAAGGCCATTACTGGTGCTGACTGCAGCCCAATAACCATCAGACTGCATCTGTGAAGGAAGGGCTTCAAAAACAAGAAACGTCTTCAAAGGCCACGTCTCCTTCAACGCCACAAAATTGCCCGTTTAGACATTGCAAGGGAGCACCAAACATGGCACATTCAAAGGTGGAAGAAAGTTTTATTCTCTGACGAGAATTTTTTTTACCTTGATGGTCCTGATGGCTTCCAACGTTACTGGCATGACAAGGAGATGCCACCTGAGATGTTTTCTACGCGGCACAGTGGAGGGGGCGCCATCATGATCTGGGGTGCTTTTTCCTTCAATGGAACAATGGAGCTCCAGGTTGTGCAGGGGCGTCAAACAGCAGCTGGCTATGTGGAGATGTTGCAGCGGGCAATCCCTCATGACTGAGGGCCCTGGTCTGTGTGGTAACGACTGGGTTTTCAGCAGAACAACGCTCCAATTCACAATGTCCGTCTGACCAAGACTTTTTTCCAGGAGAATAACATCACTCTTTTGGACCATCCTGCGTGTTCCCCTGATCTTAATCCAATTGAGAACATTTGGGGATGGATGGAGAGGGAAGTTTACAAAAATGGACTTCAGTTCCAGACAGTGGATGTCCCTTCGTGAAGCCATCTTCACCACTTGGCGCAACATTCGCACTAGCCTTTTGGAAACACTTGCATCAAGCATGCCAAAACAAATTTTTGAAGTGATCAACAATAATGGTGGAGCTACTCATTACTGAGTCAGTTTTTGACACTTTCATTTCTGTTTTAGGAGGTTTTAGGTTTTTTTTTGAGCTGTGGTCTTAAACTTTTGATCAGCTGATGAACAGCCTACTTCAGTTAAATTGTTGTTTTCAATAAATTGCCTGCTCACAACGTTTGGGCTCTTGTTCCCATTTCTTCTTTTTGCATTTTGAAACTCTACTTAGAACCTTCCTAAGATTCAACAGTGCAAAATGCAAATTCATGACATTTTTTAACTGGTCTTAAGATTTTGATCAGGAGTGTATGTAAATTTGATGTCATGCAAGATGGTTAATTATGAAGTTCAAGATCTTTTACATGACTGTTGAATATGAACAGCAAAGAAGCAGTGAGAAGGTAAACAACCAGCCTAGTTACATCCGATTGTAACAAGACACATTTTTAAAGCTTGTTCCCCACTGCTTACTTCACAGTGTGTCTATGTGTGTGCGTGTGTCCACATGTTTGTCTATATTGAATTAAGTGAAGACTTGTCATCAGAGAACAGTCACTTACTTTCTTCTTGACTTAATATAATTGTCGCCCTTCGGAGTTGCAGAAATAGTAAAAAACAACAACAACATATATTCCGTGTATGAGACAGATTCTCATAAACCAGATGTGGAAATTCTAAATGCCACTGCATCGTGTCTCACATAGGCTATAAGTATCTGCTCCAAGCTTTTAACATGGGTATTAAAATGAAATATTAAAATGAAGATAAATGAAACAGCCCATAGCCGATGTGTTTCTGTCAACATGACAACTTTTGCTCTGCACACAGACTGTTTACCTGGGGGCAACCAGAGCAACAAATAGAATGGGAATAAAAAAACACTCAACGTGCCTTTTAAAAAGATGAAAGATTATTTAGTGTTAAGTACTTGTTGGTGGAGCTGTTACACTTTGTCTTTTATTTTTTTGATTATCTTTTATTTGTAGAAACATTTCTAAAAAAAAATCATAGTTTCTCAGACACAAAGCTCACGTGTCTGATCAATAAAAGCTTCATATATTCTCAATAGGTCTATTATTGGTGGAGATATCTTTGAAAATGTGTTATTTGAATCATACATTCGTTGACCATAAACTAATCATCTCCAACAGTTAATTAAATAATCCTGCATTATTCAAAATCCCCACCATACTCGCCCAACTAATTATGCCATCAAGGTTGGTAAAAATCTGATGTGTTGTTGAGTAAAGGTAAAATTTATGAGGATAAATAATCCTTTTGCAACGAATGACAAAAAAATGCAGAAAACGCAGCATTTTCTCACATTAAAGATGCTGGTACCGGGCAATGTTTGTGATTTTTGCCTAAAAACTGAATCAAATGATTCAAGAAAATTCTTCTTTCCACCTTCACTTTCCTTATTGTATCCTAGTTCCTCACTTTTTTGATAATTATTCTTTTTTTCATCTCACTTTTTAAAGATGAAATATTTACGCTTCACTTTTCCCGTGGCGAGTATCTAGAAAGTCTCTCAAAAACTGTTGTGGATATGAATTCATATCAGGGGGTTTATTTTAGTGACCTCGGAGCACGACGCAGACAGATTTCATAAAACTAACTTCCACTACTTTCTTGCCCCGAGGCTTCACGCCATCTCTCTCCTTTTCTTCGAGCAATTAAAAGACTTAGCCTTGCGAGAAGGCTGCGGAGCTGCAATGCGCTCGTATGCCTCACCAGACAATGGCAGCTCTCTGACTCTAGTGGAGGCGCAGAGTCCAGACAAAAGGAGGGGAAGAAGACAAAGTAAGAGAAAGCACTGGAAGTTTGAATCAACAGAGAGATGAACGCTGCTGCCAGTAAAACACTCATCATCATATCTGATGCAGACAGAATCATTCTCCAGCCTGAGCTGTGGCACAAAGGTGTGTGTTTGCATATTAGGACGTGTGTCTGTGTGTGGGTGTGTGTTAGAGTCTGCATGCATCTACACCCCCCCAAATAACTGATTCCGATCACTGCCCCAGCATTGTCTCGTAGTTGCCTCTCGAGAAATAAAGCAGGAAAGATAAAAAAAAATGATGGCAGAGAGAGGAATCCTAATTAATTGTGATGAATATGCAGATTGGGTTGAATCCTCTGGATAGCCGGCTCTTTTCACCACGATCTGCTTCAATATTTAGACAGAGCTTAGGGACAAAGACAAGTCTACGCCGAGAATACAATCACCCTTAATTTAACTTCAGTGCTGGTCCTTGGACTGGCGTGTGCGAGTGTGTGCGCACGTTCCTTCTTTATGCCAGTCCTCTGTCGGCCCCCTCTGCTCCTTATCCACTGCAAACATCTCCATCTGAGTCGACTGCTTTTTTTTTGGTTTTTGTTTTGTTTAATTTACAACCGCACAACTCCATTTTTAACTAATCTTGAATTTTTGGATTTTTAAACCAGCAGAACTTCTCTTTTTGAGGTTTGTTTAAGTAAAGTGAACGATATAACTTATGACTTTCAATCAAAAAAACACATTTAGTTGTTTCTCAAATGACGTCTCCTTTTATAGCTGATAGCCGTGAGGAGCTAATCTGTGCAATTCCAGGATACTGATAACAGCAGCTTCTTGATAAGAATAAATTTTTCTGGTCTAAATAGGCACAGAATTGCTTATTACTATCAACACTATATCACTCCTATTAATAAGGGCTTATACCAGCGGCAATGTGCCACTAACAGTCAAGTCTCTGTGTGATCAGCTACTTAAAGAATGTAGAATTAAAGTAGAGTGACGAGAATGGAGGGGGGGTTTGTGTGGTATGCGGACCATGCACGTCTGTACAGAATTTCATGGTAATCAATGTAATAGCTGCTGAGAAAACGTCACAAGCCGGGAACAAAGTGGTGGACTTGTTATGCAAACAATATAAAGTCTTTTTCAGACAGGACATGGTATTGGGTGCACAAGTCTGGACCAAGTTCTCGGTACTTTACCCACAGTTTGCCTTTCACACATGCACAACGCAGCCGGACGTTATCTGCAACACACAACAGCAGACAAATCCTCGGCATTATAAAGGCGGGAGGTGGAGCAGCCGGGTGAAGCAGACAGTATTAACGTATTAATTCCCCTTCAGAGAACACATGTTTTTGTTTACAGCACATCCAAACCCGCATCGGACCTCATCACCAACAACTCTCTTGACATTTTGGTCGGACTCTTCTACGTGTGACTCATGAGCAGAAATTTGTGTTTCTTTCATTTGTGCGTCTGTCACGTGTAAAAAACGTTATCAACACATCTCCTGCTGTGTTCTCACATGGGCTCATTCAGACATTTTCCAGAGTTTTAACAGGGGTAGAAAGTCCAGAGTCTGTCACACTTTTTGTTCCTTCTTTTTATTATGGTACTGAAAGTCGTATCGTATTAAAGTCTAACATTATGGTATCGTGACAACATCCACCAGAGAGCTGCTATTTATAACCATTACCTAACCAATGTTCTGTAAGATGTTAGATGATCTAAATTAGATCATGATTTGACTGAAAGTGAAATAGATTAACAAGATTAGCTGGCGGTAGATGTAAGAAACTCTGTGGAGGCTGAAGCTAATTACAACAGTGAAGTCTCAAAGACCAGCAGAGATACATCCCAACTTTAAAGAGAGATTTAATTTAAGTTCATTTCAACTACTTCATTTTAGAAGCTTTAAACACGGCTGCATCCCTGATTACATCTCACTTACTTTAATATATCAATTAAGAATCATCTCTCTCAAATTTTTTGAATTTGTATATATTTGCAAAGAATTGCCGTACTGCATTTAACATGTTATGTCTAGGCATCAGGCCTGGGATGGAATCCATAACTCCCAGTGAGTTTTGTACAGGTGACTGGTCCAAGTGGTCCCAAAGTGAGACTAGTTGTGACTCTGCATGCATGTCTATCACACACACTCTCTCACACACACACACAAAAACACACACACACACACACACACACACACAGGCTGCGATATCTCAGCCAGCACCAGATGACCAACTGTTTGGCTGCCTGTTGTCGGCCAGCCTGTGGTTCAGAGATCACCACACGGCTTCCAGACATTAACATGACTCACCCTGTACTGCAGGAACGTTCACACAGAGAGTACATCCGTGCACGCGCACAGACGCACAGACACACACACGCACGCACACACCTCATTGTGTTTTCAGGATGAAGTCAGTCTATGGCTGAGGTGCAGAATATGAAGCGGAAAATATGGGGGGAAATTAAATAAGAAAAAGATATTGGGAATAGATGATGGAAGGAGTAAAGGTTGAGTTTCGATCTTGTTCTAACCTCAGAGGACCTCATTTTTATTACAACTTTCCATTCTTCTATAACGGTTAGTGGTGAAGGACCTTTCCAGCGTGACAGACAATCCTTTTTTTTTCATTTTCAGCCTTTTTGTTTTAAATGACTTTAAACTGTTTTCCAGTTGTGTTATCACATTCTGTTTGTTACTTTTCCTTTAGTTCTATAGACATTTTTCATAAAAGCAAAAATAAAAAAAACATGCCGTGCAAGTTCTCTCATAAAACAAAGGCAAATTAACATTCATTTCATAAAATGGAGCTTTAATTTCCATATCCTTTTATGGATTACAGCTGCCAAAATGTTCTGTTTGCCTGTTGGCTAGACTCGGGGTTTGATTCACAGATGTAATCAAAGTGAATTTGAGGTATTGGTTGAAAGATTTCTTTTGGCAAAAGGAAAAGCAGAGAGTGTACATGAAGTGAACCTGAAACTTAAGCGGGAGCCAGATGCTCGTCTCATCTGAGCTCAGAAACTTTGAAAAACACGCGCATCAAAATGAGGCGCTGAGTGGAAACGCTCTCGGAATGTGAAACGCAGACACTGTGCTACAGAGATGATGGAGTTCTGCACTTTAAAGTTTCTGAACAACCCGTAGTTGTGTGAAAGTCTATTGAACTGCAGTGCCCCTGACTGTCATTAACACAACCACCTGAATGCCGTTAAGCAGCTTTAAGACGTGCACTGAACTCCACAGATCCTCTGTATTTTCTGCAGAGGGGGGTGCATGTGTAAATTGAAATGTCTGGATTGGAGCCTCTGTAGTTTCTGTGGACTTTCCCTGTCTGGCCTCCGAGTATAAAGTCTGTGACCTTCTCAACAGAGTGAATACGTCCCTTCCTGCCTCTGCCTGCTGCACCACCCCTCACTGGAACGCTCCTGAGAATCTCTGTGTTGGTCAATCTTGAAAGAACTCCGGAGAAATTCCAAAAACCAACTGTGCAACCATTCTCCGGCGTTCATGTCTGAAAATGGCTATAGACTAAATACATATTTTTTTGTAGCTCTAATTGCTACATAAATAAATAATATATTGGTCTTATGACTCTTATTATGAATTGATTAACAGAAAAGAAAAAAATATATATCACATAATGTACACCAACAGTCTGACCGTCGTCCTTTTACAGCAAAGATTTCAAAGATGCAGTTAGAGAAATTAAATTGAAAATGTTTTGCCAATATAAATGCAAGGCCTTTTAACACATCTCCATTCATTGGCAAAAAATCCAATCCAATAAAGAAAACATGAAGCAACTACTTATGTGATAAAGTGCGATTACGACATCATTTGATTCAACACAACATGGTTCATAATTAAATTGTCTCAGTGAGCATCTCATTTATGCTTTAAAAGGTTCTAATAAAACCAGACCCACTGTTCCTGTTCTGTCTCCACTTGACACTTTTAAAACCTCACACATTCAGCAGTTAAACAATTCTTGGAGGCTCAGGATGATTCACAATTAAGCCCAGTGCAATGTGTCCCAGCCGCTGCCAGGAGGCGGATGTGCTTTGAACCTTCAGCAGGTAGAGGAACTCAACCCCGAGCCGACAGCAGCTGTTTTTATACTTTACAGCTTCGCAGCATATTTTTTCCAAATCAACGTGTCAAGTCAGTTTACTTTTCTATTAATAAATCCAAAGGGTCAGCGAACACTTGATACATAACAGTTCAGTGGAATATGTATGGTGACTCCTCCTCCTCCTTCTCCTTGATCACCTGTGACATGCATGGACACGCCTCCAAGTCTCAGGAGACTTGGCGGAGAGACGCTTGAGAAATAGTTTAAAAAGAAAAAGTCAATCTTAATATAAAACTAGAATAGCACTTAGTAGAGGAAGGGCCCAACAGTCCCAACAAATCCTAAATATTATTCCTCCATATATGCCTGATATGTTAAAGATCTCTGCATTATTTGTTTAAATTTCTTCTCGAGAAATTCCTGGAAAAAATGTCTGCTCCAAAAGTGAATGGGTTCTGTCTTGGCCCGGACTAAACCCCTCCACCAGGATTCGAGATAATCCGTTCGGTAGCCTTTGTGTATTCCTGCTGATTGACAGACAAACACAAACACAATAATCGCTCCCCTATTCGCCATCTCTCTAAATAATAAAGGCTGCAGATGCTGAGAGGTTTGGAAACAGTACATCTCGAGTTCATTCCGATCTGTATCCGGTGCTCACTCTTCAAACTGCAACTGCAACTTCTAAGATGTTTGCATTTACCCCAGACCTCATCGGTATGAAATCGTTTGAAATACTGATAGAAACAGGACACATGGTATTGAAATTACTTGCAGACAATGCAAATAATTAAACAGTGGTTAAAATATGTATAGAGTGAAAGGTGTAATAATATTGCAGGAACAATTGTCACCTGACTCTGCAGTTCTGCTCAACTGAAAGGGATTTTCTATGGCTTCTTGTCTTTGTTTGCTGACAGACACCTCCATTGTTTTCAGTGATGAACTGTCTGTAAATTATCGGCCTGGCGCCACACTACAAACTAGCACAGTTAACAACTAGCTAGTGAATATAATTGAGCTGTCTGCCTCAAAGATGTTATTTACAATTACCTGATTATGCGAGGGAGGTTGTGTTTTCACTGTTGTTTGATTGTTGTCGTCTGTTTATCTGTTCGTTAGTCGGATTAAATAATAACTGCTTCCATGAAATGCTGTGGAGGGAAGGCAGGACCCAGGGACGAACCAATTCACTTCTAGAGCAGATCCAGGTTCAGCCAGGAATCTTCTATTCACCTTCGTAATAGGTTGGAGTTATACACTCTCATCTCCGGGTTATTCATGCTTATTTTGTCAAGTGCATTCTGTGATACCTCCAACCCCTTCCTGACCCTGCACAAGCCATTAATTATACTCAAATAAAACAGAATCATGTTTTTTATTAAAAGAAAAACCTTTGTTACATTGCAAATTACAATTCTAGTAGTTTTTGTAGTAATGGCAGAATGAAAAGTTGTAAACAAATATAGAAAAATCACAAAAACTAAAATTCAACTGGGTGGGTCCCCGGTAACATATGCAGCTTGGTAACACACGCTGAAGGACCAAACACTTCTGTTGTTCCTTCATGGTGCGTTTGTGTGTTAAATGTGGATTTCTGTTTTCAAGCTTCTTTGATGTAATTATGTCTTTTCCCTTATGCCTCCCAATCGGATTCTCATCATCATTATGCTTTTCAGTAATGAGCACTCTCTCCCTCCTTTGAATAAAGGAAAACATGCGATTCCACACAATGGAATATTTAGTAATGTTGTGTGTCCTTGATGGGTTTGCTCTCTTTTGCTGAAAAGCCTGAATACATTTATTTCATTGCTTGTATCTATCTATGTGTGCGTTTGTGTGTGTGTCTATTTGTGTCTGTGTGTGTTTGTGTGTGTGTGTCTGTGTCTGTGTCTGTGTGTGCGTGTGTGAATGTCTGTGTGTGTGTGTGTGCCTGTATGTGTGAGGGATGAAGCACAGCAGGGGGTTAAGACCTGAGATGGGGTGAGTCTTGTTGTCCTCCCTGAATTATTTAGCACATGGGGGAGCATACGAGCGAACACTATTACCGCGGCTTGCTCGTGTGACCACAGAGCAAAGGGTGTATGTATGAGTGTGTTCTTCTGTGACTTTCATATACCGTGGACACACACATGGCTTCGCAGCATCGACTTTATGAGTCGTACAGTTTAGGAAAGGCAGCAGAGTCTGGCCTCTGTCCAGTGAGATTGACCAAAAGCTCATTTGGCCTCAATTTGCACTCTTTAATCCTGTCGTCGGTTTCTCTGAATTTGACAGGGTGGAGCAAACAAGCAAATGGAAAATAGAAGATTGGCGGGGGAGTACATGAGAGTGTGATCTTTTTCTGGTAAAGCCTCTTAGAGCACTGTGGGCTAACACTCCTGTCAAGTGATTTGTGGCTTTATGTGTATTTGTGTGTGTTTTTGTGTGTTTGTTTTCTCTGAAACGTCCTCACTAGGACACAAAGACGGGTGAAATCCCTTTAAAGTGGAGACTGTTATTGTGAAATCATTTTTCTTTGAGGTTATGAGTTTGGGGGTTAGTGGATTTGGCTGGTCTAGGTTACAGGATGAGGACTGACTGTAAGCCAGTGGAAAGTTTTTTGCAGGTACAGTGTTACAAACATGTGTTTTTACACTTATACCGCAGTGTTGGAAGTCCCTGAACTTATGAACCCTCAGTCTAACCTCAGCCCCTGAGGCGTGGAGCCCAAAAACAAACACAGCCGCCCTCAACACCCGAAGGCTCCCTGCAGGTGTGAATGTGTGTGCTTATACTATATTTATTCACCTTTACACTCATTATACCAACATGACCCATGCTCGGCTTCACTTTTCACCTTCATCATGCGGCTTTGGCGCTGAGCTCCAGATTTCAACTGTTTTTTTCATGTCATTTCCCGTCTCCCTTCTCTTTCTGGTTTATACCCCCGGTCCCACGCTCCATCTCTCTCTCTGCCCGGCTCCTAACCCACACACCCACCCACCCACCCAGCATGTTGGCATACAAACATCGTTTTTTAAAAAACAAAACAACCCGGCGAATATGACTGGAATATGGAAATGCTTAATCTCTCCGGGGTGGATGAGTATCAAATCCCCCAGCGAACGGCCGAGGCAGGAGGAGAGAGCGGGAGAGAGAGACACTGTGGAGGAACATTGTGTTCATTTGGCCGGGGCCAGATGGTGAGGGCAGCTTTGGTGTGGCACGGCATCTCTGCCCGTCAGGCCGTGACACACACAAACACAAACAGACACGATTACCTCAGCCTGTTTGTACAGCACTGGTCTTCTGTAGTCGGCGGCCTGAGCGAGTAAGACTTATTAGATTAATCTTTTATTTGTCCCAGCGCCGTTATCGCGGTTTTTCCTGTCGCTGGGATTTAGAGGCAGTTTCTAGTTTACATTCTCTTCAATGAAAGAGTTCGTAAATCTGTTTCTCTCTCTCTGTGTGTGTGTGTTTTTGTGTGTGTGTGTGTGTGTGTGTGTGTTTCAGGACTGAAGAGAGTACAAACAAGTCCCTAAGTGCTACTGTGTGTCAACATTTCAGTTGTTCCAGTCATTTTCGGGTTGTAGTTTTCTCATTAGTTGTCAAACTTTTACCTGGAGCAGCACAACAGCTTCTTCAAAGACTTCAGAGAATGATTCTGGTTTATTCGAATGTTGAGCATAATTTCACCTCAGGTTATTTGTGCTAGTCGTTGTTTACTTGCCCCAAAACCAGCTTCTTATGACCTTATTTGCAAAAGAGGCTGCATTTCCTCCCCTGTCAGTTTGTTTGTTTGTCTGTTTGTTTGTATACAAGATTACACACACAATGGATTTCGATGGAACACATTGCAGCCAATTCCAATACATTTTAATTAACTGGTAATCGATTCTGCAAATGTGAACAAACAACAGAAACAAAAACATGAAATGCGTCCATACTGCTCCTGTGCAGTCATCCAAGTGTCCCTGAGCCACAACATTTAAATTAGACTCCAAACGGCGTAATTTACTTGAACGTTGGGGTCCACAGAGGTGAAGTGGAAGAAGTGGTCGCCATTTACTTCAATTGTTTCAATTTTGCTGCAAAACTGTTTACCCCTGAAACTCCTAAAAGTGTTTTGTGGACTCAAATTAATTAATGGTTCTTGAATAATAATTGATTTGGATTTTATGTCACTCCACATATGAAATTCATTTGGAGCATACAAAAACCATATCCATGATCAGAACAGTTTCCAGGTTTCTGATTGTGTTCATGTCCCTATAAATCTTTCTGTCAGAGGTAGGAAATCCAGGTTTCTGAAACCAGAATAAGATGTTTACATGTGCAAATATAACTAGATAAATGTTGTGCATGTAAACACACTCACTGTTGAGCCTTGGCGGAGTTATGAAAGTTACGAAGTTTATTTCTTAACTTTCTTCTATTGTACATTTATGAGGTGGAGACATTCGGTCTTGGAATAAGTTTGAATTTTATGCTCAAGTTGAAATGCTTTCATGTCTTGGACTGATTTATTCTGCCATATCAATAACCCTGTTTTGTATTAATAACAATGTATAACACTGCTGCAGTGTAAATCCTGCCCACCTCCCATGCGAAACCGCCTCCTGCATGAATTCACTGTAAATCAAACCGACTCTAAAAACATACGTTTTCAAAGTCACAAATTCTACAATATCCTCTCAGCAGGTGTGGTTTAAATAATGCATGCTAACAGTACTGCATATTTTTATATAAATCATGGCTTTAAATTTGACACCGCCGAATACATTTTTTTGGGGGGGGAATGAGGCCGGCTGATATTCATGAGGTAAAATAACCTCCAATTCTGATCTTTTTCAGCCCAAAAAATGTAAACAAGAAAGCACGTCTTTTCTTGTCTTGTTTATTCTGTAAAGTAAAAGTTTTCATATCGTGCAACATAATGGAAGATCCTGATATTTCTAAGCGCTCATATTGTATTATCGTCCAAGCAATGTATAGCCGGATCTACTTAAAATAGCTTTGTCTCAAGTATGTACTGTATTCTAAATGAAGCTTCCTTTCCGCTCTCATTTTAATTCTTCATCGCTTCTTCCAAAGGAAACTGAGCATCTCAATCTCAGCCATCATTTTTTAAAGCAGCCGTTTGCTTGTGTACCCTGCCCTGGTGTCATGCCACCAATGTTCATCATGTCCAGATCAAATCAGTGTATTTGCATGAGGCTGCAGCCGCTCACTCAAACGGCTTCAACAGGCAAGTTGTTATACCAAGTAAAATGTAAAACTATAATTGACGACTGCTGGCTTCTGCAGTAAATCTGTCAGAGCAGCTTCTGTTGATCCAATGTAGACGCTGACACTCTAACGCCAGCCTCCACCAGGCAGCATTTCTCAAAGAAGTCACGCAGCATAATGAATAAGTTCACAGAAGTGAAGTTTGGCCAGCTCGCATTGCTTCCAGGTAATGGAAAAAGAAAATTGTAGAGTCTTTGTTCAGGTGCCTCTCAGGCCAGAGGGATAAAGTTTTACATGTGCAAATTTGAATAAAGCCATTTGAATTTTAACGTTTGCCCCATGAGTTGTCCTAGTGCTCCGATAATATTTGCTTGGCTTGTCTCGTAGTTTGTGAACCATGTCGGACTCGTCGTCTCTTTGTGTGAGTTTTCATGCAAACTTGAACTTTAATCTTACTCTCACCCACTAGTAAGATATACACGTATATTACAGTGCAACAGAGTGTATGTGGCAGGATGATCACCTTATAACTTCATACTGAGTATGAGAAGAGGCCAGGGAGTGTGCTATGAAATCACGACTGCAACACATAAAACTAGATATTAAGTATAAACACAGTGAAGCAGACAGAAGCATATTTTTGCTGTTGATCTCCATTATCAGATACTTGTGAGTTAGATGCAGTCACATCTGGATTCTGACCAGATTCTGTGTAGACACAGTAGATGAAAGGTTAAAGTACAACCCTTTCCCAAGCTCTCAGTGTAACCACGCCCACTGCATCATTTTGAACAATGTTTTTTCTTATTAAAACAATTTCTATCCAAACAAGCGATTTGGCTCTGTATCAGTTGAAGCACGTCCATACCCATATCACATGACCTGTCCCATACACACATGGGCCAGGCTACACTGGTATCATCACAGATTGCTAGAATAATTGCTCATCTCCTCAAAATATGATCCATGTTCAACTATTGAAATCCATAATTTTTATATAATAATATAATAATATAAAATGGTTAATAAATTAGTTTAGACTAGATTCAACTTTATTGTCATTGCACAGTACAAGTACATATATATGAAATGCGGTTTAGCATCTAACCAGAAGTGCAAAAGAAGGAAGTTAAAGTGCAGCGATGGAATATGTTAAATAAATAGGAAGCACAGCTAGAAATATACATTGAATTTGAATAGTTAAATGGAATATGAACAGTCTTAAGAGTAAGGTATGATATAGTAATGATGAATGATGACTACACTACAAAACACATTTTAGTGAGCAGTAATTCTTTGATGTATGAATGATGACAGGATTTTATGATATGTTGCCTCTGTTTTTACTGTGGACCTGTGCCTGTACCTCAAGAGCAGCTCTGCAGCAATTATTGATTCCGTTCACTGCCCTAGATTCACCCCCCACCAGTCCCCCCCCACACACTGAGTGAAAACACTGCCACCAACCACTGCCAAATAAAGAAGGCTCTTCATTTGCCCATACAGTTGTCTAACCTCATTACATTCGGTGTAACAATGTGGAGACAAGAGGACTTGACACCCAGACAGAGTATCAAGCAAAACTGCCGACAGCCATATGAAAAATTCACCCCATTTCCCCCCCCCGATCACTGTTTTACAGCTTTTAGTGACACTGAAGTGTCACTCTGATTCATGAGGAACAGGCTCAACTGGCTCCAGCAATAAATAAATACGTTTTTTGACCTCGGGTGACTTGTGTGGAATGCGCTGCTGTTTCTAGGAATGTGGCCGAGGACGTCAGCGCTGACGCTCTCTCCTTGTATATGTGAGGGCTGAATGCATGAGAGGCAAAGAGGAGCTATCAATGCGACACATTGTTGTTATCCTGATGGAAGCAGCGCACATGATTCTGGCCCGGGTGATGTTTGATTCCCGTTTTTAAGAGTTATTGGAAGGTTTGTGAAATGAAACACATTTACAATATATTACTCGACTAAGCTGTAAAGGATCTTTTGTGTTCTCAGTCACCACCTGGCCAACGACACAATGTTTCTATGCATTTCCTACCGTTGTGTTGTGTATCGTTGGCTTTACTGTCAAATGGATTTTCATGTTTCTCTCTTTTTATAAAAAGCATTATGGCATATACAGGAAATACTGAGTCCTTGATGGGATCAAGTTGGTGAATACTCAGCCTTGCCTGTTGTTCCTCCTCTGAATTCTGGCTCAACTTTGTTGGCTACACAAAGACTCTCTGTGGCCCTCAGAGTTAAATAGATATAATTTGTAATTCCTTGGCATGAAAACACTGCTAGTGCCGCAGAGGTAGATAGTGTCTGCTCCACTCGTGTGGTGTGTTGTGTGTGTGAATGCTTGTACATGTGTGTGGTGTTATATTTGGAGGACTCTTATCTGTTCTGTCTCGTATTCCCACTGTATTTCTGGCATGTTTAATCGACACTTGGCCCGGCTTGCTCCGGAGCAGCCGCTGTAAAACACTTTTCTGTCTTCTACCTCTCCCCCCAATGCAGTTTTTAAAGCTCAGACTTCTTCACCCATCTTTTTTTTTACAGTATATAAAAAGGCTTTCATCCCAGCTGAGGTATCTGGCTCTCTTAGTGCAAAGTAATGTCCACGCCTGCATGAAAAAGAGCAGGGGTCTATAGGTCTGCCTGCGAATGCATGCATAACGAAGCTCAAAATAGCTGGGCTCACTGCCATTCTGGAAAGATAGGACTAGGCCCAGGGCAGTGTGGAGCAGAGAGACACAGAACCAGCATGGGGACACAGCCGAGGTTGGCTCGGGATACATCAAGAGGTCGAGCATCCAGCCCAGGTGACCTCGCATTGACCCAGAGAGTTTTATAGCCAGGAATGGAAAATTGCTTTGTGTGCATGTGTGTCTGTGTATATGTGTGTGTTGTACAGTTAAAAAAAAATGGTTTGCTCTGTGTGTCTGTGTTTATGTTCTGAAAACCGAGAGACTTTTCCCCCTGTGTTGATCTTGGCCTCAGACATACTTGGATGCAAACTAATGCGCTATTGTGAGTTTTAATCCTCATTGTTAAGGTCACCGTGTCACTGTAGTATTTTGGCTCCAGCAATATTGAGTTCCTCATGCAGACCCGATGAAAAGCAAATAACAAAGGAGAAGACCATGTCGGGGCGACATAACTTTTCTACATCGTGCAGAGCCAAGATGAGAGCATTTGGAAGATCATATCTGTCAAATGTGTACATTTAAGTAAAGTAACCTATAGGACAGCAGCCAAAGCAAATCATTTTCAAGCTAAACGGAAAGAACAAAATCCGATTTTTACTTTATTTTACTTTTTACTATTTAAATTGCCATTAGTGCCCATGAATCATTCTAGGCCTGTACTTTATCTCTGGACAAAGTTAGAATGGGGAATTGAACATAGGAATATCAAACCTAATCACACACTTGTGACCTTCTAATCATTTGATCAGACTATTGTTTGTTGTGAGTTCATTAGCTTTTTGTAGTAGCTAGTTAAAAAAATCACATTACTTGTCCTACGTTTAGTAAGATGATTGGTGGTGTCACAATATCAGTGTAATCATAGTATTATATGGGTCATTGTGTTTATGGTATATCACTTCAAATAGGCATTATTATTTATAATAGTTAACAATATGTTATCACATGTAACGATAAATTGACATTCAATTTATCACATGTAATATTACATTGGCATTATAATCATACATATTATATTATTAAACATTATTTATACATGATGAAATTCTTAGTACAGCAGTTACACAGTTGTCAACTAAAAACAGCTACAACTGCTAATACTGTTTAAGTAACCTGTATCCATAGAAAGTGAAGCCATATAATCTTGATCGCCACCTAGTGGCTGGTTGCAATATGGGTTATTAGTGAGAGCTAGCCAAGAGTCCAGACGTTTTAGGTAGTTCCTATCACACTGATGTTCGTTTTTTTTTATACGGTAAGTTTTTTTTAAATAATAATTTGATGTTATAAAAATATGTATTGATTTGCGTTAAAAACACGTCATTGTGACAAGTATCTGAGACATTTTTGTTTCACTTTTTCTGTAATGAGAGGAAGTGGAGACCTGTAGTCCACGTTTATATAAAGTGTATGTTTTATTACTTTGCTAATAACTCCTAATGACACTGTTGTTAGAAGAAGCAGCTATGTAGTTCTATCGAACTGACAGAACTAGCAGCTTGAAAGCAACAAAATGCAGAAGACCTCATTTCATAGATGAAAAGCTGAAAACAATAATGGTATGTGCTTCTAAATTTAACAGGGAAGTTGTGAGTTGACTTTCAGCTCGTAACCACTCTAATAATTGTGTGATCCCTCATCTTGAACTAATCTATCTCCTGGTCTGTTTGACCCACTGAAAGACTCTGTCATGTCAATCATCAAAAATTACACATAGAGCCGATTATTTCCTGAGAAACCGACCAGAAACGGCCACGCAGAGAGCAAATTAGCAAAGCAAGATCGCAGCGTTTCATTTAATAGCCTGGTCAACTCCTGGAGTTAATGCTAATTAGTCACAGTTGAGTTAGATTTGCTGATCACAGTTCACTTCACAGCTTGTTGAGACATGTTAATAATGTTAGCTATGTGCTAATTAGAATTATTGCTATTGTAATTAAAAAATAGCGCTCTTTCATATTACCATTTTGATATTTAAATGCTAGTTGTTCAGTAAGTAGGGTTTTATATCTTGTCGATTAAACAGCCTTTTCACTCACAACCTGACACATCGCAGACATGTTACATCATGAGTTTCAGTGATAAGCCGTGACACTGTGACAATGAGCTGACACGTGTTAACGCAAGTCCCTGAAACGGAAGCAGCTCATTTGAATTCATCCGTCACACCTTTTAAAATGTAAACCTGTGCTTTTCCCTGCCGTCAAAGCGACCTCCGCCTAAACACATCTTTAGTTAAAACAAAATCAGTGTGAAATTAAAAAGTAATAAGATCAGAGTTCCTCGTGCTCACCATTCAGCCGTACTATCCTTCTTCAATGTTTCTTCAATCTTCTTTTATTCTGATGCTAATTTAATTTTTCAGCTGTGCTTTCAAATCATTTCCTGGTGCAGTAACTTCACTTTCCCAAAAGGTAGTTTAAGTTGAAGCACTTAATTTATTTAATTTATTTATTCATGATTTAACATCAAGCCTTGACTTGTATTTCACATTTCTGGATTGCATTTAACTAAACCAGAGGGTGATGGTGGAACCATAGTGAGTCCTGTTGGTGGAAAGCTGAGCTGTGACCTGTCTTAATTACACCAGCAGCACATGCATTGAAGGTGTTAATGAATCTCAGTAAATTGCAAAAAGGAGCTGAAAGAAATAAGAGAAGCCCCGGTCATTACCCAGGGAGTCAAATCTGAAATAATGTGTCTCTGTGTTTGTGCTTCTTATGTTATGCCTTGCAGTGCCTCTCGCTGTAATGCCGCATCGGAATGCTAATTACGAACTTACACATGTCGACATCCTGCTGTATTTCCAGATAAGACGCCCCCGTGGTAATTTACCTGGCAGGGGAAGCAGCAGTACTGTATATTGGGAGGGATCCTTTGATTGAATTTGCAGCCAGATTGATTGAACATTGCCTCAGGACTGTGCCTGGCCCCTGCATAAACACATCCAGTCCATGTTATGTTTAATTCAGAGTCCTTCCACTGGATGGGAACCAAACTGATCAGGACTTGTTTACTCTCTTTGGCCCCACCAAGCCCTGGCCTACTTTGAACAACTTTGGTGCTCTTTAAATGGAGTTAAGTGTACATGTGCATATGTGTGTGTGTGTGTGTGTGTGTGTGTGTGTTTGTGTGTGTGTGTGCACAACAAATTAGTTTTGCATGTATAATGCAGAACTCCTCAGCTATAGATCTATATATCGCCAGGCTTGGGGGAGTGAGATATCTTTAGCTGCATGCTCCCAAAGACCTGGCTGCCTGTGTGTGTGTGTGTGTGTGTGTGTGTGTGTGTGTGTGTGTGTGTGTGTGTGTGTGTGTGTGTGATTTTGTGAGGGACGGGTTACATTTGCTCGTCTCTGTGGAAGATATATAGCCTTGCAGTGTGACCTCTTTTGGCTCTGAGATCTCCATCACTCAGGAAGACTTAGAACTTGGGTCAGATAAGACACAGCTATGCACTTGATGACTTATAAAATAGGCAGATAAAAGGCCCATGCTCATTCAAGATGTTCAGCTTTAAAAGAACAAGACCTTATCTGTCTTTTGCCTTCATGACATTATGGCAGAGCTGGCCTACGTTAAAAGTACAATGATATAACTAAATGCTCATATATGCTGGAGTGAAATCAGTCGCCTATCTCTCTTTGGACGTCTTTCTCTATCAGGCAAACAGTGAATTATATACACAGATACACAGCCATTTAACCACAGACGCCTGGACAAAATCTCTGAGGTGGGTGTGTGTGTGTGAGTCTGTCAGTGTGTCCCTAACAGCTCCCTGTACCAACA
The DNA here is from genome assembly GCA_038501795.1 of Pseudopleuronectes americanus. Lineage (NCBI taxonomy): Eukaryota > Metazoa > Chordata > Actinopteri > Pleuronectiformes > Pleuronectidae > Pseudopleuronectes > Pseudopleuronectes americanus. The sequence continues at coordinate 14,709,126 of CM076731.1, read as the reverse complement.
GCCCCTGTGGCAGAGCAGATACCAGCCAAAGATTAGGATGTAATTACACGCCACTTTCTGCTCCATCTCTCTGCCCGAGAGAGGAAGAGAAAGATGGAAGGAAGAGAAGGGGAAGTAAAGGGGAGATAAGGCTTGGCTGTGTGCACCAGTCTGGGTGTGTATGTGTGTGTGAACATCCTAATGGAACACCCCTCTCTCCGCCCCAATCTTGAGCACATGCACACAGGGCCAATAAACTGGCTTTCCCCAAAAAAACAGCAAAACCCTTTCACCCTCTTTGCCTCGCTCTGCATGCGTCAAATGTTTTGACTCGGGCTTTACCCCGCGGTGCTCTCATTGGCCCTCTGTCGCCATGGCAACGTAACTTCCACCACCGTCGCATCCTGCAAGTGCAGAGGGTTTGTTGGGGGCTCTAAGCGTCAGACATTAGGATAATCCCCTCTCTCATTTAAATGTAAAGTCAGCAAAAGAAAAAGTCGCTCTGGCAAAGGTGTTATATATGTATGAGTGTGTGTGTGTGTGTGTGTGTGTGTGTGTGGGGTGAGTCCCATGTGCACACCAGAAAGATAATTTGCAGGAAAAAGAAAAATTCAAATAGCATCAAATTTATTTTTTCTTCCTCCTTCCACAGTATTCACCTTGTTTCTTTCTGTCTCACACGCCTTACCGTGTGTCGTCCCACCTCTCCCCCTTCCCCCCCTCCCGGTTTCCTGTGGTGACATTTTTAGGTCAACGCTCAGTCACTTTCATCGTCTCTTTTCCCTGGCACGTTGTACGCACATCTGTGGCACGGATCTGTGCAAGGTGGGATGTGGGAGCGAGGTGCAGAAGGATCCCCTCTGGGGAGCATCGGGGAAACGATGATCTCCCGGCATTCCCGCTTGCTCCCACTGGCTTCCTTTTGAAGTTGGGAATGCTGGTGTTAGTAGAGACAGCTGTCACTAACACACCTATAGTGCACTGCAACATCTATACACACACACACACACACACACACACACACACACATCCTATACTCTCTTCCCTCCTGATTCTGGATCTGTCAAATTGTTTTATGATAAAGGACAGGAGGAGAGATTCCCCAATCAATTCTTGATTTGAACAACTTTTAATTCCACTTCTGAGAAAAACAGTGAAAGAACAGAAGGGAGAGAAAGAGACAGACTCTGTGTGTGTGAGAGAGCAAGAGTGAGAGCGAGTGTGAGAGAGAGAGAGAGAGCGAGAGAGAAAAGGGGGAGTTCCACATTCTGCAGGATCAAAAGCTTTCAGGGGATTTTGGAGCTGGTATCTGTGTACTGTATGTGTGCGTGTTTGTGTTTGTGTGTCTGTGTGTGTGTGTTTGCGGCGGGAGTCCTGGGAGCTTTGACACAGATGTGAATGTTGAAAAACAAAAACAGCACGCACAAACCTCCCACACGCACACATTCACACGTGTGCTGCATTATATCATATGCAGATAGATGCACATAGATTTTCTCCCATAAGAAAGACCCCCATCACCATAGTCCTCTCTATACCGCACACACACCTTGCCCTCTTACACCCCCACACACACACACATAAACATTTTGTATTGATTTACAGCTCCATACCAAAACTCATGACATCAACTCACTTTTGGATTAAAGCCTAATTCTCACCTAAGACAAACTATACTATACTGGACACAAACACAGATGTACTCTTAAATAACATTTATGTTGTTAGGTGACTTGACGGGTTCGTTGTGCTTTTTCTTTTCAGTCTATTATAATCTTATAAACACCTTTCCTTAGAATTAACCTTTCGACATGAGCGTAGTTAATGTCAGCTTGATAATTGGTTGAATTTACTAATTTATGCTATTTAAACCTGTATTTTCAACCTAATTTCAATGAATTGAGTTGAGTTTAGGTTTTGAGTTTGGTGATCAGTTCCTGCTCCATGATTTTAGTTCAGTTAAAAAAAAAGGTGTTATGCAAGATAACATACCACAAAGCTGGAACAGCTGTGTGCTATGTGAGTCAACACAAATTTTACCAACATTTTCAAGTAAAGTCATTGTGTCATATTTTAATAGTGTTTCATTAGAAAAAAAAGAGCGTAGCTAATACTAAATACATGCGGACCTTGTAAACTTGCAAAGCTGGATCCTATGTGTTTTACTAATGTTACACAAGTTACTCTTCCTAGTTTGAAAAGTTTGTAATTAAAGTTGTACATTGTAAGCAGTACTCCTTGTATTTGGCACAATTTATCTGCTACACTGCTGTCTGCAGAGTTCCATCAAGAAGATTTGAAAAAAAGAAGCAAGATGGAACAAAGCAATCTTATTTAATATTGTTTATGATAACAAACTTCATCAGAAAGAAAACTCTTCATATTGGTCATACATTGAGTCCTGGGGTGCCATAAGTGAACCCTATCCCTGAAAAGGTCCAGTATAGAGTCACTTGTTTACACACATGCTCAGACATCAATCACTTACACACAAACAGAGAGCTTTCCTCAGCCCCTACCAATTTGACAGCATGTTAAAATCATGAGTGGATTACCAAAGAGTTTCTAAATCATATACGGAAATCATGGCTGGATTAATTCCCTGTGACATCAGCTCGTCTGTGGCTCCTCGCCTCCTAATCCATATTTAGTTGACGATCAAATAGCTTAACCTGGCCAGTTAATCCCATCCTAATATTCCTCTAATCTGTCCCCAATCCAAATTATGACAGAATCAGCTTCGGCTGTTTGTTGTTTGTGTGTTTTATTTTCTTTCCTGCTTTTGTTTTTCTTCACATGTTGTGCTCACAAAAAAAAAGTTGTGATGGGACACCTGTTAGTGTTCCTGACAATGAGTGTGTGTGTTTTCCTGTAAATATCCACCACATTCAGGCCCCATGACTCAAATTCTGGCAGATGCCACGCTGTATCATACACACACACAAACACACACTAAAACCCGCTCTTACCACTGTGACCTGATTGAAGCCACATACCTATACAAAGGATTAGTGACTTGTCATCATCAAGTCCTTGGACTTTTGATGTTTATGAGGTTATGTTTCCTGGTAAGGTTCTTATGCTTTACAATAAGCAAACAACCTCCAAATATTATTCAATCTGCTTTTGAAGAGCACTTTACTTGATGAAAATAAAAAAAGAGAGTGGACAACCTCCTGGTGTACTTGTTTGGTTTGAGCAGATCAGATGCCATAATCAGATCAATGTTTCCCACTAAGGATAGAAAGGGGAGTGAGTGGGGATGGGAGGTCTGTGATGAGGGGCCATGATGGTGACAATGATAAGGGTTTAGCTGTGTGTGGGGGGGGGAGTTTGATGGAGTGGTGGTGGGTGGAGACGTTGGAAGGGGGCAGCAGAGCGTCAGAATCTGGAGAAATTATTGTTGTCTTGGACCAGCTCATGATTCTGCTGTGATGGATATGCTGGAGCTTGATTGATCACATATTTATTGGGAAATTGATGAGTGCCACAGTCTTTCTTTCTCTGTGGGAAGTACTTGAATGGAATTCTAATTTCACGTTATTAACAGATCGGAACAGATACAGAATTATATGGATGAAGTTACCCTTCTTACATCCTGCCCTGAGTTTGAGTGTCCATTCGAGGTTCCACAGAAAAACAGAGGAAAAGAAGGCATCCCAAACCTACAGAGTCAGACATTTTAAATGCTTGATTTTTGGAAATTTGCAGCAAGTAGGAGCCAAAAAGAACAAATACATGGCTTAATGAGGTTCTACTGACACACACACACACACAAACATTTAGTCATGTTAGTCTACAGTATACCTGCTTTTGACTTAGGCTTTTCCTGAGACATATAAATAAAACAATAATTACATATACCTGAATGAGGAGACATAAGACACTGAGACCAAATCCACATGGAACTGGCAAATTCTCCAATATGCTTGGAACAGTCTATACTCACCTGACGATTACTGTGACAAACTGTGGGCAACTTAATGGGGTTAGTTGATAAATGATCAGTATAATTTTCTTGAAAGCATCCTCACTTTGGTGTACATTCAAATATCCCAAAATACCATAGTAAGGTCGTAAAATGACAAGTGAACCAGCACTGAAACTGAAAACGTAATGAAGACACTAGAGTTGAAAGCTTTAAGAAGCGTGGTGGTGGATCTTGGATTATATTTTTCGTTAGGTGAGGTGCAACCGTGCCCAGATCATGTGTTTAGAGGAGTTCATGGTCTCTATCTCCATTGGAAACCTGCCTGATCGGGATGCTTGGATGATGGTTGCAGCTTTTCTTTGTGAAACTGTAAAAGTGACCTGCAGTAATTGAGCCGTGACGAGTACAGACCTGCTGCAGGACTCCAGTCCAGAGAACCCTGAAGCTGCACCACCACTGCTGCACAAAGAGCTGTTTGGCGAAGCTTGACTCAATATACAAAAGGCTGAACTGGAAAATTTGTTGTCGTTGTTGTGAACTCGTTGTGATCACCAACGTCTCTTACATCCAAGAGGCCTAACCACTGCTGCTACAGAGCGCTAGTCACATGTCTGTGCAAAGTTTGTTAAGATGAAACATTTGTTTGTCCAAATCGTATCAAATTTGACACTGTTCTTCCTCGGGCCCTCAACACACATGCCAAGTGTGAAGCCGATGAGATGACAGCTCTCGAGATATCAGAGCTACATATTGACTGACAGACAGAGATTCATCTCAGTGTGACGACTTAGCGCTGGCTGAGAAAACAGAGAAACTTTCCAGCATGAGTAGCTGCTAACCTTTTTTTCAGTTGTTCCGTTTCGACTCGCGGTTTGTGATAGTCACAGAATATCCAGCACTGAGAGCGTCAGTGTGGGTTTCAGCCTCCAGAAGCTCATTCTGGTTGAACACTAGCAGATGGGACCATAGAGGGGGGAGGTTATTTGGGTTTCAGTTCAAAATGACCCGCAGCAGAAGAAGGGGTGATGGGCTGTGACTGATGGGGCTGCTACGAGTTAAAATGAGGTGAGGAACTCAAGAGACCTCTCTGCAAACTGCTCGCAGGGCCCAGATGCAGTTTTCAACGTGATTAACTACCTGCCATGTTAATTTCTGAAGCAATAGACACTAAAAGTTGTTAACTACAATGTGTTGGACTTGTTAATCATTTCAAATAATACAATACTGGAGGGGGGGCCGGGTTCACAGCCTTATTTTCAGCAGCCATGAAATGATTTATTGAATCTGGAAAAATATATCCCCGATGTGCAAAGTTGTTTTTTTGAATCACCGTAATAACAGAGTTTTAGCTGTCAAGTAATGAGTATTTGCAGCCTCTAGGCTTCTTCCTATAATTAGAAAAGTGAAATTGCCTGTCAAGGGAACATAAAACTTGTCATTTGGGTATCAAAGTTTAATGTTTTTGTATCTCAACACCTGCAACTGTCGTGCGTTGGAGTGAAAGTAGGCGTTGAATCATATTGGGGGGGGGTGCAAGCCCGAGAGCTCGAGAGCCAGTGTTGAAATGCAGCGAGTGTCAGATGGCAGGCGAGACGTGCGACCTGCTGTGCTGGAACAAACAACTCTTGCAAGACAAACGACAACAACAAAACCAGTGTTGTCACAGACATTTGTGCCCTAAGCTGTTCCTTCACGGTAAATAATAATTGGAAAACTTAATTTGTCTGAGGAAAAAAAAACAATCAGGCGTTTTGAATTCAAGTAATGCATTAGAGGCTACGTGACAGTTTCTTCTGTCAGTTTCCCGTGTGATGAAATGGTCAACGCCACCTGATCGATATCCCATAATGCATCCAATAAAGGGTTTTTATTTTAGGGGCGCAGTACGTTGAGGCCTCAGTGGGGCGAGAGCCATGACAGAATGGATTGCAGGGGGTCCGAGGCTTGGTCGGAGGAGGGGGCTGAGGTACCCCCCTCCATCTGCACCATCTGTGACAGATCCCATGACCCCATTCACCATACGCCGCCCAATGAGAAATCCCCTGCTCCTGAGTCAGTGGGCTGTGTCCCACTTCATAACATGTCACGATGATAAGTCACCAGGAAATGATCGGGATGCTCATTTCAAGCTAATGAAACGGTTGGATTTTGTTGACTCTCAGGAGGATTGCTTCACAAAAGCCCCATAATCAAACTTTAACTGTCCTAATAAATCACTATAATTATATTTATGGTCCCTTTCTCATTACAAAAGCTCTACTTTATTCCTCTTGCAGCTACCCTCAATACCACCATCCTTCAAATCCCATCCTTATGCATTTCCCCAAATCCCTGATTCTCCCATATGGGTGCACATACCATACACAGCCTGTTTTGCACTGAGATGTATAGGACTGAGGCATATAAGACCGGGGATTTTCTCAATCCCTGTTTTTTTTTAATACAGAGAACCGCATATAGCTGTTATGTAGGCTAACACTTTGAAAAACATGGTGTATAATTCTGCAGATAGATATAGATTGAGCTCCCTGGGGTTAGAGGATGTACGGAAACAACATGGTCCTCATCAGCGGTAATGTGATGACCGGGGACAGGATTAGATAAAAAAGGTTTGATTGGTTCCTATGGTCAAAACCAATTGACTCTCAATCTGCCAGTGCATATATTTAGAGTGTGTTCCTGCATATGTTTGGTTCTTATAGTGATTCAGGGGCATATGTTAAAGAGCTCAATCAATGACATTTTTTTATTGACCCCTTCTGTCCTGTGCACAGACGCTCACACACACTTTGTCAATATCACGCCACGTGTGACTCAGGGATATTGTGTGTGTGTGGGGGTTACTTATTTAGGTGTGACAGATGTGTCTGCAATATACCGATCAGCGACCGTGATGAGATTATTTGTATTGGACACCTCTCTTAATTCTGGATGTGTATGATTTGAATGGAGGACATTGTGTGCTGGTCAAAAGGTGTGTGTGTGTGTGTGTGTGTGTGTGTGTTTGTGGTGTGTGTGTGTGTGTGTGTGGCCAGTGAGATAATCCCTATGAGCAGCTGTGCCTCAGTCTATAGAGCATCTGGTCAGTGAGCTTATATAACATGATGTTGACCTCCTATTACTGACCGTCATAAGGTGATTAGCCTGATGTAAAGTGATTGTTGGAGTGCTTTGTGTTTTAAGGTGATGGCCATTGTATCATTGTGCGATGCCTCTGGTTTTGAGCCTGGCTCAGCCATTGACCTCCTGCCGGTGACATTGACCTCCCTGCACCCTAGCATCTGCCATGAGAAAAATGAAAATAAAAAATAATAAAGCTAAGTTAACAAAGCTGACAAAGCTGTGGTCTGATGCATACAGATTAGAAACTAATGTGGGTATGTTTGGCAAAAGATTGTTTGAGGAAGAATCATCTTACTTTGATATCTGGGAAGATAAGAGCTGTGTCTCAATTCAGCAGACGCATCCCGCAGAGTAGCCTATCTACGCAGTCGGCCGAACCTTATTGAGGTGGTCTGATCTTCCTAATACGTCTCCAGCTTGTCCGAAAATCAGTAAGTCACTGAAATGCAATGAATCATAGGATATAACGAACCGGGAAAAGGATCCACCCCGTGCGGTCTCAACGGCTCGGGGGCAGAAGGTCACATTTGTTGGCCTCATTTGGAGGAGACTTCGAATTGGTACAGTTTTGTAGGCAATGCAGTGCTTTCTATTGATATATAAAACTTTGCTAATACCTTAGACTGTAAATGAAGATGAAATATCGGGTGCTGTCATGCTGTGGTCTTGCCCCTGGGATCTGGAGGACGAGTCTGTACATTAGTCATTGTGGTGTGGAGCAGCGACATCAGGGATCTGTCAATCATGACATATCACCCCATTTTTATAACATCCAATAACTAATTAAACCAAACTTAGCGGGAAACATGAACAACTGAACATGTATCAATGTGATGAGAACTACCTAGAATGACAGAATCCATCTTTGTAAGTAAATTATTGTCACGTTCTTTGACATTTTCATTGTCCGATGTCACATTTACTAACATGGAGGAGGTGGAGATTTTTATTTATATTGTGGGCAGCCACTAGGGGGTGATCGAGATTATTTGGCTTCACTTTGGGGAGCCATCATGTCATCTATTTTAAATACAGGTTAGTGCAGGCATGTAGCTGAATAAGTGATTTCAGGGACAGATAATTGTGAAGTTCTAAAATTAGTTTTGTTTCAAATAAAGGAGAGAGACCTCTGTTCCCAACTTTACTTTCATTTAGATGATTTTGAACTCTAATTTCATTAACTGGAAATGAGATGAATATAGGCGTAGATTAGATTTGATAATTACTGTCAATTGCAAATCCTTAGCCTTGCAATTTCGTATCATGTTATAGCCCATGGTGGGTCTACGGTTTCCATAGATTTGTTCATTGCCCTCTTTGGTTGTTACATCCTTTAGAAAAGTACTAATGGGCTAATTTGACCCCATCCAAGACAATTTTAGATCAAACACTGAATTTCTTATGTCTTTGTGTTCATCTAAACTTAAATAATGTATGCATTTAAAACAGCAAAGGGAGCATGTGTAGCATTATCACTGGGAACAAGGGTCTTTGAAGTGTTGTGTTGATGTGTGCCCGCGCATGTGTGTGTGTACTGTATGTGCATGTTCACAAACTTGTGCAGGCTTTACCCCAAAGTAGTGTATGTTCTGTGCTGGGTAATTGGATTACTGAATTCCTCAAACACAAAAAGGCTGAGACCCCGAGTGCTATTTTATGCCTCCTCAGCAACCGCGCCGCTCGGTGCTTCATCCTTTGCTCTCATTTTAACTTTTTCCTCAAGACATTCACAATAGAGACCCTGTCGATTTGCAGGAAACATCCAGAAGCGCTGACAAGTAGCTGCTGCAGCGCCGAGGAGTCTAATTCTCTCTGACCCATTTCCTCAGAAAAAAGCAGAGGATCTCCTCCCATCTTCTTCTGCTTCCCTTTCTCACTCTGCGCTCGGTCTGATTGCATCAGCATGTTCTGACCTACTGTTCGGCGAGCGGGCCGCATGGAAACGTGTGCGTTTCTCTTGACGGTGTTGTGTAGCGCGTGTCAAGGTCGCCTCTTGTTTCGCACAACCTCTTCACAATCCTACTTCTATCTAATTGATCTTATGGAAGAAAGGTGAGAAAAAGTACTATAGGGGCAAATTTGCCTGAAATTGAGAGTCGTGTGGGCTTTGTGCTTCACACTCAGAGTGGGGGGGCAAGGTAATACCCATGGATAAATCCAGCTGAAATAGGAGGGGAATGATTTAATAAGGAGAGTGTAATAGAAGGAGGGAGAGAGGGACAGATCGGATGGATGAATGTTTTGATTAGAGCAATAAAGAGAGACCCCTCTCTCTGCCCCTTTTCTCTTGCCCTAGGCTCTATATATGTATGCATGTGTGTGTGTGTGTGTGTGTGTGTGTGTGTGTGTGTGTGTGTGTCTGTGTTACCCAGGCACCTCGGCTCTAACAAAGCGTTGGGATGAGAATGAAGGGAGACAGCCAGGGGAATAGTGTAGAAAACAGAGAGACAGCTCCGGTGGACTCCATTCAATCAGCGTAGAGCTGGACCCAGCTCATCTGCTCCGTAACAATGGAGAGGTCACTATGAATTAGAGGCATGCAGGGATTTGGGAGATGGAAGTAGGCGAGACACACATGCAGACAATATGGACACGCACATCCATACACAGAGCCACTTGCTCACTTATTTTTCCCCGTCCTTCCATCCACCTCCCTTATTTTCCTCTTTTCTCTTTTCACCTCTATATGGGCCAGTCTTGGCTCTAAACAGGACCACCAACACGCTCTGCATTGTGCAACGCCCCAGAGACTGAGTGTGACATTTAGTGTGCTTGGTTCCATTTCCCCTGTCATTATCGGCTGTCTATTCTACTGCGGTTCTACGACAATAGCCGCTGTCTCACTCCAAACAGGCCGGCCGCTGTTGATGCCTGTTGTGAAAAGGCCGGGGCTTTTTGTAGGGCCACAAATGCCTCCCCGTTTCCTGATGGGATGTATCGACCGGGCGTCTCGACTCAGAGCAGCGCAGCAGTTACTAAAGGGGCGGAGGGAAGTTTGTGGCCATATGGGGTTTTGATTAGATTCCATTCTCCAAATTAATACAAAGGCTAATGTTCCTGGCAGTGTTGTCCGAAAACACAGCAATTTGTTTATTTCTCAGAGAAACAGCGGAAAATATTTATATATTATGTATAGAAAACTCAAAATTTCATGGCAACTTACTGCAATGGCTTTTAAATTCTTGATGCTGGCCTAAAGCTTTGATGAAAAACACCTACAGCTGTGCAAAATAATCATGTTTGGTTTTGATCCTTGACTTTTCGTAATTATAAATTAATAATATGTCTATATTTAAAATTTCTAAGTATTTTGCCAAATTAAATTTTATATTGAATGCATTTACATTGAGCTTTTCTAGTCCTATTAACCACTCAAAGTGCTTTGCAGTACAAGTGAAAATCATAGAGCATTTCTATACAGAACACTTTTTCTATCACACATCATTCACACACTTCAGGCACAGCCAGCAGAGGCAATTTAGAGCCCAGTATGTTGGCATGCAGACCGGAGGAGCCAGGCATCAAACCACCGACCTTCTGGTTAATGGACGACCCACTCTACTTCCTCAGACACAGCCGCCAGAATGTATAATCTCTGAAGAGCCAGTATTTCTACACTTTATTCGACCATCTCTCTCACCTTTAGGATGTCATGTCTCTTAAGTTGTTCATCATGTCGACACAAACCCCTGTGGAAATGATCAGTATCTTTTCTTAACTTGCCTGGCCTCTGTTTTTTAGTATGAATTACGTTTTGAGGGCAACTTTACAAATGAAACTAAATAAAGTTAGTTGAAGCAAGTGTGAAGTTTACACACCATTCGTTCACTTCATAGTAAGCCCAGCAATTTCCAGTTATCTTTTTCACAGTGTGACCCAACTGTATGCTATGCCTTGCCTTAAGGTCGGTGTGTGTTACACAGGCACCATTACACTGTTACACAGCTCGGTTTTTAGTTTTGTTACCATGCTAACGAGCTAATTATCTTCCTTTAGTGCTCAAACACCTAACAAAACACTGAGAACAGTAAATTCTAATTTCTGCTGTTAGCCAGCGAAGAGCGTTGCTCAGCAACCCATTTTGATTAAAGGCTCCTTCATCACAGTTGCACTGAGATACTTCTGAGCAGAGGAGCTTGGTTTCATTGTCGGTCCTTCACTTCATCTAAATTCTTTCAAAAATCTCATTAAGCGGGGCCTCGCTGTGAAAACCTTGTGAGAGCCCTCAGGGGACTTTTGGTTGAATTCTGCGGGTTAGCATATGTTATAAGCTCTGTTAATTTTTAACTTTCAAGTTATGATATCGCTGAAAAAGAATCAACCTTTGTCTTATACTGACATATATCATATATGAAACTATTATATTTTATGGGAGTAATTTCATTGTGAGACGTTATTTTTTGACATTTTAGGAGGTCGATCACTATGTTGTATTATGTTGTTTTGTGATGATAAAAATGAACTACCCTGTCTGCACATCAAAACTCTAAGGTCATAGGATTTTCTGTTAGCATTGGTCTAATTGGGTCAATGACTGGGCCCTATAGCCTGGGATCGCCCTGGACCACTGAGCAACCAGTCTTGTTGCTCGCCAACGCCATTACCTCTTTTAATAACGATTTGTGGCAGAAGCGCAATGACCTTCTATGTAAAGTGCCTTGAGATAATGTGTATTATGATTTGCCGCTAAACAAATACAATTGAATTGAATTGAATCCTAGGAGGATACGTTGAGCCGGGAAGAAGCCTTAATTTCCTTGGACATGAAAGAACGGATTTGTCGTCCGCAATTGAAGGAGCCTTCGAAATGGGACAAACTATTTGCGCCGCTGTGATGCAATCAGACATCAAATGCAGCCTCCGGAGGTTTCAGCCCATTAATTGAGACACGGCTACTTGCTACACAGCTTTAATAATAAAATATTCTATCTCCGTTAGGAAATGTGCAGCTGTTGAGATGTTATACACTGTTGACCTCTCAAATTGTACTTTTTTCTCTTTGGCAGTTTTCCAAGATTGTATGGCAGCTCAGCACTGGTGTAAGGGTGAGCAGCAGGGGTCTCGGCTTCAGCCTCAGCACTAATACAGGCCTATAGGAGAGCAGAGGCTTTAACTAAGACCGTAGGAGCCAGGACAATAGACGTAACCCAACCCTAGAAATACCTTACGCTCCATAATTTATGTTTACTCCTCACGAGAACCTGGCACATGCTGATCTAGGTATTGCTTTTTTTATGTTAACATACAAGCTTTACAATGCCCCGAGAGCATTCATAAAAAAAAGTGTTTTTCAGCACTGAGCCACTATGGTTTTTCCTGATTTATTGGCTCTTTCTACTGCTAATTGGGGTCAGGGCACGAGCAGTAAAAGAGGACGGCAGAAAGAGAGAGAGCATGGATGGAGGTCAGCTTGTTCACTCTGCCTTGTTTACCATCTCTCACTGTCTCCAGCCAGCGCTGCTAAATGTACACACAGACAGACATGAGCGTGTGTTCATGTGTGTGTGTGTGTGTGTGTGTGTGTGTGTGTATACACGCGCACAAGCCTGTTAAGCCGTTAAACACATTGTATATATTTATCCTGGGGGATGAATCCAGGGCATCCAACTGATGAGTCTTGGATTTAGCCTGATCAGTCTGGCTTTGGTGCGAGAGGGAGGGAGTGATGGGAAGCTGGGGGATGAGTCACTGTTATTCGGCCGGTGGCTAGTGGTTAAATGAATATATAAGCATGCAGCCTAACCCTGTTGACACGACGCGGTTTTAATCTGCACAAGCTAACTGGCGCACACAAGAGTGGGAGAGAGTTAATCAAGTAAAATGCAGCCTCATCAGCGTAGAAAGAAAAAAAAGCAAACCAAAACAATAAACGGGCATGATGGAAAAAAGCATTGTGCTGAGCACAAACCTTCCCAGTGGCACATTTGTGGCTGATAGAGTGGGTGAAATGACTATTCAGATCCTCCGTGACAGAATCATTTTCAGAGACGCAGAGGTTATTAGCTGGTGTGCATGAAGGAGGTCGGCCAACTCGAATACTTCTAATTCAATCTGCCTTTGTTTAACATTAAAGCGTTCAGCGTGTTATATCACCACCATGTCCTTAAACCAACTCCCTGACCGTCACAACCCTGCGTCTCCGTCATCCCTCATTTCGCTGCGATCCAGCTCATGTGAACAAAAATAACCACTACTGAGGAGACAATTATGTGTTTTTGTTAACTTTAATCAATTAATAGACACATACACTTTTGTTGATTGATGATTCATAGCAGCAAACCACAGATTTTACACATTGGTTCAGTTTACACTTCATTTCCTAACTTTACTCAGCCTGTAAAAACAGTTGGATAATGTCGTCTGTGGTTTCTCAGAGCCTGTCAAAGTAAGAAAAATGAAAACTGATTATGTTACAGTGACATCATTGAGGCTTTATTGGACTGGACAACAAATTAAGAAAACCCCAAGTCTGCATTATAAAGTGGAAACTTGGTGCAGAAGGCAGGGGAAAAAAAACATCCAGCTGTTTTGTGGGGAATGTAGGATGATAATATTTTTGCTTTGGTGTGAGTGAAGACTGTGGAGCATTTGTTCAGTTGTACTTAATATAAGTAACGCAAGTAATTTAACATTTCATGTTTTTGTTCATCAGCTCCAAATTTTCATTAATACCATATTGTGTAAGAAACTGTCTTGATAAAGAAAGAACCACACAGACTTAGAGGAAGTTGCCTCTTTTTGTGGACAGGTTTGGTGAGATTGGTTCAAAATGTTGGACTCAGAAGTCAAACTCTTCTCTTTGTTTGTCATAAAATGTATTTTCTCGCAGTATTACAACTTCATTCTTGTAATATTATGATTTTCTTCTCGATAACAACTTTGTTCCTATAATAATAATACTTTTTTCTAGTAATATATGCAGTTTCCTCGTGATCACAACTTTGCTTTGGTGAAATTACAGCTGTTTTCTCAAAAACTGAGTTTATTCTCAGTGGAGATTTTATTCTTCTAATATCATCACTTAATTTTTGTAATATTACAACTTTTTCCTGGTAAAATTGTAGCTTTATTTTGTTGTTATATTAAGAGCTTCCACTTAATAATGACTTTATGCTACGAATGTTACGACTTTATTCTTATATCTCAGAAACATGACTCCACTTTATGGATGTGCAACATTAAATCACCTGAGTCCCCCCTTGGATTTCATTTATCTGTTAAAGTTCTCACTTCACAGTTCATTTGAAGTCAATATAATTTTGAACAACTACTTTTTAGAGTGAAAACAGCAGTGTGAGTGGACCCTGAGTGATAAATGTCTATAAGGCCTTTCAGCAGAAATAAGAAACTGTTTTGACTGATGACAAAACAATCTCATCTTAAGGTCAATTTACTAACTTGTTCTGGAGCTGTTGCCTCTATGAGCTTCATTTTAAAGACAACATGCACAAATCTTTTTTTTTACAAAGCATATTAACTTACAAACACAGAATTAATTGGTAGCATACATATATATATTTGCTCATTTAGTGCCTCTGAACTCAAGAAGAGCAAATTGAGCAAAGTAAAGTTATTTTAAAGATCCCGAAGCTTAGTCTTTATTTTCGCCGCTGAATGCGGCTATATCTCTAAAATGAAAGATTTAGTCTTATTAATTCAACCAGCACACCACATAGAAAGAAATGAAAATGAATCAAATCACCTTGAGTTGATATTACACTGTTTGTTATTTACTGTCCAATAATAATGCATAACTTCAGAGTATAAAACACTACCTGGCTACATTTTAAAGAGGATTTATTTTATCAACATAAATATTATTATTCTGTCGTCTATCTGCTCTTTCCTTCCCTTTCTCATTGTCTCTTCTGGATCAGATCGTGTTTTGCTTTTGCACGTCACCTCTTTTCCCTCCCTGACTCCCTAGTTGTGTTTGTTTGTGTTCAGGAAGTTCGAACAAAATGCTGGCATGCCTCTCTTTCCTCCCCTACCTCCACCGCCACCTCGCTCGTCCCAGCTGTTTCCTCTATCCTCCCTCTCTTTGCCTCAGCAGGGCTCCCTCCCCCCTCCCCCCCTTCAACACCCATCCATCAGCCCTAATCCCTAACCTGCGATTCCTCAGCGGGGGACTGGGTCGGTACAGGCCTCCAACAACTTGCCGCCCTGCCAGAACATCCATCCCACAATGCCCCTCATTTCCCTCCCAGCAGGCTCTGCCCTACCCCGCAACCCCCACCACCCTGGCACCCTGGCGCTGTTGTCTGCTGGTTTGTGATTGGCCGCCGCCCGCTGCATTAGAAGAGGGGGAAAAAAACAGCCCTTTCCTCTCCACAAACAGCTTGGAATTTAACTGCCAACCTACTGGCAGTTGAGCCATGTTTAAAACTTATATGTTTGCTCTTGTGAAGTTTTTATAGTTGCCCAGTCACGGGGGTTATGTGAGCAGCTGTGAAGCGCATGCAAAACTGTTTACATCTGTCACTGAGCGTGTGAATTCCTGGCTGTTTGCAAAGCACCGCCACCGACCTCAGGGACAGGAAACTTGAAGCCTTCCCGCTTGTTACTTTGTCACTGCCGAGTCAGACAGAACAAAGCCATGCTCACGGTGTGTGTCTGTCTGTGTGTTTTGTTGTGTGTCGGTAAAGGGAAACGTGTAAGTCTTAAGTTCTATGAGAAATGTGACAAATCATTTTTTGATCGGAGGGTCACACACTCCGATCGAGTTTGCTGAGAATCTAGTCTGAGATGTGGACAACTCCGGCCAATAAGTGAAGGGCAGAGTGAAGATGGTGAAGGTACTTGCAGAGGTGAAGTGCCCCATGATTTTGAACACTGCACTTGTCTGTATTCGGTGTAAAACAAACAACAACCGTGTGTGAGTGGAAAAGTAACACAAACTCAGGTCACAAACTAACTGCATCAAGCTTGGGTTGGGGGTGGACAGAAAGATGTGGCCCGAGAGTCGCTCTCTATTGTATAGAACCGCTGTCTTTTTATCACTCTCTCACTCCCTCTATTATTAAGTGAACCTGTCTGTCAATGAGCCGCTGAACCTTCAAAAACATCCATAAAGGTTTTACTGTCTTTTACACTATACCTCATCATCCTCATCGGTCGACTCTCCTCTCATCCTGTGATTATTCTTCCTTCCACTCTGATGTCACTGTGCTGCTGTAGCATATTAACAACTAGTATTTTATAGATTATATATTTCTTTGAGATCATAATGATTATTGGATGTTATCTGCACATTAAAATGTGTCAGAAAATGACAGTATGGTGGGGGGCACAGTCAGGCTGAAAAGTTAATGGTAATTTTGCTCTTTGAGGTTTCTTATGTTGGTCCCATAGGAAACATGTGGATTAATGAAATGTTAATGAATTTATAAGAATCCGATCTCATCCACACGTGTATTCTGTTCAGTGGAAAGTTTTCTGTCACTATTTTTCTTGCCCTGGCTCGGAGGTATGAGCCAATTCATCATCTTTCCCACAGAGGTTTCATTGGTGCAGCTGATTTTCAACACCAGACCTGGTCGATTTGCTGAAAAATTAGAAGTGGTGGTGGTTTGGAACCTGGCTGACACTAATAGTCTGCTCTGTGGTCTGAATTAAATCAGACTTTAGAGAAATCAGCATGCAAAAAGGCACAAATGAAGACAGGTATGGTGTGGTTGGGGGTTGAATTTCAATTGATCGCAAAAAGCAAAGCACATTTTTTGCACCAGGCCACCTGATAGGATAATCCGAGCATGAACATCAACAAACAACAGTTTGCCGACCCGCTATCGCTCAACACACAGTGGAGTCTGCAAACAAAATCCTCTCAAACACACACAGAAGTCACCCATTCCCCGAGGCTAATAATTGTTGATAGTTCAAATGCACGATCCAATGTTGTTCTTTCCATGACTCCCTCTTCTGTCTCTCTCTGTTGTCTTTGGATGAAAATATTAGATGTAGACAGATGGTGGAGGACGATGGTCAAGAGAAACCTTTTTATTAATACTGCTCCCTTTTCATGCACTTAGTGGAAAGTTGCTTCCAGAGCCAAAGAGTTGTCTTCATTTGTTATTTCTTTCCCTTTCATTTAGTTTCTCCAGTGCTTTCCATTTGCAGGCACAACAAAAACAGGATATCCCATTCCGTCTTTGTTTTGGCTGTACATGTGAACGCATGTGCCTCTGTGTTTGTGTAGTTTTTTTCTTTCCTGTGATGTAATGGTAGTCAGCAGTTGGCTGTTTGTTTGGCCTACTTTCTCTCTATCTGCACTCATCATCTGGCGAAGGGGAGGAAAATCCCATGGTTCCCTGTGTGTATGTAAGTGATGGGGACGTGGGGTGCCACACCTGAGCCTGATGATTAGTTGCAGTAACCCCCTCCCCTCATCTCCCCCAGACGCATGCATGCAGGCAGCACATACACACACGCACACACACACACACACACACACACACATGCGCACACAATCCCCAGGTTAATGACACTGACATGAAGGATATTTGCTACCCCCCCACCCATTCCCTCCGAGATCATTAGGCAGCGGTGTGCGACCTGATTCATCTTCCCCTCTCCAACATGTGTCCACTGGCCCACCGTTCCACCAGATGTATGCCCTGCGGCAGCAGTCGCACTGCCATCTCTCAGTGTGTGTGTCTGTGTTTTCTGGCACAAACTCCCCATTTTCCAGGCTGCTCAGAGGATACGGGAACAGGGTCACCGTTACAGCGCTGTGCAGAGGATTGCAGCTTCCATTGGACCCTACCTTTATCCTTGTACCCTCTGCTCGCCATCTCTGTCCCCTCGTGTTGCTCCCGGCCATTCTCATTACTTCCAGGGGACCAAGACAGAGGGGATCTTGTCAGGAACGGGCCCCCCTCAGCTCCCTCACTCTGTCTCTCTTGAGGATTTAGAGCGAGAGACACAGAGAGTGTGTGCGAAGGAGAGAGATAGGAGGAGATGATGGGGCTTGGTGGGGTGTAAATGGGGTGAGATGACAGACTGGAGTCAGGAAGTGGGGGGGTGGATCATGGGAGGCAAGAGATTTAACAGAAGTGGGGATGAGGATGGGGTGGCTGTTGTCATGGAGACGAGTCGCCGTGGAAACAGCCCCCTTTTTCCAGACAGACAGACAGGCACATGGGGGCTGTCTGCTGAGTGTGTAAATATGAAAGGGGTATGTGGGTATGAGAGAGTAGCGACCACGCCCACACACATGGTGCAGTGCCTAAAAACTGCTGGTTTTGCAGAAGAAATAAGAAGAGAAGAAAAAGGAAATGGTTTGATTTAAAATCTTACACACAACATACAAGACAGTAACAGAAAAAGGCAACATAACAGGATTTTAATGTTTCCATCTTTCCATATATTTGTAATAAGAATGTCCCTATTTGCCCTATAATATTGATAAATTCAGAATATTACAGAATAAGTGCCTGCTGATACTCAGTCCAATACAATATATGTATATTTGCCAACATGTTGGCTCAATTTGTATCTGACACATGTAGCAGGTATTAAAAGAAGAGAGACCGGTTAAACACAGTAAATTAACCGGTTAAACACAGTAAATTAACAGCACACTAACCTTATAAATGCGTGTCATTGCGCGGTCCAGGGGACACCTGTAGTGGGAACGACCCTCGATGTATTCCAGTACATTGGCACGTGTTAATATTTTAGTGTGGCTGACTTTTCAAATGGGCGTGGTGTGGTCGTAATTCTGTCATAATGTAGTTATTACTACTGGAATGTGTTTGAACTTGTTGTGGTGTGTTGGATGGTGTGATTCCTGTCAGCCGGTCTATAGGGTGAGCATTTTGCATTTTGCTATAAAGCCCCAGCAATGCCATGAGTCAATGACGATGCCTAAGGCTAGCATGATATGACGGCCACCTAAAAGGGAATCCAAAGTGCCTTGATCGCCCCTGGTGGCTGGCTGTAGTATATTTCCTAAATCCCGCCTACTGCATAATATTTGATAGGACATGGAACAAATAAGAAAGTAAAAATACACGTCAAATAAGGTTTACAAGATGGTTTCTGTTATTATAGGTAGTAGTTGTCCCACTATCGTCTAACCAAGTGCTAATTTCCTGTAAGTTTAGTTTGAACAAGTCACTATAAAAATCCAAACATCACAATAGAGACAGCTTAGACTGTTGGAGGGACCTTGATACTGGGTTGCACACCACAATGACTAGTTTACAGACCCTGGCTACAAATTATGTTTTGGGCCAAAGATGGCAAAGTGGAGACGTGTTGTCCATCTTGATACACAGCCTTTGTGACAATAACAATATGCTAGCATTGGCTAATAATCACTAAACAATAAAGTCACTTATAGATACTTCAATCTGTACCAAGGTTGTCTGACCACCCTTCCTAAAGCCCCACTGCTATGAACATAACAAACTGTTACTGTGTACTTTCAAAAGCTTTACGGTTCAGTATGGTTATTTCTAAGACTTGTTTTCAAAGAGGTTTGTGCAATTTCCTGTTGTCTGATAACTAGGATTTCTAAGCTTTCATTCCCACTGCACGATTGTTCAAATGTTGCTTTCAACTTTCTGACATGTCTGCAAAACGTGTCCACAACAACCTCCAAGCAACGTCCTACCATCTGTTGCATTTATAAAGCGCCCGTTTGTGGTTGTGTGACAATGGCTGTATGCTGCAAATTGAACGTCTGCTGTTGACTTTGAACAATATGAAATGTGGCCGACAAATGAACTCTTAAAATTGTCTTTTGATGAATGTCATGCAGCTGAACGCTCTAGCGGCAGTACCTGTTTAAACCTTGTTGATGAAAACACACCGGGTCTGGTTAAAATGTTTCCTCTTCCCCAAAGAGTTTTGCGCTGTGAGCATGCCGTGTTCATGTTGGATACAGGGATTTCTTTGAGCCAGAGACCACACTGACGGCGCTCTGACTTTCAGTAAAGCCACTCAGTGCTCTCGGTCAAATCACACCACTCCTGCTCCACACAGCAGCTCACATACGCACCAGTGCGAGTTGTTGCATCAACATTTCATAAGGAGGCTAAAAAAAGAAAAGGAATCCTGCAAGGTCAGACCACTGCGGCTGCACCATCACGTTGAATCTGCCTCAGAAATATAGCAGAGACCACTTGTAATGACCTGAATCCACGCTCTCTGACTATGCATATGTAATCGTCAAGGTTGGATGTAAGTCTGTGATTTTGCACTTGTATGTGTGGTAACAGTAAATGCTGGACTTGAGTGAACACCCAGTGATTAAGCCCCTGACAGCAGTCACTTGTGATTAGTCAGACGCAAGTCAAACACAGAGTTCATTATGACGTGTCAAACCCAGGGTTGGTGTTAACAACTCCTGTCAACGGTTCACCTGTTCTGTCCTCGGGGCACACACACGTCACAACTAGTGAAATGGGGTAAATTGTGTTTGAGTCGACTTTCAAGAACAGAAAACAAAGAAGTCCCAACATTTGTGATTTGCTTTGTCTTTTAGCTTCCTGTTTACACAGATTAGGGAAGGTACTACTTTGTGTTTTTGTCGGATGCTTGAGACAAAATCATGGGCTTTTAGCTTAGTTTTATAGCACATCACAGACCTTTAAGTGCAGCCGAAGTGAAAAGAGAGCGTTTATTCCACTGCAGTCTTACAAATAGCAATTTATGAGCCATTAGCTGTCGTCGAAGCAGCAGTAACAAGTATATATATCGACAGGATCGGGTCTTTGCTTAAGCCAGGCTTTAGCAATTTGTATCAATATAAGAACACATCATCTCAGAGGTTGTTGTAATTTTGTGCTAGTAAAAAACTGCACTCTTGTTCGTTTGGTTTTAATGTAGTTACACTATTACATTTCACATGTTTTGTCAGTGTTCACGAATACACAATAGATAATTGTGGCCTTTACACTCAAATCCCATTATTTCCTAGTCACTATTGAAAACAGCTAGTACTGCTGATAATTAAATGATTCATTAATCATCATAACACTCTTAAAGTCAAGCTGCTGCCATGAAAGTATATCTTTTGAATCCAGCATCAGCTGTGGATGCAGAGGTGTCATGTCACAGCACAGCAGCAGGTAGTTAGGAAACAAAAAGCAGAGATGGAACAAAAAGTGGGCGTCTAAGGGCCGATAGCCAGAGACGCTGAAAAACAATCCAATAACAGATGGACTTTGTTTTTCAAAATTGTTGGAATATTAAATACAGAGGTAACTGACAAGTCAGAGTTCTTTCATTTTATTTTAATAAAGGAGATATGAATGTGATTAAGTTTCTTTAAGAGTTAAAAAACATATTTATGGCTGTTTTTTCAATCTTTCAAGCTGTTTTCAGGACAGTTTTCAATCTTTATTCTAAGTTTGTATGAAAATGTCTACAATCCAAGTTTACTCTGCATTTGTCACTTCACATGACATTTTCGATTTGCATGGAAATACTGCAAATTAAAAATAATATATATATACTTGGCTGAGCTGGAAATAAGTCCCTTAACCTAAGCAACCATATAGGTAATTTGAACCTCTGAGACGACCCGTAGCAGCTTCTCATGAAGTAGTGCCTCTATGATGCCAGACATACCTGGCCTTTGTCGAATAGTTACAATGATAAATATGCAGTTGAGCTTAAGGAGCAGTCACTGTTTGGTTAGGTGTAGGCACAAATAGAATTTGGTTAGGTTAACTGAGATATATGGTACGGGTTAAAGTTAGAGGACGGCTTTCATCATGATAATGAGAATAAACACAGTTCATATGAACTATGTTGCATGGGTCACCTAACTTCCTGCTTTTCTCCAACAACGGCTGCTGGAGGTTATGTAACAATATACTGTAAGTGGGTCGCATGAAGTGTATGTAAGGACGACATGACTGCTCCCTTATGTAAAGCCAAAGCGTCTCGATCGCCTCCTGTTGGCTGGCTCAAGTATAGGTTAGGGATTTGGACTTCTCCATGTTAGTGGATGGGACATGGTCAGCGCTTAATGTCAAAGTTCTGATATTGTAGGTCACTCATATCAAACTTATGTAAGTGATTTAATTAATTATGACTGACAGCTGATACTGACTCACAATTGGTCAAGAATGTGTATTTGCGGCTCCATCTCCCAATCAACACTGCACAGACATTGGCTCCAAAAAATTTGCACGATGGCATTGTTCCAGGATATTTTAGCTTAATTTCTCGATAGTGGAAGAAAGAGGAGGTGCGTCGTCCTTTTTTATATGCAGGCTATGATGGGTTGTGATATGGCGATGCACAGGACAATCTCAGAATTAGTAACAGTAACAAATAATGGTAAAGCATGAAGCATGTGACTTAGTGCCGTTTGCACAACTGGAGGCAAAAACACCACATCTGTGCAGAGCAATTACGATACGCTTCTATTTCTTTAATTAATACATGAAAAACCCACAAATGTCGTTCTTCCATCATGCTTTCTAGATTTTTTTTCAGTCTGAGGTTTGACCAATGCTCTTTTAATCACCCCTTCCAGTTGTGCATGCACTCCTCCTCTGCAGTGGTTTGATGTGGCACCGGCTGCAGAATTAGCTTTGCCAACGGCAGATCTTAATGAACCGACTCTTCACATACACGCAGCAGCAGCGGATGGAAAACATACATTCATTTGCATTTGATGATCTAACCCAACCAACTACAATAACAATGGAGTCAGACTGACAGCCATAACAAACCAGCTGTGTCTGTAATCAAGTTAGAACCTGTGTGTCGTGCTTTCCCAGGGTAAGAGCTTGTGAGGTGAATCCTGTTAAGAAGCACCACCCATCATCCATACTGCAGTGAGTCATACAGGCGCACCGCATATAGAACAGCCTGTTTCTGCCGCAGCTGAGGGAGCCACGTGTGGACACAGTGTGTCCTCAGGTCACCCTTCCATAACTTAGTTACAGTCACTATAGATAAATCCCTGCAGCTCCACATGTTTACATGCACAGACTCTGTAGATTCTACCCCGGGTCTGAGTTCTCTCCAATTTCTTTAGTCCTATGTTTCCTTCTATACAATCTTCTGTTCAATCTGCTATGTTTACCTGATTATTGAACATGAACAGTATCAGGGGGAAAAATCTAAATACAATAGAATAGAAATAACAAAGTTTCTTTTCTCAGTGTGTGCATTTGCACCATTGATTAATCTTGTTTGACAGTGGCATCTCAGTGTAAACATATCTTTATCTCTGTCTGCAGCATATTTTTATTTTCATTTCTCTTCATTTGCTCTAGACTCACTTGAACTCCTCTGTCCCTGTTTCCCTTTTCTCTCCCTCCCACCCTTCCTTCCCTCCTCCCTCCTCCCTTCCCATCATCCCGACTCAGCTATAGCCTCATCCCTCCTTCTCCTCCCTCTCGTCTTCTTCATGCACCCACCTCCATTTTTCATCCTACTGCATCACCTGCTTTTACCTCACCCTCCTCTATACCCTTCTTCCTTCCTCCCCTGTATGTCCTCCCATCTTTGCTGATTGGTAAGCCCGCGATTGTTTCTCTCCCTCCCACTTCCCCTGAACGTCATGGTTGACTTTAGGTAAGAGGGTAACCACTTGAGGTGAACTGGGGTGAGATAGAGGGAGTGGGAGGAGAGAGAATGGTGCTAGAAAGCAAGGGAGGGAAAAGGCTAAACGGGGTGAGAAACACTAAATGAACTGTATATGTGAAAGAGAGAGGGAGAGAGAGAGTCTGTGGAGGAATAGAAATAGTTTCCACTTGCACTATGTAGCAGCACAGTCTGGATCTACTCAGAGCAACTCCCTGGAGGATGACCAAGACTGTTTTCTCTCTGCCTCACTCCTTTTTCCTGAATGTTTAGTGCTGATAAACTCCCTGCGTCCAAAACAAAACCCGGTGAGATAAGGCCCCTGCTAAAATCATCAGTGGGCCGTCCGTCTCCATTTTTACATCTTTGTTTTCTCTCCCTCATTCTCCCTCTCCGGCTGATAGGCTTTAAGTGGCTGGTGAAACTGTGCAAACACGTGCTACCTTATCACAGTCGCCCCTGCTTTAACTAGCTGAATGTGTACGTGTGTTTCTGAGGGTATGTGTGTGTGTGTTTGTGTGTGTGTGTGTGTCTGTGTGTCTGTGTGTGCGCACCTATTTATGCATGCCTGACAGCACTGTACTTGCACTGGTGTTTGAAGTCATTATGAGTCAGAGCCACTGGGTCAAGGCTCCTCTGCACAGTCAGCAGATTTTCATCAGTGTGCACAAACACTAATGTCTGTGCCTGTGTGTGTTTGTCTCCGCCTGCAGTGTGCATATGTATTTATATTGCATTATGTATGCCAGCATGTGCTCTGTGTCTTTGATTGTGCGTCTTTTTCTTGGTGCTGTGAATAACTTTGCCTATTTACATGCATCTCAGGGGTTTTGAAGCCGGATGAAGGTTTTATGATTTATTGTGACAATAAAAACATGCAGGTATAATGAGGCAAAGACGAAGAATGCTGTATCAAACAAAAGACACCAGAGAAAGCATCGGCAGTGTTTTATTTAGAAGTTGTATATCTGCATATCTACAAATATCTACAAAAGCCCTGTGCAGTGGTAGAATCAGACCGAGAACTGCAGTACAAAAAAGACTGTATATGTATGTGTACATGTATATTTATATATAATATGTATGTATACGGTGGTTAGCGCTGTCACTTCACAGCAAGAATGTTCCAAGTATGAATACAGATTCGGCCAGGGTCTTTCTTTGTGGAGTTTGCATGTTGTCCCAGCGTTTGCGTGTATTTTCTCCAGTTATTTTTGTGTTCCTCTCAATGTCCAGACACACATTCAGATTGAGGCTGGATCAATGGGAGACTCTAAATCAACTGTAGGTGTGAATGTGAGATGTCGGCCTCGTGATGTGCCAGTGACCCAATCAGGGTGTTCCTCGCTTATCGTCCAATGTCAGGTGGGATTGGCTCCAGCTCCCCTATCGACCCTGAGAGGATAAACAGTAGCCTATAGATAATAGTAGAAGGATTTGTATATATATGTATTAAATCATGCATGTATATATATACATGCATGATGTGGGTCCAGGTTGGGCAGAGTAAATCAACATGCTTTGCACAACTCTACTGTGACATTAAATTCCTCCTTTGTAATATTAAACAAAATAGGAAATTCATACTGCTAGTGAATTAATCAATGTATGGGAAACACACACAAGCATAACAATATGTTGGATTCATAAGGAAAGTGTTGCGGGTTCTGAACCCATAAGAGTTCACACCTAAAGAATGTGGCTGCATGCATTCATCTCTGAATGTGGCCGGAGTGATCGGATATCAGATGTGTCCTGAATGAGTCAAAGGTGCTTTCACATCTGTACTCGGAGCTCTCCACTTGGGATCACAGATGTAAATCAGGTCTGGACAGGGCCATGGACTCTGACATACACACACACACACACAGGCTGAGAAGGTAGAGGACCCCAGCTCTCCTGAGCCTGAGTCGAGCTCCGATGGCTTAGCCTATTGGATTAACTGTGCGGTCAGTGTATGTGACATTTTCATGTTCTCTGTGACTTACTTACTATTTTTACAAGAGCGTGATCCATTTATATTTTATAAATAGAGAGGTGTCAAGTCAAGGGTGTGTGCAACTATTTCATTCTCAAGCCCTAGGAATACAATTCCCGATAGTGTTCATACCAAGTGACCAGAAAGCATTTGTCAATAAAAAAATCATTATTAAATCATTTTGGTTAGCTGTATACAGTACTTATACATGTATTTATATTAATTCCTGGATACAGGCGTTGGGAGCTGAATATAAATGGGCAGCAGGTGAAATAAAACCTGAGAATGAAAAAACAAACAAACTGAAAAACAAATAAAAGCAATTTCTTTAAAACCACTGGAAAAAAAAGTTTTGATTGTGAATGCCCTCAACACGACCTCTCACCCCACATGTCCTCCTCTTCCCAGAGCTGAGAAGGCAGCTCACTGATAGCAGACTTTAGATATGATAATTGCCGCAAAATTGCTTATATGTTTTGTCACTTTGCATTACAACAGTAACAAGTGTGAGCCGGCTGAGTGAGTGCTCTGCTCATCTCAGTGGGACAGTGTTTTAGCCTATAAGACAAGCCTTTCTTGGCACAATGTGAATAAGTTATACAGTGAGTGATTGTGTTGCTTACATCTTTATGGAATTCATTGAATAATTGATTGTTGTTTCTACTGCAGATTCTCTTCAGACTGCTCTTAGCACAGGTGTCAACCATAGAGTGTACATAAAGAAATAGGTCGTGAACCCCACTTCCTCCATGTTACTGGATGGGACATGGGCAAAACTAAAAAATCCAAATAGATGGTTGGTTTCTTTCATTTTAGGTAGTTCTTATCACACTGGTGACTGTTAATGGGGTTTTCAGGTAAGTTTGCTTTTAGTTCCTTATTTGATGAAAAAGCTGGGACTGGCTTTTGATTGGTTAACCAAGTATATCGGCATGACCAGGACAGTGGGAGGAAGTGGAGAGGTGTCGTCCATCTTTAGATACAGTCTATGGTGTCAATGCACCCACAACACATAGAGGACCCATTTGAGATCGGCTCATTCTGAATACATTCGGAGGTGGTCTGGGTTTATGTGGCTGGATTACACAGTGGGAAAGCAAAGGTATCTTAGCTGACGTTCTACCATCCCATTAAGTCTCTGCACATTCCTGTTCCTGTTTTATTTCATACGTCACTAACTTTTCCTGCTTCTTACTTTTCTCTGCACTGCAGCTCTTGGTTCCCTACATTTCCTCCCTAGAAACCTCTGTAATAGTCTGCCCTTCCCTCTGTCCCCTGCCAGATTGTCTTTTATGTATGATCACTGAGTGAGGGCTTTTATCCTTAAAACCCGGCCTCCTGACTCACTCTGCCAGTGTCACAGATGTCCAATGACCTGCTAAGGTTTCATAATGAACCAATAGTAGCCAGCTTTGACACTTTCCATCATGCACTGATTTATTAGACACTGCCACAATATGACCACAGACTTGTTTCCTCCAATATGTAAGCTATGTACATTGGTATGCTCCTTGCACAACTCTCATCCCTCTCACGATGTCACACACTGGCACACACGCGAGCACTGGCTGAAAACAACACCATTAGATCTTCGTGAACAGACAATGACGTACGTGTTTATGTTCATGGAGAGTGGAGACGTGAGAGCTGATCACAAGTGTTAGCTCAAGGACACATTCTAATGCCAGGTGTGAACTCATGCATGCAGCTCTGTCCAGAGAGCTGTGATCAGATCTCTCAGGAAGGTTGTTAATAACGTAAGGTCTGAGCAGGATCTGAAGGAATATATACATTTATAGTATATATATGTATATATAGCAGCCTTGTGTACAGATGTAAAGTCTTAAAACCCACTAATAATTCATTCATACATTCAATATTGTCACTGCGTTTGCTGTAAGAATCCAACAGATATTCACAAGCAGCTCTGCACATGTTATTCACCCTGACCTACTACTGTGGGAATCAAAGAACATCTAAGGCCGTGACCTTTTTCAACCTTTTGACAACAAGTTCAACGTGAATACCTCTGATACCTCCATATATACATGCACATGCATTGTTACACCATAGTCACAAGCCTCCTGAGTACCAATTAACAGCTGCAAGCATGGCTAACAATCCCTTTAACCAAGGCCCTAATGAAAACCCTAGCACCTTTTAAGTGTCTCTCCATCCGTGTAACGAGCTCTCTTCATTATCAGAGCCGCGGACACCTAACACCCTGGTAATTATACGAGGCCAGTGGTGGCGCTGGGGACGGGTAACTGGGTTTTGTCAATGTATTGGTCTGCTTATTAAAAAATGTCTTTGTGGTGGCGTCTTTCAACACCGACAGCGTGGACATTCCTAGATGTCTCAGGATGCATCATAAGGTGTCGTTATTTTTCTTGCTCAGCGCGACTCACCAGATTCATCAGAATGTCATCTGTCAGTAGCTGTATCGGAAAAATCTTATCAGTCCACTCAAAGGCAACAGAGAACCTTCTTTCTATCAACAGCGACACACACACACACACACACAAACAAAGGATGTTGTGTATGTATATGGTTGTGTGTGTGAGTGTTGTTGTTGATATGCTTTAAACACCAGCATCTGGTATGAGACCACAAACCATGCACGTGGCGCCATGTGATCTGTTATTGACTCAAACCGCAGGTGATGAAGACATTCCTCTGCCCGAGATCTGACTGGAAATCAGATCATCATATTCCATCAGCGAAAAGATTATGGCGTGCCACACCGCCACGTGATTCTCGCCCTTTGTCCCCGCTGCCTGCGTCTCTTTTCTCTCACCCCTTGAGGACATCTTGTAACGATTAGGACTGCGTCGGGGTCTCCTGAGGACACAGGAAGGGCCTGCTCAGAATCTAAATAAGGCGAGTGAGGTAAAGCACTGCAGTGTGGCGCGGCGTCAACAGGACACGACCCGGCCAGCCACGCAGCGCTTTCTCTCTCCGGGGTCGCTCGATGCCTACTCCCTCTCTCTCTCTCTCTCTCTCTCTCTCTCTCTGTGTCTTCCTCTCTTTCTCTCTGCGCATTGTTACCGTGACATTGCTGTACCCTTTCCCTGGTTCCGAGCCAGAAATATTTATCCCACGCCGTCATCTGATCTGCAGCCTCATGTGAAGGACCTTCTGCAGCTACTGTCCTGCCTCTCGCTCTGTTTTAAACGATTACACGGGGCTCTCTCTTTGACGCTCTAGTGTGATGAATGCTAATCAGATCCGCCCTGATGCTATTAAATGCCTCTTAAGGGAATGTCTCCCACTGGTGTTTGTGTTGGAGATCTGATAAATTGGTTTGTGGATTTGTCAAGCTGAGACATCCACCTTTGATATGATTACACTCGCAGTTCAATAGCCTTATCAAATCTTAATCCAGCATTGCATCTGCTCATCGGATCAAAATCCTTTTGAATCCATTTATGAAGAGTTAAACAACTAACTAAGTAAGGCTTCTTTGTCGCCTACTTTGCTAAAACCTGGGAATACAACAAGCGGCAGATAAGATGTTTGAATATACTTCCAACACATTGAAATGACAGGGTTGGGGTTGGGATTTTCTTGATGACCTCAGAAAAGGTCATCAAGAAAGGCGGTGGACTAGTGGCAGAAACTTGGGCTATGGGTAGAAAAGGTCTCTGGTTCGACTCTGGTTCGACTCCACGGAGTGAAAACAAAAGACGAACCTGGATTGATTTGTCCAAAAATCCAAGAGGATTCTCCTTACCCTGTCTAGTGCCCCTGAGCAAGGCACCTTACTCCCTCAACATCTGCTCCCCGGGCGCCGTACATGGCTGCTCCTAAAACTGCATGAGTGTGTCTGTGCATGTGTTTGGGACAAATAAATGGATCTTAAAGTTAATCTTAATCATAATAACTCTCAGGCTTTATTTGAATGAATTTATTGTCAGGTTGTGACTGCTAAAAACTAATGGAGCTAAATTGAGAGAAGCCTGAACATCTATGTGATCTTGCCGAGGTGCAAAAAGAAACTGCTCAGGCAGTATCTGACAGTTTAGATGCAGAATGACTGCCCACAAAGCTTGGATAGACCCCGAAGGCCCTCTCAGACGGGACATGACAGCTGCCCCGCTGCGCTCTGAAACCCATTTGTTCAATGGTGTGTGCCACGCAAGGATGGGTTTTCACTGCGCTGAGTTCAAATATGCTGTGTGGTGTGACCAACACTTACACATCCAATAGAAAAATGTAGCATCCAGCCAGGCACGGAATCTACAGTGGAGGAAAAGCCAATATTTGATGTCCCACATTTTATGATCCTGTCCAAGTCAGACAGACAACTGAAGAAGCCCGACCCCGATCCAAGCCCACTGCAGTTTATATAAGCTGTATTGAGTTTGTGTTACTCTGTCCCTAAAACACATCGCAAATTTCCCCCCATTACAGACTTGCAGTATAAAAACTCTGTCCAGCCAACGGGACCAACCCAACTTGACTTTTACAATACATTCCAAGTCAATTAGGCACAGCAGGTGTGTTTTGACAGTCAAGTAGCTTGTTGTTGGTCGGGAAAAGCCCCAAAATGGAAAAACTGTGTATTTTGCTCTGAAGCCAGCAAACCGCATTCCACAGACCAATGGCAACAAAGTTCTGCTTTTTCTAAGGCTGAATTACTGACAAACGAGAAGAAGGGGAGGATAAATCACTGACATTTTTATATGATTTGTAGATACAGTGAAGAATTGTTCTAATATGAGATGATTTTAATGCAGAGTATTCCAGAAAAAGAAAGTAGCCCAGCTCTTCCAAGCACAGCTTCATTGGAGCATAGGTGCATGTGGAAGTTTGGAAATAAAAAATGGAAGAAAGACTTTGGGTTTAGTAACAATTAACACAGAAGCACAAGTGTTAAAGAAAACCCCAATTGAATGGAAGTTTTGAATCTTGGAAATAAATGCTTGAGATTATAATCGAATACTGAAGTATAAAAACCAATGTAGTCTGTCAACCTGTCTTTTAATATTACATGTGAGTAATTATTTCATTTGAGCTGAGTTAGTACTTGCTAATCAATCAGTTCTAGCTCCAATTGTCAAAATCGCTAAGGGAAAATGTCACCATAGAGAATCAGTCTTCTGATTACGTGTGTGTGTGTGTGTGTGTGTGTGTGTGTGTGTGTGTGTGTGTGTGTGTGTGTGTGTGTGTGTGAATCACTGATAGTCATAACAGTAGGGAATGGTCACCCACGCTCTCAAAGCCTTTCCCCTGCTGCTCTAAACAAACTAAGAGGAAGCCCCCTCCACTGATGAAAATAAGAGTCAACTTGTTTATTTGTGCAATTGTGTTTGTGTGTGTGTGCGTGTCCTTGGGTTCATGTTGTAACTCTATCCCCTGTCCATTTCCTTTATAGGTCTGTCTGGATATGTGTGCGTGTGTCTGTGCACGTGTTTTCTGCATGTGTGTGTAATGCAAAGAGACAGCTCAATCTGCTCCCTCTAATCGTAGGGATACTGCGACCCCTGGAAAAGACACATCCTATTTCCTGTGACATGGCTGTAACTTCCTGTCGACCAGTTTTCATGGACGCTGTCCCAGTCACCCTCTTGATTAGCTGCCATGCGTTGTGTGTGTGTGTGTGAGTGTGAGTGTAAGGCCGAAAGAGTCCATAGGCTCACTCGTAGCTTTGCTGCAGCCGAGCTGATGAGTTGATTACTGAGACAAGACTTAGATGGTATCTGCCTCCACTCTGAGACAGGATTGTGTGTGTGTGACTCTGTGTGTGTCTGTGTGTGTGAGTGTGTGTGATGGTGAGTGAGTGGTTTTACCATAATGAAGACCAAATGTCCTGACAATGGTGGAAAGATGTTGGGCAGTGATGGCGTTTGTCCAGATGTCTGCACAGGGCCCGGTTTAAGGGTTAAGACTTGAATATTTGTAACTGCTGAACGGGGGATTAAGTTATACAAAGCATTTTAGACTTAATAAACTAAGAATACATCCATATGTTGACAATCATGTTATTGTCTTTTAAACAATACCAGTACGGCAAGATGAATGGGATCCTATACTCTACACAAGTCGAGAAACTGATACTAAATTTTGGTTTATGGGAAATGTGGTCTTCATTTAGAAAACAGTAACAATACCAGCGATGCAGGCCGGGGGCAATTGTTTAAATGTGACACATACGACATCTTTAAAGCATAATTTATCAGTTATAGCAACTAAAATACTAAAAACATGTGAAAAATCCCACATTTGACATTACATGTATGAATTGAATATAACTCTTGCAGAGCTCATTGTAAACCTGCCTGATCTCTTGTCCTGCGTTAACGCTCTGGAGCTATTTCTGAATTATTCCTTGTCATTAGTGAGTCCTCTACAATAAACCTTTACTTTTTATTGTTTGCCTATGTTTCTTAGTTTTTGTTGTTGACATAATGGGTGTGATCAGAATGTCCCCAGCTTCAGTTCATGATGAAAGTTATTTTAGAACAACAACATTGACGCTACGATGGAAGCAGAGGTTTTTTGTAAATGAACAGACCCATTCATTTTCTTTTTTTTTACCATGTGTCGACCTGTTTACTCACCGTACGTTTGAAGTACTTTGTGTCACAAAATTGCAGAGTACAAATCCATCAGTGTCGGCAGCTCTAGGCACTGAAAATCATTGCCTTGGAATATAATCAAACTCTGGGTGAAGGTGTGTAAAATTCCTGCAGCAAGCAGAAATAAATAATATTATTAATATTGACAAAAACACACAAATGCCAAATCCAGTTATGGTGTGGTTAAAGGCATTAGAGACTAAATGTATTGGATGTGAGGACATCAATGTGTAGATTAGAAAGTGTGTGTGTGTGTGTGTACGTCTGTGATTGTGTGGGTGTGTGTGTGTGAGATCCCTTCATGCGTTTCCTCCTTTTGTCCGAGGCAGAGGCTGTCTGGGGTTTGAAATACTTTGGGTGCAGCATTTTTTTTATTTTTCTTACCCCTCCCTCTTTCCCTCCCTTTATACACACCCATCCCCATCTTCCCTCATCCCCCCCTCCCTATTTATGCACCTTGTTATCACCCTGCAAAAGCCAAAAAGCTATGTTACCATGGCGACAGCCTCCCCATCAGAGACGGAGATGTGTGACTTGGAGGTGCCACAGCTATTTTCACGGCTGGTAGAGACACTACCGTTAAAAACTCCTACTCTCTCCTCACCCCACCCTCATTACTGCAGTTTGCCCTTTACAACTGTACGTATACAATGTACATTTCCATTCATTAAACCGAATTACTCTGAATCAAAACACTTCATAGGCTCTTAAGCATTAATGAAGACTATCAAAGCTCCTCACAGTTTCTGTTTTTACCCTGAAGGAAGAAGAAATGTTATTTTCATCCCCAGCACTGTCCAGCAGTGTGTCACAGTCGGAGAAAATATTACATGTGAGTAGTAATTGGAGGCATCAGAGCAGAAGATAATGTAAATAGGACGAGTCAAGGGTGGAAGAATTACACATGCACACTGTGGGTAACCTGGACAGCAACCCGAAGGAGGCAACCATGCAGAAAGCACCACAGGAAAGATGCATAATAGCAAAGAAAACATACAAGTATTGATGTTCTGGTCTCAAACTTAAGATGAAATTAAAGTGGTGGCACAGTGTTTAGGACTTCCACCTTGGAACTAGATCCCAGGTTGACAACTCAGGCCTGATCCTGGTTTGCGTGTGGAGGTTTTCCTCCTCTCCATGTCTCTGGTCGCCTCCTGTGTTCTCCCACAGCCTGAGCATATGTCAGCGAGCCGAAGTGGAAACTCTATATTGCCTGTCAGTGTGAGAATGAATGTGTTGGTCACCTGTGTGTTAGCTCTGTGATCGAGTGGCGACCTGCGCTGGGCCGTACTCGGTGTCCTCCCGCACAATGCACTCTGCCATGATCTCAAGCCACCTCTGACCCTGGAGCCAGGAGGAGAGGTGCCACATCAACTATCTCTTACATGATGAAATATCTAATAGTGATAAAAAGAGGACGTGGGATTTAGGGTTACCCCTTTAAACAGCTATTAAAATGTTGTGATTAGCGTTTGTGTTGTCATTCTGCAACACTGAAGCTAATTTACTCCAGGCAAGGTTTGTGCACTTGTGTGTTATCATTTATCTAAAATTAAGAAAAAATTTAATTAGATAAAAAGAGAAAATACCTTGGAGAAACAAACCAAACTTATCACAGAAAATTGCCATTTTTTTTAAGGAAACACAATGTAGAGCTTCAGGAATTGTGCTAAAACAACACACACATCTGGGCAAGTGTGGTTCTCGATTTATTTCTAAGTCTAATTAAATTCTATATTTATCACATATAAGTCTCTGAGTCTCGAAGAAAATTAACTATATGAGCTGTAGGTCACTGCACATGACAAACTCAATGCTGCTCCACCAAACAAGCTGCTCAGTCATCTGAAGTGACAACCACTTGTTACCTACCTTTTCAGAGATAGCCTGATAACAAATGTGCTTAAGGCCATTTAATCACACTTTAAAAATAATTCAAAGTTTGCAATTCTTGAATAGAAATTTCTCTTAACATTAATGAATAACTTAAATTAAATACAACGGAATTATACATTAGCCTTTTTAATTAAAATTAATGAACGTTCTCAGCTATAGTATGACATAACAAACTAAAATATAAGAAGCTGTACATTTTTCAAGCCGCTTTCATATAATGATCATCCTGGAAAAATAATTAGTAGAAATTTGACATGTATTTTGTGTATACTAATAAACAAGATGATGATGTTTGCTGCGATACAGATTTCGTTTGCCGCAGTAAACATGCATCTTACCCTGTTTGTCAGAATTGTAGCAGCTGGGCCGCACTAGGTGCATGTGCAGCGTGTGACAGCCGCGTTGCTGATCTCCTGCGTCTCGTCTGTTGGCGCTGCTATGTGAGGTTTCTGGAATGACTTCTGTATTTCCTGGAATAAACCTCAAAGTCTCAGTACTCTACCGTATGAAGCTGTACATCCTCCGGTCCTACAGTTATAATACAAATCTTGCTGAAATGAATGAATTCTGTTAACGGAATCAGTGGAGTGCTTTTATTTTGAAAAGGAAGAGATACAGGAAGAGTCACAAATAATTGTGTTTGAGACGATTCCTGTACCTCAACAGAAAGACAACTGTGGAGAAATATAATTTTTACTTTCTGTTTTGCTGTGTACCCCACACGTGCATGTGGCACGCTGAGCAAAAAGACAAGACCCCAACTCTCTAGAATCTAGAGAGTCGGGAGACCTGAGATGTTTGGCTCTCACAGGCCGTGTGGCTGTTGTAACCCGATAACATGGAAGCCAAAATGAAAAGCAAGACGTTCCACAACGCACATGCGTACAGTTGGCTACTTCCCCTGTACAGAGACAAGCATTTCAAATACATGATGTAAAATTGAAGTTTACTTTGAAAGGTTACATTGTTTAAACAACCAACTCAAAGCAGCAGCTGTGATCCACGAAGTCGTTCACTAACCAGTAGTTTGATCTCTGGCTCCTCCAGCCTGCATTTTAAAGTGTCATTGGGCATGTAACTCTTGTGCTGCATATAGGAGCAGTTTATAGATGTGTGCGCGAATGGGTGTATGCGACTTGTACTGTACTGCACTTTGATTGGTTGATGAGACTGGAAAGACCTTAAGTCACCACACTGGGAATGTTCACAATTATTACATTATTATTATTATAATGACTTTGAGTCATTTCAGGTGGATATGTGAACTGGTCCCTTCAATCTCTTGGCCTGCAATTAATATTTTTTAAATCCAGGACTTAATTAATCAAATAATACCTTTTAACGGCAACTTCATAGATATAAAATGAACAGCACTCATCACTGCCCCTGACCACCTGGATAAACCAAACCCTGCTCAGCTTTGATGGGATGCACAGGCTCCCAGGCACCGTCTCCATCTCCACCTGTAGTCGAAGCACTTGGGAGCAAAACTGAGGCAGCGTTTGTTTTATTCTCTCTTTTGACTGCTGCTTTTAAATTGGGCCTCGATAACACCATCTGCCCACGGCCCAGTCAACACTCTCGCTATACAGTACGCGAATAGTCCATGTCAATTAATCGGTGTTCTCACCAGCAATGAGTCCGGTACTAGGATATCACACTACCTCTTCCAGGAAGTGTGTGAATCTGTGTGTGTGTGTGTGTGTGTGTGTGTGTGTGTGCATCTGTGGACAGTATGCATGTGGGAAGAGAGGGTCTTAATTAAAGCGAGTTAATATGCGTATGGTTAGGATTTTTTAGGGGTGAAAACAAATTGGTGGGGAACATATGGTGCCCCAGACGTGACACACACCCACATAATACATAGACACTTGCAGCCAGTCTTCAAAGTGAGACACATACACACACACACACACACACACACACACACACTGGCGGGCATAGGCTCCTGCAGAAACTGGAGTGATGGATTCTGGCTGATTGTGTGTAAGTGCTGGAATATCATTAATCCTTTTTCTGCCATTTGGGAAGGTGTGTTCTTACACGTGGGTGTATTTGTGTGTCTGTCTGTGTGTGTGTGAGATTCAAGCAGATGGAGGGAGCTATGGCCTCTTCTGCAGGGTCAACTGGGAGAAGTTAACCAGCACAGATTGTTGCCTTTCCTCCTCCCCTCCTCTCTTCTCCTTTCCCCTCTTCTCTCCTCCTTTCATCCCTCTAAATCAGCCTCAACGTCCACCTCCACCCTGCCGCCACAACCTGCTACTCTCCATTCGCATCTTTATATTTTTCTATATGTCATGTTTAACAAAGACAAACGGAGACTGAGGAGTAAAGTTGCAGAGGGAACATTTCAAGGAAACCTAAGCTGTGTATTAAATACAGTATTTGCAACGATTCTGACCGCACGCATAGAAAATTCCAACCTTGTGATCTGTGGAAATATGCGATGTTGAAAGGGTGATACACTCACACAGCTATTTTTTCACCCGACCAGGAAAAAGAAAACTTAATAGTAGAATTTCAGGAATTTCTGAGTATTTCAGGAATTCAAGCCTTTTGAAATGGACTTTTGAAAAGAAGGAATTGCAGGAAACCACACTTCAATGGAGGAATGAAATTGAATGAAGAAATATTTGAAGAGCTTATATACAGTAGTGGCCAAATGCCTGAGGCTAAATGGTTGGAATCCATACAGTAATGCATCCACAGGCCTTATCGCTCCAGTTCATATGTCTTAGCGCGTGTGTGTGTAGGCACATTTTACAGCACTCCACCTACATGTTCCAACCTGAGACGTCCAGAGACAGAGGGAGCCGTGGAGAGGATTAGGCATCGGCATTCCCAAATCCCAGACACGAGGTTCCTCCACCAATCACGCTGCTGGCAGCTTCCTGGCCTCCTGGTGATCCATGCTGGAGAATCGCGGGAACAATGCTCGTCAAGGCGATGCCTGAAGGCAAATGGATCTCAGAGCAGAGTTTCTCTTGATTCCCACCCCGAAAAAGATTGCTTCCAAGCATCCAGAGCAGTAAAGAACTGGGGAGGTTTTTGTGTTTACAAAGGATTGCATTTCAGAAAACTATCTTTACAGTCGAGCCTCCTCGCTGTCACGTCAATTTAACTTACGTGCCCACACACGCGGAAAATCATCCATTCGCCCACAAAGGTGAATATATATATTCTCGGGCACATAGAAACACTCCACAATTATCGCTGCTGTTGCCGACAAGAACAACCATTACAACTCTTCTCCTTCTCTTTTCTCCACTTTCCCCTCTCCCCCTCCGCCTCCTACTTGTTTCCTGTAGTTTCTCCTGCTGTAAGAAGGCAGTTATAGGTTTTTTTCCCCCTGGGCGGCTTGTGATCACACACAGAGAGGAGTGTTAGAGAGAAGATGGCCAGGCTGGATGAGCCACAGAGACTAATGCTAATACTATAACAACATAGTTCCCTAGTCAGTCGATACTTGCCAATACCTGGTGAAGAAAAAAAAGAACTGGAAAACAACTGGGAACGCATAGGCCAGAGGTGGTGTAGTAATGAGGTCACAACCTCATCCATAGTTAGTCTGTCAGTTGGCGTTTTTTCAAATAGATTTTTTTTTACTATTTACTTCCAGTATATGTGACCCTGCATGTACTTGTTTGCCCTGCAGCTTATCTGTGCCTGCTCCGGGTTAAGATGAAGTTTGACAGCATCTCAGATTATTCTTTCTTCCCCCCTGTTGTTGTTATGTTCTTTTGGCCGTGAGAAGGTGGGAGCCAAAAGACTGGATGGTGTTTTATAGGAATCATTGATCGAGTGGCGCACATTGATGAGCTGAGGCGAGGCGGCGTTGTGAATGAAGCAGGATATAGTGATGACCCAGGGGGAATCACAACACACTCCAGCCTGATCTCTGGCAAAGCCGCTTGGAACCTGATGCTGTCCGCCCTGATAAATGTACTCTCTCTCTCTCTGTCTCTCTCTCTCTCTCTCTCTCTCTCTCTCTCTCTCTCCCTCTCCCCTCCTGCCTCTCGGACTCCTCTGCTCTCTCTCGCTGTTTTCTGGGCCTGATGAATGCAGAGTGAATCAATAATTCTATTCCCCTGCTGGATACCTGATCAAATTTACAAGGACAAGCTTAATAAATTACTAATGGGGTGGCCAATCAGCTCGTGTGCTTGCTTGTGCAGGACCTGCTTCTCATCTGTGTGTGTGTGCATGTTTGTGTGTCTGTGTCGGCGCCTGTGTTTGAGTTTAAATTCCCGCCTGGTCATTTGTATGCACATGTGTGTGTATGTACCCGGCCCCTTCCTATCCCCTTAGATTTCTCCATGAAAACCAAGGTTGGCAGTGAGCTGGCAGTGGCTGCCTTAACCCTCAGAGTGTGTCCTCATTCTACCTAAAACTGCTTATTTCGTGTTTACTCTGAGATTATCATGGTTTTTATTATGTTGTGTAATTGTTTATTTGACAAAAATATATATATATTATACTCTGTTTCATTTTGAGTTCTTCTGAGGCATTATACATATTATTTTATCTTTGTAGCA
Source organism: Pseudopleuronectes americanus (assembly GCA_038501795.1). Classification (NCBI taxonomy): domain Eukaryota; kingdom Metazoa; phylum Chordata; class Actinopteri; order Pleuronectiformes; family Pleuronectidae; genus Pseudopleuronectes; species Pseudopleuronectes americanus. Next base: position 14,670,549 of record CM076731.1, on the reverse strand, counting down.
TTAGAAAGTTAGAGATATAATATATAACAATGCTGACAATTCAGACCTTTATATGTATGTATTTATATATCTATAAGTACTTCTGTACGTATTGTATCCAACAATGTTCAAATCTTATTTATATGGAGCATTTCATTTTGGTTGGCTTTTAATTGCGTCAAATCCACTTCTGCGCCAGACAACTTAACGGCATTACGTCTCCTGTTTCTACCTTCCAATGCTTTTATTGCTTTACTCGTAATGGATCATGATTATTCATATACTCATTTGCTGCTGTAATGAAACCAACTTTAATACATTACCTCATCTGGGAATGTGATATGCGACTGAGTCGTAAAGTTGTAAAGACAACAACTCCCATGATCCTGGTTGTGGGCAGTGCTCCTCGGCCTGGGAAGGTATTTGAAAGTCATCTCTGAGACAAAGAGTCCTGATAATATCATGGGTGACCTCCAAACTACAGATTTATACAGAAAAGCCGGGTTTAAAAATTGTGGGATCCTATCGTGTTACTGTTCAGAAACAAGAGCGTTGTCTCGTGTGTCCCGAATACACTGTGGCTCAGTTTCTCGAACGATCATCATTACAGAAAATATACATGGTTGATGTAGGATACATAAAACATTTTGCTAGAACAGATGTTGCGATATAACCTTATTACCAAACCTGTGACTGCATGAACAGGTGGTGGGGAGCTCTGGTGTGAATTCGGAGGCTGGACTGGTACCGGCTGTGGGGGGGGGGCTGAGAGACGAGTTCGATCCCCTATAACTCAAACTTGGGAGGAAGTAGGAAACAAGACTTTTCAATAACATATTTCTTAGAATGAACTGAGTGAAATAGTCCACGGAGTGACTGCTTTCATACTTTGATCGTTACTCATTCATGCCCACTTGCCTCAGGCTAATTATAGTTCCTACCTGTCATTGATTTATGGGGGCAGTTCTGAGTTTCACAGCTGAGATCAAGAGAGTGAGGGCAACCTAGAGAGAGCAAAGTTTGTGTTTAGGTGGTTTCCTACGAAGATTTATGTCTGAGATGTTTGTTACCTCTACCCTCCATGTCACTGTTAAATGTTTTTCACCTCTTCGTAGGACTCTATGATTTTTCTAAACGTACTGAATCATTTTGCACCAAAGTATTGGAGGGGTGGGGACTGGGCCAGAGCAGCATTACATTTTTTGTTCCGGTTTTCATAGTTTGCCGTAACATTGCAAGAGAGAATTTCGTTTTAAAATTGTCGTCAGTTTCCCAGGAAACAATGTCTGTAAAATACTATATATGCTTGTCCATGACTACTGTGCAGCTTTTTACACAACTTCCCTTTTCCTTAAATTTTTCAATTATAAAAGCTGCACATTGATGTGTTGGACTGTTTGACCTTGTCGGAGGTATGTGCTCTACTGAATATCATTCCCGTTTTTCTCCACTATTTGTTCCTTTGTTAATTCGAAACTGGCTCTTTTGACTCCCAAAAATGCAACCTTTGAAAAACGTTTCCGCAGTGGGTGGAAAAACAGAATACTGGTCAGAGGCTGTGTGGCAGCAAAGTTAAAGGTCCTGAAAACCAATTTTCTCATTCAGCTTTGTACTCGGAGTTATCACGGCCCCATGGAAGCATGAAGATGAAGTGTTGCTGGTTTGAGGTTGGCAGACTCGGTTAGAATAAGGTGGAGTCAAGCGTATCTGCAATAGAGTTCAGCTTCAGAGTTTTATACCGGTAATTATCTATTATATATATCAAGACATGAAATAGTAGATTTGTTGTTGTTTGGGTGTTTCAATTTGGATCGTAAATACAGTTTTCGACTCAGTCCCAGAGCACCTGCACCCTGACTCCACAGCTTCTGGGGAATGACGGGTGTCTCATTGTTCACCCGCCCAAAGTCCTACTCATCTACCACACCTATTTAAATACAGACCATCGTCACGAACAAATGCAGTGTGGGTTGATTTGGGCCTGGAAAGAATGGGAGACACCAGTTCTGTGTCTCCTGGCGTCTCTCTTCCATTACCCGGCGTAACATCAATGAATCTTTTGAGGATCCCTATCTTCAAAAGGCAACCCAGCTTTCCTCCCTCAGACAAGGCTGTAATTATTTTACATTTGCATGATAAGTGTGTCTGCCTGTGTACGCATTTATGTAGGCTATGTATGTATGAGTGCTTAAACGCACATTAGCCGCAGTCAGGCACGAGCTCTTGTCTTTTATCTCGGCGTAAAACACGGGAAGAGGCCTTTTTAATGTGGAGTCTAGATTGCTGTCTCTTTGCTCTTCATCTGAGTGTTCATCATTAGCCACTGTCAGCCGGAGAGCTTTGAAGTGCAGTCAGGGGGCTCTCTCCCGATGTGGAATAGTTATGACACTCGGACTCGCTGTTTGTGCGTTTGCATGTGCCTCTGCTTGCATTAATGTACTTCCCCATCAGAAAGCCTTCCCATACATGTGAAATCTTGCATGTGTGTTGCACTGAAAAGAGGCTTTTCATCATTTGTTTTGTGTGCACATTAGCAGCGATGCCGGGTGCAATAATAAGAGAGGAGCCTGTTTTTGAAAGCAAGACGTGTTCTTGCTTCTTCCTTTTTCATTTCCATCGAAGACAGGAATGTTCTAATAACTACCCATGCTTCACTGACACTGGTGATGGGAAGCGGGAAAGATGGTAATGGGAGAAAACAGGGAAAACACAAACGGGGTAAGCGAGTGTGTTGAATTGGCGCACGGCGCTACGCCTTGTGAAATGTCGTGAATGTACAGTATCTATATGATGTATGGCTTCATGCACAGATAAACAGACACAGAGGCAAGCAAACAGAAACGTTTTTAGATGTGCACGATCTCCCAAGGCCTCATTAGCTTTGTGTGCATTGAAGCATAACTGCATACATAGTGTGTGGGCACACAGCAGCCCGTACAGTGAACACTTGACTGGCCTGAAAGCTTGTCTCAGTGGGCAGTCAGGTGCACCGTGTAGCAGTGCCTCGTTTAGTTTATTAATTATGGATTATGTTTATTCAGTCTAGGTCGACCACGGCTTGTTCTGTCCCATCCCCTTTTCTTTGAGCTGGACTTAATGGCATCAGCACGACGCCCTGAGACTCCTCTGTGTCCTCTGCTGCTGAGTGCTGGTAATCAAAGACAAGACAGTAAAACAACCCAGGGCAGAATTTTCTTTTTGGCCAGATACCCATCTTGAGCAGGATGTCGGGGGCATCTGGTGCAGCAATAAAAAGTCTGATGCAAGTGCTGTCCTGTTCCTGAGGTTTTCATTGCAGCCCGATTCCCGGTCAGGTCCCCTCCTCCTTCTCCGAAAAAGAGGTGATTAATCTTGTGGTTTTGGAGAAGCAGGGTTAATCAGTTTAAGAACACGTGCAATGCTACTGGTATAAATGTGCGTAAACTTGGCAAGCCCATCAAATCCTCGCAGAGCATAGTGTGTAATTAGATTGTCCAAGTCCGTATCCTGTGTTCTTGGGTCAGCTGTTCTTTTATGGGGTTATAATCCAAATAAATGTCAAAAAATGATCAAGAGTGTTTCTACATCAAAAGCCAGCACTTCCTATCAAACACTAACATATTTCAGATGCTGAACCATCAGCTGAACCGAGGGGCATGTCCAGTATACAACAAAACTGATACTCCGGTGAATGATTCAAAATCAGTACTATCTTACATTTAGAGGATTTTTGTCAGTTAAAGTGTAGGACGCTTGAGCTTTTATATATAAAATACCAAGTTGACCTGTGACCTCTGCAGCTGATACCTATGATTTTAAATAAAGTCCGTGAACACCACAGCATCCGTAAGTTCAGCCTGGGCTCTGGCTCATACAATGTGATGCCACGTAGTAAAGAACTGCCTGAACAAGTAAGAAACCAGGTTCAAAGAATATTTTCTGGGCTTTTTATATCCTTAATTACCTGAGATGGGTCAGTAGGGACCTTCAAAGTATGAAAGCAGTCACTCCACGGACTATTTCACTCATTCTCATTCATTCTCGTTCATTCTAAGAAATATTTTATCGAAAAGTCTTGTTTCCTACTTCCTCCCCAGTATGAGTCATACGGGATCGCACTCGTCTCTCAGCCCCCCCCAGCCGGTACCAGTCCAGCCTCCGAATTCACCAACCGATCTCCCCACTACTTTTTCATGCAGTCACAGATTTGGAAATAAGGTTATATCGCAACATCTGTCCTAGCAAAATGTTTTATGTATCTTACAACCAATGTATACTTTCTGTAATGATGATCGTTTCAGAATCTGAGCCACAGTACATTCGGTACACACAAGACAACGCTCTTGTTTCTGAACATTAACCCGATAGGATCTCACCATTTGTAAACCAGGCTTTACTGTATACATCTGTAGTTTGGAGGTCACCCATGATATTATCAGGACTCTTTGTCTCAGAGATGACTTTCAAATACCTTCCCAGGCCGAGCAGCACTGCCCACAACGAGCAAACTGAGCCGATCCCACATTTAAACGTTCTTCTACAGAAGTAATTTCAAGCAGCTGATGATTCCTTGGTACATACACATATCTATACTGTACAGGTCATTATAATGTCAGCATGTCACCTCAGTTGTCAGCAGTTAGTGATAGAAATGATGAGAGAGTGTTCCAAAGTGAAAGCACTGAGGATTAGACATTACATCAGATCAATAGTAAAGATCCCTCCAGTTGAAATTAGACTGCCCCACCCACCTGCACCACCACCTCCACCATCACCCCATAATGACTGACAGCCTTAATAACTGTCCTAATAACAGGAGAGCAGATTAATAAAGCATACCATAAATGATTACCTCCATCATTAATCCATCCCATGGCTATTTAAAGCCGCCCGTATTACTTACTTGGACAGGACGTTTCATGTGTTAATGGCCAGATTGAACACATGGAGCGGTGCGAACACATTAGAGAAACATATGATTTAATTAATGCCATTCACAGGAATAGAAACAAATGACACAGGCAGAACAATGTTGTTCACCTGAGAACTGTCCCAAAAAAAGCATAAACTGAAAAAGATCAACGGCAGAGATATGGAATTGGTCCACTGGAAGCTGTGTAATCCCCTCCCAGCAGATGAAGCCCGGCCTCTCATTAGCTGTACTTGGACCAGACTGCATTGGCTCCGGCGATTCAGTTGGGAAATCCATCTATATATTGCAAAAACTTTCCTTATGGCTGTGCTTGAGGCTCAGCCTGTTAGAGTGTGGGTGATGACAGAGCTGATTCAGACTCGATAAATAATAGAGTGTTACTGGAGGTATCACCTGATGAATATTTGATTCCCACTCCTGCCCACCTGCCTTTCTGTCTCTCTGTCTGTTTGTCTAAGACACTGCCTGGCCCGGTTCCAGCTTGCCAGAATCCGGTGGAAATATCCAGATTTCGGCAGCATGTCGACAGCTGGCGGGGTTGGAGGCACTCTGCATTCTGAAAACACCCACAGTGTCAGGAAGCAAATACAAGACAATTACACCTCATCTGCTGCACTGAGTCCTGCTCCGAGAGAACTGTAACGTGCCGCCCATCTGACATGCACCGCGGGTGGATTTTATGCCAGCTGGAGTGCAGGCAGCTAAAAAAGGGGTGGGGGGGGGACAGTTTTGAAGACAGCGAATAAATTATCACCTTCAACAGATTATTACTGGGGACGGTGTTTGGAAGCGTGGCGCTGCGCTCTGAGGAGCATGTGTGGGCCTGCACCTTTATATGTCGCTCCGACTCGCAGGCAGGACGCCTTGGTAAGCACGTTAAATCCTCTCCTGTTGCCAAAGCAAATCATGGGTAAGAGTCGTTATTGATGTGCACAAGGAAAAGCAACACAACTCACGCATGAAGCTGACAAAACAAACGCCCCAATGGATGTTGTGCAATTTAACAGCTAAAGTAGGACATTAGTTTTTATCCACATCAGTCCAAAAGTGTTATCTCCGAATTGTTATTGATTTCTTTATGGCATGTCCCCATTTGTCAAATGCTTTTTAAGGATAACAGCAAGTTAATGGCAACATACATTGCAGGGATGATGTATATCATATGTTGATATCAGTAAAATACTATTTTAATGTGCACATAAAATTGTAATTCTTTCCTCCTGCTGATATTAATCAAGTAGAATAACAGAGCAGAGCAAAGTTATGAATCAATATTGCGACAAAAATATTATTTTATAAGTTAACATATGCAACAGCCAAAGTCTCGGAAATATGAAGCGCCTAACATAAGTATCTAATTGGATTTTTTACTATTTTCAAGCGAGGGATTTGTTTTTTTTTAATCACCATCTGTCAATAGTTTTTCAGGGAGAACAGCCTGTTTTTGGAAACATAAGAAGATACATTATAAATGATATATCATCTATTTTCCTGCAAACGTGGAAATCAGTAGAAGTCCCTACACAAGCCACTTCTCTTAAACGTGTAATAATACAAGTCGCTGTGGAACAAGACGAAGGGAAAAATAATAACTGAGAATCTGAGCCAAGCTTCATGTCTCTGTTACATTGTTTACATTCGCGCTGGTTAGTTGTGGTTTCACAAACCTCTTACTGAACACTTTTGTTTGACTTGTGTAAGTCCCATCATCATCACCTGCATGGGCTGTGTCTACCTATACTTGTCATTGATTGGGTTGTAAACGTGTGTCTGACACTGTATATTCAGCCGTTGTATAGGCTAACCTTTTTTGTGTTCATAAAAAAAATGTGTCTTACCATTTAAATGGAGAAAATGAATGAAGTAGATTCACTTTTGTTATTCCATTGCCACTGTAATATTACCACCAGCCAAAGGAATATCCTTATATCGTCAGAGGCGAAGGCTTAAAGTAATACTTCTTCTATTGTGTACCGCTGTCTGGGCTCCCTGAAAATGGTCTGAGCGTCTGAACTATCCTGAACTAAGTGATTTCACCCTGAAAATGAACTGAACCAGTCAGACAATATTTTTGGTCTTTGGTCCAGGCCGTGGTCCAAGGCGCCTGTCTCACCTGTTCTTTTGGTTTGGACTAATCTGAAAAGTCCTCCCACTATAGGTAGTCGTTAAAGTCTACAAGCACATAGCTGTGCTGCCACAATGGAGCTTCAGCTTAATGTTTAGTTCCTAATAGTAACACAATGTATTGATTAATTGTTTGTTCAGTTATTATCATTTGTGCTATACACCGATCATCCACCACATTAAACCAGCTAACTGGTTTTAAGCTGTGGCAGACTGGTGTATATTTAGAGCCGCTGCTGCTCTACCTCTTTGTTTTTATTGTGTGTGTGCCAGTCAAGACTCTTTGTGCGTGTGTGTGTTTTTGATTGTGCCAGCATGTGTCAACACTGCACCAGCTGGTGTGTGCATGAATGGGAGACATGTCGTTGAAATTGTATCGGCACAGAGAGAAAAGAGTGAGGAACCTAATCAGCCAATCAGGAAGCAGATTAGCGGGCTGGGCTGGCCACGGAGGGTGAGGTGCAGCCATTACTACAGTGGAATCTTTTTTTTTGGGCTAGCAACACAGCAGCCAATCACAATCCATAAACAGACCAAAACAACTTTATACACCAGTGACCCTGTCGGTGTGTGATTGTGTGTGTGTGTGTGTGTCTGGAAGCAGGGTATAAAATAAGACCAGGCAAAAACTGCCTCCTCCAGGGATTTTTTGGCAGCTGCCCAAATTGTATGTGTGTTGTATTGTGCTTGTGTGTGTGTGTGCACAGAGTTACAGACTAATTTGACATGGTTCACCATTTTGGCATGCGCTCCCTGCCTCTCCAAGTGCAAGTGAGTAAAAGTAAATGTGTGTGTATGTGGAAAAGTGTATATGGACTTTGGTTGTGTGTGCATCTTTGTGTGTATGTGTGTGTGTGTGTGTGTGTGTGTGTGTGATTTTGGGTGAGTGACAGCTCTGACCTTTTCAATATGCCTGTTAAACCTGAGCTCTTGTCCCAGTGCAGACGTGCTTGTGTCAACTCCAGCACTCCTACATGAAGGTCAAACTCTCTCCTTTTGGAGTATAGGCACGCACACACACACACACACACACACACACACACACACACACACACACACACACACACACACATACAGGCACACGCACACACGCACGCACACACACTTGCATACATAGTGTTTCCTGTCATGTTGTTCCCATCTCCTCTATAAATAATGTGCTCTCTGCCCCCACTAGCATGTCCAGGCAATTACCACATCATACTGATGCATCTCCTCTGCCCCCCGCCAGGCGATCATTGATTTAGTCATTCTCACTCTTTTCTTTTTTCTTTCCGCCTCCCTTTTTCCTTTTGGTGGCAGCAGTTGTCTGGTCTTGTTACCGTGGTCACCATGGCGGCGGCTGCCATAGGTTGGATCCCTGACAGGGTGTAGTTCCAATTGGTGGGACTGGTACATTCATCTGGAAGGTAAATGTGTGTTGTCTGATGGAGACAGGGAGTGTGAATGACTTTAAATAATCTGAATGAAGCACATTAGATCATTTTGGAATTGCTCTATTCTTTTCTTATTGATGACACCCCCCCCCCATGAACAACAAACAAACAAAAAAACATCAATCCCCCTCAAACATGAACCAGTCTGAACGTACAGCAGCCAATCACAGCTCTGATCGTTTAACACCAACATGGTGATATGTTCAACACCTTTAGAACACCTTCATGTTTCAGTCTGCATCGTTTGTAACAGAGAAAATAACAGAAGTGATGCCTTATAGATGATACCTTATTCTTACAATAACCGAGGCGTGTGGCCCAATGACATTCCCGGACTGTACCATTCTTCATGCTTCTCCAGCCTTTCAACCGCAGCCTCTTTTGAGAGGTTTCTCCCTACAGTGTCTTCTTCAGTTTGTAAAAAAAGCTGCTCTGTTGGGTTAAAGGCCAGTGATTGACGTGGTCAGTCAAAAACATTACACCTCTTCCCCCTGGTTAAGTCCGTTGCTCGTGTTTTGGGTCAATAAGTCGCTGCATAATCAAGCCTGGATCCATTTCTCCTCCACCTGGCAGATAAATTTGGAGTTGTGCAGCAACCATCAGGTGTTACTTCTTCAACCTTGCTCAACTCAGTCGATAAAGCACAACCTCTGCCAAGGCCCAACAGTTACCTCAAATTCAATCAAGCTGCCACAAATTTCACCCACTCAAAGATATCAGTGCCCCAAATGTGCCTGATTTGTTCAGAATCATAACGCAATGTTCAGGAAAATCACGACTCTGCCCCTGATACAGATCTGCACCAATATTTAATGGGAACAAAAGTGAAGCATAACATCAGAAATAGTCAATATGGTGGGTTAAGTGTTAACTACATCCTGCTGGTCTACAGTGACTATATTTAAATACCCATCAATATTCTGACTATCCACCTCACTCAGAATAAGACTTCATTTCAATCACAGTGTTCACATAAAGTTGATAATCGAATATTTCCTCTCATGTTAATTGCGTCCAACATTATTCTGTCAGGTTTAAAACCCCAACCTGAAATAGTTTAATGTACAATGAACATATACACTTTGGGATGTTTTCTTTCTACTATTGGAAAAGCTACAACTCCTTTTTATTCTTCCATCCATCAAACTCCAAATGGACATTGTCATGCTGACATATACATGTCGACATAATGTGATCGGAATACTCAACATGTCAGTTTGATTATTGCTTATTTCGAGTAAGACCTATCACGTTATGTCACATTAATCAGAAAATGCTGTCAACATAACAATGTCCCATTCTGACTTTTTTGAATTTGATTTATATTAGAATATAGGTGTCCATGTGAATGTTGTCAGTAAATCAACTTGGAGGACCGGCAACCTCACCGTGACGACAAGACTCCTGTGTTGGTGCCTCAGTCGCACAAAAAGAGCGATGAAGTGAGACACTCACACTAAATCCTAGGTCTTTCCCTAGGATTTATCGATAGTAAGACAAGTAAATAATGACATAAGCCCCGTTCCCTTATAAAAAAAATAGCAATGTCAAAGCATAATGGAGATGTACATAAAGTGAAAGGAAATTCCAAGCATGGTATAAAAAGGCATAGGGACTGGAATAAAAAGGGTTCAAGTTGAAAACTCTACAGAGCTCTACATCTTCATGAGTGATATGAAGGATGCAGTTATACCGTGTAGCATTGGTGCGGTGCTGTGGACCAGCTCCAAGCACCAGAGTGTTGAATAAAATGTAGAATGTATTTGTATGCCCACTTGTACTCGTGTGTGATAAGTGTTTTGGTGTGTTTGCAACCCTCTGAATGTAAGTGGACCTTTTTCAGTGTCACTTTCTGCTGTATGAATGTAACAGTGTGTGTGTTAATACGTACCTGTGTGTGTGTGTGTGGACATGTTTATATGCATTTACTCGTTTGCATCCATTTGTGCCCATAGGTGTACGTGCCTGTGTGACTTTGTATCATCCTGTGTGTGTGTGTGAGCATCTCCCCTGTGCAATCATCACACGGGGGGGATGCTTACAGTCCATTTGTCTGCGAGCACACTGACCATTAGCTGGCCACCATACATAATGTATAGCAGTGACCTTTCTGCACAGTGCACCCTTAGGCCTATAAGCCATTGTTTGGTGTTGTATTGATTTTTACCCCCCTCATAGATGGAGACAGTGATTTGAGGGGAGAGAGACTGAGTGCCGCGGTGTCTGCTGAAAGGAGAGGGCAGGGCAAAAGCAATGGAGTGTAAAGAATTGAAATGGCTCGGTGTGGAGAAGGACACAGACAGTGGCTCATACCTGTAGCCCCTGCTCGGAGGCCGACCCCCTTATAAAAGACAGGGTCATGTTCAATAGTGCTGAATGTTGTGAGCCATATAAGTGCCACCTATACACAGCCCATTAGACAGAGTGGTGAGTGCGAGTCTGCATGGTAAACAATTTAAGTAGAGTCCCTGAAAGATTCTCAACATTCATCAGGCTCGACTCGGTGCAGAGAAGGCACAGAGCGGCAGACAGGTGGAGGGCATCAAGGTTTCCATCTGCACTCCTTCCCTATAATCTTCCAGAATGTTTTTTTTTATATATATATATATATATATTCCTCCTGCTCCAGCTGACAACTAAAGTGGCTGTACACCGGGGAGGAAAATGGGCTGAGAAAAATGCTTTGGTGTCCTACAGTGATGGATCCTTTGGCCGCCTGGTAGATGAAGGAGGAGGAGGGCGAGGGTGGAAGGGGATGATTTGAATTCAGCGTCGCTCTGTTGTCACCCAGAAGGCCATGGCATGATCTGTAGGAGGACCGGAGCCGCGATCGGGCGTGTTGCTCTGACACTCGCCCACAGCGTTAAAAATACCACGCTGATTAGTCGGTTAATACAGAGAGGGAGACAATATGACAATCTTACATCATCAACACGCCACACGCTGCCTTCACAGGCTGATACATGATACTTAAATATTATATAATGGCAGCCTGTGGCAATCCATAATTTATAAGAATGGAGAGAAATACTTGCTGCAGTGATGTTATTGAGCTGATTATACTCCTGATATTAATAGAAAAATGTATTTTCTTCAATCATTTACCTATACGATTTTATAAATCAAACTTATCAAGTTAACCAGGGGCTGAGCAGTTTGAATTGAGTCTGTTTTACATGTGTAGTTTCCTGGGAAAGATCATGTTCAAGAAGGTTCATTAAAAAAAGTTATAATAGTAATAAACTTATTTATATACATCCTTTCAAAGCACAGTTACAATATGCTTCAAAATTGAAGGCAAACAATAGGAAACAGTTTAAAAATGAAAAAAAAACACGTACACTCCATGAACAACCCTATCCACTACCTGAACCACACTAATTGTGTTGTATTTATTATTACGATTTGGGAGCTCATGATCCCACCAAGCAATGCTGCGACTTTGATTGGAAAAAAATCTGTATCTACACAGTATGGTCCTCTGTGCAGCCCTTCAGACAAACTGTTGAAAGAAACATAATTCCTGAAAGGTATTTATTATACCGTGTGAAAGCGTTCGATTCACAGACACAGTTGCAGTAAGTGCAATGGCCTGTAAAGCCATTTCGGTTTTGGATGGAGAGAAACGTGACGCCGTAACGCCGACACTGATGCGGCGCTGATCACTCGGTTAACAGGGGGAGAAAGAGAAGGGGGAGCGTGCCGAGGGTAGAAAATAAGTGGCATCCCGCTGAGCTTTCTAATTCCTGCAGGAGATTGACACCTGAATGTGCTTTCATGGAGCAAACTGCTGGGTGGCAACAGCACACACACACACCCACCCACCCAACCCCACCAACCCTCCCCATCCCCAGCCCTTTTTTCCAATTTCCCCTCCTTCCTTCCATTTTCCTTCTCCTCCTCATCCGACACTGCGTAAAAAGAAAAAAACCTCATTACCAAGCCATTTATTCCAACGTTGAGTTTAAACATTTTTATTTGGGAAGCTGCTTTTTCTTTTTACCACATTTCCTGAGCTGTTGCAAATGCGGGTTGCTTCATAAGTGATACGAGTGCAAGGCCATTAAAAGCAAGGAGAAACTTGCAGGGTGCGTCAGAAAATTACATCTGAGTTAATGGTATGTCATTAATTATTCAGTTTGCCCCATAAACTATTCAAGCTTTATAATTTTTTAGCACATTACGTTTATTAAGTCATGATGTCATTATGATAATTATGAGGTAATCACAGCAAGGTTATAATGCACTTATAACACATTTGTAGGAGAGAGTGAAGCAAAGAGGAGAAAATGTGAACATAATAGATTCAGGCAAATTTGACGTGTTTAAATGAAGTGAAATTACTGTTAATAAACCTGTTGTGATTTTGTTTCACCTTTTCCCGTAATACAACATGAACACCTACCAATCACAAGCACTTCCTACGCGGCCATCAACTGTCCTCATCTACCTCCCTTGTGATATTTTTGATCACTCCTGCGGCGTCCTTCTGCCATCCCCGTTTGTTCTCATTCATCTTGTGTCTCCATTAAAGTTGGATGAGGAGGGAGGGTGGCGTCTGTGGACGGAGGAGCTTCACAGCGGGGCCCCTGCTGCATTTATCAACATCGGGATTTCAATTGTGGCACGGCGCCTTAAAAGCCAACTCAGGAGCCTCTCCGCTCCCCGTGCAGACAAAAGCAGAGAAAGAGCCCAACTTAAATGTGAAACCCGACCTTTCCTTTTCACACTGAGTTCACCTTTTCACCAGCAGCTACCTTTCCGTGTGACTACATGGGGGTTATTTTCTTTTCAAAAGAGCACAGATAAAAATAAATGAGAGGAACATTTTTACCGAGCATGCCTTCGCGGCCTTGAGTCTCTGTCCTTTGTGCAAACAAAATAAAAGCTTTTTAAAAAACACTAATTGTAGTCCCACAATTTATTTCCTTTTATTCATCCCCCCCCCCACCCCCCCGTCTCAAACCCTGGCTCTGGCTTTCATGGTGTGCTGTGGCGTTTCACCATGACAAGGCTACATCACTAAACACCTCTGTATGACATCTATTCAGCCGCCTCTGAGAAGCGGTTTAGCCGTGATATTCTTCAGCTCTGTGAAGGGTTCGCAGATAAAAACAGCCAAGGGTGTTTGTTGACCTTCCCTCCTTCATACGTAAAGTACATGTGTGTCTCTGTGTGCATGCATGCTGTCATTATTGGGTCCCTTCCACATTTAGCCCTCCATATGGCTTATGTAGATAGCTTTCTTTGGGTCGTGTCTTGGCTCAGCTTTAATTAGTGGATTTGCTGCTAATAGATGGAGCTAATTAACAGGGATTGGGGATGCTGCACATTTGCCACTGTTCCTATCTGTGTGTGTGTGTGGGGGGGGGGTTTGTGTGTTTGTGTGCACTCTCACATGTGTGCAAGCTGACATGTTTCTGTCTATCCGACGATGGAGACAACGGATGCTGTCACCTTGGTAACTATGTAAAATGGATTCCAGGGGTGGAATCAGCCCAAGCCAATTAGACATAGACATGCTATGGAGATGGCAGGGCGTGCACAGTTACACACTCTCTGTCTGTGTCCCTCAGCCCTCCTCACTCTCTCTTTCTCTCTCTCTCTCTCTCTCCTCTGCACCCCACACACACACACACACCACACACACACACACACACACACGTGTAGGCAGTCAGACAGCGTCTTGCCCAAGGCTGTGTGGATATGACCATCATAATCACATCATCCCCCCCCCTGATAACAATAACTCTGCTCAGGGATGCAAATAATCTGTGCGTCCACATATCTTATTTTTGCAATCAATAATAACGAAACACCCCAACACACACACACACACACACACACACACACAGACAGACACGCAAAAAGAAAACCCCTGTCACCCTAATGAGAAAGTATAGCCTATTACCATGCTCTGTGTGTTGTTGTGTGTGTGTGTGTGTGTGTCTTTCAGCAGCTGTGCCCCCCTTCTTTAAAAAGCGAGGAGATCAAAACGGAGCAAAGGGCTCACAGGGCGTGAAAAGTAATTTACTACAAAAAAAGAAAAAGTAATTCTGCCGACTTGAGTTTTCTTTATTCTCTCCCCTCACGTCAAGTAGCCCCACTCTTCAACGAAAGCACAGCGATTGAGGAACAGGCCAAATGTGCAGGGAGAGAGTGAGCACATGCTTGGTTTTGATTCAGCTGCATGGATTCCCCCCGAAAGCAAACCGGTGACCCCCGTGCATACTCGCCGCTCTCGGTCGGCCCTGATGAAATGGCCACAATATTACTGCTGACTTTGTGGTAACACAGAGCTACTGATGTCACAAACATGCCCGCCACCTTCATGTGGGTGTGTGTCTGCGGACGAGTGGGTGGGGTAGGCTGACGCACTTGCGAGTGTTGATAAGTGACTGTAAGTTTGTTTGTGGGTTGTGTGCACGCTTACAAGTGTTGATAAGTGAGTGTGTGTGTGAGTGTGTGTATGTCTGTGTGTGGATGATTGCTGATTTGTGGCAGAGTGTCTATTGTTAATGAAATCCTTTGTGCCACTCTGATTGGCTCATCAATCAAACAGCGGTTCGCATATTACCCATAACCCCTTTCTGCTCTCTCCAGGTGGCGGATTACAATGTGACACATGCACATGTGTACGCACACGCAGACAGACACGGAAACACGTGAGGGGAAAGGCCAAATGTAGTCATAGTCACACACACTGACATATAGCGGATAAACACAAAAATGAAGACGTTCATAAAACACACACATGAACATAAAAATGTACACGCACAAAAAACGTACTTTCAAACACAAACAAACACGCAAACTTTTTTTAAAACAAAAATATACACACACATGTCTAAATGAGTTCAGATTTACCTTAACCAATACTACAACTTGACCAAACCATAATCTAATCTTAACTGAATCTTACTTACATGAATAAATACATCCTCTCCTTAAAATCGAATGATTTACAGGCTGGGGGACTTGTGTTTGTCCCCATGAGCGAGACAAGTCCCCATAATGTGTCTGTGAAAACAGATTGATATCCCCACAACATGAGTCATACCTCATGCATATAAAGTAGCATGTAATAAAAGGCCAACTTCCTCACATATACACTCTCTCAAACAGACACACACACACACACATACTTATGTACATGTCTGCACAAAAGCACATCTTTGCATTTACACATGCTGCTCATAAAACAGCCCCATAGGCTCAACGAGATCTTAACGTCAGTGGTTTCCCCCCCAATGCCGTTGTCACCTCGATATCCATCCACAGACTGAAGGAGACAATGAGACAGTGAATGCATCATCTGCATTAATTTCTGCTTGATTCAAAGTGTCGTGGCTAAAGAGGGCAAAAGGAGGGGCGGCGGGGGGGAAGGAGGAGGAGGAGGAGGATGAGGAGGCAGAGGCGGAGAGGTATAGCTAGACAGGGGGAAATTGGAAAGGAGGGAGGGGGGTGTGTGGATGTGAGATAGAGGCCTTGGGGGACACCTCGCTGCGGCTGGCCCCGGGGCAAGGAGAGAAACACACACACACACACACACACACTCGCATATCCACCGAGATTAGTAACAGCAGACACACATGAGTGCACACAATCACACTCACACATATGCACGCTCATGCAGAAAAGCCGCCGACATAACGAGGTAAACGTCCCAAACAATGGTTATGAAATCAAATGAGGATACAACGGAGATACAGTATTAGTACATTATACACATGTAGTCTGGTACAGATTGGATGTAGGTAGTATTACAGGCCTGGAGGTTAGAAATGGGCCTATGGACAAGAAGAAATTTGAATCTCATGTTAGGTCTGACTGTTAATCAGGGAGCTTCTGATTAAACAAACAGTATACATGGAGATGTGGAGTAGTTCTCACTGAGTGAAGGGGTTTTATTTAAAACCATAGAGCTGTATCGTTCTAAACCTTCCTGTTTGGAATTGGCTGTTCCTCTCCTGTCCATAGTAACGCTCTGAATCTACTTCAGAATTATACCCTCTCATTAGTGAGTCCTCCTCAAACAGTTCTACAATATACTTTCACTTTTTATTACATGTACTGGACGTTCTGTGTTCAGAACTTTTTATAAACATGGTGCAGATTGAAGTTAGTAAACTGGTTGTTCATCCTACCTGGTTTATCTGCAATAAAGATTTTACCGTCAATGTTTCTCATAACATGAAATCTGAATTTGCTTAATTGCGGTTCACGTGTGGTTTATATATCAATTTGAATGATTTAACAAACTGCTGTTATCACACATCCCGTGTTGGCTATTTCACAGGTCTGTTAAGCAACCAACACACTCTTCAAAATAAAAGTAATTCAGCTGGATATTAAGCATTGGAGCAACAAAACAACAAGTGTAATTTGAATTAGAAAACAAACTGACGAGCCGGAAGTGATTCTGTGATTGCTGCCGTGTGTGTCTTAGTCTGATATTCTGAAATATAAATAATTACATATTTTAATTGATCATGCAGCGATTTTTGACCCACACATTTTTAATAAACACTGCCTAGCCCAAACTGACTGCTTCAGCGTGAAGCTGATAAAATAAATGGTTCTCGTGATATGCCTTTTACAGACGTTTGTGGAATTATAGGTCGATTTTCATTTTCTCTTTATTATTAATTCATTTAAGAGGAAAACACAAGTACTTTTACTCCTCTAAATAAATCCAATCATTGGATTCACATGTTTAATTGCAGCTGCTCATTATATATGCTAAGATGAGATCAATTTCCATCCATCCCTCCCTTATCGGTACTGCTTATCCTTTGATGGGTTGCCGCGGAGCTGGAGCAAATCCCAGCTGACACTGGGCGAGAGGCAGGGGTTCACCCTGGACAGGTCGCCAGTCCATCACAGGGCTGACACATAGAGAGAAACAACCATTCTCACATTCACACCCATGGTCAGGTTAGAGTCTCCAGTTCACCTGCATGTGTTTGGACTGTGGGAGGAAGCCAGTGCACACAGAGAAAACCACAGGCAAACTCTGCACAGAAAGGCCCCCGCTTGCATTGTGATGGCTCAAACTACCTGTAACAGCCATCTGTCCTTAATCTAAATCAAAACAGATGGAAATAAAAAGCCACTGATACACAATAAGAATGATTTGCATGCAGGCAAAACAAGCCACTTGTCAATGCAGAAGTTTTTGCCGCTTTTTTTTTCCTTTTCAGTTCTTTGTCACTAGCATCCAGCAAAATAAACCAGAAGTGCTAACTACTACTGGCAAAACAAAGGGAAAATAAATATATAAAACCCAGGAATAAATATAGTGACCATAACCACATACAACAACATATGCTACTTGTAATTGATCAGTAATAACAACTATTTTGTGTGTGAGTCTAAGTACACCAGCAGATGGAGGACGGACAAGATTGAAAAGTGGAAATATAGTATTTTTCAGAGCTGAATCTATTGTTTAATTTGAAGTGTAATTAGACATTTTAAAGAACTGAAGGGACAAGAAAGAAGTAATTTAAATGTACATCTAATGATATGTGATACAACAATAATAAAATATATCCTGTCTTCAAACAGATACGGTAATGTACAATAATTTGAAATACAAATACTAAGGAATATGATTGGGATTTTTGGTATTAAATGTTCCATATTTGGCAACGAAAATACCTTTTCGCTTCATTTTCTGCATGACCCATCGGGCAGCCAGGTGTCTCCTTCCTTCTTGTCCGACCTCTTGTTCCACATCTCCACCTTTTCGTCTCAACAGCCTGTCGGCTCTGGGACATAGTTATGACTCATCTGTCTATCACATTGAAGATGCCAGACAAACAGACAGCCAGAGAGTCCGTCTTTATCTCCAGAGAGTGAATCACAATGTGGCGCTGGAGGCCTCGTCCAAAACTCAGACAATCTGTGCTGTCTTGCCCCTCGTCCATCGGCAGTTTGCAGCATGCTTGATTACAGATACATTTTGGATGACTAATCTATACTGACAGGCAGTGCCACTTTTTCTCAACCTGATGCACTCTAATGCAAAATTTAAATCAGTTTCAAAATGTTTGTAGGAATATGTATCTAACCAGTTTTTAGAGCATTAACTCTTCATAGGCCTTCTCATAGTGTCATAGCAGACTGAAAATCATATTTTTCAGGTGTTTTCGAGAAACATCATAGAAAAACACACTAAAGTTAAACTCAACTCCCAAAAATGTTTTAAAAAAAACAACCTGTATAACTTTATATATCCTTTTGTTGTGTACTACGCAACATACCTAAACATTTGTTCTCTTATTTTCCCCTGTTTATTAATCGCTTTGGAATCTTGAGACAGCCGATGACAGCCAGTGGCTGGAAGCATCATTGTTTCTGGGTTGTCCATCCCATTCTTGAGGACAAGGTATTGGAAAGAAAGAAATGCTGATTAGAAATTGGAGATCGAAGGTCAAGGTCACAGCGACCTGATGTTCTTGTGAATGTAATACTCCAGGATCTGCCAAAAACCTTCACTCGGACTCGAGGATGACCTGATTTGAATTTGGTGGCCAAAAGTCCAGGGTTGGGGTCACGATGACCTCACAAAACATGTCATTGGCCTGATATGCATCTTGAAAAAAGCTGTCTATGGACTGACACTGTACTTGTTGGCTAAGGCATATAAACACCAAGTGGTAATTCCAGTTTACCATGACATATATGTATACCATTAATATATTAAAGTCAATCACTTATCATGCAAGCCTGTTTTGTTTTTCTGCTACATCTTGTCGTAGGTTATATATCATGTTTATTCTGTACATAATTTTACCCTAAGGCACACCTATTAATCACTGTGTACTTTTTATATAGAAATAATTTATCTAAATTATTATTTTTATGTTCTTGTGAACATACAAAATGGCCAAAAAGGCACATCCTTGCACTACATTGTCTGAGTGTCTGACTTACATTTTGAACACAGCACTTCTGGCCTGAGTGAAGAAGTTGAGAATCCCTTTCAGCCGAATCTTCTTTACTTTGTCAGGGGCAGCTTCAACCGATGATCCATCAGGGACCGACATCTCCTCAGCTGGATCACGACTGACTGCAAAGTGGTCGACAGCTGGTTTCTCTTCAGCTGATCCCCCTTCCGCTCCTACAGCTTCTCTACCTTCAGACAGTGCCTGCATAGCAGCGAGTAGAGACTGAGTCCTAAAGCCAGGAAGATGTTTGTACTTCATCCATCTTTAAGACCAGTATATCTCCAGGTGAGGCTGGCAGGTTTGTGACTGCACCACTGGACAGTACATACGTCAGATGCTTCATCATATTTGGTTGATCATTTCAAACCTACATCTGAATCGGAGATCAAATCATGTCAACCCCTCAGGAAAATTAAAGCGAGTGGGCCGACGATATCAACTCTGCTCCTCATCTTGAGAGAGACTATAAAGAATCAGGAAACCTCCTAGAGCAACACTCTGGTTGGGTTTAGAAAGGTTTGGCTTTGTTGGAGTATGTTAGAGCTGTGCAGTCAAAACTAGGTACTGGACACAGTGAGGCCCAGGTTTCCCTGTTTGTGGAGTACAAGGTCCAAACGAACTAGTCTCAACAGTTTGACTCGGAAGGGCTAGATCTTGTGTTTGTCATCAATTAACTTGTTCAGGTCATGAAACATGAAATGTAAGCATACAAAATTCTGCAGGACTTTTTTGACCTGAAAAATTAAAGTGTGTTTGTGGTTTATGTGGTTGACTTTTGCTAAGTTTACATTTGTTCACAAGTTTTCTAGACTATGGATGGACTCATGTGTGAACCCCTTCGATGGTGGGCGTAACCTAGCGCTTGGTGCCGGTGCGATCATCATAACGTCAACAATCACCATTTCATGCTTGGAACACACATCTACATCACTAACATGCTATGCAGTGTTAATTTCATTGACGAAAACGATAACGAAAACTATTCGTTAACGACCCTTTTCCCATGACTAAGACGAGACGAAGACGTAACGAAAACGGATCTTCGAAAATAAAAACTAAGACTAAATCTTTTTTAACTTTCGTTGACGAGACGAAAATGTTGGTGGTTGACTAAGTCACAGTAATTTTTAAAACATCATCGTATCACGCCGTCATGAAGTATCAGGAGCGGGCGAGTGAGTCTGTGTGTCTGTGTGTGTGTGTGTGTGTGTGTGTGTGTGTGCTCCGTCTGCTCTCAGATAGCGCTCCGGTCCGTAGCCCCGCCCCCTGCCCCCCGCGCACTCGCTCAGAGAGACTCTGAGCTCGTTCACGTGAAGATGCCTCTCAGTGACTGACTGCTTCTTAACTATGGAAACAGTGAAAACACAGAGTTTCTCTGGTCTCAGCTGATCACAGATCAGCTCCGCAGCTTCTTGATCAGAGCAGAAGCTGCAGTTGGTTTCTACCGAGCTGCAGTTTCTGTGTCCGCCTCCAGTCTGACCTGCTCTCCCTTTTTGTTTTCACATTTAAAACTAAATATATATGTTTAAGCTATTAGGCTGCAGCTATATGTTTTTATAGAGAAGGAGTTTAATGTGGCTATTAAATGTGACTAAAACTAGACTAAAATGTTCTGAGTTTTCGTCGACGAAAACTAGACTAAAACTAAGAAGGATAAAAATGACTAAATGTGACTAAAACTAATATGCATTTTCGTCAAAAGACTAAGACTAAATCAAAAATAGCTGCCAAAATTAACACTGATGCTATGCTAAGCTAACGACACAAGAAATAAAATCCACAGCCAGATAAAGACACACCAGATTAGCCAGTCTCCTCTGTTTACTCTTTCTCATTGACATGATTTGATTATCTACAGTATGTCCTTGTAGGTCTGTTTGAATGCATTTGATTTCATAGCCTCACCTCACCCAAAGTGTATGGGCAGTGTTATGGATGATCCGTTTTTTATACCAACTGGGAACTGGATCCAAAGTGGAGCCTAATCCAACATATCATTCCCAAATTATTTAATATGCATGTAGAAAACAGAATTTCCTTGAAAATGACGTAAGCTTAAACAGGACATACATGATGTAACAGAAAGATCAGAGGTCTGGGGGCGTTTCCTCCTTGAAATTGACTATCATAAATGCACCTTAGGTCCCGTCTATGTAGCTAACCAGAACAAAGTTTGGTTTGAACAGCAATATTACAAGAAATGGAGAAAAGCACAATTCATGTGTTGGGGATCATTGTGCAATGATCAACTCATTTACGTTGTCATATTGCTGTCATGTTTTTGTCCCTGTGTGTATGTGAGTTTGAGAGAGATGGCCTACGGGCAAGCACTGTCAGGTTTCCCAGCCGACTGTGGTTGGACCACAGAATCTCAGTGTGACCTGCCAAAGCACACAGCTGCCACACCAGCACTGAACTCTGTATGGTCGAGGATGGAGAGATGGAGGGATATGGCGTCAGAGAGTAGAGAGAGAGGTGGAAAGTGGGGTAAGAGAAGACGTGGGGAAGGAGGGAGGACGGGGGTGATGTGCGCACACACTCACAGCTTGTGACGTGTTTGTGTGCTCGGTAATGACTGATGTAGCTCTGGTCTCACTGGTAGGAACCCTATACTTAGGAACCAATTTAATCTGTAAAACCATTCACCCGTCAAAACTTTAGGCTCTGGATGTGTGTGTGAGGGCGCACACTTCACAGGAGTGTCACTGTTTGTCTGCTGATTGCATGTGCAGGTCTTTGTGTCTTGCTCATTAACTTTGATTGCAAGGGCGAATAGCGGGCGTTCTCGTCGAACGAAAAAACAACAGGTTGGCTGTGGCGTGAACTTTGCAATTCGCAGGAGGTGAGGGGGGAGGGGGGAGTGGGGGGGAAGAGAGAGTAGAGCGGTAGAAAGGAGGAGGAGACCAAAGGAGGGGAGAGGGCAGTAAATAAGGGCCTTTCAGTCTTGTTGAGGGGGAGATGAGCAGGGGGACTCTGACAGCTCCGAGAGTTAGGCAGCTAAATGGCTCACTTAAGACAGAAGACGTGATGGAGGAAGAATAGAAAGAGAAGAGGATGCATACACAAACATACATGTGAAGTCAGCCATGTAACTGTCACCGCTCCGGAGTGACTCTCATTGTGCTTATTTATTCACGTACCTACTTTTGTTAAGCAGTTGATGACCGACACGTCGCTGTCTTCGCTTGTCCAACGCTGCAAATTAACTTTGAAGTAAAAATTTCAATGAGTCCAATCAAGCCTGTTTGTAAGACCTCAGTGATGGATGAGGAGGGTTTGACCTGTTTTTTTTGCATTTGATTGCAACCACAGCGAACTGTACTCCTGCCCTGAGGGCACCCATTATCTTCCACTGTTTCCACCATGATATGAAAATGTCCTGTTGGTTAATTAAAGGATATCTGCAGGATGGTAAACGAGTTCACTGCACACTGACCTTAATAATGTAAAAATAAAGGTCAATTTGATTTTCTTCTTTCCCGAAAACCATGTGTGTTGTTTGTCTATTGTAAACATTTAATGAGTGCGTATTCTCAATGTTTTTCATCCATCCATCCATCCATTAGTCTTTTGGTAATGGTTTATGCCTGCATAGCTTCTTTGCTTTTTTCATCCATCCATCCATCCATCCTGGACAGGTCACTAGTGTATCGCAGGGCCGACATACAGGGACAAACAACCACTCACACTCCCATTCACACCTAATGGTCACTTAGGAGTCTGTAGTAGGAAGGCTTAGTACCTGGAGACAACCCACGCACACAGGGAAGAACATTATGTTGTGAGGCAGCAGGGCTAAACCACGCCGCCCTAGCTTATTTTCCCAAATCCTGCATTTTGCAGCATCTTAGACATCTGCACCGCCTGCGCACAGCTGTCAACATGACCTCAACCCTGACAAAATGTACTACTGCAGAATAATAATGTTTGAGAAAACTCTCCACCAAATTCTCCCCTCAGCCGTTACAGGCGATCATTCAAACATGCATCTATTAACATACTCAGTACCATTCAAGCCATTCATCTTCAGCCTGTTGGCCATCAAGGTTCCATCGAAGGTCTCTGGTTTTCTGAGAGGAGAGCAGCACAGCTCAGGGAGGCCAGTTTTCCAAAAGCACGGTGACATCTCTGTGAGGGATGGCATTTTCCCTTCATTTGACAGTTGAGCTTGTCACGCTCGGGGAGAGAGGGAGAGTGCGACAGATATCAAATGTATCGCAGGTCCACCGGGACGCATCAGTAACCTTCTGCCACTGAACAGGTTATCTAAGATGTGACCAAATGCAATCTGAAGGTTACTCTTTTCTTCTTGATGCTGTTATACAGCCCATCTTGATTTGATAGTTCTAAAGATTCCTTTTTATTAATCATAGCTATCACGTGCATCTATTGTGCATCTGATGTGATGTATAGGGCCGTATCAAGGCTGTGGAGCCTTTGTCAGACGTGGCTTTCCATGTTCCCTTTCACCAGAGCTTCAATATTTGAGCATTTTCAATGCAACCTCAAAGTTTGGGTACAACAGGAGTTGTTTTTAAGTTTTATTGTATGAATTTGTTGTGTTGAATGTGTTTTTGTGTAGTGTGTTGGTGACGCAGAGGTTGTTCCAAGCATGTGATGAAGGTCCTGGGGTTGAGCTGTGTCCTCAGCCAGACTTATAACCTTTTATTCCAGCTGACGGAGAGGACGACCGTGAGTGTGAATCAGTGTGTGTGTGTGTGTGTGTGTGTGTGTGTGTGCGCGCATGTTTCAGAGCGCTACATGAGCAAACTTTCCCCTCACACCCTCAGCCACAATCCATAACTTTTTATTTCCATCAGTCTGCACTTCTCCTCATTGGCATAATTTACTGCAGCTTTATGCAGCGTGCCCAGCAGGTCGTCCAAAGTGTAACACCGTTGTTCGATTTAAATGCCTCAGTGACTGGAGCTGTGTGTGAACCTTCACTGCTGGCCAAGCTCCAGATCCACTCACTACTTCTCTCTACACATGTCTGACACCTTCTCTGACTGTGGCGAATGAAGCACCTTTTCCAAATCTTCTCTTTCCCGTGTGTTAGGTGTTTGGTTTGACTTCACCTGGCTAATCAAGAGATTGTTGGATTATTTCTTTCATTTCCACATATTGGCACGTATTCAAGCCCATTAGAGATGATGATATCAATCTCTGGATTCCACCTTATCTTTTATGAGGTTTTGATTCCGACCGAATGGAAACAGTAGAGCTCCCACGAAAATAAGCTTTTGCACTTGCTTCAGGCAAAAGCAATTTGTGGTAATAATTATATTACACAATCAGTTGGGATAGAAGTTCAATTAGGCTTGAGCCAACACAAAGAAATGTCAATAAAGTGCCTCCCCTTGAATTATGTTGTATTGTGCATGACATTCTCAGTGTGAGCTTTCCCATGGTGCACGTCTGTCAAATACGACAAACATGAGACAGGAGAGAATAATGAGAACTTTTCCATTTGTTTGACATTTCTAGTTGGCAGGTTTTTAAGACAAATAAGCAAAAGCAATAAAGCGCAAGAAGTTGAGTAGGTGTATGAGCTGTTGTTATGGACAACAGCCACAGTTGGGTTGTATAGGAGACCACTTTTTTTTTCACTATCTTCCTTCCAATTACATCTGAATAGCTATGAACGGGTGTCACCATAATGACAGAGAGCGTGCATGTCATCCCGTGTTGCGTGTACACAAAAGCTCCAACGTGAGGTTTATTTACCGCTCACTGCTGAGAGCTGCATGTGCCAAATTTGCCCCCGCGCTGCATGAAGCCGCTGCCTGGCTGCACATGTCAGCCAGACTTGACATAACTTTACTCTGTTCTACCTTTCATACTTTCACTCTCTGCCTCTCCTTGCCAGCCCAAGGCAGAGCAAGCTGATGAGGGTTCCCGGCAAAAGCAATGATCAAAAGTAGCACTCGGTATGCCTACAGGTTCCCCCCTGACATGAGAGGATATTGTGCGGCGGGGAGAGCGATGGCGGAGCGCTGTTTGGGAGGTGTAGCAGGAGGAGGCGAGGGAAGAGAGAGAGAGGGGGTGGGGGGGGGTGGGGGTCGGGGAGGAGGAGACACACCCATTGCTTGTCAAGCCCCGAGAAGAGATGGGATACGTCAAGATTGGGAGAGATGTAGAGCGGGTGCGGGGTGGCGGTGGGGGAGGGGGGTTGGTGGTGGTGGTAGTGGGGGGGGCACGCGGGAGAGGATGAAAGGTTGGAGGCATGAAAGGGAGGCAGAAATGGGAGTGAAAGGATGTGGAAAAGAGGAGTAAAGGAGGAAAAAAGGACAAGGGAGAAAGTTTGGCTGAGCAGAGCGCGACATGGAGGGAAGGGAAGGGGGGGGGGAGCCGGGGGATCGTCTCGAGTTGAAAAGCCGTCATAGGTGAATAATTGAAGACAGGCTTCGGCTGCCTGCACTCACACACAGGGAAGTCAAAGGCAGAGGTGGAGATGCGTATATGTATGTGCAAGGCTAAGCAAGACTGAAGCGGAAAATCTTTCTGTAATGAGGAAATTCTTGACTCAGTGTAATAATATTTTTTCCCACTTTGGAGAAGATTTCATTCCTCAGCACTCGTTCACACCCGCCGCCTCTGTTCCACTTTCCTCTGAGTGGATCTGATGGTGCCGCATAGCGGAGCAGACTTAACTCAATAACAAGACGATAACGCCGGGCCCCTGTGATACGTGCTGGAGGATGACAGTGACGAGAGTTTGCGAGATATTGTGCACCAGGTTTTGTGTGGGCCTCGTATAAATGCTTTTACACCCTCTCAAGGGCAATGTTAAGTAAATGATTTACCTCCTTTCCGTTGTTTAGTCTCTGTTGTGTGTATGCATGCGTTTGTGTGACTTTATATTTCCTGCCTGCCTTGTGCTCCTGTGTGTCATGATTTCTTGCTCACACAGCATGTATAATGCATATTCCAAATGATATGTTACCTGTTTGTCTGCGTTTGTCCCCTCAAACCAAGGTTGAGCATACATTAGAATGCACCGGCACTTCAGTGCTTTATTTGGCTGCGTATGAGACCAATTTCAGACAGATTTATGACTTCTGTCGGGGTTATTTCACCGAATCCCCAGACAGGACACAATTCACAGCTGTTGTGTGTGATACCTGCTCTGGTTCCAAATCCGATGGCTGCGGCACTGCAGGCCTGCCAGGGGAGTTGTAAGTAGAAACCCCTCTGTATTTTCCTCAGCTCTCCTCTTATTTAGCCCCCTCTATATTCACCATCCGAAAACGGCAAAAAGAAAAAAGCCCTGGGCAACTTTTATTGCACCCTCCCTCAATTACACCATCGTCATAAAACAACACACATTTAATCACAGCCTCTGTTAACATGATGAAGTAGTTCATCTCAAAAGAAACACCAGGTCTTAACAATGGAAACATACATTTCAGAGAGGACAGGTATTAGATATTTGCCAATAAAAAAGATCATAGACGCCGCAAGTGCCAATGCAGCCCACAAATTATAATAAAGAAATGGGATGGCACGTTCTATAAGTTATCCGGCTCCAGGGGGGGGACAACTCCCATCCCCAAGGAGAGGGCTGCATTGTCAGGGTGGTGACAAGGGGAGGCGGGTCGGGCAGATGCCTCCTAACAGGGGGATTTGTGTGCTTAAAGGAAACAGTGACAATCCGTGTGGGGAACCTAGAGTATTAGAGAAATCCCTGCGGTCGGGAGACTCCAGACAACGAGAAGATTCTATTATAGGTGCGGGGGGGGGGTTCGCACTCGCTGCTTTTCCCACTGGGATGATGGATATGTCACTAACATGCCTTTGACACCATTCTGACATGACATACAGGCGAAAGATAACGGGCAACATACATTCTCCCAGATACTCTCTTTCAGGGCCCTGTGTAACTGGTGTGTTTAAATCCACAGCAAAATCCGCCATTTAGAAATACAGTGGTTCCCTAATTTAAAAATGAGTTAAAGGTTCTATTTATTTACAGTACAGATGAACAAAGACTTCATGTACAGTTTATGCTCACTGTTCCAGTCCTTGTGCATGGCAGCGCTCAGCCAGAAATTGCATCATGCGCTGCCGTTTTCGGCTGCGTGTGCACCTCCTACCTTTTTTAAGCTTGGCTGGTGAAGTGGAACATGGAGGAGCTTGAGGCAAACGTCTGCAAACAGGTCTCTATGTCTCTGAGATTACATTACATTACATTACATGTCATTTAGCTGACGCTTTTATCCAAAGCGACTTACATTTTTAGAACACTCAGCATTTTTTTATGAGGGGCCATTTAGGGGTTCAGTATCTTGCCAAGGACACTTAGGCATGCAGATGGGCTAGAGTGGGATTCGAACCGGCAACCTTCTTGTTGCAGAGCACCCGCTCTACCCCCTATGCCACGTTCTCCCCATGAGATCATTATGACCCTTCCACGAGGGAGCATAGAGACTCCCAGTTGTCTCCTTGAGGGAGAGTGCAGAGACTTTCGGTGAAGACGAGGCATTCTGCACGGAAACTGTGACCTGTTTGTCGAGGCAGAGAAGCTCAGACAAGCCCGAAGAGGTTCTCCTGGTGGAAACAAGCTGGAGCCAAAGCTGTTCTGTTTGTGCCTCTTCTTCTTTTTATTCTTTGCCTTTTAAAGGCGGTGTACGTGTCCTTAGAGGTGACAACTATTGGAAATCCTGCACTGAGCTCATCCTGCCCAAGAAGGGAAAACCTTTAACAGCAGCTGCATGTCACTGTTTCTAGCAGCATGTATCCCACGTGTGTTCCCATGCTTCTCTTCTTTTTAAATCTGTTTTGTGATTGTTGGTTTGTTTTGGAGAGAGGTGTCGGAGGAGGCTGTCGAGTCAAGGATACACAAGAACAGCCAGCTTATCATCGACAAGGAGCTGCACTCAGTCAGCGTGTCCACAGACTGCGATGTGTCGGGGCCAAACCCAAGATCCACCGAACAGGACCTATAAGGACAAGTGTTTCAGCTCATGTCTCCTTTAGTGAACGGGGTCAGTGTCAGCATTTGTTGTCCGAATACTTAAAATGACTTTGACTTCTCCTGATAAGACCCCTTTTGCTGACGTGGGAATAAGAAGTGCCCTGACATCAGCAACAATCGACAGCATGACACTGTGAGATTGTCCTGGAGAGAAGGTCGTGGCAGATGGTTGTGCTTACCCTGTCAGACTTTGATACTGAGAACCACATCCTCCCACCATTTATCAAAGGTTTCCCCCTTCTCAAAGAAAAAAATCTCGTCATAAAGTTTGTTATTGACATTTCGGTTACATGTCATTTAGTATATTTTTAATTATTTACTTCATTGTCAGAGACTTACATTAAGTGCAAGTAGACCTCTGTATGAGAGTTTTTTTCTCAAAAAGATAATTCCATGGTTTAACCAAACCTCAACCATTAACATCAGATAAGGCAAAGCCAACATGCATTCCAACATTTTAGAACTCTGACAAATGAAGTTGTCCCGCCTACAGGGAGTGCTCGATCAGAAAGCACTCCGATACATTATGTATTGGTGGTTTTGACAAGACAACATCGAATTACAAATTTTTAAGCTTAATTCAGTTTTGGGGGAAGAGTCTCTCCATAAGAAAATGTATTAAAAACACAGTGCTGGGAGGAGGGGGTAAAACCAACCCAATGACCCTTCCCTCCCACGCCTCCTCCGAATCTCAAACAGATATGTATATATAAATAAAACTTATCAAATCCTACATACGACTACATACGGAAAGCATGTATTTTCTAAACATATATATAAATATATATAAGTAGAGCTTTTTTAAACGATGCTGAATGTGCATCGTGTTCCTTTCTGTGAAATCCCTTCTTGTGACACCTTATGGTTGGTTAATTTCATGCTTCCCCAAATATTTTCACTTTCATTGTAAGTGGAGCTATATAATTCCTGGCCATGTTCCATTTTGGATCCTCAGCACTTTAGTAATCAATAGTAATCACTCTGAAGAAGGAACATAAGCAGAAGGTAGCCACAAGATAAAAGCATCGAGTGAGAAATGTAATTGTGAGAGAAAATGGAATAGAAAACATCACATCAA
The DNA here is from genome assembly GCA_038501795.1 of Pseudopleuronectes americanus. Taxonomy (NCBI): domain Eukaryota; kingdom Metazoa; phylum Chordata; class Actinopteri; order Pleuronectiformes; family Pleuronectidae; genus Pseudopleuronectes; species Pseudopleuronectes americanus. The sequence continues at coordinate 14,641,088 of CM076731.1, read as the reverse complement.
AGACGCAAACTGTATTTCGAGGTGATGCAGTGCAACTCAAAACAATTTCAAAGCGGAGAAATATTTCAATATAAGAAAAGGAAGAGAAAAAAAAACAGAAACAAAGATCAGAAGGCTCCCGGAGACAGTGATTTTGATTGATAGAAGGAGATTGGGAAGAGGGGATTCTCAGCAGGGAATTGGAACGATAACACTCGAGAGTGAGTGTGTGTCCAGGGGGCGACGGAGAGGCACTGCAATAGAAGCCCAGGTAGCGGGTAAGTGGGCGAGAGAGCTAGAGGAGGGCCGGGAGAGAAAGAGAGAGGGAGGGAGGGCGAGGGAGTTTGTATTGCTTTCCTGTTGCATCAGTTCAGAGTAACACGATTTGGAGATGCAGGCTCAGACATACTAATAGGTTTTGCACCGACATCCACCCAGACCCCCAACCCCCCACCCACCCCCCCCACGCACTTCCTCCCTGCACACAACATAATAGACAGTTCTGCTCGGCAACACGGCTCGTTCGGCTCTCACACCTAGACCCTGTTGATGTCCGTGTGTGTATGTGTGTGTGTGCTTCTGTGTGTGTGTCAGAGAGAGAGAGCTAGAGAGAGGCAGAAAGAAGAAATGGGTGACCAGCTTACACGCAAACATACACACACGCACACACACACACACACACACACACAAAGGCCACTGTCAAGTAGAAATACCAAATAATCCCCTACGAAAGAGGCAGATAAAGACAGTGACCTTGAGCCACGGCAAATAGAACCATCAGCAGAGGGAATAAACACAAGCAAGGCCACCATAAGATCACACAATATCTCAGCCAGAACAAATCTAATTTAGACGTCTTCTTTTTGTGGAGCCAGAACAGCGCCGGCCTTTAGTAGCATTGTTAAAGCCTCATAAGAACGTGGGCTTGCCTTTGTTCATCCGATAAATGGAGGAGATGTTCTGCATTTTAGCTTTTTGTGGTGCGGATGAAAAACCGCTACACAATCTTACACAAATGAGAATGTATTTTAATCTTGGCATTAGGGAGGATGGGATTGTGGATCATTTTCTTGTTTTCGAGTGGTATTGGCAGCGGAATGGGGAGTTTCTTTATAATCTCCTTCTCGACAGCATGATTGAAGGGGATACACACGGCGACACTGATATCTGGTCAGTTTAAAATGTCCACTCCTCTAGAGGTTTGGGATGTTTGTTTGCGAGGGGAGAACTGATCCCAGGCCTGTACTTGAGGGAAGCTTAAACCGGCAATCAAATACAGCATGTGTTGCCGTTATGTTGCACCATCCTGGGTATTTTTAGCCGTGGCCATAAAAAGAAAAACAGCCCATTTTTCTCATCTTCTGGCACAACATATTATGTAAATGCACAAACATAGCATCAGAAACCGGAGACCATTACCGACTCTTCAAAGACATGATGAACTAAAGAGAGGAGTGTTCTGTTTTCACACCCTCATATAAAATTACCCTGTTCAGAAAGAGAAGAAGTAAGTGGGCAAATTTAAATTAATAAATGAATATGGGCTTTTTAAATTATATCTCAAAGCGATAAAAAAAATATAAAAACAGGATCCTTGAGTCGATCCGTTGTCTTTTCTCTCTCATTTCCATCCTACACTCAGAGCAAACTGTTAAATTTCAATTCAGCTTGGGTTTAAATCCCCCGACGTGTGTTTCCCTCGAAGGACTCAGCCTCTTTCTTCTATTCTCTCTCTTCTTTTTTAAGCTCACGAGTTCTTTCAGGTCGAAATGGTACCTTGTGTGTAAAGAAGAGAGACAGTGAATCAATAATCAAAGCTCACCGTCTTTATGCCCCAAAGGCGAAATGGTTTCTCCCTTCTCAGTCTGTGCCAGGGATCATTCGTAGTGTATAAAAGGCATTTCTAATGCCTGGCTGGATGAGCAATAAGAGGAGCCCGTACATGCTCCTTCTCTTCTCGGCGAGCTTTTGAGTTGATCCTTGTTGTTTCAGCGTCTTGTGAAGGGAAATCCAGCGCCACAACAAAGGGGATCTTTTAACTGGATGATAGAGCGTTGTGGGTTTTGTTAATTTGCTTTATAGATAAAGGCGAGGGACTGCCCCAGGTGAAACAGGTAGCGCTTCAGATCTCTTTAAAGTATAATGTGGTGGAGGTTACATCGTGCTACAATAATAAGGGTGTTGAGCGTTTGGAAGCGTTCACTGTGGGTGGATGTCACGCACACTCAGATGAAACATACACTGGAGCGAACGTGCACAAGCAAAGAGGCCATGCATATATCACTAATTAAAGAGTGATTAGCACTAATGGTACATATTGATCGCTGGAAGCTGACGTAATGCCAAGAGGTAATCGTGTTTGGATCATGGCGCTGAGGGAGAGAAGGCCTGTAAATTGAACTCTGCTGAACCTAAAGTGGTTAAAGGCTCCCTGGGTTGTTTGTCTAGCACGTCATGCTCTTATGGTATTTAAGCAGGAATCAATTGATCACGCACCAAAGCCCTCCCTTTAACTGTGACTGTAAATACATGGGGTAGCAAGGGGTGATATTCTGTATAGAAAGTTTGGATACCCTCTCCAAAAGATAAACAATAAAGTAGAATAAATGTAAGGAATGGGCTGAATTTTGTTATCGGCTGTCATGCAACGTTGCATAATGCTAACGTTAGCATGTCCAGCAACTTGCATCATTTCTAAGGCCAGGGGTGTTTTGCTCTTTATTATTTTGTGGGGTTACAAGATAAAAAGAAATCCTGAACTGACACGTTCATGACAACCCCCAGGTACTTTCTCCGCTGTGTGTTACGATATCAGTGGAACATCCTGTTTTAAAATACAAACAATAAATAATAGATTTAACCTCTGTCCTGCTTGTCCAAGTATATAAGCTAGTAAAGTCTGAGTTCTGTATAATACTTGTACATGAGGAGTCTTCTCAAATATTTGTTCATTCTCATGTGGAAAAGATCGGGAAATGATGACAGGCAGAAGTTATTGCATTGTACCTGTTGTGGAATCGCCGGAGAATTCACCGCTGTTGTGCTCGGGTCAATACACACAGATTTGAGAATTTCCTTCCAGCAGCTGCGTCTTGATGACTGCTGTTTCCAGCACTGCCTGAGGCTGACCAGTGGCCACTTTCATTCTCAACTCTGATTGGCTTTGGTGACATTTCAATTTCAAACATTAAAAAGTCAAGCTAGTGAGGTCACACATATTTTTCACTATTGCGTTGCGTTGCAATATTTTATGCCATTCACTTACTTAGCGTTTGGTGTGACCATTATTGCACACACGTATGCGTCAGGCAAGTATGGAAAGAGATTTATGAGGTTACCAAGGAGTTGTGGATCAGTGAAGAAAAAAACATTGTGTCTGTGTCCATGTTTGGCTCAGTTTCCTTCCATTCCGTGATCTGAAAGCACATTAGCCCACGGACGGCTGCATGAGCTGTGACCTTTAAGAACTCCCAGGTCAGAGGTCGGTCATAATCTGCCTATCACCATTCCTGTCATAACCTGTCTGACATTTCACTGGGTCTGACTCCAAATGTCAAGCAATAATCTGTAAGGATGAGCACTGCCCGGCCACAGCTCTTCTACCTCTCACCGGTACTTTTTCCTTTTTATTCCGGCACTTTTCTCTCACTTTCAACATTTTTTATCAGGACTTGGTTTCGTAAACAAGCTGGATGTGTTTCATGGCATCAAAGGGTCTGAAGTGAAATTGGAAACTGTCCACTGGGTTCAAGAGAGTTATCTAGCATTCCCCTCAGTAGCTGAATGAGTTTTTCGAATTTGCGACGGAGGTCAACGGCGGCCTGCATCTTTGTTTGTGTGAGATAGACGGAAGGCAAATGAGTATTGTTGCTTGTGTCTTCTTCCATTCGCAGCTTGTGGGAAGATGGAGGGAGATCATTTGGTGCCGGTGTCCTCCCTCGTAATGGGGAAATGGATTGTGAGAGGAAGGAGTGTCGAGCCTCATTTATGCCTTGATTCCTCAATCTCTTTATTTATATTTCCCCCCACATGCTAAGGGCGGCCTGCCAAATTCATGCCACGGTGAGTACGTGTGTGTCTGTGTGCGTGCGTGTGTGTGCGTGTGATTCTGTTTGATCTCTGGATGCATTGCAAACTGGTAATGCATGCTCATTAAACTTTAATATATACAGTAATGTATAGCATATATGTAAGTGCGGTAGTGGTCATTGCATTTCCAATGAGATTCAGAGGAACTAATTTGACAATTTTAGAGGTGGTATGGAAAGAGGATTTGAGCCAGGGGTTGTTATTTGTGGAATTTTGCTATTTTTTGTTTTATTTGCATTTTAAAAAATGCTTTTTTTTTACCTTTATGTGAGAATAGTTGGATATAGAGTTAAAGGTTAAGCTCATGTCTTTAACACCATTTAAATATGCAGGTGATTATAAATACTTTCTACCAAACAGCAATAGTCCAAATGAGGCCCAAGGGTCTGTAACCTATTCTGAATAACTAGGGCATAATTTATGAAAACTTATTTTCAAATGTCATTTTGCAATAGCTCAGGTAAATAAATATTTACATCAACATTTGATCGGATTGTTCAGCGTGAACACAGAGCAAAAACAGTCCAGAGTCCAAGGAGTCAAAACTCACTATAACAAAGTTAAATTCAGGAATAAGTGCGCTGGAATCCATTGGAGAGGGATCATGCTTTATGGGGGTGCGTAGTTCCTTCGCTCCTAAAATAATCAAATAAACAGTTTTATACCATTGCCTTTTTGTCTGTTTTCAAATATTTTTTCACTCACTTAATCAAATGTTTCATGTTCACAATTCATATCGTCATCCTGTCTCCAGGCCTAAAGCTGTTTTATAAGGATTTTGTGAAAGATCAATGAGGATAATTAATGGGAAATTGACTTTTAGAACAAGAGCTGTTCTTAAGGTGGGTGGTTACTGTTTATACTTTGAGTGCCACCCCCATGGCAATGTAAATATTGGCACAGACCTGACAGCCAAATTATCCTTTGACCAAACAATAGTGTGAGCCCGATTATAAGACCAAACCGATTAGCACATCATCAGATTTGTTCTATTTTAGTGTCCTTGGGATACTTTTAATCCGATGATAAGATAGCTCTCATCAATGACACATTTTTCTTTTACTACACTTCTGTTGAATCTAATTTCCACTTTTGTGTAGCAGGTCTGTTAGTCACATACTAGCTCGCTCCTGTCAGGATCTTTGAAGGCAGCAGAATGATTTTCAGACCCTGTTCTTTTTTAGCTCCTCATCATGACGCCCTGTAACAGTGATATTTCTTGGCTGCATGACAGATGGGTTGATCCTAGGTATTTTTCCTTGATCATCAGAAACTCTACTTGATTAACTCAACACTGCTAGGACTGAATAACCCAAAATTAAAAATATATATAAACCTCATAACCTGCCAAACTGATACACAGTTTGGTCTGAATAATAAAATATTTGGTTGGAGTTTGTACTTTAACACCCATACAATGCTGATCATCATTTGGATGAAAATCAACCATCATATTAGAAAAGGTTTAATTTATATCCCCAAGACACTCCATGTTCATATAATATGCATAAGTTACTGATACCACTTTCTAATACCGTTAATGCCTCTTACTTTGAAGTATCTCATGGATTTAGGTCATGAGGTTTTATGGCAGCACTTTAAAGGTTGGTAAAATCTCTTCCTGCAAATAATAAAGCCAAGTAAACCCAGTTTCTCTGGGTTTTATCCTCCCCTACATCCCCATGTTCCCATTCTTTCATCACTCAGCCAACACCCACTACTTCTTGTCATGTACATGTCACGCCTGTTGGTGCGGATTTTGACGTATTCACGCACCTGAAGTGCTGTAGGAAATGTCAGATCTAGTCCACAGTCACGGGGAAGTGTGTGTGATGAGACGATGAGGAACCCTGCCACTAGGCCCAAGCCTCACCCCATGTTCCAGGCCCCAGGCTAAAACACATCATCTCCAACTCCCCATCAAGAGGCCCCTGCATGTTGGCTGGAGCTGCCGCGAACATACACACCAATGTACAGCCTCCCTGCCATTTAGCCGCGGTACGTATAGATGTCAAACACATCACACCCCCCGCGACGGCTGCATCGCTTTAGCTTCCACCGCGCTCTTTTGCCTCTGTATATGGTGAAGGTGTGGGGTGAGCTCTCAATCGTTGTGACATATATAGGTCCTGTGTGTTTAATGGTGTGTGCGTGAGAAAGAAACGGTATGAGGTTGGGGTGGCAGCAAATGCGCTGGTGTCAATCACGGAGACACGCAGATTACAATCACTTCCCCTCAATTACGCTTTATAAAAGGAGAGTTGGAGGACTGGGGAAGAAGAAAAGTGAAAAGGGATAGAAAGAGGGGAAGGAAAGATCTCAATTATAAAAAATGTAACTCGTCGACTGAAACTTCAAAGGCCAATCGCTTTTCTCCCATTTCATTTTCAGATGGTTCACGATTACTGTCACACATACATATCGCATGTAATTCTGCTCACACAGCTGCTAATACTCTCTTGGCATGTGTTTTACACAGTGGAGACAGAGCTATGACATTATTGCATCATCTGTCCACCCAACATTTCTCAAGCCCTCAGGCGCTCCAAACAAAAGTGACAGACGGTGACAGTGTGTATGTGTGTTTTTCTGCACATGTATGTGCACATATGTGTGTGTAAGCCCTTGTATACAAGCTGGAAGCGCAGCACAGGTTTTGTTTGAATTAATGGCCAATCGTTGTGTTGCTGCATGTCCATATGCTTCAACCCGCAGCTAGATCCACCATCTGTCTGAGGATGATGCTAATTTAGCTCCTCTGTCATAATCGACTGTCTCAATACCCCCCAAAGTCAACAATTGCCCAGTTTTTCTGCTGCGGCCGCGTTACACACTTGTTACCAGGCCACTTGCTGGCTCCTGCAAGCAGCGGTGGTGTTTAGAGGTGAGAGCCCTGAGGGTGATGTGCGTGTTGTGGAGGGAAGGTATAAGCCACTGGGTTCGGCCTCTCCATGGCTCCTCTCGGGCATAGCCTGGGGGGGGCATGTCAGGATATTTTCTGGATAATCACTCAGTGCTGCGGTGTTTACAAAATGCTCAGAGCGGGGGAAGGGTGGTAAACCTGCAGAGTAGCTGGAGGTCAAGGTGGTGAAGGGTGAGAAATTGTGCGCAAGGTGCACATTTGTACTGGATGAAAGTGTGCCACTCTGCGTGCAATGAGCGAGTGATAATTCAAACACACTCAGAGTACTGTACAAATCCCTGTAGGGAAGATCCCTGTAGGCTAAATTTAGAAACGTGAATCACACCACATGGACACACACTATATTAGCATCATCATTAATTTAGTTTGCAATGAACAACAATATCTTAAATATCAAATATCAAACAATTAAAACCAGAAAGGTTCCTCTTTACTATTACTATTTACTGGTAGTGTAGCACGAAGCACAACAAGTGTGTTAACTTTGTTTACTCTCTCTTTACACTTGAGGTGAATGGTCGGTCAAGTGAATCAAGGAAATGCAGCCACTGTGTCAACATGTGGTAATTTTAGCAGATTGTGGTGAAGGCTCAAATGTAGTGTGACAGTAGAGAAGAGTCATAAAGAGGGTGAGCTAATTCACTGATGTCATACAAGCAGGTTTATGCATTTCAAGTTTGCTAACAATAGCCACAGATTCCTATTGGTCATATCAGTACGAATGGAGGTTGTACTGGCTAAACCACTGAATTTAGTAAACTTAGAAAGGAGTCATTGGTGTTTACATAAAGATGCTAAAAGAAGCTTCCATTAATATTCCTGTTTACATCTAAAAGAGCAAATACTGATTATGGCTCACGGCAAAACATCCAACGTTATCCAGACAATCCCCTAAATGTACAATGCTACCATATACACATTTGGGTGTTTTCTTTCTAAATTAACAAAAGCTACATCTCCTTTTTATTTCTTCATCTTGATTTCACCGTGGGGATGTATCCTCACACACTCGGTAACTGCTGTATGTGGATGCTGCAAAACACGGCAATCGGACTAAGGTCAGAATACTCCACGTGTCTTAATTTGAATATTGCTTATTACGATTATGACCTTATTCAGATAAGTGTATTCACAAAACTCTGTTTACTTGGCAGTGTCTAATTCAGACTATTGGATTTGCCGGGTTAATATTGGAAAATTGGTGTCCATGCAAACGTAGTCACTGTCTTCTGTTGCCCAGTGTTACATCCTATTGGTGTAACTCAGGGTATCAAATAAATCAAAGACTTAACAGATTCAGGGAAATAAAGGTGTTTTATTTCATTATCGTAACACAAATATAACAAAGAAATGTAGAGGTGGCTGGGACGAAGTGTTTGTGCCAAACTTAATTAAATCAGTGAAACAAAACAAGGCCAGACAACAACAAAATATATAAATTAAAAAAAATTAAAGAACCAAAAAAACCTGAGTCACTTATGTAAAAAGAAAATTCTGAAAACCACACAGAAGTGTCACAAACCCTGTGATGTATAAGGTTTCTCATACTGTATTGGGCTGCAAACCACTAATCACCACTTTCACATACCATACAGCAATTTAGTGCACATACAAGTAATTACAGCAAACATTAAACATTAATGCCATACAATAAGAAAAGACAAAACATACTTGTTGCAGCTAAACCAATGCAAGGCACTATGGCTACTTATTGCACCTATAGTTGAGCCTGGTAGCAAGCAAAGCACTGTGAACAGTGTATCATCTCAAATATACACATTTTTCAAAACACTATTTTTCCGGGTGTCAAAATGTAGAAGGTTCCCACCTATGGTCCTACTTCCTGCCACATACTTTCTTTTGATAATTCCTCACAAGTTATTTTTTCATTAACAGCTCAGGCAGATTTAGAGCCCTGACATGTAGGACATAACATATGAATTTCACTTGTTTTTGTTTACAACACATTTAGGACACCGACGTCAGTTATCATCATCCGAAGCGCTCGAATATTGTTTTCTTTCCAAGTGGACATCTTTGTGGTGTCTGCATCTACGACACCTCTTTTTCATCCCAATGTTTGTATTCTTTAAGGGTTTTTCATTTTTGCCTCAATGAATGTTACATAACGCAGTTGTATTTTCAAATGGGCTCACTCAGACGTTCTCTTGAGAATCTCCTGCCAGGCCCCCTGGTAAAGGTTCAATGCATAACTGAAAAGCTGCCTTAGAGAGAGGTTTGGTGTCACAGAGATGTTTCAGAGTTATTTGAGCCTGAATGGATTTAACTCTTGGGAGAAACACTTAAACCTAAATGGCCACCGTGAGGAAAAGCCTTTCAATTACCTGGCTTGATGAGTGACTTTCAGCAGCATTACACCTTAGCTATCACAGTTGCCGTCACTGTATTTCTTGCTACAAGTCGGCCATCTGTGTTACACAACTGCGAGGACTTTGTGACTTACCTTAGGGGACAGATATTGGCGCAATGCATCAAGGGGGCGGCGATAATTAACGCAGTGCACCTTGTTGTTAGCGCATTCCCGGCCTCCCCCCCCACAGCCCTGCGAAGCTGTCATGTAACCAAAGCTGCATCTGAGGATTGCATACATGCAGACTACTATTCAGTGATTGTATTTGATGGTAAAGATGGAGACATTCCTGTGGGGCCAATGCTTACCAGGGGGACGGATTAAGAAGAGAGGCGGTGCGTGTGTGTCTGTGGGGTTTGTAGTGACAGGGACACAGAGGCTTGTAGAGGAAGAAAGATGAAGACAGAAGAAGAGGAAGGGGTGATTGAGACAAAAGCAGATGAGGGGAGAGTTGAGTGTGTCCTGTCTGATAAACAGGGACATGGCTCATCATTACAGGAAGCACCAGGAGAGCGGTGTAGCCCATCTGCCAGCTAATACATACTAATGCACTCACTGCACTGTACAGCCACCATCAAAGACACGGGACACGGACGTGGCACGTGCGCTCTGCAGCAGAGTTGTTTAGACGCAGGAGAGGGGTAAATCAAAGCAGGATTTCAAAGATGGACCACAGTATCCGCGTGGAACATAATTATAGATGTGCCAGCGATCAGTAAATCCATGTAAATTCACAGCTGGATTGAATGCGGATGCAAAGCCTGTGCGTGTCCATAGCTGCTGAGTGCATCGTCTTGTCAAATCAGGAGTTAAAATGTCCCGGTGATCTGAATGTAAAACTGTCCTGTGTGTTTCGATCATCACACAAACCTAAAGGGTGGGACTTCATCGGTGCCCCTGTGCCATACGCTGTCGTCCATTAAATCCTTCTTCTTTCTTCTTCATGCGCACTGTTTGTTGGCACATTTTGCTTGAATTCCAATTTTTCCTTTCCATCCCTCACCATCAAATACATGGGTGCATGGGATGGTCCATCCCACAGAGCTCTTTACTGAGTCACGATCATTACAAACAGGTTTAAATCCCAAAGTGGTTACATTTGACATGACACGCTATTGTATTTGATTTGTTTTTTTTTAATTGTGCGTGTGTGCGTGTGTGAGAGAGAGAGGGAAAGGTATCAGTGGTGTAAACAGTGAATGTCCCCAGTGTCTGGAGGTATTACACTGAAGCGCAGCCATGCATACAGGCCTGGGAGGGCCCTTCTGAATCAGTGGACAGGACCAGAGCGACCTTTTCAACACACATTAAAACAGGGTCACCTCACTGAGATAGATACAGGTTTGTGGGGGAGTGACACAGAGAGGGGAGGAAGGGGAGTTGGGACGCAGATGGGGAGATACGGGGGTTGCATGCGAGTGCCCTCTTCACTTTACCTTGTGAAAATGTGCCCTTTCATCGCCACTGTATTCCCATGTGCATCTGTCCATATCTATCTGTGTTCTGTGGCTCTGGGGAAAACACACATATACTGTACACGCTCACGATATGTTGTCATATCCATTGTGTTGATTTGTCTGGAAAGGTCTCAAAGTTACTCTGCATGCGGGTTAATCAGAGCAGAACACACTGTGGTAAAGGTGATGTTTTACATGCAAGATGCTGCCTCGCTCCGATCAGAGGGCTTCTATAGCTGTCCAGGTTGTCATTTTTGATATCAACTCGTGTATCCAATCACAGTGCAGGACCTGCCTTCCCTTATAGGCCTAAATAAAAACACATGCATGGGTGCACTTCTCCTAGCTCAGCAACAATCTGTACGAAAAAACGTCTCCACATATCAAACCAGCGTGTGTGTGTGTGTGTGTGTTTGTGTGTGTTTGTGTGTGTGCGTGCCTGCTTCGTATGTGTGTGTGTCCATGTGTGTGTGCGAGTGCATGTGTGTCTCAGTGCATCAGACCGGTGAGGAGAAGAATAACCCAATTATAGAGACAGTCTGCCTCACAGACATACAGTATGTACACGGGGAGAAAAAGAGGCCTGTGTTGGTGGTGTGTGTGTGTGTGTGTGAAGGGGGGGGGGACAAAGACGAGCACAGTGAGGGAGAGTTATTTTTTGATGAAAAGAAGAGGGGGAGAAATTGTGAGGCTCGGATGAACGAATGCAGATGAACAGGTTTGTGCGCTCAACAAAAGTGAACTGGTAAATATACAAGCAGCTGTGGAAATTTCTAATATGTGGGGATAACACAAATGTTGAAATATTAGGATTTATTTAAATGAGGTATCCTGAGGGTGGTGCTGCTCCGTGCACGCCTCAGTTAATGTACAAAGTACCTTTCGCTTTTGCAGTTTTTTTGGTGAAAGGGGGCGGAATGGGAGGGGAATGTGGCCCTGAACCTGACAATTTGGAGGATGTGGTTGCATAGCAACAGACAGCAGCCGGCTGCCTAAAAAGCAGCAAGGCTATTTGGCTTGTTTAATATTCTCTGCCTGCCAGGACAGCACTCAAAGCCAAATGTGTTTCCATAGAACCAGATTTAGAAATGCTGCTTAAAAAGCCCATAAGGTGGAAGCTGTACACAAACCAACATTTCATCCTTTTGTTGTTTTTTTTCAAACCGTGACTTTATTGAAAATCTTATCAGTGGAATATCAAACATGGACATGAATACAGCACATCATTTATTTATCCATGGACAATAGCCAGTTGCTTCTGATACAAAATTCAATATGACAAAAAGATGAGTTTGTCTGCATCAATTCAAATGCTTCACTGTCCATATATTGCGTTCACACATTATTTAATAAACCCATGCACAATGGGGAATTAGCATGTGAAATGCCATTTGTGTGTTTGTGAGCATATGACATGCGCTGTGGATCAAAATCAAGGCGCTTTGTCACATTACAGATAAACACAAAGCAATTTCCCCTTGAATTTATTAGCATTTCAGACACGTGGACACCCAGGGATGCATATGTCTTGTACATGATGTGTCCTGCAGGTTAGGGAGATTTCAGTAAAGCAATAAGCTGCAAAAAGTTGTTATGGTATGTAAAGTCAGCTGCAGATTAAAAAACAAGATACAAAGAGATCCCGCCCAAAGGACAAACATGATTCCCTTTTGGATGCCTCCAGTACACATTGCCCATACGTTACCTGCCATTGAATAATACATCAAAAACACCAGTGTTTTTTGCTTAATCTGGTTTGTGTTGAATCCATACCAGCCCTGAAATCAAAGCCCTCCGCTTCCCCGAGCTTTTGCCAACTTTGCAGCCTCCTCACTATCTCCAGCCGCGGTTATTAAGGTTGCGTTTGCACATGAATAGGACGCCGTTGCTCGGGGATATATTGTAAGTGACTGCTGTTGATCTTGCCACCAGTGTTTCTCACAAAGCTGTGAATAATAGATAGGAAAGCTGACCAGAGATAATATGTCTTTCATTGAGGACGTAGCTCCTAGCGCATGCAGCGTCTGAGAGAAACTCTAACAAGGAGAGATTTCTCTTCTTCTTTTTTTTTACTCTCTCGCTCCCTCTTTTTTAATGTTCCTCTTTCTGTTGGCTCTCATGCATTTATTAATAACAGAGTTCCTTTCAAAACATCTCCTCTGGATAAGATGGATAACACATTCCTTTTATCATACGCTCTCCCTCGCGCACACACATACACACATACGTCGTATATCGCACTGACAGTGATGAGCCATGAAATCGGATGGGAGGGCTGGAGTGCGGTTTTGTAGCCTTTAAACACATAAATTTGGGTCACAGAATAGATTATTACCCCACACATGTCACTCTGACACTGACAAATACTCGCAATCCCACACCACTCATAAATTACACATGCTTCATGAAAATTAAAGCACAGTTTAAATTGGTAAATGATCATTCTGTAGAATGATACTCACTCTAAATGTACTGCTTTGGTTCTCTTTCTGCCATCTGCAAATATGTACCTCACATATATGAATATAACGATTCTATAAAACTTCCTGTCTGACTAATATTAATATAACTGTCCTTGGCCGAGCTTTAGAAGAAGGCATAGCTTGTTTTCGTACATTCGTCACTCTCAGCTCGTTTCAGAGGAGGCGAGAGAGCCCTGGTCTACCTCACAGAGCACAGGGTCTGGACTGCAGGGGCCATATCAAAAGGATCCTATAGAAAAATAAAGACAGACAGCGCTGTCGCTCGGTGGAAGCACTCCACTGTGAAGAATTCACAGTGTTTGAAGTCAATGACAGCTTTTAGGGATTTGCTGGAGATTCAAGCCTTCTCTTTCCCCCGCTCTCACACATAAAGACGAGTGAATGGGTGTGTGTGTGTGTGTGTGTGTGTGTGTGTGTGTGTGTGTGTGTGTGTGTGTGTGTGTGTGTGTGTGTGCATGTCTGTATGTGTCTGAAGGTGACAAAGAAGTGAAGTACCATTTCAGCTAACCTTGGGAGCCAATCATAGTGATTTTTCTAAAGATTTCAAACTACTTTACTGATATTCTGCCATTGCTCTCCAACAACTCTTCATGTCCAACTAAAATGGGCATAATTACATTCAAAAATGACCCATATGCACTTTAAACACAGACTCAGGAGCAGTGCTTAATGTCAAGTAGGTAACTGAACTTTATGTCCAGGGAAAGATTACTATCATTGTTACAGTTTGTGAATGAATGCAAAAAGACAGTTTGTAAGAGATGGGATTTCAGCCCCATGCTCTTGTGTCTATATCAGACCAGGCTTCATCAATCCATTCATCTGATCTCCTCCCATACACAGGTCCAACAACGTTGCAATGTAGGGACATTTTGTTTGAAGTTGAACTTTGTTAAACTAATGCAACAATTAAAGTGTTGTGCCTTTCTGTTTGTGTTACCGTTGCAGTGTACACATAAAGATGAGGGGACCTAGTCCAACTCAGTAGAGGGCAAATCACATAGCCCCCTAAAATTCAATCAAGCTGCCCACTCATGTAAACATGTGGGAAAACACAGGGGGCGTCTAGAATAGCTCCCTTATCTGGATCAGGACCAAGGTTTTACGGGTTCTTCCTTGACTTATACTCCACGATTTCACAGATTCTTGTGTAAATCCTCAGTGTTTTTGTGTAATCTTGCTTAAAAACCAACAAACAAACCAACCAACATTGGACATAGGTCACAATTCAGTGAACTGGAAACAGGATGAACTGTACTTGCTTACTGAAAAGTTTGTTCTCTGCCCTGATAAAGTAAAAGTGCTTCTTTGTGGCCAAGAGCTTGTTGATAAAATGGTTCCTGGGTTCCAGGAAGAGCTTCTTCCATCTGCTTGCTGCTATCTGCTCATTTGCACCATTGTGTTGTCCATGCTATATGTTTTGTAACGTGTAGTCTATGTATCTTTCACTGTACTTTGGGAAAAGCCAAAGACAAATTTCCAATGAGATCAACATTAACGTCAATCAATCTAACGATCAGTTAAATAAAAAAGGCTTTCAGAGACCATTTTCTTTATTTCTAGAAGAAAGACTGGTCTGTTTCTGCCATAAAGCAATGAGCAGATTTCCGTGTGAGTGACATCAGATCAAAATGAAGACGCACTCTAATGCCAGGTGTGAACTGACGTACTTTGAGTGATGCTAGAAGGACTGAACAGGGCTTCTGTGTTAGCCTACTCTACATGCTGTACCATGTAGTCTAAAGGGCCAAAGAGGTTGTCAGTCATATCGGTGATTCCTGTTTGTTTAGTTGTAGTATACCCTGCACTATAATTCATATGTCAATAAGCATGTTTATCCATTCCAAGGGGTTACAGGAGATGGGCTGGCATCTCCTCTCTGGAGGAGCTTGGCTCTGGGGCGATGCAGCTTTGTTTGTTTTGTGTGGAGGTGACAGACAGGAGGTCCTCCCCTCTCGCCCCCACAGATATCACCTCCTCACCGCTGGGCGCACATCAAGGGGCTTAGCGTCTTATTTCTCAGGTAAAAACAGGCAACATCAATAGAGTCCTGTAAAAGATTTTGCCTGGTGCTCTGCATAAACCATGGGCTGCTGCAGCGTTTATGCAGCCCTTTGTGAGTTAAACACTTCAACATCAATCGATCAGCTGGGGAACAGGCAGAGCCTTTATAGATTCACCTTCCCCTCCTACGAAACGAGGGGCTGAGGCCTCCTTTTGATGGGTTTAATTCTGGGGAGAAAAGATGGAGGAAAGGTGAAGGAGAGGAGGGGGAAAAGAGGGAAAGTGGAGATGACAGGTTCCTCCCACTGGGTTTGGCTCCAGCTGGTGGTCGGAGGAAAAACAAAGAGCAATCTGTGAGGGAACTGAAACGTTTCCCGTAGAGTTTCTTTCTGTCTTTCTTAATTTCCCTCTCTTTCCAATCCTTTTCCTATTTCCTTTGTTGCTTGATTCTTTTCTTCTGGTTGATTTCTGTCCTCAGTGTCCTACCGTCCTTCCTCGATTATTTAACATGCTTCTTTTCTTTTCTACTTCCTACTTTTATCCTGTCCCATCTTTACATGATTTTTCCCCTTCCTTTCCTTTCTTTACTCCCCCTTCTATTCAATCCCATCCTTTCCTCTTTTTTGTTATTCTATATTTCGTCTTCCTTTTCCTCCTCCTTCCTTAATTCCTTACCTTCTTTTCCTTTATTTTCTCACCTATTTGTTTTTCCTATTTCCTTTGTTGCTTCAATGTTTTCTTCTTCATGGTTTCTGTCCTGAATGACACACAATATTGATCTTTCTTTAGATTATCTCTTTCCTTCTCTCTTTTCTTCATTTGTGTTCCAACTGTTGCATCACCTTTCCATTCCTATCTTAACATGACACTTCCCTGTCTTTCTTTCTTTCTCTCTTTCTTCCCTAGTGTTTCCTTTCCTCCTGTCTCCCCTCCTTCTTTCTTTTCTGCTGTCTGTAAACAAGACTGCAGAACTAAGGTCAATAAACGTCACTGCTGTTCGTTAGCATCCAACCGTCATAACCATTAGAGCTGCAGATCCTGAAAAGCCTTATCAGTGTTTTCCCTTATTCCTGCTGATATCAGCTGCCCCTACACACACACACACACACACGCACACGCATTTACACACACTAACACACACACACACAAACACAAAAACACAAACACTGTTATCTCCGCTATCTAGTGTTTAGCCAACTCAGAGCTAATCCAGTGTGAACCCACTCCCTGGATTGTACTCAGCAGTTTGCAAACAGACACACACACTCACACACACACAAACTGCAGGACCAAACTCTTGTAAACACACACACACACACACACACACAGAGGAAATCAAACAGTTTGGCCCTGCAGCAGAGAACATCACGCTCCAGTAATGTGATGCAGAGGCAAACCTATGGTACAGTAGTGTGGCATTAACATAAACGTGCAGCTCAGCGCGGGGGAAAGGGAACATGAGGATATATATGCTGCAGTCTGCTTGTGTAAGCTGTCTCCTGCAGTGAACTCGCTGTCCTCACACACATGCACACACAGACACACCCACACGCATTAGACTGCTAAACCATGTCCATCATTACCAGTCAATCTAGTCTTTTGAGCTAATGTCTCCTGAACACGAATCCCTGTGACTAAGTGACTGAGCGAGTTTAACCATTGATTGGCCCGCCCGAGTGTTACTGAGCGGTTCCTGTGTGTAGTTACATCATCAGGGAGTTTGACTCATCAGCTGGCTGCTCCGATACTCTCAGCTCCGGTGTCAGGTGCTTGCAGAGTCCTGCCTGCCTGCTGAGAGCTGCACGTCTGCTGCAGGGGAGCGCACAGCAGGAACTACTGTGACTAAGATGCCAACTTTATGTAGCTATGAAAAAATAAGCATTTTGACTTTGTTTGGTCGTCTGAGCGAGGGGAGATTTCAGGCTTTGACGGAGATACCAGCAGTCTTCAAGTATAAGTGAAGCTTTAGTGTAGCTTTGAGATGCTTTGACCAATTACTTCCAGAAATGTAAGAAATAAATCAAGGACAGATTTTCTGTGTATTCTTGGTCCTTGGTTTCCATTTTAAGAAACGTAAAGATTAGCTGACAGTTTGTTAATGTCATTAGGTCAAATGACCAAAGCCTGTACAGCTTTCAGAATCACCCTCTCACCATTTTTGATATAACAAGTTAACTTTATTCTGATGCTACATCCACACTTATACATTTTGTTGACACATAAATGCCTGGCATCCCTGCTCCAGAGTCTTTGAGACCCTGAACTGGAGCCTTTTGGAACCACTGTTGACCCCATCCTGAGTTGATCTGAGAAACTTCAGGATTGACTTTTATTTTCATTTTGCGACAGACAGAAAAGATTCCCCCACATTCGCTTCCTGACTGGCTCTCATCGGCCCCAACTTGACCACCAGCAGTGAATGCAAAGCTTTGCTAACACCTAAGCAATTTTCAGATGTTAACTCAGGAAAATGTTTTTGGGATTGGGACCGGACTTTGTCGCAGCAGGAGATAGTCAGGGTCAGAAATCTCTGATGCTTTCAGGTGGGGCGGTGACACAGCATGCAGGAGTCAGGACGTTACATTAATTCTGCTGCCGAGATCACATGTTTTTCTTTACAGCACATCAACACCAGTGCTGGCCTGTATCACCAAAAGCTCTTGGAATCTTGTTGTCTTTCCAAGTTGACACCTTCGCCGGTGTCCTGTTCGTGTTTGGCTCCTCTTTTTCGCCCGCCAAGTGTTAGAAACGTTCTGCCCAATGGTGAATCCTCCAGATTATCTCTTGCTGTGTTCACACATGAGCTCACTTGGACGTCTATCAGTTTTCATCAAGGGGCCTACACGAGAAATGCCAGTGAATGTTGGAAGCAGCTTTTCTTCAACTTACAATTCCAACAGAAATCTTACTTTCCCTGTTGCTCTTCCTCGCTCCTGGTGTTTTCTGTAACCAAACAACCAACTGCCATCAGACAATCTGCTTCCTGTTTACATTAACAGTCATACAATGTTGTGTTTGTATGGGCTCTACTTCTGATAAAGGGCTTTACAGGACAGAGATTGTTTTCCTGTTAAAAAGCTAAACTGCAGCGTATCAGTGTGGAGGTGACCTGAATCAACAGTCCATGCCACAGGGCTCCATTCTCACCTGTGTGTGACTGAGCCAATTTGCATAAGCAGCTTCCTAATGAGCCACTGCTGAGATTGTCAGGTGGAGAGTCACCTTACAGCTGACTGGTCACTTTCCAAGCAAGTCTGCATAAACACGCCAATGCACTCTTTAAAGCCTAAAAATAGCCACTTCCAAGAATTCCCCCCAGTGTAAATGTCTGACTTCATTGGCTCATTTCCTCCGTGAACTTGTTTCCACTTGTTATAAAAGCAGTTTTATGCAACTAGGACCATGTGCAGAATAAGAAGAAAAGGATCTCTGTTTTCATTGAAGCTCAGTTGTCAGGACTGTTGCTTTTTCTAAGCACGAAAGAGTATATAAGGACTCAAACTCCACTTCATGACTCATGGATGGATGTTTTTGTCGTTTGGAGCAGTGCAGTTGAGATGACTTTCTTGTCCTCCCTTGCAGACTCTCTTCAGTCTGCAGCCTCTTTCTGTGTCTCTCTCTCTCTGTGTCCCTGCTTTTCTCAGGAGACCTGGTTAGATAAGACCGCTTGTGCTATAAAAGCAACAAAGAGCCTGGGGAGAAGAGAGTGATATACGGAGAAACATCCAGTAAGTGTAAAAAATGTGTTTCGTGCTGTTGCGCTGTTCAGAAGCGATGATAACACACACACAGACACACACACGTGGGTGACAAACAGACAACCCATTTTTCCATCCCTCTTCTGATCTTCTCCCTTCCTGTCTCCTCCTCCTCCTCTCTTGAAAGTTTCTATTCGTGGAATTCCCTCGAGGCCGCTGCGTCGTTATGGTATTAATATATGTGTCCGGTCAGTCTGGGCCAATGTGAGACGTGTGGCTGCTTCTCCTTCTGACAAGCACTCGTATATGTAAATTGTCCTCGGTGTAAACTGCTCAGTCCACCTGGTCTGTCTGTGTGCCAGCAGTCTGCTATTACTGTACATTCGGCTCCACACGTTGACTCAGTGTTGTGTAACAAACAGACCTGACTCCCCGCCGCTTTGCTCTCATTGGCAATTCTTTGACTTCAGAGTCTCACATATGCAACACTGCTGTGGTCAAATTAATGAGCAAAGAAGTCAACCTCTCCTCAGCACTTTAGAGTAGAGCGTTCTAAAAATAGGCCTGAAGCAGGGCAAGAAATCTTCATTTTAACAAGCTTTTGCATTGATAAACACTGGTGGTTGATTCTGCCACGTGGGATGGGTTCCATTTCGTTCCATTTTGGTCTTCGAAAGGACTCTGCAATATGTTTTTTTAATTATTATTAATACTGACAACATTTTAATGACTTTAAAAACTTACTCCAGGACACTGTACGCCCAACCTACGACCTGCACCCACGGGACAGTATGTCAATCACATGGCATCCATGCTCAAATGCATTCTGTGTTTTTCAACTATTCGACTCCAAATGGGACCTTCATTCACAAAGTGAACCTCATGCTTATTGAGGAGGACTTTAAACTAGCGAATGACACCATACACTTCTGAGGAATATGTTTACTTTTTTAACGTTATGAATCAAGTGAGAAGGAGGGTTATTTTCTCAGACTTCTAGAGAATTTGTCTTCTCTTTGTAAGTGGAGTTGCCCCCTGTTGGTCATACAAGAGAATACAGGTTTAAGGCAGTCACGCATAAGTTTCACTTTCCAGACCTGGAGTCTAAATCTATTTTCATGAACTATCAATTTAAGCCACTACAACTAGTGTACTCACAATTTAAGCTATATTTCCCAGGAACTTTAGGGTAGCTTTGTTTTCGGAATAATCTAGTGTTACGAGTAAAGTCCCTGTCAAAAATGTTCCTTCATGCAAAGCAGCTTCAATGTGTTGACCGACTTTTGTTGAGTAGTTTTAACGGATCTGAGCAGCAGTACAATGTTATAACCAACAGGGAAGAGGATCAAATCTCGAGTTGAAAATCGAATGATGCTTTAAGTCTTTATCTCCTTGCAATATGCTGTAACAAAAGGCAGATTTAGATATAAGGCTTGCTCTCATACACACACACACACACACACACACACACACACACACACACACACACACACACACACACACATACACACATACACACTCTCACCCTTTCACACTCTCACTCTCACAAGGAATCGACGACAGGCTCCCTCTGTAAAGGTTCCCCTGTGACGCAGTAACGCCGCTGCATCGCCAGCTCAAGATCTGACCAACACCCAGACACTAATCAATGCAATGCATCCTGGGCATTGCTAGGGAATGACCCGTGTGTGGCAGTGTGACATGCACACACATAGACACACACAGACACACCTCCCCAGACAGTTGACCGATTACGCATCATAACACAGCTGATTTGCCCCATGGGTTGACACTCGCTGTCCAGTCCAATCATATTACCCTCCCCAGCCGGCCCAGTGGTGTGTGTTTGTCTGCTCCCAAGTGTTTACATGCTCTGGGTTCATCTAGCTATTGCTGTTGTTCCGCAGCGCTCACAGCCACGCAATTTGTCACAACTTGTAAAGTATTCAGCAAAGAAGAAAAGCTAAGGACAACGGAATGAACAGAAAAGTGTGTCATGGATTTCAAACGAGAAGCGCAGGATTTTTTTCCCTGAGGAAGAGGTCATGCTGGGAAATACTTGGAAACCTCTGAGAGGGCTTTGACGAAGCACTCTTGGCCTTGTACATACATCTATGCTTATAAATCTTATAAATAGTGCTCTGCCTCGGGCTGTTTGGGCCGTTCTTATGAGATACTGTGGCTTGCAGTCCAAATAAAGCCTCCACAAACTGTCTCAAAAATCCCAACAAACACTTTTCTGGAGATTCACATGCTGAATACCCTTAAAATTGAGCCTGGCCTCCGTCCCAGCAGATTCCTCGTGACCTCTTGAGCAGAGAAACACTAAACCCCGATGGAAAAAAAAAGATGCTTGTTCGCCTGTAAACTCCCCATTACAAGGATCTGCGGGTCAAACCGCACTCCACCGCTGCTGTCAGATGGCTGTTGTTTGTGATGGCAGAGGCACGGCATGAAAGGGTCTGGGGGTTTAAGGCAGCTACTAGTTTGGATGTCATTTGAGAAGGACATTAACAATCAACAAAACACTGCAGGAAAAAAAAGCAAAACTTGAAAGCAACTGCGGAAACACACCCTGTAGTTATGATGAAATTGTGAAATTTACTGCAGGAGAACCATGCATTCAAGCAGGGATGTATGTGCAGCAGTGATATATATGCCAGATGGAACCAGACAGACACACACACACACAGTCCTCTCTGTGCTATTTCGGGAGATGGGGAAGAAAACTGTCAGACTTGGCAAGTGTACATATGTGCACTAGTGTAAGCAGTGGGTCCCTGTACATATGGGGTATAGTATAGGGTCTGGCACATGTTGATTGTGGTGACCCACTTTTCTTTGCATCTGGACCTGATAACTCCTCTCTGCAGCAGTAATGGCAAAGAGCTTTAGACAGTGACATCTCTATCTGTCTCTATCTGGACTGAGTTTGAAACTTGGCTGCAGCAGTTCAGAGTTTCCTCCATAATCAGGCAGCAGGGAGTGAGCCATGTGAAATGAGGAACCCACTCCTCACCGTCCTGTATAGAAACGTGCACTTAAATGACTGCACGGACTGACTTTGTTTTCAAAGCTGTGCTCGTTTTTGTATTTTAAGTGGATGGTTTACATTTCATAGGGCATGAGGGAGATTTCTCCATTGTTTGGTTTTGAGTGGTTAGGTTTTTGCAGTTTGGTTACTTTCAAGAGTCCTTCATTTTAAAGAATTTCATTTTTCTGAAATGGGAACTCCCAGATTTTGTCAGCTCCCAAGATCCCCTTGGTGTACTTCATGGTGGCAATAATCAGGGTTAAAAGTACACGCTGAGGAACATTTGGTGTATTTGTCTGAACTTGAAGTCTTACTGACACAAAAAGTGTCGCAGCAGAATGAATGAATGCGTTCTCACCAAATGGCGGGTGCTGACATACCGGAATTAGAAGGTATACGCAGGTTTTGCATTAGCATAGGTAAGCAGGAACAATAGGTGATTAACTCCTTTCCCATTGTAGAGGAGTTTGTTTTTCTGTTCTATTTTCATGTTTGATGTCACAAAAGCATCCGAAAATTGAGGCGGACTCTCACCTTGCTGATCTGCCAAATTAGCGGGTTCACCAGTTCATCATGCTTCCACCACTGCCAAACAGCAATTTGCCCCGGAAGTAAATGCAGATTGTATCCATTCCCATTGCAGAAAACAGCCAGATGTTAATGTCTGGGTTCTTTGACCAGTGATAAAGATGTTATAGTGACTTCCACGTTGTACAGTCGGCTGAGGCTGAAGGATGAGAGGGTGCCTCTCTGCGCATTGAACAAAACAATCTCAACTCAATAATCACATACTCATTCACAGATGCCGTCTGCTTTGTTGTCGTGAAACTGCAGATGTTTAAACTTTCAAGTATTCTGAGCACTTCTGGGAACTCTTGTCCATGTTGCCTGAAACACTGAGCCAGACGCCTCACCCTTGAGACGGAACAGTTTGTCAGCTGCTGTATACAAAGAGTGACCTGACATGCTCAATCTATTGGCCTTGCTTCACATTCGGCAGAGCAGGAAAAGATGTGACATAACGTCCTCGACTCTGGACTCTTGGTTCTCTCTATTCTTCAAAGGCTGGCAGACAGTTTGTGATTGGTCAACAGTGCAACAAAGGTGTACATTAACATGTGTTTACCTATGTAAGCAAACCAGCTGACAGGTAGCTCCAGGATTTAGATGAGATGACTGATACCACTCTTGTGTTTGTGTTTTAGAACCAGGAAGTGGTTACGATAGCTTAGTATAAAGCCTGGAGCCTCTGGGAAGCTACCTCGACTATCTAAAATCTAAAATCCTTCTGTCAACACCATTAAAGTTCACCAGTTACAAATCTTTTTTGATATAATCTGTACACAAACATAAATGACAGGTTTAGGTTTTAACTCCCCCAGAGTTCTTACACCTATTGTCTCTCCAGTGGCAAGGTGGCCATTTTAATTGAACTCATTATGTCTCTCCTTGACCTTGCATGCAAGAGGTCGACGTCATGGCTCAAAAGTCCTACAAACTTGAGACTTAGAAGACGTTGTCTGAGCCCTTTCCAAAATACCGTTCTCCACCACTGGTTAAAATATACAAAAAAACTCTTCTGCTGCAGGATATGACTTCATCTCAAACTTTGATGACTTCTGGACTAATTTGAGCCTTTACAGGGCAGATGTTGTGTACCCTCATAGAGAGGGAACAAAGCACTGCACTGCTAATTTGATCCGGCTTCTAGCTTTTAACTCCCTCTGACATGCACCATGGCAAGAGTGGATCCAGACTTCTGTGTCTCCGACTATTACATTTAGCCCTGTCAGTGTGGTTCCTGCCACTGTGGGCTCTGATTCCCTCACCCAGTCTCCAAAAAACATTTTTGGCCGGCCTCTGCTATAGTTAATAATTCTACTTATCCTGTATGCTCTGTAAAAATAGCACTCCTCAATGTCACTAGTAAATTTATTTTAGAAATTAGCTGATAAAAGCTGACCTCCTGATTTTTCCTTATCCTACTGAATGTGGTCTAACAAGAAGGGGGGAAGGTTTTGCGGCTATTTCTTTTTATCATTTCAAACTCACTCTTCTTATGTGTACCTAACTGTGGTCATCAGATCTGTTACCACAGTTATTACAAAGCTGATAGTGATCTCAATGTAGCTCCGACAGCCACAAAGTTTCTATTCTGATACTTATTGAGCATAATGTGGCCTTTAGTAAAGTTGACCATGTAATTCTTCTTGAGAGTCTTGAATACTGTTTAGACCTTGAAGGCACAGAGCTTGAAAGGCTTTGGTAAGTTTGAATCAGATGAGGTCAGCATTCCACAGGGAGTCCCTCATTGGTTATTCCTTTGTCCACTATTGTTTATCTTGTAAATGATCCTCCTCCGGTTTGCAATTGAGCAATACAATATTTCATATTACACTTATGCTGATTGCTCATGGTTAAACATATCTGTTTCTTCCAACAACAATTGTTCAGTTTCCTAATTCCGTTCATTGCTGATATCAAATACTGGATAGTCAAAAGATTTTCTTTACAGCTAAATCAGGACATATCCTATTTTTAGTGGTTCCCAAGACTTTGAGGCACCACATTCTCTCTTTGTTAACTCTCCTGTCGATATGTCAATGTGCCAAAAACTTGGATGTGATTCGGGATGCTGATCCTACTTTGCAGAAACACATCAAACAAGATGGGCTTTAATCACATCAGCAGCAGTGAGATGCTTCCTGTCTTAGTCAGGCTCTGAAAAGCTGTTTCATATATTCCTAGTGGACCAGATTACTGTAATATACTTTTTGACGGACTGACAGAGCAGTTGTTAAATAAACTCCAGCTCATTCCCAATATAAACACGTCAGTCATGTTATTCACTGGCTCTTAATGCTACAACATTAAAAGCAAAAAACATTTTCTCACAAGCTTTTAATTAGGTTGGCAATGTTGTTAATGGTATAACTTTCATCCAGATCATTTATTATTCATTTTTTTTATAATACTTTCCTGGCCGATTACCTTTTTACTGTAATACCTCCTAATATTTTTAGTAATGTGTGATTTATACGCTATTTTTGTTTTTTTTATCTTGAAGCACATTTAGTCAACACCTGTTGTATCAAATGTTCTGTATAAATAAACCTGACTAGTCTTGACAGGCAGATACATGCTGTAACTATTTTTACTGGGTACAGTGGATGCCTAAAGTCTGTGCCTGTTGCCTGGCAACCTCACACTTTATCTCCCCATAAAAATACTACTTGTTTTTGCATTTCAGTTTGTGTTTCGGTTTCTCCTCTCACGTAAATAGTATTTTACGATGGATTACAGCTACTAAAAGCCTTTTATTTAACCAGTTTACATTGAATCTGTCATTTACTGTTTGTGATAAGTTGCGTTTTAGAACATCTTCGGTAGCTGACAGTTTTCTTTTACCATCAATGTCTTGTTTGATTGCCACAGATCTCTCCAATCTTAGCGCTTCTCACTGGTTCCCAGACGTAACAGGGGGTGTTAGTCCTTCTCAGATGAACTGTGAGGACTGACAGCTCCCGATAAATCAGGTGGGCTTTTGAAAAGAAAAACTAAACGAACCCTTTAACCGCCTGGACCATCTTCAATTTTCAAATCCCTTTGTGATTCGCCGACCTTAGGACACAATGACCCAGTTGGATTTTACTGTACCTTCTAATACACACGCCTTTTTTCCACGAACTCCCTGGGGCCTATTGACGTTCACCTCAGGATAAAGACATTGTTAGTGTGACTGAGGAATGTTTCTTCAGAGACTGACTTCCACTGCCACATGTGGTCCCAGGGGAGCCACGCTAACGTTAGCCTGATCTATCTGCTTCACTATTGGCATTGATCCGTGTTTAGTGTCGATGCCGGCACTGCAGAGTAATGATCACATACAGCCGGTCAGACACACACCGCGGACACAGTCAATCTAAGCATGGAAGGAGAAGCATGGAGACAGACACACAAACACACACATATAAATGTATGTAACTGCCTAGTACACATCTGCCACACAAGGTACAAAATGTTCTACTTCTGCCGCACTGCAGATTCTCTGCTGCTCACAGTCGAGCAGATACAGCCACAACCAAGCAAGTGATGCCAACCACCCCCCCTCATAAACACACACACACACACACGCATGCATGCACACACACACACACCTGCTCCTCCTCTGCCTCCTCCTCTCCCTCTGCAGAGCAGACAGATAGGCGGGCAGCCAGAGCAGACTAATCCTCCCACAGTGAGAGACGTTTCGGTTGGTACATGATGAAAATCAAGCTGAACTGACAGAGAAAGCGAGGGAGAGGATGGGCGAGGGAGAGGGATGAGGCAAAAGGGGAAAAGTGAGGCGAGGACAGAGATTAGGAGAGCCATGAGGACAAATAGGGATCTTTTTTTAAAAGCATTAGTGTGAACAGTTTCTGAGTCAGTGAGGAATCAGATGCAGCAAGTTTCTGAAATTACCCTCCTCCTTTCTCTCTTCCCCCCCAAACCCCTCCTCTTCATGTCGTGCCACTGTCTTGCGCTTCCTCTCGATAAATAAATATTCCCATTTTGCAAACCTCTCCATCCTTTTGCCCACCAGTCATCTCAGTGCTTCTCGCCCATCCTCTTTTTTCGCTTTCCCTCTCTCTCTCTCTTCCTCTGCACCCTCCACCCCCACCCAACATCCCTGAATCTTTCTCTCTCCCTCTCTTTCTCTCTCTCCTCCTCTGCCTCTCTCACTCTCTCCGTTTCTCTCCCCGTGTGACTGAGGCTGATGTAGGTCAGTGCGTCTGGAGCCTGTCTGGCGCTGTAGAGCGAGCGTCATGAGCTCCACGCCTGGTCCACATCGACCCCTGCAGCGGCTGCCTCTGTGCCCGAGCTGAGGACACCGCTCCCTGGGCTACGTGAGGACAGAGCCCGCCTGCCTGACCTGATCTGACTGGAGGAGGAGGATGCGCCTGCAGTAGAGGAGGAGCAGGAGGAGGAAAGATGGCGGTGGGGATGGGGAATGGAGGCATGGGGGTGGGGGGGGGGTGCGGGGTGAAATGGGGTGGCCGTGTGCTGTGGAAGGCTTAGTCAGCATATGTTGTCTGCATGTAGGTCTAGGACGAGGATGTGCATGTGCCGTTTGCAGGGCGAGACACAGCCAAAGGTAAAAAGGCAGGAGATGGAGGCGAGACACAGTGGAAATTGTGCAGCCGGTTGTCTCTCCTTGGTGATTCGCAGCGCTACAGAGATATTTTTTTGGGGGGAAATGTTCATGCAGTGTTGCCTCCGCATGTCCCCCCCACCCCCCCCCTCCTTCCTACACACACTCCTCATACTCTGCCTGCCTTTCTCTCCACTCGCTGCCTAACTTCTTCACGATGCTTTATGTCTCTCTCCCAGACTCCACGCGTCCGTCTCTGCAGCCATCGGCGTCTCTGCATCGCGACCCCGGAAAGCTCCAAAGTCTGAGGCGACTTCTCTTCCTAAAAACTCCCAACGGGGAAAAACTCTTTGTTCTCTTCTTTCTCCTCTTTGCAGTATATCCACTCGTGTGCGGCTCAGTATGGATCCAAGGTCTGAAAGATGTCCACATCGGAAAATGCCAAATACCAAAAAGTGTCTGTCCTCCGACCGTCGTACGTTCGAATACCATCTCGATGGAAGCCGGCGAGCGCGGGGACGATGACTTTTGGAGAAGAGCTTGAAGACTTCTCCATCTCCTGATTCTGCTCTCCTTTCCTTTCCTTTCCTTCCCCCCCTCCTCCTCTGCTCTCATTCTGTGCTCCTTACCACTCCTCTGGCTTTTAGACAATGCCCCCCCAAAAAAAACGATCGTTGCATCAGAGTGTCTGAGTGTGGTAGAGTGCAGCTGAGAGAGTGGCTGAGAGTGTGTGTCTGAGCGAGTGTATGTACGTTGGTGAGCGAGTTTGGTGTAAGTGGGTCTGTGCGAGAGAGTGTGTGTGTGTGTCTGTGCGAGAGTGTGTGTCTGCGCTCTCAATTTGACTCTGCAGCACGTCTGGGTCCTGCAGCGGTGCGTTCGTACTCTGTCTGTCTCCCTGTGAGTTTGTGTTCTTGTCTGTTGAGTGTGTCTTCGTGTGAGTTTTGTCTGCATCGCCATGACACAGCAATCATCTGACCTGCCTCCACACTCCAGAGCGAGGGATGTTGGGAGTTCCTGGGGCGTGGCGTTCGCCGGCCTGACCACACCTCCGGCTTGCACTCATTCATACATCTTTTTCCCTTTCATCCGACTCCCATCGCTTTTTTTTTCCCAACCGAGACCGAATCCTCTGGATTACCGTGGCGATGGAGGGGGAAGCGAGGACCACCGAGCTGCTTCACTCTTTTATCATCAACTTACTTTGCTGCCTCCTCTTTTTTTCCTCTACTCTCATTTTCCGCTCTGCTTTATCCGTGCTCTGCCGCCGAGGACGCGGTCTCGCTCCGTCTTTGCGTTCAGGTGGTGCTTGCTCTTCCTGGCACCGCTTTCTCTGTTCCTGTGTGTCCGCTGGATTTTATAGCGCGATACCAAGAAGGAAGGACAGAGGTCGAGGAAGGGTAGAAGGAAGGGAGGAAGGAGAAGCTATCATTTGTCTCTACGACACTCAACAGAAAGCTTGATGACCGAATGTGAAGAAGGACGTAGAGAAAGAACAGTTTTGTTGATTGAGAGAGATTATATCTGTCACATGTAAATAACATGTTGACCTGAACGATGCAGTGATACATAAGGCCTCAAAAATCGTTTAAAGAGGTGAACCGACGTTTCTGATTTCAGGCTTGTTATATTCGACTGCATTATATTGCCTGGTGTTTCCTGTTATTATTTCTTCTTGGCCTTTTCAAAATATGATTAAGGAAGGAAGGAATAAATGAGGAAGATGTAACGACACAAGGAAGCATTAGGCACGGCGTGTTCTACTGCAGCTTAAAAATAACTGGCCTGGTTGGTGTTGTTGTGCAGGGGACGACAGCAGTCGGTGGGTGACATTGGGAGATTGGCCGCCTACACTGTCTATCAAGTCCACACAGAACACAGAGGACACACTCGCTGTGGATGAGTCACACAGAAGGCAGAGAGAGAGAGAGAGTGAGTGAAAGAGAGAGTGAGAGAGAGTGTGTGTGTGTATGCAAATCAGTGCTTAGTCTTCAGTTTGTTTTTCCTGTTAAACTGCAGCATGGAGGGGTGGGACTTCCCATCGGTTTTAAAACTTTCAATCCCTGGAAGAACTCCAATTCAGTTAGAGCTGAGCACGCATGCACGCATGTACACGCACACACACACACACAAAGGCCTCATTGTGTTTGACCCCGGATGACGAGCATGCGGGTCAAAGGGGCACGTCATTCCTAGGCAGTTGAAAAAGGCAAGTACATGGTAATGAGTGCCTCTGTGTGACTTCAGGCAGAGACACACTCTAGACAGCTCACTCCCTGCGTCTCCCATTTCCAACTGTCTCTGCTTTCTGCTATTGGATTTTTAATTTCCCTCTCGTTATTAGGACACACAGTCTCGCTCTTATAATAAACCCAACTCCCTGGAAAGAGCCACGCTTACAGTCGCAGCTACATGCTGTACGCACATTTAGCCTGCAGTTGGCTCTAGGGTTGGCCTGACATATCGGGTTAATGTTTATGTTTTATTAAAAATCGCATATTAAAGAGCGTGTCAGTCCTCTCTGGAATAACGGAGCGAAATCGACTTTGCTGCAGGTAATTTGGTTATAATGTTTTTTTTGTAAAGCCTTTAAAATCACTTCCCCTGCTACGGCTGTAAATGGATGGTTTTATTGTCCCCTGTTTCGCAGAATGCCATCTCACAGGTTTCTCCTTCACTAGGAAACAACTCTGGCAAAAATCTATTTCTGTATGTTAAATCCTTAAAATACTCCAACTTCAACATCGTCACCGAAAACCCCACACCAACTTAGCTCCAGTCGGAGCCGCAGACACTTTGAAGAAGTCTCTGCTAGAGCCCCAGCTTCCCACAGCACTCTCTCATAATGACACTATCCCTTTAGGCGTCAACAATGCCGAGACAGAGCGCAGGTGTATTTGGGGTAAACACATGACTCCAGCGGCTCTGAAGATGACAGAGCGTTGAGGGCCAGGGCGAAGGGGCTCGGCTTCCCCGCCGCTGCCGGAGCCGTGCATCTGCCGGTGACGAAGGGAAAGCTCCCTGACAGCTGCCTCTCACACATCAGATAAGATTACAGGTATACCTGCTACACCTGTTTAAACAACCCTAGCGCTCATGCCACTGTGTGTGTGTGTGTGTGTTTGTGTGTTAAGCCCGGGGAAGTAGATAGAGCAAGATAGCAAACTAATCCCCTGGCAGGTGCATGCTTGTAATAGAGGCAGCTAAAGACATAGACTGATGAAAGAGCTCATTATTATTGGTGCTTGGTTTATGTGAGCACAGAGGGGGCAAAGAGGTTGAGTTGGGAAATTGTAAAGGGTTCATGAGGTTTGTCTATTTTCCAGCTTGACATGATCTTTGTCATAAATTAGGAATACACATTATGACTGCATAGATGATGTTGTGTTAGGGCGCACGAGGATCTAATCAGATCTTTCTCCTTGGAAAACCACTCACCCGGTCTTTATTTATCACCGGCCGCGTGTCATGAAGGTGGTGTGAAGAACCTTCGCGTGGAGCTCGTGACATCACCTGCATGATTCAGTGGTGGCACCTCGCCGCAGCAGCAGCAGCAGCAGAGGATGGAGATAAATCTTCTCTACATGTTAACACACAAGCACATGCATATGTATACACAATGTACACCTCCTCAGCTCCCTTTGGCTCTAGCCTGACATCTAGCGACACAGGCTGTAATGTGATCCCACATGACACAGGCATGTTAGCGTGAAGGGGGCTGTGGAGGAGGAGGAATCGGTGCGTTGCAAGAGCAGGAAGCGGCTGCAGTGAGAGTGACTGTCTTGTGTGTGTGTGTGTGTGTGTGTGTGTGTGTGTCTGTGTGTGGGACCCGGATATAATACTTTCATAATATTCCTAATTATTGCTTTTCAGCGTGCTGGTTCACCATAATGCACTGACGTAGAGTGCAAACATCATCGCCTCACTCACGTGTGTTTGTAGTGGCTGTTGTGATGTAATGGTGCGAGGGGCCGCTGTAATGATTTGTAAATGACAGGTTGGGTGAGTGATGTTTGGGTGGGTTTAACCCTTCGCTACTTCCCTGCTCACCGTGCCGCAAGGCTGACTAACACAAATATTGTTGTGGCTGCCTTTGTGTTTTCTCAGCATTTCCCTGTCCCCCCCCCCGTGACACACAATCTAAAATTAGCTGCATCCTCATGAAACTAATTAATCCCTAAGTATATCCCCTGCAAACTTCCCCCTTGCAGCCGGGAAAAAGGACACAATGTTCCATTAAAAGGACACACTCAACACTTATTTATATATATGTTTAAATAAACACACACACACCAAGCTCGTCTCTCTTCCAGTGGAGTCTGACAGGAATGAGGTCAGACACACTGATCCTCGTTGCACATTATTATTATTATTATTATTACCCGTTTTTTTTATTCGGCCAATGGGAGGCCAGGGGGAGTGGCTCGGCTGAAAAACCAGGACGGAGACGGGCGCTGATTGGCTTTTATATCTCGCGATGAGGGTATATAAAGGCGAGGATCTCGTTGTTGTGTTTACAGTAATATTTCAGAGCGCTCAGGAAACAGGGAGACTATGAGAAAGCGCAGCTGCTCCATTCAACCACATGGTTCCTCAACCGCACAGACAAGCTGCGCTGCAGACAGCCTGGTTCACATAAGGGACTTGCACTGCAGTTGGCCACAGCGGCGAGTTTTCAGCCGCACAGGCAGTTGAAAGTTGCTGTTGAATAGATCCGGGATTTATTTCTTTTTTGTCCCTGTGACAGTTGAGAGATCCTGTGTCTCCGCTGCGAGCTGAACTGAGAAAGAGACAGAGAAGAGACTTAGGTGAACTTTTTTTTTCTTAGACCTGTATCCATCATCGGTCTCTTAAGCGCCTGAAATCAGAACAAGTGAGGAGTACATCTATTTTTGCGCACTTGAACTTTGTGAAAGCCCTGCACTGAGCAGAGTGTTTCCAGACACCTGGAGGAGAGGATGGTGCAGCACATGAGCCAGACAGAGAGCGCCCACGCTCACTCCCCCGGCGGGGACTCCACGGACACCGGAGAGATGGACTTGGAGATGGATGCGTCTCCGACCCCCGAGTCTCCCTCTTCCGGGGTGCGCGCCGACCTGGCGTGGTGCAAAACTCCGACGGGCCACATCAAGAGACCCATGAACGCATTCATGGTGTGGTCCCAGATCGAGAGGAAAAAGATTATGGAGCAGTCGCCGGACATGCACAACGCAGAGATCTCCAAGAGGCTGGGGAAGCGCTGGAAGCTGCTGAAAGACACTGACAAGATCCCGTTCATCCGCGAGGCGGAGCGGCTCAGGCTCAAACACATGGCCGACTACCCAGACTACAAGTACCGGCCCAGGAAGAAGGTCAAGTCGGCGAGCGGAGTGAGTAAGCCGACGGAGCGCGGGGAGAAGAGCGGGGAGCGCAGCGCCAAAGCCGGCGTGAAGAGAAGCAGCCCCGCGTCCAAAGCGGGGAGCAGGACGCACAGGCAGGGGAGCGTGAAGAGCGCTGCGGGGCAGGACTATGCGTCTCCCGGTGACCACCAGGCGCTCTTCAAATCCAGGTCAGTGTCTGGGGCCAGGCAGATCCCGGAGAAGCGCGCAGGGGAGGCGAGGCGCGGCCACATGTTCGGCGGGGCAGGCAGCCTGGAGAGCGGACCTCCCTCAGTGGGAGTCCCGGCCAGTCCCACCCTGAGCAGCTCGGCGGAGTCCAGCGACCCGCTCAGCCTGTACGAGGAGCAGAGCCCGGCGGCCAGCGAGTCCTCGCACACCGCGCGCCTCAGGTACTCCCGCGCCTCCTCCCCGACACCGTCAGCCTCTCACTCTTCCTCGTCCGTGTCATCCTCATCATCGGATGAAGAGTTCGAAGACGAGCGGCTCGAGCCGAACCCGAGCCCCGGCTTTGAGAGCATGTCCCTGGGCGGCATGGGCTTCTCCGACGCAGAGCTGGACCGGGACTTGGACTGGAGCTTCGGGGAGTGCGGGGCGGGCTCTCACTTCGACTTCCCCGACTACTGCACGCCGGAGGTCAGCGAGATGATCTCAGGAGACTGGCTGGAGTCCACCATCTCCAACCTGGTGTTCACCTACTGAGAGGAGCACGGTGGAGAGGAACCGCGACGTCCCCCCACGTTTAGAACTGTTCAGCCCCCCAGACAGGCGTGCGAGTCCAGACCAGACTATTTCCGCCATTCTTTCACTGAATAAGGGAGAGTGGAGACAGGAAAGGAGAAGGTGGCCTGTGTGTGCGTTGAAGCCCCGCAGGAACGCGCCGCTCACAGACTTGGACAGCGCGCGGTGCGCTTGACGGGAACGCGCAAACGGGGGAAATGCTTAGTTTGCATTTGGACACAGAGGAGGAGTGAATGTAAGCAGAGAGCGGCGAAACACACGAACTTCAGCTCAAATGTTCAAGCCAACCCGCCGAGGAGGAGGACTGAGACTGAACTCTGAAACTTAATGTTATTTAGGGTCGAGTAGAGGGACACTCACCGGAGAGCTCGTCATGTTGGGTTTTGTTTAAGATATAGCCAATTCACATTGACCATCAAGTTGCTATTCAGGTGCAGTTTTTCTCCAAACTCGAAATAGTTTCAATATCAGCACGCATGCCCTTCCGAGATAAGGAGGATTTTGTTGTGGTTCAATGCGTAAAAATGTTCATTGCTGCGTAATTACGCAATTTTGTGTGACCATAGGACACAGTTCACTATCACCAGCTTCTCTTTCAACGGCAGGACTTAAAAACAAAGACTGACTCCAAACTTCAGAAAACCTTTTCTGAACCTTTTTAAACACTCAGTGCACAATTCAGGACCAATGTTCCCCAACGCGCATCCTTTCTGCCTTGTGCTTCAACTTTGTAGTTCCAATGTGTCAGACAACGTTTTTTTATATTGATGTATTTATACCGGCCAAACTTTTTTATACATAGAAGTATTGTTCTCGTACAGGTCTCATTTGTGTTTGTGCACATACACCTGTCTGTATCCTGCGCGGAAGGGCTAGAAGTGTGTCTTATTTAAAATGTCTGACTTCTCTCACTTTTAAGGAGATTTGAGTGTGTCATGATTTTCTACTTGTATTTTTGTACAAAATCTATAGAAAGGGGGGTTTTCCTGGCGAGTGGGTAGCCTACAACATTGTTGTTTGGATCTACATTGATGTTTAGACGTGCAGAGGGGGGGTTTGTTTGGCACAATCTGACCTCACACAGTGTTTACAGTATTTACCCACATGCTTCTTAATGGCACAGTGACTCTAGTTTCACCAGCCAAGTAAACAAAGCACCACTGAGGCTCCCAGCCTGAGTGGTGACGGTGTTTCCAGTACACATAGACCTAAAGTATATGAGTGAAAGATCCCAGAGAGTCACTGTTTTGGATAGAGCTAATACCTCTGTGTGCTTTTTATCAAGATAAGTTTTATTTGAACCACTGGATGGAATTTCACACTCATTCCACTTTGCCTAGACTTTGGAGGGAGGGAGATGTATGAAGTGCTTCATCTGTTATTGCGCAAATTGCATCAACAAAAAAAATAGTATTTAACCTTTCTGTACCTGTTGGCTAAGTATAGCAGGCTAATTGTTTTCCTATATTATGGCATGGCAAATAGCATTTGTATTTCAGATTCAGGTATATGTAGCTATAGCTGTTGTGTTTAAGATTTTTAAAAGAATAATAACATGAAGATATTTATGTAAACTGACTGTACTATAAGCAAAGATTGTGTGTTTTATGTATGATGATGATCAACGACAGGCACTAAGACAGCCATCTTTTGACATCCTCATGTTGAAGATGATTGTGGTCCAGGATTTTGGTTTTGTTTGGGATTTTTTTTTACCTTCAAGACATCTTTTGTATCGTCCCTTTTCTTTTTTCATTCGTGCAATATGCTGTGTATGATCATGTTTTGTCCAATCATGCCAATATCATTTGATGTTTATTGCTCAATACCAGCCAATGTTTGGGTCAATCACTGCCTCTCAGACCTCTGTACAGATTGTCGTTCTTTTTGTTTTTTATTGGTTTTTCTTTTCTTCCGAGAAGGAAATAAAATCAGCTGGAACTGAAAAGTACAAAGTGTTTTCCCTCTCTTGTGGTTTTTCATCATCCGTGCAAAAAAGATAGCATCTACTAGTTCCCCAGCAGTTGTGTTTTCAGTGAAGAGACAACTGGAGCAGTCCCACATATTGAAGCATCCTTTTCAAAGGTGCAAGCATGCTCAACATAAGGTGAGCCTTCATTATCACATTCCACAACTGAGCCTCAATCAAAAACTCTAATCTCACGTTGTGATGATACACTCTGTTTGTGCATGTAAATATGAATGTGGGCGTGTGTGTGCATGTGTTTGCCGTAGTGCAGCTGCAGATTGTGAATCGATAGGAGTGGTCTCTTTCTCCCTCTCTTACTCCATCTGATTGTACACGTGCAGAAAACGTGGCTGCCATGGAAACACTGTATCCAAGAGAGAGGGGCGCAATCCACTTGGGAGCGGCGTGCCACTGTGTGTGTGTCGGTGTGTGTGTGTGAGAGAGAGAGAGAGAGAGACAGAGAGACAGAGAGAAACAGAGAACACAGACTGATCCGTCAGGGTGGGGTTTGAGGGGTGCAGGGGTGTCAGACGTTTCTGCAAGGCATGACTGGAATAAAGGAGGAGGAGGGGGAGTGTGTCTGGCTGTGGGTGGGGGTGTGTGTGCCAAAGGGAGGGAGGGAGGGAGGGAGGGAGGGAGGGAGGGAGGGAGGGAGGGAGGCGAGGCTGCAGAGGGAGGTGTTTGTCTGTCCTGGTGGATCGAGCAGGAGACTGCTCCCAAATCCAATTAATTCCTTCTGGATGCATTCATTTGTCTCGTACATCTGATGAGAAAGAGAGAGAGAGACAGAAAGAGAGAGAGAGACCCCTTAGGTACAGTATTTAGTGTGTATCAATTTACGCCCTATTCCACAAGAGACATTGGTAATTATTTCCATCTCTCTCTCTCTTTCTCTCTGTCAGGAGAGCAGTGTCGTCTCCAGCTTTCCTCTGACATGTCAGGCCGGGTAATGAGAAAGATAAGGCATGGTCATTACACACACCCATGCTGCCGCCGCCGAGACGCCGGCACCCACATGTCTGCAATAAGCCTGCAGTCGTGCGTGAGGTGTATTTAAGGTGTCCCTGCTTTGTCCCCAGAATCCGATGGATATTTGAGGTTAAGCAGATATTGTTGCTCTTCTCATCCACACGCTCACACACTGACCCACTTTAAGACATGAGTGTAAGCACACATGCGTTTAGACAGCTAGCAGGCACGCTATTTCTACTGTCTAAGACTCCACTGTACATTTTAGATGTAAATATGCAATTTCACGAGAATGCATTTATCTGACAGCTTTCAGATGACGATATTTCCGATCAACAACTTTATTAATCCCAGGGGGGCCAATTCATCTAAATAAAACATGTGAATAAAGAATAAAGAACACAAACTATGTAGTAGCAGCATTCAGACATCAACATGCCAACAGAATGAACACATGAACACACCCTGGCTCTCTCAGGAGCCAGGTGATGACTGTAGACACTAAACGGTGGTTTACCTTTCAGTACTTGCTTTCAGCTTTTAGAGGGTTATGTTACACAACCAAAAACAAATGATAAGCTTATAAAAAACAACACATTATTAATAATCAAAGGCCATTCTTTCTGACATATCAAAAAAATGCCAGAATCTAGTTGG
This sequence comes from Pseudopleuronectes americanus, assembly GCA_038501795.1. Taxonomy (NCBI): domain Eukaryota; kingdom Metazoa; phylum Chordata; class Actinopteri; order Pleuronectiformes; family Pleuronectidae; genus Pseudopleuronectes; species Pseudopleuronectes americanus. The sequence continues at coordinate 14,604,211 of CM076731.1, read as the reverse complement.
TGCCCCTTGTCACATTTCCACATCTCAGCTTTTTACGTAATTTCATTTAGGTAAATGTCCAGAGAAAAAAAGATCAAATGATTGACCAAAATTGAATTATTAGAAATAAGTTAATAAAAAAGAATATACACTTGTGTCGCAGGACTTTATTTTATTTTCCTTCTGCCTCATTAATCACCTCATGATCATCCAGATTTATCTTGTGACCTTTCAGAGGGGGCTTGACCCCCGGGGATGAAGAGCCACTGAAGCAAATCGTCATAGATTCGTTTAAGCTGAGGTCCAATCTGGTCCACATGTTTCATTTCATTATGATCACATTTGAATCCTATTGAAGATGATGATGATGATGACTTTTATTTTTCAGACTCAGGGTCAAGATCAAATACAACACAATGTAGATCAAAATACACATTAAGACATTTTCAGAGTCATTGATCTGGTAGATAAAAATATACATGACATTTCTTAGGATGGTTTGGAAAATGTTGACTCCAGCAGCCACAAACATTTCACTCGCACTACACCATCCAAATCTCTTGAGTAATAACGTCATAGCATCATTTTTTAAAGGTCAACTGTGTGGTATTTGGTGACATCTAGCTGTAAAGTTTAACATTTGGCATGAGCCCTCACACGATTCCTTTGTTAATATGACATAGGCTGTGAGAATATAACAAAACAAACAGCAAAGACAAAAAAACATGCAAAGTGCAGTCTATAGAGCCAATGTTTGGTTTGTCCCTTCTGGGCTAATGTAGAAACATGCAGGGGGGAGGACTTTGTGGAGGTGGACCCGCACCCGGTATTAATGGGCTCATTTTGAGGTCATAAAAACTAAACAACTCTTATGTTCAGGTTATTCACAAATGAAAACATACTCATTGATGTTATATGTAATTTCTACAAATAAATAAACCTTGCATATTTTGTACATACTGCACCTTTAATTTAATTTTTTGTATTTCCCTGTGCCTCTTGTAGAAGTTACACATTTGTCTGCACGAGATACCGTAAAAAATTGTACATGATCCAGACCACTGCATCATGATACAGACACGATAGAAGAGCATTAGTGTGCGATTTCTACCAGGGGTTTAATGTGCACTGTCACTAGGTGGCCCACCTATAACAGTGGAATATAACAGTGACAACATATAAGATAGACACGACCATAAAGAGAGAAAGAGCACTGCTCAGTGCTGGGCTGATGCACTGAAAGCCCCTTGTGGGAATGATACAGGAATAATATAGAATATAGTATCGACAGCAAGCTGAGATAAAAATACAATTAAGTCAACATAAAAGCACTTTGGAACCCCCCCCACACGCACCACGAGCCCTGCAGGAGCTCTATAGAAGCGCAGGGGTGATTTCCCAAAGTTGAAGGCGGGACACAGACGTCCGAGGGTCGATCAAAAAGGAATAGGTGTCTTTCCAGGTCAGAAGTGTGGAGATTAAAAAAAAGAGAGGAGAAAAGTTTGAGAAGTGAAATTGAACTTGTATCCCGAGTCGTGTGTCAGCGTTGGGAGTGGAGACAAAAGACGAGGGAGTGCAACCTGGGATGATTGCGCGTAAAAAGAGATTGAATCAGCAGCAGGTGGTGGAGGAGGAGAGGTAGGCTGCAATCACCTCTCTATCGCTGATAATGCACAAATACTATCATCCATATTCATCCGGCAACAAAAGTTGCTTCTTATATTGCTGCCAATATGAACCCAGAAGTTGCTGAGGAAATGTGTTTCCCCAGAGGAGGGGGATTGGCATGTCCTTTTTTTTTATTATTATCGATGTATTAAATGGCTGTGGAGGCAGTTTGTGGGGAATCTGATACTTATCCTGGACCATAAACGCATCTTCTGCCAGATCACGCTCCAGCGACCGCAGCCAGTCAGAGATGAGCTGCGGCCAAATGCTGCATCAACTTCAGTCCTGTAAATGGCTCCGATAATTAAACGCTGTTTGGAGAGCGTGCATGCTGACTGTCGTGTTTCAGCACAACGAGGGCTGGACAGCGGCTCCGTTCGTGTGTGTGTGCGTGTGTGTGTGTGTGTGTGTGTGTGCGTGTAGTAATAACGACTGTTTGTTTGTCTAACCCACGGTATCTGATTGGTGGGGATTTCAGTGACCAGATGTACATTGCACTTTACACACCGATATAGGGGAGAGTTAGCAGAGGGTTAACTGATGTCTGTCAGTGCAGGGGGGTGGGAGCATAGTGCAGGACATGTTTGCCCCAGGGCTCGTGGCAGGATAAACTGGGTATGTGCCCCCCATTAAAGTTCCATCAGCAGATAAACTGTGGACTGACACAAATTGACAAATCCTGGCACAGAAACATTTGTAAACACAATGACTGGGGCTCTTTAATGGCCGGCTCCTTTTAATAACCAAGAATAAATAAACATTTTAAAATGTCAGTGATTTCAGTACAAATCGTTCACGTCACATATCAGTATGTTAATAACAGAGTTGTTTTTCAGCCTGAAGCAGAAGTTGTTCATTTTAACTTAGATGCTAGTTAAGAGGCACACAGTCACGCAGAGGTCTTAGAATACTATAACATTATTTAAATTAACGAGTTATATTTACTAACCCTAACCCATTTTAATTAGTAAAACTTAATTCATCTGTTTTTTCCCCCATTTGTTTTAATGGATCCATAATTATATTTAGTCACTGTGTTTGAAAGAAGCAAAGAACAAATAGTTTAACAGATTGTTCTGCAACCTCCACCATAATATCTTAACTGACTTGTGATTTTCAAATATCCATCAACTATATAAGAATTAGGACATTTTAAATTTAGGACAATGCTGATAAAACTGAATATTCTGGTCACTATTAATGGAGAGATGCTGAACAGACACCTTTTAGATTACAGCCGTGGTATAAGTGAACTGAGCAGAACCATTCATATTGATGTTATAGTATATTATGGGTGGGGTATACTTTGAATTCTTTATTTTTGGATTAGACTGGTAGTCAAATACAAAAAAAGTATATTTGAATTACCCTATGGGTTGTACGAAATTTGGGAAAAGGTATTTCAAATAGCAAACGATTAATCAATCAACCATGTGAAAAACCTGCAGATCTATTGATGACCCTATAGGCATCTTATTCCTTTGGGTTCATTTTTAATTCTGAAAGGGAAAGCTGAGATAAAATCACTTTGCAGAGTGTCCATAACAGTTTATCTTGGTGTTGTGCAAGAAGAAGAGAATCTGTGAGTTCAGACAGTTTCAAGTAGCACAATAATTGTTTACCAACACCTACATCTAGTCTCAGGCCTCTCAGCTTGTATTCAGACAGTGTGCGGCACATAGACAAGTCCTTGTTAAGCACTGTGCCGTTATGTTCGAGTTCATCATGACAGAGACTGTCTGAGTCATGGTGGTAGGTGATGTATACTGTAATCTGCTTGAAGAGATAGGGAAGCATGTTCTGAGAACACTGAGTTCTGAAGCTTGGATCGTAATTTCTAAAGGCTTACGTGGCAGAGAGTACAGTCTGGTTTGTTCAGAACACACTGCTCTACAAAGAACTGTTGAATAAGGCAACACTGACCCAGCACCTACAAGAGGGGGATTGGTGTATGTGACATTATGTGCTATCATATCACCAAAGACGTGACCTGGACGTGGTGCTTTTCACTTGGGATCTATAGATCTCAGCTTCAGGTTCTGAGCTTGAATTAAAATGCCCAGTTTGTAATGTGTCATTGTTACCGTGAAAAAAGCATTACAGCATCTAACAGTTTCAGCGGTCAGCTTCACAGAGGAAAAATTAAATAAAAAGGAAACAGTGTGACTTGTCAAGTAGATCCAGATTCAAATGTAATTCAAACAGTACCGAAAACCAAACACTTCAGGGATTTGTGAATGGACTGTATTTATATGGAGCTTTTCTAGTATAAGGACCACTAGTGGACGACCCGCTTTACCTCCTGGGCCACAGCCCCACACCTCACCTTGCATTCAGGCCCCTGCAGCAGTACATCCAGCTTGGCTGGTCACCCCATTGAATGTAATAGGCAGTTGTCACATGAGTAGTCCGAGCCCCTGGACCTGGTTAAGCTCTTCAACTGCATGTGATTTGTGTATCCGATGTAGCATGTGGATGTCAACACTTTCTCCAGGTGCATGTCTTTGTCCAAATGTCAATAGTTATTTAGCTGAAGACAGTCGTGTAGTGGGGTCACTAAACCTAGTTCAGGCCCCTTCAGTCCTAGTCCGAGTCATCAAGGTGGAATTTGATGACAAATCTGTGATGGCAAAAAGCTAAAATCAGTGCATCTGCAGATATCACTGTCACTGCTGGTATGTGAATCCTGCTGGTGTACACATGTGCCTGTCCTTACACTCAATTAAATAATGTAACTGTATTGATGAATATTTCAATGTATTTTGCCAAATTATCATGGCCTAGTACAAAAATCGCAAGTGACTGATAGAAACTGATAGAAAACACAATTTTGTACAACTTACCCAATTGTTTTTAAGCCATGTTAGTAGCACAGCACTAGAAATGGCAAAATCAGTCCGATGCTCAGTCAACCACTTTGTTCCACTTTAAATTATATCTACAACTGGATTGTGCCCACAGGATGAGGCTTTGACTTGTCTTTGAGTGCCACCAGGACTTTTTCCCTTATTACTGTCACAATACTGCCATTTGTGATTTAAGTTTTGACACAAAATCAGTTTGTCCAATGCTTAACTTATTACTACAATGAAAGAAGTTTTAAGCGCTGAAGTTTGAAAAATATGGTCTCACTGAAGTGATAGAGTCTATAACCTTATGTACATAATAAATGGTTTTATCATCTTAAAAATCCTTGAATGTCATTTAATTCAATAAAAACCAATCTCCGAATGTAATTTAACAGAACTAAGATTGCATGAGTAGAGGCGAAGAAGTACTTGAGAAATTTGGCATATCAAAAGTTAGGAGATGTAACAGGAACAAGTTTACAGTAAAATGTACTTGAAGAGTATAAATACATAAAACATGTTATCATAAAACGTGATATCTTTTGTGCTGGTGTTTCTGCAGAGTTGTCTTTTGTGACACTTCCTGTTGCAGGATAGGCGAGGAGTAACACCTTGGAACAGATAAACTCCGATACAGGAAGCAATTGAGCAGAAGGCAGGCGGATGTGGAAACAGACTACTAATAAATAGGATATGCTAAGTAGCTCCAGCAGTAGGATTACAGCTCCACTGGGGCCTGAGGTGGTTGGATGGCTGTCAGGACCAGACGGAGGCAGACACACTAACACCTGAAAAAAACGCTCAGGTGTTGTGGTTTGTTTTGCTCTCAGCGGATCAGCGCTGTCTGTCTAATGAAAACTTTCCATGAAACGCAGCAATGGGAGACTCGATGACAATCTCTCTTGTCCCCTCCTTCAGCTGGATGCCCACTGATCAGCAATTCAGCGAGGCATAGAGCAGAGGTGGACAGGAAGGGAGGATGAGAAGATGCCTTTGATTACCAAGCATGAGATGTGGTTGTGAAGCTCTGAGCTGCATGTTGGGTCCTCGGGAAGAAAATCCTCTGGTGGGCTTTAGGAGATGTTCTCAAGGTATTTGAGGGATGATGGTGGACTATCAAAATATGACACAGCCTCCATTGAGTTCAGTATTGAGCCCTCCATATAAGGGATGATGGAGAAGCTTCTGTCAAAAGTCTTTGTTCCATGTTGACCTCCTTCGCCAACCTTAAGCTGTTCTTCTTTCCCTTTGATGAGACTCCAGATTTCGAATGCAACACAGTCCTTAAAAAAGCATAGATCATGATGCTTTTTTTAAAACAACAATCAGATGAACTTCATTTCATTAAGATCAGTTTTAGGTGTGCTTACCTTACAAAGTGTGATATTTTGCTCTCTTATCTGCTTATACCTCACACTGCCTTAGCAGCACCATTCAAAGTAAGGTGTTGCACGGACCAGTAATTGTTCAGCGTTTGTGCCATCCACAAATTACGCAGTTTGACGGGAGCATTGCAGGAGGCACAGTCTGATGCTCAGGCAGCAGAGGAGAGCAGAACACCTCTGTGATGCATCTAAGAGCAGGAGCAGGAGAGCGGGGGAGTAGAGGGTCCTCCTCCTATCAGGAGGCGCACATCCCACTTAGAGACGGACCGGACTAGATCAGGTACAGTTGACTGGTTCTTACAATTTACGTGGTAATGGTATTATTTAAATGGTTTATTCTAACATAGGGATTGAACAAAAATAAGCTTCTGATTTATTATATATCGATGCCATTTCTTTATCAGACGATGCATTAGCGATACCAAACTGTTACTTAGGGACTCTTTGGTCAGGACTGAATCAGGGTTTCACCACCGGTGTCCTGTCTTGAGATAAGTTTCAAGAAAGATTGGGAAGGGAAAAGATTAGGGAGTGATTCTGTTTTTGATTATGCTTGGTCACTCACAGCACAGAAAGTGTAATACAGAATAAGTTTACTGTGACTTCAGACAAGACAATAGTCTGCTTACTCGTGTTTTCAACTATCAACGCGGAGAAGAACACTGGATGTCTATCGGTCTCCCTTGTGTTGAAAGATGATGCAAAAGGGTCCAGAGCAAACGTCCGTATGTGACAAGCTGGGAGAGAAACCACCCTATACGACCTTGTGATTTTAAAGTCAAGCCAGTGGCTACATTGTTTAACTCTCCCCGCCTGAAAAACTACTCCACTGAGGGCCAGAGAGTTTGGGAAGTTTGTTCCGAGCTCGAGCTGCAAAAAGGTCACTTTTGTTAAAATATTTGCAGGGCCAGGAAACAAAGAGATATGTTTCCTTTTATACTGAGCTGCAGTGACTTTTAGAGAGGAGAAGGCTGTTTAGATGTTCTGCTGCTCTCTTAATAGCAGTTTAAAGTTCAAATATGGACGTCTGAAGCCCATTCCCAAATGAGGCCCCTGTGGCTATGGCCATGCCGCTGAATGAATACAAAAAAATGAGGGCTCTCAACGGCAAAGTAAAAAGGTAATGCCACTCATTATTATGACTCACTGGCAGTCAGTCAAATCTATTTTCCTTTTTGCATTATTTTGTTTCCTCTCAAATTGGCTTATTAAGGCCAGTCTTGTGTATCCCGCAGTGACCCCTGCCCATTAACGGCAGCGAGGGACCGGAGCTATTTAGCCTCAAAACTCCTCTTACAGCATAAAAGTGCTCTGTCAATATTAGGAAAACATGAAAAGTAGGTGTTAAGAAATGCCTTCCAGGTCGATGACGGATTTAACTTCCCGGTGCAAAGCCTCCTGTAAATATATAACTCTGTGTCTCTAATCCAAGAGGTAGCGACGGCTTGTCAAATCAGGTTTAAACCAATGCATTTATTTAGAACTGGCAAGTGAAGGAGCAGATGTGTACAGGAGAGGGAGAAATTGGGTTATAATCTTTCCATATTCTCATTTGTCGTGCCCATGCCTGTCAGCGGCAGTTAGGTGCAGAGTAATGATTTCTAATTGTACGCTTCTCACCGCCGCCAATTTCAGACCGTGGTAAACCTGATGGTTAGCTCTGTCAAGAAATGTTAGTGATTGACCCTGTTCTCGTTTCTACCTTTGGCTTCTCTCTGCTTCTCCTGACATGGGAAAAAAAAAGTCAAATCTGTTCTTGGACGGAACAAAGCAATAAAATGTGTGCTCGAAAGCGAGGTGGAGGCACTCCTTTGTGGGCCCATATGTGCTCACGACGTGTGCTTGTGTGTTAAGTGCATGTGTGCGTGTGAGTGTGCGTGTGTGCGTGTGCATTGCTGCTCGTCTGGAGGAACAGCGAGAAATGTTGTTGTGACATGTCTTGTCTTCCGTTCTGTAGAAAAAACAAAGACAGTCACTGCTGGATCCAGACAGCATAACTAATTAGTCCCGAACACACATGTGCGCACACACACACACACACACACACACACATTCACACACACACAGACACATATGCACAGCATGGATACATGCAGGAGCCAGCGAGTAGGATATGATGTCACCTCCGTAACCATAATTACCCATCATAAATCATGTGGTGTGACACCCTGCCACAGAGTGAATGGGTGTCCTATGTGCCAGCCAGGGATGGCTGCACTTTACTGCCGGGTGCCACGATGCCACCGTGGTCCCGACTCGTGCGTGTTTTGACGTTCAGTTTTCTTTCCTCATTATGGCCTGAATGATACAAAGTGTTCCTTTATGGGTCCTTAGCTATCAAGCTGCCAAGGCTACGTATAGAGGGGTTTCCTCCTGGTGGTGGTTTGTCTCTTTGTACAGAATATAAAAGTAGTTCGAGTAATGTGGTTTGGATCAAATTCATTTTGAATGCAGTTGGTGGTTCAAATATTGTTCAGTTAATTTGAATATTTAATGGTTAACTTGATTGTTGATTAACCAGGACTTTGATGAGGAGGTAATGTCAACTAGAGCAGTGGCTGTTCAATACCTGCCTGTTTGGAATGGGCTGTTTGTTTCAGCCTGTGGTGACGCTGGTTGCTGCTTTCTTTCTGGAACTGTAACAGTGACCTGTCGGGATTTAGCTCGACTCAGTGCACTGAACCCCGAACTGGAGGGTTCTTGTTGTGATCGACAATGTCACTCACGTTAATGAGTCCCAGTCGCTGCTGCTGCAGAGCGCTGGTCGCCCAGTCATTCTGGTTTTATAAATATTTAACGTATCACGTTTCCAAATCGCGCTGCACTTCCTTGGGCCATTAACAATACACAGGCCACGTGTGAAGTCATTAGATGAACGGTTCTTGAGATATGCGATCCACATACAGACAGATTTCGGGAATTGGTAGATAGATGTTTTCTCTGTGTGAATTGAAGCCATGTTCTTCTGTGGGTCACATTAGCTCAGTGCAGAGACTGGAGGTGAGGCAGTTAGCTTCCACTCAACTACGATCACTAGCTGAGCAGCACCGAGGCAGAAGAAAGACATAGTTCACGTCATGTTTGAGTTTGCTTAATCAGGAGGTCTGATAAAGAGAAGGTGATGTTTTTTAACCAGGAAGACAAAATCTAAAAAAACAATGAAAAGTTAAATATATCCAACTCGTTGCATCTCGTGAACTCTGACTTTTCAGAAAATCATGAGGTTGTGATTCGCCACTCGATCATGTGGCCTCTGCTCGGCAACGCTGTAAGCGAGACCCCTGAGTAACGAAAGTAGATTGGAGTAATCACTTATGCTGTTGTAATTAGCAAATTAGCTGAGTAATTAATTTCCAATGAGTTAAATGTAATGAGAAAGTGGTGATCATGTTTTTCAAGAAATTTGACCAGCACCGAGTAGCAATAACACATATTCAGGCGTACTTGAGGGCAATCCAATCAAAATGTCACGTGCATTAATTAAATATAATGTCTTTCCAGTGACAGCCAATGAAATATCAAATAATTACACATCAAATATTAAATTAAATGCGTTTCATTACACAATAGGTGAATGAAAACGATATTTTAAATCTAATGAAAGGGCAACACCAGCTCACCGATACATCAGTGCACTGAGGAGTGTGTGACCATGTGTGTGTACTTGTCCTTTGCGCCTATGCAGCAAAGTGTCCTTGCTGTGTGGAACAACAACATGGGGAGTTTTCATTCCCTGTGGATAGTCACACATGTACACACATGTACACACACACACTCAATACACACACACACACACACGTTCACAAGCGAAACTGCTGACGGTGCTGAAAAAAGCAGCTTCCCTGTCACTAAAGCCCTTGAAGTGTGGAAGTGGCTCCTGCAGTCCTTCTGCTGTTCAAGTCAAACCCACACCACCACCTCTTCCTCCTCCTCCTCCCCCTCCTCTTCTTCTTTCCCCTGTCTCCTGTACCTTCCAGCTCCCTTTTTTGTTCTCGCAGTAATACAATAGTCACACAATAACTCGACTGCGGTGACTTTCATCAGAAACAACACTTCCAAAGTAATTGTATAAAATGTAAATTTCCAACAACCCAAACGGTTAAAAGGTTCGAGCCGCGCCGAGATGATAAATGGCTCGTTCTCCCCCAAACCACAGAGAAAGCGCGCAGACCCCTGCCGCCTTCTCCTCCATCTCTGTCTCTCTCCCTCCACCCGTCTCTGACATATAGATTCATGCACATCCTTTCTTCCAAACACACTCCACTGCTTCCCCACATATACTGTAGCTCACACGCTTGATCAAATATACACAGAGATCCACTGAGCTAAATTTGCCTGCTCCTTGCGGTGTGTTTTTTCGCTTGTGTAATCTTTCCTTATATAAGGAGACGGGAGGCAGGCGGGGTCATTGCATCTGATACACTGCACTCAGGAGAGGCACTCCGGTTCTGTTTGTGTGTCACGGATCGTCTAGACGCTGATCAAGGTTGAGTATTGGCAAACGTGTCAGACTTGACACAGGCGCTTGTCTGAGTTTTTGTTTGTTTTTCCTTCTCAGGAAAGTGTTTAGAAGTAAAAGCAGAGGGTTTAGATAGGATACGAGCAGGGATGTAGTGGATAAAGGCCAGAGTGTGATACATGTAGTTCTAATATCTATAAACAGATTCTGCATGTGAATATGCCGGATCCTAGCAAACTACACAACTCCTCCGCTCCCGAGACACTAGTACTTGTGTACCGTGCTGCGAACTGATCTGGCCCAGCCTGCATGCAGGACCTGGATAAACTCTCGGCCCCAGCCTGTCCACTCTGCTCTGCATCGGCCAATCGGCTTGTAGCTCCCTCACCGCGAGGGAAACATAACCAATCAACAAAATCACGACAGTTTGCTGTCCTTGTTCCTAAATGGTGGAACCAGCTCCCCATTGACATCAGGTGAGCAGAAAGTCTACACATCTTCCACCACAGGTTAAATACACATCTCTTCCAACTTGGTTAAGAAGATGATTTCTAATAACCATCGTCAACTCTGGTGTTTCAATAAAAAAATGTAATTTAAATGAAAAAGTTAGTTGCATGTATATATTGCACTTACCTGTATCAATTTTTAGTTTGGCTTTTTTTTAAGACTAATTGTTTTGACATGATTCTTGTTTGTCTGGGTTTGTACACTGTTGTTTGAATGCACTTATAAGTCGCTTTGGATAAAAGCCTCCACTAAATGATATGTAATAATGTAATGTAATAATCTGTAGTCAAGGGACAAGATGTCCAAATGTCTTCTGGAATCCGTTTCTAATTTAAGCAATCACGTTTGAGCAGGCTCTGGTTGCCTGAAGGTAAAACGTCAGTGTGGAGAGATGGAGGTGGAGCACATTGTCTGAAACGCATCGGCTATCGACTTTGTAGTTTATCAGCATCCATATGCAAAAAGCTGTTTATAGAGACTAGCAAAAATGTCGCCTGGAGCTAAAGCAACTGTTATTATTACTGTTAATGGTGTAAATTGCTATGTATGTAAACAGTCATTCAGCCATTTTTCAGTAATTTGATAGTTATTATTGAAATATAGATTCTTTCTGCTTTTGTTGAATAAACAGAGATTTAAGATGAGATCCAAGACCATTTGCCCAGATTGGATTTCTTCAGAGGAAACTTCATAAACAATTACACTGAAAGAGGTTTGTGGATATATTTAACACAGCTGATATTACTTGATTCTCCGGTGATGAAAGAAACATTTCTTTCGGTACTTTCAACAATTTGGTGCTTGTGTGGGTGTAAAACACATCGCTCGCTGTGAGCCAGAGGTGCTTTCAACAAAACGCTTTGATGAATTTCCCTCCGTTTGAGTCACCACTCGCTGATGCAAAAGTAGACCTTCATTTATAGAAACTATTGTAGTTTTCACTTTTGCGTTATGCTCCAGATTTAGTAACAAAATTATTTATGTTTTCACTCGTTATATACCGCCTATTACCATTATTAAAGATTTAATAAGAGACTTAACATAAATTTCACACTTAATACATTAAATCAGGTGAATATAAACTGGTTTTGGATGCAATACTCTGATCTACATCTCTGGTTCGAGTAGGAAAAGACAAGAAGATGAAAGACAGAGGAAAGAGAAGATGAGAATCATCCCTTCTCATGCTTCTTCATGTCGAGTGAAAGAATATATTTTCCAGATGGAAAGGTCTGAAAATGTACACAAGCACCGAGTGCAACCCTCTGCAGAAAACCATGTGAGTAAAGTGAGAGAGAGAGAGAGAGAGAGAGAGAGAGAGAGAGAGAGAGAGAGAGAGAGAGAGAGAGAGAGAGAGAGAGAGAGGACATCTGTAAAAGCCATTCCTCTATATGGCATGGAGAGGAAGAAGGGAATAAAGATAAATGTCCTGTGACATTCTGAAAGTGGGCCAAACCAAGGTGTGTTTTAAACTGATCCATATGGGGCTGGAGAGGGAGACAGAGCCTTTATCATCTTACTGCTGTTTGAAATATAGCAGTACAGTATTAACTGGTCTATGTTGGTTTTTGTACTATTAGGTTTGGCTTTAGTGTTTCTGATTAAAACCCCAGCCAATATGGTGGATGAATAAATTCATATGTTAGGGAAACAGGAGACGGGACAGAGAGGTTTTTTCAACATGGGAAAAAGTGTTTAAACATCTTTATCACGTTTTTTTCCTTTGGTTTACTGTTGGGCTCCGTAATTTCAATTAAACTCTCAAACATACCACCTTCAAAAGTTGAATGAGGAAACAGCCTTCAGGTGTCAGACTCTGCTGAATGAAGGTCAAACATCAAGTGAGGGAACAAGGGCCTCTGAGTGAGCATACCTCCACCAAGGCTAATGCCCGACCGCGCAGTGCCAATGAAGCGTTTCCCATTCATTATCTAATCTGTGGCAGCCGACCACATGCTAATTTGTCCTTCCACAGTTTCATTGTGAACCAAATTTTGTTTTACACTTCTCATAATTACATTAGGGAGCTGGAACTTGGGGTTTTGCCCTATCGATGCTTTGTGTAGCCGTTTGCAGTGCTATGTTCACATTATAATCCATAAAGTTTTTACCCACCACACAGACAATCAGGCCTCTTAGTTTCAGCTGCAGTTGTGCGTCAAGAAATTATCTTTCACTCTTCAGTCTGTGTACCTTTCAATCGGTTGCTTGTGAAAGCGGCATTTGTGTGCCAACGCATGCACCCCAACTACCCGCTTGTTGGATCGGCCCTTTCATTCGGATGTACACCAAAATTTGCTTATACCACATCCTTCCACAAACTTTCGTGGTAATCCGTCCAGCACAACACAACGAAAACAAAAGCTGTTTTGGCGGAAGTAATAATAGTAACAACACTAGCAGAGGAGGGAGGGGCCTTATATTGGGGGTATATTTTATATCTTGGGTTTCATATAACCTTTAGAGACAGGTTTAAAAACAAATGATCAAAATTGAAGCAGCAAAGGCCACGGGCAATATCATCTGCGGTTACCTCCCTGATGACCTCAACAGGGTTATCTCACAGTACGCGTGGAGCGGGATGTTCACTAAACCGTCAAAGGTATAATGTTTGATCTCCACGTTCTCTACATTTGGTCATCTTACCCTAACCCTATGCAAAATAAACATTTTTCCTAAAAGATTCCTAATACAGCATGAGAGAACATACATGAATTTTCCTGCAGAGAGGTTGTCCTATAAGACTAAAGAACCACTTTCATTAAGTGAACATACTGTTCTAGAGCAGGAGAGACCTGACTTGTGGCAATTCCCTCACCGCTAGGTATTGTACTGCTCTGGGCGATAGATCACGCATGTAGCAGCCATGGTTGACCCCAGATTCTCCAGTTTCCTGTAGCCCCTAATCCCAAGGGATGATTATATAGTGGTTCCCTCCCTCCAATGCTATCTCTTCATCACTTAACCACCACATTTTACAGTTCTTTTTCATCTCAAGTCTTGATGAATTACATTAGAGACTTCTGCTGTGTGGGAGAGGCTGGTATAACAGTTAGAGATTTTCTTGGTAATGAAATGTGAAATGGGTGGACTCGGGGCCTCGCCATGCATGTGTGAGAGTTAATGTAAACCAGCTATACTGTCGAGGGGAAATGTGATTTTTGGCAGGCTAAGATGTGGTTTGCCGTCTCTCTCTCTTTTTTCTCTCTCACACGCCAGCTGGGGTTAGACTGATATGTGTTCTTGAAGGCCAGTGCTGATATTTTTGGATTGATAGTTTTCAGTCCTCAGTGTAACAGTTTCAGTGTCAAAGAACTCCCTGTGCTGTTCTTATGGGTGGACAATCCACCCCTCACCCCGCGTGAGTTCTGAGTTTGACATGTTTTATCAAGAAAACTGTATTAAATCCTGCCAAAAACAGACGATCATTATATATATAATGATCGTCTGTTTTCTCTGTTTAACTAAAGAAAGTCCAAATCTCACTCCACTGTCTCTGTAGTTTCTATTTCTAACAGTTATTTTATCTCAAGGCTTTTGTGGTCATTATTTTGAAAACACATATTTGATTTTGCAGAGCTAAATCATGACCCTCGTATCAGTTTGAGGGAAATAGTGTGTCGATCCTCCGCTGTTTCTCCAGAGGTGTATGTGTGAATGCAAATGTCCAAGTGAAATCCTCTGGATTTTCTGCGGACTTTCTCCACCTTGTCCCCAAATATAAAGTCATCAGAAACTCCACAGAATCCAATATGAGAACACAGCAGTGACCTTCCCCCATGTGGCTTCACAGCGAACAAGTGAGAAATGAAAAAACAAAACAGGAAAGAAAATATCTCAGGGGTAAAAAAGCGGTGTAACACAACACAAATGTATCGAGGGAGTTTGTGGTGACAAGTGTCACCTGCAACAGTTTCAAGAAGTTATGTCCATATAAAAGGGAAATTAAAACTGTAATGTTGATTATTACTCTATGTAATGTGGATTTCCAAGCTTTCTAAAGGTTAAGAAAACCCTTCTTAGTCTCTGATGTCTTAATGTTCAATGTGTGAGCCGGGGAACGACACTAATGAGCATCGCACAACGTGGAGGCAAACCAGAAAGTAGTTTGGAGCATACCCTGGGTGATCAGCTTTAATTGGAATGAATGGACTCCATCCTGCACCACTGTATCTCCTTCTCATTGCTTGCTTCCAGAACCACGAGCTGCACTAGCTGACCCTCACATTCCCGTGTGAGTCAGTTAATGTATAACCATTTAAAGTTGTCCAACATGATAAACACAGATAGTGTAATCTGTGCAGGATTAGGGCATTTCCCCACCACTTTTTGTTTTTCAATTACTCTCTCTCTCTGATATCTTAACTACCCAAATTGAGTTGTTAGGACTCCCTCAACACAGCCCACCATTTTGCAACTGCATACAGGCCTGCTGTGTAATGTATAATCCACAGGTGAGGACCACCCTGCCAGAAGACAGACACACACACACACACACACACACACACACACACACACACACACACACACACACAAGCATATGCACTTTCATTCATTTCATACATGCACATGTTTAGGCATAAGCACACACAGACAGAATCACCTGTACACATACTCAAAGACACCTGGACATTCAGGAGATACATCCATGCACACACACACACACACACACACACACACACACACACACACATAAAAATGCACCCAAACACATATTTTAAGGCACACCACCTAAACACACACTAATGTGCACAAATGTTCATCCTGGGGTGAAAGGATTCCTTGTTCTTTTATCACAGGTATAAGATGACAAGGCAAGTTTGCTAATGTCAGAGAGGGTTTTCTTCTACTATGACACACACAAAGACACACACACATGCACACATACGTATATTCAACCCTGAATGCCAGCAGCTGGCTCACCAAGAAGACCACACACACTCCTACCAACACACATACCACAGACTGAGTCACAATCAGGGCTACTGATCCCTATCATACATGCACACACACCCTCAGCAGTGCCATATGGGGAGCAGCATCGGTGGCTGTGTGTGGGATCAATGGGAACACCGTTGGCAACTGCACTAAGCTCTGGGGACACACCATTAACCTTGACTGAAAGACAGACGCAGACACACATTTCTGTCGCTCCACACAACTTCCAACTACTTCTTCAGCTTTTCAGTACAGCGGCGGGGACGACACAGTCTCTCTGATACATGCCTCACATTTTTTTTTACCTCCTTTTGTTTCAGGCAGTAACAGTGTGCAAGTAATAACTGGGTCATTTCCACTGTGGGAAAGAGAAACGAGCCCATACACAAGACAACCCATCCATTTTCCCTCCTCCTGTATTTGTTCCTGTCCTCTGTCGCTCCCACTGTCTGCTTCCTCTCTCCCTCCCTTTGCTGAGATCCTGGGGAAAGTCCCAGTCGCTCGCCTCTCTCTCTCTCTCTCTCTCTCTCTCTCTCTCTCTCTCTCTCTGCCTGCTTGCATTCCTGTACTAAGTTGAAGGCAAGGGCCCCTTCACACTGTAAGAAATCCTGCCTCTGTGTAGCCTTCGAGTGTGTGTGTGTCAGACTCAATCACTCGGTCTGAGTTTGAGACCATGTCCGTCCATTTCTAATTGCACTTTGCAACAGTGTTGAAAGTGGTCTGCAAGAGCTGTAAATGTAACGAACAGAAAAAGGCAGGAAGTTGCACATATGTTGAGGTTTTGCATTGTGTGTGTGTGTGTGTGTGTGTGTGTGTGTGTGTGTACTGCAGGCCCCTTACAGACCCTGTGTAATCATTATACCTCAGCAGCACTTTTTCTCCCTCTGAGTGGACTAAAGCCGTTTGCTTCTGCTACTTTCTTTTTCTGACCTCTCAATTCACTGTTACATTTAATCCTATTGACTGAAAAGTTTAAATAATGTTTATTATCCATAAATATTACCAATCAGATTTTTGTCATGAAGAACTGACTTGGTTGTCAGACGTGTATTTGGTACATTATAGTGACAGACATTTCTGAAACAAAAGTGATGTTTAGAGGAGAAAGAGGAGTAATATAAGCACATGTTTTAATAATATAATTAATACCAGCAGTGGTATAACGAGTAGTAGTACTAGTAGGGTTAAAACTAAGATAAGGGATAGGAATTGTACTAGTAGTAGCAGTTATAGTATAGTGATATTAGTTGTAACACCAGTGTTTGCAGCAGTGGCGATGGTAATAACTTGTAACTACAATAACTTGTAGTAGTAATAGAAACAGAAGGAGTAGGAGTTCAAGTATGTAGCACCGCTGGTAATTGTTATAGTATCATTAGTACAGTAACAGCTGTATTGGTAACATTTGCAGTACAAGTAGTATTATTGCTAGCAGTAATAGTGGTAGTAGCTGTAGTAGAATCATTCTCAGCTGTCAATTGTGATGTTTCATTCCATTTTTATATCATCAAATAAAACCAAAACCAAACTAAGCAGAAAAATAAACACTTGAAAACACATCAATGTGGTAAGATCTACCTACATGTGTACTTTTACTTTTTAGTTCAATCAGTGTCCAATCAACCAATATGGAGGAGGTGGTATTTTTTTACCTTTACCACTGCCAGCCACAAGGTGGAGATTGAGCTGCCATGTGGTCGATCTGTACAAACTATGGTGAAAATAGCAGTAGTAGTGGTAACTGTAGCAGTAGTGTTTGTTTTCAGGGGCAAGTCTCTTGCCTCTGCTTTTCCACCTCTGTTGGGAAACACACTCATGGAAAACATTGAATAACATAGACTGATTTCTAGAACGCACAGAGTATTGACAGCTTCAGTTCCCAAACTATCAGTATCAGCCTTCAAAGACCGTGTATCCTGTGAGTTCTAGTCTCAGTGAATCAGTGTTCAAGCTAAGCCTGAGTTCCTGTTTGCACTCCTCCAACACAGTATTATCTGTACAGTATTTCTTTTTTGGTTTTCATTAGAGGGTTAGACAGCAGCGCCTGAGAGATCCCTCCATTTCTTTTGCACACTTCTGCCTATGCTTCAGTGATTGATATTAAATCTGTTCTGTTTGATCAATAATTAAAGTGCAGTGCCTAGTGTTCCCAGACTAGACTGAGCGTTATGAATTATATATTGTTATTCCTGCTGGTCTGATCAAAGAATAACAACAACAGCCCTTTGCCGGGTTGGAGCACTACCAGTACTGAAGCTCTCTACTGACTGGATAACACATGATTATTATTTCATCTCTCTAATACTGATCCGCGATCAGGGCTTTTGCTGCTCAGTGTGATGGTCCAAGTTTCTATTCAGAAAGAGAGAGAACCTAGAGGAGGGCAGAAAGAGGTAGAGAGGGGAGATGAATTAAAGCAAAAGGTCTTTGGCCAGATGGATTGGAACCCTGTCGTGTCAATGCCAACACTGGCCACAAAACACAAGCTTGTTTTAATTACAGTTCACCACAACAAACATGCATTGTCACGCTAGGATGAGGCCCTTCTGTACCCTGTCAGTGATCAAAGTCAGAAGACATGCAGTAAGACAAATGAACACACACTCATATGAACATGGTCTTTTCTTTATTATTGTGTTTGAATGCACTCCAGTTGTGCCTACTATATATAAACCAGTTATTTATAAGACTGCTTGAAGACGTTAGTTTAGCTTTTTAGAATTCAAAGCTTAAAGCAAAAAAAAATGTACTGACAGGGAAAGGCTCTCAATCTGCTTTCTTGCTGAGATACAAAACATTGTCTGTTAGAAATTAAAGCTACAATCAGCTGCTGGCTACCTTAGCTCAGCACAGGAACTGTAACTACACACAACGCACAACACAATGTCTCCACTTATTAAACCATGTAGCCAAAATATCACGATTACGGGTGCCACCATCTTGCACTGTTGATGTAATTTGGAGCCAGATTCTCAGTATCAGAGCCGCAATATCAAGGTCTTGCCAATACACGCGCTCGACCAATCATGGATCAGTCTCAGCTGTCAATCAAAGAGGGGGGATTTATGACCTTTACTGCACCCAGCCATCAGGGGGCCATCAAGATGAAATGGCTTCACTTTTGGAGTCATGTTGTCCATCTTTAAATACAGTTCATGGTTCAGATAAATTTCAATTCAGATTGAACAACTGAAAAATAAGTTGTTGCCGTTATTACAATATCATTGTCATGACCTTTCACTTTCTGATATCGCTCCAGATACATGTTCATCATTACACAAAACAATGGGAATTGAAAGTTCTATAATACAGAAACTGATGATTACATTCTTATGATTGTCCTAATACTCATACTGGAGATGCTATCTCTCAGAAATGATCATTAATTCTACAGTTTAAATTATTTTGAGCCTTTATCAATTTATAAAACTGGTAAAAGACTAAGGAAAGTGAGACTGATGACAAGCCGGTGAAGAGTGTTTTTGCATTTCCTTATTTGGCATCAGAACGCCTTTCAAATCTTTAAGGATTGTTATCTTCTGCACATCTCTGCTGTTTCCCCTCTTTTTCTTTTTGTAGGGAGGCTCTCTTTTAGTTAAGATTTATGTCTGGGACATAACTCATGTATAAACCACAGCATGTTGTTTTTATACTTAGGTTTTTTGTACGGTTTAGACAAACAAGATGTAACATGTGAATTTCAGACTAGCAGTCTCCAGTCTTGATCCTAGGCAAACTGGCCCATACTTCAGAAATAAGAGACAGTACAGTGAATGAACATTCTAAATGTCAAACTGTTCCTTTAAGTTGTTATTTAAGTGTAGTGTGTGTAAGGGGAGCCTTTATCTCAAGGCAATGTTATTACTTTTCACAGATAAGGAGCCACATATCAAAACTTGCAAGTAAGCAGAAAAACAGGCCATTGTGTGACACCTGCATGCGTGTGTGTGTGTGACTGTGTGTGTGTGTGTGTGTGTGTGTGTGTGTGTGTGTGTGTGTGTGTGTGTGTGTGCGTGCATGCGTGCGTGCGTGCGTATGTGTGTGTGTGCATGTGTGTGTATAGCATTTTGAGCGCAGACAGGAGCAGTCAAAACAGGAAAAACCCACCAAACAGCTGCCCTTGTCTACAAACCCCCTTACTTATCTCTGAGTGAGGTCGAACATGTGTGTGTGGGTATGTATGTATACTGTATATGTAGTATGTGTGTGTGTGTGTGTGTGTGTGTGTGTGTGTGTGTGTGTGTGTGTGTCTCATAACACCTGGGAGTCTATGTCTTTACAGACGCTATGAAGTGGCTGAATGGGTGAGGCGGACTTTAGTGAGAGAAACAATAATAGGTCATTACACTGTGGGAAACTCAACTCTCTATTGAGGGTCTATTCATTCGTACCGGAAATGAAGAAATATACAGAAACACACACAAGCAGCAAGTGCACGTTTCCTTTGTTTGCACACCATTTTTTTATTTAATAATAGGCATGTAGAGCAATGGGATGTATCAATGCCTAATATGGCTAATTTAATAAGTTAATTCTGGATTCAGGGCTTGTATATTTATATCTACACTGTCTTTTGGCACAATTTCATTTTCATGTGGCAGCGCTCCAGATCTGATGCCTTGTTTTCAACTTTTGCCAAAACCTCCAAACCACCTTCCTTCCTTTCTAATTCTAATTTTCACTCCCTCTCTCCCTAGTTACACCCACCCACCCACACACACACACACACACAAACACACGAACACGCACAGACCCATGCTGAGCCTAGGCTGTGGTAATTAGATACAGTCTGTCTAACTGTCAGACATCAACTGGTACCAGACACCAGACTCCAACCTCATTGGCTAATCCTCCAGACGCTGCCTCGCATTCCAATTGGCTGTCGCCTACTACCCTGCTCTGACTCTGACCCAGTAAACTTGCGTATGAACCAAATCCACACATTTCCATTGGCTGTCACCGAGACACATGACTGGTGTTCACCGGCGCTCCCCGGCTCTGCTGCTCCCAGAGGAGGATACAGTTATCCTCCTTACAGAGAAAAACAGCACCATTCATCACCTCCTTCTCTCTCTCCTTCTCTCCTCATCTATCTCTCTCACTGTGTTTAGGCTGTTATGCTGCGTTGTTATGTTTCTGTCTTTGTTCCTCTCAAGGTTTTTGCAGCCACTCCAAGTCCTCCGGACGCCTGGGTCAGACTGAATTACCTGCTCTCACACTACAGCTATAGTTGATATCAGATCCAGAACCGGAGAGAACAATCCCCTAGGATGTAATGTATCTAGACCAGTCCCCTTATAAAGTCTTATTTTTGACTGGGAACATGTTTTTTTATCCCAACTTCCATTTCCTCCCACATTACACTCTCACACCCCCACCAGCTGGTGGCCACTGACCAGGATAGGCCAAGTCATGAAGCCATAAATATTTATCCAGCTCACTCATCTAGTTCCTACTGCTCCACAGCAGCGTGATGAGGCAGGATCAGTTTCACACGGCAGGTTTATGCTGTCACATCCTGTTGCTGACAGCAGTGGACAAACATGCTGCTGGTCCCTGAGGTTCCACACTAGGAAGGATATATGAACTCAGCCTTTATTTTACTTCAGCACTGACATGCTCTTTCATGTTATTGTGCCACAGGAACCCATACGGTGCACCATATAAAGTCTGCCTTGTGATAGTGTGATAGTGCCACCTCCAATCGTTTTCAGGAAGGGGGGATTTTGTTTGGTTCCTCCCACTAATGCTGTCGCCACTGGTAGCTGATGCAATATCTGTGAAGTCTGGCACTAAAAATACCTTCAGTTTCCACAGCAGCTCGTGGAGATCATCAGTAAGGGGGCAGGGACACTGCTTGTCATTGGCTGTCCCAAAATTAGAAATACAAGGGTATACAAGGTTTTCTTAAAGGTGGGTAAAAGGTGGGTAAAAATTGGAGATTGTCTCCACACAACGTGTTAAACGACAAGCTTCCACTTTGTGTGAGCAGCAGCTATTTGAATTTGTTGCCTTCCGCTCAATACAATGTAGTGTGATGGACGTATTGAAGCCACGGTACATAACAAACGCAGTGTTGAAAAAGTGGAACAAATATCTCATGTGAGTGTTTTGGGCTAAACAAAGCTATGGCCTGAACCAGTCCTTAGCTCCCCATGAGGTCTGTTTTACACAGTGTTGTGCATGAACGAACGCAAATGAACGCGTTCATTGAACACGTTCACTTTTATGAGAACGATGAACTGAACGCAACTCAATGATAAATAATGAATTTGAACGGTGAACACGTTCATATTTCAGCGTCCTCACGTATAGACGACAGGAAACTTCTCTCTTTATGTGTAACTTTATTAAAGTCCAGCGAACACGACACACTTCTTGTTCGTAACTCCGACACTCTTATTATCCACCACTGTATTCTTCACGCCCCTTCCTCATTCACCCTTGATACGCCAACTCATCAGCCAATGAGAGCCTGCCAATACCACAAAACCCTACAGCCATTGGCCTAGAACTGTCACGTGCCCCACCGCTACCTGTTCACTGACCCTCAGGACATTTCAATACTTTCTCCTCAGGAGAGACGCTGTCTAAACTGAATGCTTGCACCATGTCGTTGCTCAGTGCCCGTAACATGTCCGCGATGTAGCCTGACCTAAACCAACTAACTCGACTTCGCACTACGTTACCATCACTCATGGCACACACATGCAGACCAAACAAGCAACGTATTCCAGGTGTTTTCTCCTCTGGGCAGTGCCTCAGCTCACGGGTTATCTTGGCTCACTGTCTGGCCGGTAACCAGCCGTCCGGACCGCTCTGTGACGACGGAGGAGGAGATGTTTCTTTACTTGGAACGCGTCCACTTTATTTCTCGGATACACAGCAGGAGCAACACTCGTATCACCTCTAGGTGCTCCGTCACTTCTCGTTATACACACACTTTTAGCGTCTTTTCCCACAATACCCAGGTGCACTACGTCACACACTACCAACTTTCCTTAAAGGGGCAGGCCATACCTGCAACACAACAGCTCTCGGTCTCATATACAGATGGCAAGAGAAAGCAGAGACGCAGACTCAGCGACTACATCCGATGCACCTTATTATTATCGGAGGGATTTTTACACACTGTCTGATAAAGATTCTGACAGTAAAGGCAAGGTGTAGTGATGGATAAGGTTTTCTTTATCAAGTTAAGTCTTTCATTCTCACTTTCCACCTTAAAACTATGAAATGAATTGAACTATGAACTAGTTCATGAGAGGTGTGAACTTGCACAACACTGGTTTTACAATACCAATACCAATTTTATTTGAATAGAAGCAAATCACAACTGCCAATATCTCAAGGCACTTTACAAAATTATAAAAATAAGCACAATTCCTGCAGAACTATTTTAGTTTATACCTCTACGTGTGGCGGATTCAAAAATGTGAGTGTAGTTCCACTGGCCTGCTCTCTTTAGTGCATATCAGACGAGCAGCCAACTATCATTACATAAAGTTAAAACAAAACAAAACCAATTCGTATGTAATGTGTCCCTGCAGACACAGAAGCCGTTCTACATTGTAATATATGAGGGTCAATTGACTCTGTGTCACCCTCACATCCCAGCCAGCCATCAGAGGATATTTGATCAGCAAGTCCCATTAACACGTACAAAGCCCAAAACGTCATGGTACACAGAGCTTTGACACACACAGAAGATCACAGATAGAAAGCCATTCAGCATTCTGTATCGCTGTGTTCACATGTTTGATCAGGCTTTATGTTTGCTCATATGAAGTGTCACTGTATACGGGTCTGTGTGCTCACACTCAATTATCTCCCCTCAATACGCCCCGACTGGAGCTGTGGAGCCAGCAAACTACTGGTGTGTGAAATTCAGAGTGCCCGGGCATTAAGGCTGGTCAGTCAGGCTTGTGCACACATTTGGTAGCATTGCAAATGGTCTGATCAAAGTTATTTTATTTGTTTTATTTTAAGTGAATTCATTTGAGTGGGACTACTTGGGCATACCGTGCATGTGCAGTGCATCATTTCTGGCCATTGAGCCGGACACGTTCACAAGTGTTCAGTAAGAGGATGGAGCCTGGGTCCTTGTTCACTTCCCCTTCCTGATGAGCTTTTCTCCGCTGGTGTGTATTTGAAACTGCAACAGATTACAAAGTAGAACTAACTAGAGTTAAAACATGTGGTAAAGTTGAATGAAAGTTTATTCAACTTTTCTTTTTGTTAAGTTTAAAAGGTGAACTGCAATTACAGCTGAGAAATGAAACTACCCTCAGGCTGTGTTGATTTTTCAAAACTGAAATGAACTCAAGGAGAAATTTAATAGTATCCACTTCATTATTGGTGTCGCCCCCCAAAATAAAGAGGCAGTACAAAAATGTGGCAATAATTTCGCATATATGGGTCGGTTTTACAGCATAACAAATTTAAACAAATTTACTGGGGAATAAAACCCTTACATACACTACTGTAATGAAAAGGAGAAGAAAAATAAAATGACACTAACTATGTGAACAATTTATTTCAGGTGTACTTTGACTTATTTGGTCCATGTCCCAACCATTAACATGGAGGAGGTGGTGCTTATGACCTATACTACCGGCATTCACTAGGGGGTGATAAAAGGAATCTGGCTTTAGTTTTGAATGTAAGTCATATCACTGTTCATCCTTTATATACTGTACATAACAATCTTTGTCGCAGACTGACACTGTCAGTAATGCAGTGTGATTGATGCAACATCCGTGTGGGTGGACATATACATGTAGTTCATTGTATCACTTCCGTTCCAACAGACACAGACAGTTATATAGCCAGGATGGAGGGGGGTTATCAAGACCACCTCCCTCTCCACAGTGTGTCATAAATATCAATTAGAGTGCAGGACCTTGACAGCAATTCAACAGGTGTTGAAGTTACATAAAAGAGAAATAATTTCTGTTGGCAGACGGTGTTAGTGTTGGCAGCTTGCTGGTTTCCTCCATCCAAGTGGAACACAAACTTAACAGCTCAGTGGCTGCTCCCAAAAGATGAACGTTGTAAAAGGACAGACGTGGAGGGTAAAGGGGGAAACGCTGCTTATCATCAGGTGTGGACCATCGAGGATAACGTTCTCCAGTCAGTCGGCAGTGCACGCAGGTTGACATAGCAACACCAGCTGTAAGTCACATCTACCGCCATGAGAGACATCCTCTTAGACACTAGAAGCTTAAGCTGCTTTCAGACGTGCACTGAACTACGCAAATCCTCCGATGTTTCTATGGAGAAGGTGCACGTGTGAACGCAAATTTCAAAGTGAGAGGCTCTGCAGTTTCTGGGAACTTTCTCCGCCTAGACTCCCAGTATCAAGTCGGTCGAAAGTCGTGATAAATCGTTGTGAGAATGATGCGAGCGGGGGGTTGGTGAAGCTTCTTACACGTGAAAGAGACAAAACCCGAAACGAAAAGAAAACAAATATCTCCCAGTGAAAAAGCAATGTCATACACGCAGAAGACAGGGAGAAAGATGTCAGTCTGGGTAAACTAAAGACCTCATTCTCCGGACTTTTCTTGCAGGTCATGTCTAAAAACGGCTTTAGATGCTAGTATTAGAGATGAAATGGTTTCATCCCCTTTTCAAGAACATGCACATTAGTATATATGTATATACATGCATATATATATATATATACTATGTATAATATCATAGTTAAACTTTCCTTGTAAGATAACTGTTTGACTTTATGAACTCTTTCATATTTATTGTTAAAAATATCTCCAAAATGTAAGGATGATGAAACCATTGCATGTAATGAACATGTTATCTCTTATCTTACATTTTGTTTAATTTGAAAAACACCCAAACTGGAGCGTGAAGATCTCTTCATGACGACACAGAGGACGGTTCAACGTGTCTGTCTAGACATCTGTGTGAGAACCTGAGTCTCAGAAACATCTTGGAGTGATTCTTCTAATGCGAACTATGCGAGCCCGATTTCATGCTTTAACAGCCTTAACACTCAAATAAGCTTCGAAGTCCTTGAGGTATATGAGTCACATGTACAGTACATGACTGTGGCATCTGCAAACATGTCACCACCCATGTGTGATGCAATCCCCCTCTGGGCCAATCAGCAACAAATATGTCACCTTGATTTGACCTGTGATTATATAGGTCAATTATATGGTCAATTAGCCCAAAGAGGAAAAGGCTCGGTTGCAGCGTTGGAATGCATCATAGTCCATGTTTCCTGATAGATGGCTACAGTCACAAATACAGGGAATATACAAAAAGAAGTGATACTGTAGAAATGAATGGATGATTCATAGTCCGACTCCCACATACCCCACAGACTTCAATTGTCAGGAACACTATCATACTTTTGTTTATCTGCATGGGTACTTTCCCAGAAGGGGAAGCATTAACTACCCCAGTGGTGTAAACTTACACTCAAAGGAGGAATCTATCACTCTATTTGAGCGATAAACTGAGAGCTCAGTACCACACCTCTAAAAGATAATAAACAATGTTTCAAAATAAAATGGTTAAGTATTGATTTTCAGCTGGTGACGTTTAGGAGAAACACCCGATTGACCAAAGACATTTAGAGGCATCCACATGTTGTTGCTGTTAGGCAGTGAGGAAGTGTTGTTTATAAGTGTTTGTGGCTCCGTTGGTCTTCAACAAGCTTGACTCATCATTGGCTTTCAGACAAGCACAACCACAGTTAGTGAGTTTGTTAACCATTTATTAGAGCATAAGTGGACTCTCTAAATAAACTAGTTCCTGTTTGTGACCAAATCAACACTGTAAAAAATATCTCGGTGGTTAAACTCAACTTTAGCTTTTTCTCAATTTACAAAGTTTAAATGATACAAGTTGTTTAATAATTAATGATCATTCATTGTTTGGACTTTATAATCTGAGTTAGAAAATCGACTGTAACATAATCCATATAAAAAAAATTACTTTTTCATGTTCATGTTTGTAATTGATACAGTTAAAACAATGAACTCATGAATGTGTTTGTCTACTACAGCAAAATCAGTGGTAATACCAGACGTTTCCTGTAGGTCACACGTCTTTGCCGAATTCTATCACCTTTTCTTACTTCTTACTTCTTCATTGCCACTATATCTGGCACGTACATGCTCTCCACAAGGGGTTGCATACAGCCTATGAAGCACCATGGAAGCAGCCTCACAACCAGAAACACAACTGAATGAAGTTACTTGTGTACACACCATCAGCAACCATTCCCGCTAACCGCCATGCAATCTCGTGAAACTGATTCCTTCCCTTTTCCTCTACATTTGTGTAATTCTGTCAGCTAAGGTTTATGCCCTGAACTTTGACCTTTGCACTTTTTGTTTACTCGTAACTTTGCTGTAAATCTGAGCTTCTTCTGTATTTGTGCACATTTTAAGTAAGAGCAGATAAGAGCATCAGCTAAATATCTGAATGCTGAACAGAAATGAGTAAATGAGATACAGAAAATCCCTGAATGCTCTCCATTGCTCTGATCCATAGCATAAGCTGTTTTTCGCAAAAAAACACATATCGACAACTCTTCATGGACACCTTGGGTTTAATCTCAAAACACACACACACGCACACAGTAAGAGTTTAGTGCAGATTAGTCTATTAGAGATGAACATCAGCAGTATTTTCAAGCTGATTCAGGGTTTTTTGCCGGACTAAAGAAGGAAATGGGCTAATCTCTGCCCGGACACCTACAACATGTCTGTCAGCTGAGGATTTACACCTACAGGGCTGTCTGGGCAGGGGCATATGCTCTGTATGGAGAGAGGAGTCTGTCCACAGTGTTAGCATCTGCCTGCGCATGTGCTTGTGTAACATGTCAGTCAGCTTGACGGTGCGACTGCCAGCAACTTGCTGGAAGCCTGACCGCGTCTTTACCAGCAGCTGGGCTGATGATTAAGTGACACGTGCTCATTAACTTCCTTCTATTGTCCATCCAGTAAAATGAGGTGCATGTTGTGAGCAGGAAGGCATGCAGTGGGGGTATTTGTTCATTGTCAGTTATGTAAATGTGTTCTTTCCTTTCCTTTCCTTAACTCCTCACTTTACTTTGCTGTCCTTTGCACTTATTTCCTATATCCTGTTCCCACTCTTTCCTTTCATTTCTTTTCCTTGTTTGTCTTCCCCTTCCTTCCCTGTGCAATTCTCTCCTTCCCTCTCCTGCTTTCCCTGCCCTTCTTTCCCTTCATTTCATTTCCGTGCCTTTTCTTGACTCGCTTCTTCCCATTATTTCCTCCCATTTTCTTTGACACTCTATTTCTCTTTCTTCTTCTTGATCTCTCCTTCCCTCGTTCTCCTCGTTCCCCATCTCTCCATTCCATTATTCTTAATTCTCTATCCCTTTTCCCCTCATATCCATTCCTATCTTTAATCTCCTCTCCTCTCCTGTAATAGCCCAGAGAGGCATGCCTGAGTCCAGGCCACCCTCATTAACCTTATCATTAAGCTGACCCCCAGCTGGACTGCGCTGACCTCACACCGCTGTGGGGCTTTGAGGAGTTGTGTCAATACATACACGCCCGGCCATTACTGTAAGCTGGAGAAGTGAGAGCTGTAACGGAGGTAGGTTGGCAGAGCTGGTGGATGCACAGCAAATTTATATAACAGCTGATGCAGCGAGGGAGGAGTGTGTGAGGGAGAGGGATGAATGATACATCCAGGTTGATCTGAACTTTCCATGTACTCCAATCCTTTTGATGTGCTTTGAGTGTGTGCATTATGAAAGCCCTTGGTGATTAGCCTGTCTATGTCTCCAATATATGAATAAGACCCCAGGAGAGCAAAGATGTCTAGACTCATTCAGAGAAGAAGCCTTATTATGTGCTGTATAGCATCTATGAGGAGGCTCATGTTCACTTTGCGATCCAACTCCTGCAGTGGCTTTACGCAACAGTCCAAAAGCAGGAGTCAGATCCCTATCAAATCATCACGCGAGAGGTAGAAGAGGGTGGAGTGACTGGAGTGGAAGATAATGTTTCTGTATAAAGCTGACACATTTTCTGTTTATTTTTGCCAGTCGATGTGAATATATGAATTCAGTTTTAAAACTACACACTGTATTTATAATAATAAATCTGAGGGCGTGAGTGACTGGCAGTCTACTAAGGCCTTTACTCTGCATGTTGCGCTGCCATTTTTTACAGTGTAGCTAAAAAAATATAACAAACGACTTAAGTGCTGGTCTTTGATTTCCAATACAACCACCACACAGCTTCCAGTGTATTTCACAAATCACAGTGTTGATAAACAATTTACTTTAACTCGTTCAGTAATGTGACCTTTATCAAAAGGGCAAAGACGATGCTAGCATGCTAACACTGACAATGCTAACACACTGAGTTGTAATCATTACCATGCTCATCATTGTAATGCGTTTTTTAAACACCAATTTCATCATCTGGGGACCATGGATGACAGTACGAAGTGTCATGGCAATGGTTCAGATAAAGCAGTCGGGACGTGAGTAAATCACTAAAATGTCAACCTCAAGCTGGTTCTGGCAGGATTCATTCTCAGGAGACCATGGATGCTTTTTATGACAATCCATCCAGTTGTCGTTGAGAAATTTCAGTCTGGTTACCCGACCAAGAGAGATACTGATGTCACCATTGGCAATTATATTTATGAAACAGCAATCAATGCACAATCCAGTTAAATGCCAACACCTTAGATTTAACACGCTATTGATGCTGTTTTTTTTAATCATTTTTGTCCAATTAACATTGATGACATGTTGGATAAGTAAACAGAACCTCTGCTAGTTGACTTCCTGCTATTGATTAGGCCAGTGGGGTAATAAGTGGCTGTGATTACGCAAATGCACAAACGCATTTGATTTTCGTACTCGGAGCAAGGGGGCTATTTCAAGAAGTGTTGCTTCCGTCGTAATGGTAGCAGAGAGATCTCACTGTGCTTCACACATTGTCATAGTGATAAGGCGGGGAGCGGGGGATGAATCACACCAATCCCTCATCTCAACAAGGGAACTTGTCATCATTGAGCTGTAAGAGTCAATGAGTAAGGAGCAAATTATTCTCCAGATTTCTGAATGACCAGGTCCTCTTGGCCTCTTACCTTACATTGCTCTGCTCCTTTTCCTTTCCTTTCCTTTCCTTTCCTTTCCTTTCCTTTCCTTTCTGTTAGGACAGGTCTCGATGATTGAGCTGAGGTACAAATATCAGTGTTACGTGTGCAACGTAGATGAAAATGTAAATGAATCTATAATGTATTCAGATTGCCTCTTTGTCCTCGTGTTTTGAGCTCCTATAGGTGATTCTTGCCCCGGGCATAACAATCATTCAATGTGTTAATGGGTCGCACACTGAGCTCGTTAGCTATGCACAGCCCTCATTAACATACAAATTCAATTAACTTTCCTTCCAAAAAAAAAGGAGAAGAAGAAAGAGGGAAAGAAAACAAATCTTTTTGTGTGATGTCTACCCTTCCTGCATTTCATCTTCATCTTAGTCACAGTGAGTGGAGGAGAATGCCAATAGTTGCAGTGACTTTCTCTGTTTCCGGGCTTGTTGATGAATGCTTTATGGGCTTTTACAAGGTGATACAGTTCAGAGCGCGGCCAGATATCCTTGCTCAGAGCGAATGAAAATGCTTTGCCTTCGTACGTAATTAAGGAGACTGTATTCGTCCTCTGCCATTAGCTGTCTGCGTTGGCGGGGTGGCAGCTGTTTTAGAGGTGAGGAGACGGCACAGGTTCCCAACTGTGGCAGAATTAAGCAGTCCTCGCTGTGTAGATGGAAAGCCAATTTTCCGAGTGGTTTGTAGTCAGAATGTTCAATAGCCGTGGCCTAGCAGACAGACCCTTCATTTTCCATCATGTATTCTATGGGCAATGCTCTTATCAAGGGAATTGGTAATTAGTGGCATGCATTGTGTCAGAGGACAGAGCTCTGAATACCAACGACATTAAAAGGGCTGATGAGATAAGAGGAGTGCATGCTTGTGTGTTTGTGCTCGTGGCTGTATGTGTGTGTGTGTGTTCCAGCTCCCGCGCCTGGATCCATGCTCTGGGGACAATGGTGAGGTGCCGCGGCCATGGCAATTCATGACTTCAATTTACATGTTTGCATATTTGGCAATTAACCTAATTGATTTCCTGTGCATGCCGAGCGGCAGCATCGGATGTCAGTTTTCCCAAGGATTTTCAATACCTGCGTCCATCCCCATATCAAACGGGCCCAATAATGGCAGTGTCTCATTTGCACACCATTAATTAGACATTCATATTAAATGGCTAATTAGCATATATAGCGCTCCGTGTGTTGTCAGGGTGAAAGCTATAGCAGCAATAACTTTTCCTTTCATAGCGCTCGCTTTTGCTATCTATGCAAATGTGAGTAGTTTGTGATGGTTTTAATCAGTGAGTGTGTCTGCGTGTGTTTGTGAGCAAAGCATCGACTCAGGCAGGGATGTTCAACGTACCTTTTACAGTAGCGGTTGAGAAGAAGAGCTGTCTTGCAGGCATAGTGAAAGAGAGAAACACACTAATGATTGTGTTTTTTCCGCCACAGACAGAAAAAGAGACTAATGATGCATTTTTTTTTGGTGTTTGTAGTTGACATTTTCTTTGAAGACTGATAATGAAGCTCCTCAGAGAGGGGCAACCACAGCCAAACTTTCCCGAACACTTCCCCTGTTACTATCCTATCACTGTTATTAGTGTCGCCCGGGAATGTAGTGCAAGATAAACCCACCTGAACTCACATTAGCTTTTTCTTAGTGTGCAAATATAATCATTTACATAAGGACTGAGTCAGGAAGTGCAAATAGAACATAAACCACTATTTAGTCTCTCATTGAGATTTGTTATTTTTTGGGATCTTTGATTCGTTTTATTCTGTAAAGGGCAAGTGACACTAGAATGACAGCAAATGTATCTGTAAGTCATCATGAAATGTTTGGCTCCAGAACCAGGGAGTAGTGACAACTCACATTAGTAGGCAAGCTAACTGTTAGCAGGAAAGGACAGGGTAGTGCTAATTCTTCACAATGCTCTTCTCAAGTTATGTTCTGTTCGACCTGTTCTCAATTACTCTTTCTTTCATCTCTCTCAAATGGAGTCACCTCTTTTTCAAAAAGAGACATTTAACCCATGGTGGTCTAAAGTAGGACATGGTTTTTCAAGTCCTACTCTGTGGGCCCAACACAGCTGAAACAACTAGACAGAAACACCTTCTTTCACTTTATTTATTGTTATTCATTGCGTTAAATTAGCCTTATAAAGTAAGGGTTTTATTAATTGTCTTTTAATGTTTGTGGTCTGTTGAGAAGTTTTTTTCCGACTTGATTAAGAAGTTACAGTTTCACACTAGTTCATCATAGATGGACCTGATTTGTGTAGATCTACTTCGGCCCAGTGGATGAATCCCCTAATTACGTAAAATAGCTTTTATGCAAATGTTGCCATTTTAAATGCAGGTATAACAAGGCCTTAAGGAAGGTTCTGATAATAATGGACAAGCATTATTACATTTTTTTTTATGTAAACCACTTCTACATATCTACTATCAGGTCTGTGGCGAGAGAAAGAGCAGTGTAAGAGAGGGATAGAGGTGGGGAAAAGAGCAGTATAAAGAGAGACAGAGCGAAAGAGGTGGGAGGGATGGGAACGGAAAGAAGGATGAGGTAAGCCATGTGGGAGAGGCCGGCGCTGACTTAGTAAACCCCTCCAACCTCCTCCACCTCATCGTTTCTTTCCTCTGCCGCTTGTCTTTCCAAGGGGAGATTTAAAAAAAGGGGAGCGATAGTGAAGGGGAACGGTGTCACGTCGCTGGTGACATCAGGAGGAAGAGGGGTCAGAGGTTGAACAGACGATAGTTTGTTTTCACAGAAAAGAACAAGAGTCAGTGCCTTTGGAAATTATCGAAGGTGAGGACCTGAGAGGGCGAAGGCGCTCTGCTCCATTCGTTTTGACCTGTGCTCGTGGGTCACCCATGGGCGTCCTTAAGGCAGCCCGTCGGGCCCTTCCCCAGGGGTGAGGCGATTTTAGATGAACTTTAGCCTCCATCCCCCCCTCCCTTGATCCCCCTTTGCTTCAAGCTGTATACACCCCCGGGCTGGCTTGGGTCCCATGGTGTGGGATTTTTTTATGGAATGGAGTCAGCCCGTCTGTAAACTGTGTCTGACCTTCTGTATCTGGAGGGTTCTCCCCATGTGCACACACACTCACTCACACACACACATACACTCACACACTCCATATTGGGGTACATGGCGCGTACAGCATGATGTGATGACTTGCTTCTCAGTGAAAGGCCTCTTTGATTATGGGGGGTTGAGCTTCCCATGATTTCATGCGAAGCTTGGAGAAGGATGCGGCGAGGGGAAAAACAGCAAGCACACAATAGTAATTCACACTGCACAACTGGAAGTGGCTTTGTGGTGCATTTGCAACAAAACATAATTTTTCCTGTTTTGTAAACAAGGGGGAAAAAAGTGTAATTAAGTTGATTCATGTGTTTTTCCAGCCATGTCGAGATTCATTATCAAAAAACTCCAATGAAAGAATGTGTGAATGAGAAACACAACGGCGTGGCAGCACTTTTTAATATTTCATGTTTGGAATTTGTAGAGGGATGTTAATGCACGGTAGTGAGAGTAACATATCTAATAGATTGTGGTGTTTTGGCTTGGTCTAATCACTGTGTTTGTTAATAGTCTCCTTAGGGGAAGGCATGTTTCCCTCTCAGTCCCTAATGTAATAAAAGGCTTTTAGCAGCTCCTTCAAATGCATCAGGACTGTGCTTTTCCTTATTTCCTTTGTATCTCATTAATTTCCATATTTAATTAGCTTGGCTCATTAAACGCCATGCACACAGGAAAGTATGCAGGAATAATTGCATGCAATGTTATAGACACAAATTATGCATAATGTTCTTGTGTGAGTTGTGACAGAACATGTAGGCCTTGTTGATTAGTCCACTCTAATAGACACGGCACTTGATTTGTTTGTCTATCAGTGTGTGCGTGGATGTGTGCGTGCCCTTCGGTGCTCGAGTGCGTGCGCATGAGGACATGGCATTTATTCATATGTCTCCTGTGTGTTTGACCGCCTGTGTGCGCGCACATGTGTGCCAATCTAGCTGTCAACGCTAAACCATGCTAAAGAGTGAAATTACCCATCAGCTCTAGTAAAAGCATGGCTGACAGCCTGTAATCACGGCCATGAGAGAAAACAAATCATTGTCACATGTGGACACAAACACACATGCACACACACTTTCTCTGCTGGTCAGGACAAAGACATTATATGACCATAGACAATACAAAATAGAAAATAGAAAATCTACAACTTTACATTAAGCGCTGAGAACCAAACACAAGATCGCAACGTTGTCTCAATAGCCTCTGTGAAATCCCGCCCCCCCCCCTGCTGCGACCTGCTTTTTATACATCACAGCACACTAAAGAGGGATTCTTCCATACATGCTATCTCCCTCTCAAATTATGTTTGCCGCTTTTATACGAGACGTTCTCTATTGCACATTTGAAAAGAACTATAGGTGATTTCTAATCATGTACCGCTGTGAGACAAGCATGAATAACTCTGACATTCACAATTAGCTGTTGTCAGCAGTCAAAGGCAGTAGGGCAATTTACTAGGTACACATTACTGTCGTAAATGGAAGTGACAACAATTTGATATGTTGTTTGAAAGTGGCGTGATAGCGAATTGTATTTGACCCTGTTTAAGTGGACTCACTCTTGATAGGCAAACACCCTTTATTCAAAAGAGATAATTGGTTTTGTAAAATGTTGTGCAATGCGGGGCCCGGAAATGTTTTAAGAGAGAAAGTGGTGGGCGCTGATTAACCTTGTCATAGTTGTTGACATCTCACGACCCACGCAGCTCCTGGAGCCGATGCCGCTTTCTCGCATCGAATGGCGTTCTGTCCTTCCCCCTGCGTGCCGAGGATAAGTGTTAAATTAGTGTTTTTTTCCTTATAATTGTCTTTCCCTTGACAGGCGCAGTCAGAGTGGAGACACTATTCATCCGAGCCGGATTTAAGACTGAGAGGGTTGGTTTGCGAACCTGAACTTCAGAGGGAGGCAGTGATAGTTTATGACTCAGGAAGTTGAGTGAGAACGATGGGGGAGGTGGGGTCTCTTTGGTCTCCTCGCTGTGGTTTTTCCACATTTGGCTGGCAGACAAGTGCATTGTGCACGAGGCCTCTCTGATGTGGCAGAGCGCTGATGAGTAAGCACACATATGATGGAGTGGGTATATGTGTGTGGTATCCAGGGCTCTGCCTGACACATGGCCATAAGGAAATTGCGAGGCAGGATTCAGGAGGGAGTTTGGAATATACATTACACAGCGTTTTACAGGCCAAACTTTTCCTCCTGTGTAATTAGAGGACAAGCTGCGGTTGCTGCCAGTTACGTAACCTCGAAAGACTTCCTGGTGAAGAAGTGATACGTTCAACATGACACATCTGGATAAATTATTCATAGATTTGGTTCCAGTTCAAGGATACATTGGTGGATGAACTAACTTAACCTCTCCAAAGGATTTCCATTATTTTTCTTTGCATTAGATATTGCTTCATGTCAGATTCTCATGATGTATGTCAGTTGTAATAAACAAGCTCGCCACCCTTTGTCACAGGTTCCATAATGTCTATGAGCTGTGAGATCTAAAGAGCGATGATAACTTCACAGATAGTTTAATTTTATAGGGGTACCCCAGTGATTTAGTGGTGTACTGTCAAAATGTGATGAGACTTGCCGGAGACAGATTTTTAAAAGAGCCATTGGAATTGAAGCGGCAGGGGCCTAACTTTTATGTCTTCAATATGGGTCAAGCTTTGAAAAGACCAGGTCCAACATTTCCCATAATGCAACACCTTCCATAAAACTCTTTGCGAATATCATCACCTTTCAAAACCATAGCCTAACTCAAGATAACCCCAGTGAACTCACTATGACATCATCAGAAAAAAACTCTGTAGGGGAATGTAGGGGGAATTGGGGGGTTGTGACCCCAAGGCTTGGAACCATAAATCTTAATAAGTCATAAGCATCATTGAATGTGGTACCTCTTTCTAATAAAACAATCTTTATACAATGTTAATAATTCTAAATAAAATATTAGTACTTTATAGAGTAGAACAAAAATCGTAGTTTAGGTTTAGCATAAAAATATACAAATTTTGTTTACTGTAGTGTTTTCACCAGCTGTTGAAATCAAGCGCTGTTTTTTCTTCTGTTAACCTTTCGTCTTCTGAAGTTAGCATGCTAACCAGCTGCCCTCAGTTCAGCATACAGAGCATGTTGTAGAATAGAGGACAAGATGGTGAATAGAATACCCCTTTGTACCTTTGAAGTTCTTCTTCCCAATTTAAGTTACCAACTACCAGTAGATGTTAGCAGGTGTTAGCTGCCACCTGCGGATGTTGGGGACATAACTTCAATTGTGCACCATAGCGTCATGAGGTGTTTTGGCCTTGTTATAAATGATACAGGCCGAACTTGAGGGTGAGCTAAGGCTAAAGGTTAATCTGACTGGCTACTGGCTTGTATGGCAGTACTCTGAAAGCCATGTGGCCCGCTCGGTAGATCAGACATACGGTATGTATTATAATATTCACAATCCAACTTTTTGTGTTAGCATGTGAAAGTATAGCTGAGGCGTTTACAGACCATAAAACAGGAGTAAAAATTCTGCTGTTGCCAATATTTGTTGGCCTTCAGATGAAACATGCATCTCTTGGTCCTCATTCATCTCAACGTTGCGTCATTCCACCACGTCATGGTTCACAAAACTTGAGTCATATCATCAAACTTTACTGAGCTACAACCCCCACCTACCTGGCACACCCAGAAGATCAGAACAAACGCTCTGGGTTTATTGCACACGCTGCTCAGTCCAGGTCACATGGCGTGTTTGTTCAGGCGGAGGTTTGGAGTAGCTTTGATTGAGCCAAAGCGTTTCGAGTGGGTTCAGGCTGTGTGTCATCGAGGTGGGCCTATGTTCATCATCAGCTCATAATGACGCTGATGCCGCCACTGTTATCGCAGCCTCTCTCTGTGGGTGGTTTTCCCTCTGTCTGTGTGCCTGTATTTAGAAGTGGGATTCAATAGTGCTACTGCCCTTGATCCCTATCACTCTCTGGTACCTCTCTCTTTTCTTCTCTTTCTTTTCATTCGTCTCTCTCTCTCGCTCTCTCTCTCTCCCCTGCTTTTCCCCGTGTCAACATCTGAAACTCCCCCAGAACTCCCAAGCAGCTCAGATTCAGAGGAAGTCCTTCCTGGGATTAATGCACGCACGCACACACTCACACACACTCACACAGGCGTAAACTTCCTCGTCAGATATACTCGTTCTCATTCGTCCTCCCACAGACATCCTGTTTGTCTCCTGCAGCTCCTCTACTCCCTCAGATGAACATAAGCCAGGGAGGCACAGCGTACACAGCGGAGCAATTTCTGAGGAGAAGGCGGCACGGAAGCACAAACTACGCCAAAAAAACAATGTCTTACGTTTTAATCTTCTGTCACCTTGTGTTTTTATTCCTTCTGAATTTAGAACTTGTTGATGCTGTGGACCAAATCCACTGACAATCAGGTTTAACCAGGATCCAGGACCTCGCCAATCATATTACTGCCACATTTTTGGAGCAGTGCTCCCGGAATGAGAGAAACCTTGTTGATTTTTCTGTAATCAGTTTCCATTATCTCTCGCCGCGGTGGTAGGCATCAGCTCTCTGTCCTGTCTTCTCATCCGTAGAGTGGTCTATCCAATCCATTTTACCCATCTGCCAATCTCCATCATTTTGATCTTGGTTTGTCCCCTCTTCCCTCTCTTCTCTGTCTCCCTTCACTCTATCCGTGGCTAATCCATTACATCTTCTAATGACTGTTGTTTCGCTCCATAGAGAAAAGTGTTGGGCTGGATTGGCATTTCTGGAGCTGTACATGTGTGTATGTGTCAGTAACTATCCTCTCCCTGCCTTCTGCGTGAAGCCTAATCCCATATACTCCCGGATCTGTATCATATTGCAGCCGTGAGATGGTTTTTAATGCAAGAAGTCAAACGATTTCAGACAGAAAAATACCTTCTGACCACTGTTGGTTCCCAATATCTTTCAATGTTTGTACAATGATATACTTCCAAAACTCAATTTATTTTTATCTGAAAGGAGAATATGATACGATCCCTCTGTGCTGGACTTCCACATGGATAATTTGCAGTTTTTTTTCAAAACTCGATCTTAGTCAGACTCAAAAATGTCCTCCAGCGAAGTGCACAGGTAATAATGAAGCTGCTATTATCATATCCTCCACACATGGATCATATGACTTATTGTATTCGATAGGTGTTTCTCATAGTAATGAGCCAAACAATTATGGCCCAACTAGTAGCTTCTTTTGGCTCATTGTTTCGGTTTAACTCTAAGTCGCCCTGGTCGTCCAGACACAGCAGAAATATTTTTTCATTCAGACTCCAAATGGCAGACATTGTTGAACTTGAATAGAAGAAGAAGAAAAAAGGTAAACACACCAAACTGTGTACACAATTATTGTAAGAATGAAGGAAAAACTCATCCCACTACAGCGAACCCACAAACTGGCCCTGAGCTCATTCCAGTACCTGACTTGTAGTGATTTTCACCCCTTTGAAAACTGCAGCATGCCAGAACTTCAGCTAAGAGGGGAGTGAATATTGGACTTTGCCAGCCCCCCAACACTGCCCCTAGCTGTCAAGTTGTTGCTTAAAAGTTTTTTGGGTTTGCCTCATCAACATAAACAAAGCATAATTTGTCAGTGTTATATCAATATCTTGTTTCTCCTGCCCCCAAGTGGCCCAATAATCAGCAGTAGTAGTAATGCGAAAAATGACGCAAACATTTTTACATTGTATTCTACCACATTGCCCGTTACTTGTAACTAAATGATAGTGAGAGTGATTATTGAATAATTTTTTGATGGAAGAAGGGAACTTGAAACATAAATCGTATTTATCGTCTCCTTTTGTGGCCCCCGCAAATATATTGCTGTTATTGTATATTGTCAATTACTGTGACAACAATGATTGTTAAGTGAGTATCAAGCTTAAAACCATAAAGTTACTAAAGCCCTATGCCTACTTTATTACAGTTAGTAACATATACTACATATTTTCTATAACTGGCAATTGATAGACCTCTTACCATGAGATGGCAGGGTACTGATTTTACTCATAGCCTTTGCCGAGGATTTTAAAACAATTAAATTAAAAGAATTTCAGGGAAAGTCTAATTTGCTATAATTGGTTGCACAGCAAAGAGCTTATTACATAACTAGCTAATAAAGGATGGTCATTAAACAAGGAGACTATGGGACTTTATATTCTTTGCCTCTCGTGACTCTATTACATCGGCAATGATATTAACTCTGCAGTCATAGAAAGCCAGTTTATTTGAATGTAGTCTACTACTGCAGATATAACAGGTAGAGATATGGCTTTCATTTGGCTATCTCAGCGTACCACACACACTGCGTGCTGCTAGGATACAATCGGAAATAAAAAAACATCTCTTCTAACAGTTATGGTGCCCTTGAAATCGTAAAGGCCATTCTGAGACAAATTAGCAGTTGTAGTCGCTCTGCTGGAACCCCCACTGTGCCAGTCAGCAGCGCTCCCTTCTGATTTAAGATCATGAGCCTTCAGTGTTCAGCCACATCCACATGACAACTCCCTCCATTCACATGCTTTATGGAATCATCACTGTCGCCACCCAGCAAATGAGCGCAGCAATATTTAGGACAAATGCCACTGTCGAATGCCCTGCGAAACAATGCTTTTGAATATTTAATCACTCCGAATAGCCATATTAGAGCCAGGAGGGGAGAGGACATTCATTTCCTGGAGCTGTGCGGGTGTTGCATTGCTGTACCTCGCAGGGAGGTACCAGGATTAGCAGTTGGTGCTGAAGCGCTGCTGTGGCTGATGGGTTGTTTGTGTTGCAGGGTGCAGTTTCCTCAGCGCAGCGAGTCCTGGCTGCCAGAGAGGCTGTGGCGCGCGCTGGCTGTGACCTCTGCTGACTGGCTTTCTACACAGCGTCTGTGGAGGCAGAGATAAGCAGTAACACACACACGAAGCACAGATACACTCTCTCTCTCTCTCTCTCTCTCTCTCTGTTGATGTATGACGTCATGGGTGTATTTTGTGTGTCCATGCAGGTGTGTGTGATGTTTTTTGGTTCGTCTATTTTTAAGAACCAGGGGGCATCTGGGAGAACTCCCGACAGGATCCTGGGGCCAAAAGTTCAGAGAAAGACAGAGAGAGAGAGGAGCGAGTGGAAGCTCGTTTGGATGAAAGCAGAGGGAAAGAGATGAATGACTTGAGCGATGAAAATGGCGTGAGCCTTAGATGCGGTACAACGCAGCTGGTTGTTTTCCATTTACTCCCATCACACTTAAGCTCCAGTCACAGAAAACAGATCACCATATGTATTATTAATCCAAACATCTCCCTTCCTCCCACTGGGTAGAGTCGCCCTCAAAGCCGTGCAGCCCTCCCTCACCCCGGAGGCCGGGCCAGCCTTCCTGCAAGGCAACTCCAGGTAATAGCCTGTGAAATGACTGGGCCTTTGTTGGTCAGGAGGCTCACTGGAGGCCCGCGCAGCTTATTTATGGAGCTACTGTGGTCTTTCTCCTGGCCTCGACACCTATAAATACGCGGGGAAGGTTAGTCTGCTAAAACAAACAATGATGTGAGCCGGGGACGTCTGAAATAGAATATGCAACTCTGCAGCTCAGTCTGCTATAAAAAGAGCTGGAGTCTATCTATAGGAGGGAGAAAGGATGGACTCAGAAATGAGATGTGAATGCTGCTTTAGATCTGGGGAGGACTTCAAGACGTAATAAGACAGTATTAGAGTTTAGGCATTATTGACCTGAACTATATTTGGTGTTCGACCTCTTACTCCCAGTGCAAAGATGTTTACAGTGGGTTTTAAGGCAACCACAGTGCGGAGGCAGTGTTTATTTTCCATTACAATGACGCAATACGGTCAAACATCTTATATTTCTTGGAATTTTCCGGAAAACCAATCAGGCACAGATGGCAAATGTGCTTTTCATTTGTATGATTTACAGTGTTTTTTTCTTTTTTTTCTTTTTAATTTAAATCTCTATCCTTACCTTCCATGGCCCCAAAACACATAACAGTCAGGTAGGAGTTGGAAGAGACAAGGTGTCAGTGAGGTAGGTGCTGGCAGGCAGGTTCCATATGTTAAACCTGGACAGGTTTCAGCACACAAGCACGGCAGCGCACGTACGCCGTCAGTGGGAGCTACACTAGATCTGCATAATGGATATACAAGGGGCTCTTGTTAGTATCTGGTTTTAGCGGAGCAGAGCTGAGCACACAGCAGACAGGACTGGAGAGCAGCCCAGTCCTGGAGATGGCAAACGTGGTTAAACTGATAAAACTGTCATTACTGTGTTGGAGGCAGCTGACGAGGTGCAAGGGCGAGAGAAAAAAAGGGTAAGAGAAAAATGTGAGCGAGAGAGCACATCCTGTCAGCGTTTCTGGTTTAACAGACTTTTGTGTCCAATACCCAGGGTCGATACTCGCCTTTCAGATACTGGACTGTCATTGTGCAGATAATGAGGGTTTTACCAGGTCTCTGCCTGAAGTTCTGCACCTTTATTTGTGTGTCAGCTCTCGATAATGAATTCAGCCGGTGGAAAACTTTATAGAGCAGATCCAGTTTATTTGAACTACCACCTGACTGTGTTTTCTCAGAAAGTAATAACTGTTTATTCTTTCTTTATCTCCAACAGTAATTCCTCAGTGGCTGGGTAGTTTCATGGTTCCAGTAATCAGTTGATGTAGCACATAATCCCTGCCATTTCTGGTGAACACCTCACCTGGGATGTTGCTCTTCTTTACTTCATCTCTGTCAATCAACCACTTGAATAAAATTCTCATAAATATCCTTTGATTTTAATAGAGTTTATAAAAGGTTTTTGTTTTTGTTATAGCTAAACCTCATTCAGCTTGTTGCCTACCCAGCCAATGATAGTCAGTTGCTTAATAATGGACATAACTTAAAGGTACACAAGCTCTCAGCTCTATGCTCTCGCCCGAGGGGCACGTGACAACATCATTGAGAACTTGTGATGCCTGGGGACAATGGTGTAAATGAGGCTGTGCCGAGTCGAATTTTAATGTCGGGGCTTACAGACACTTGGATGACGTCATAGGAGCAGTTTGGAGGCCTTGTCTGTTGTTTGTTTAGGTTTGAAGAAATGTTCCCCAGTCTATTCAATTGTATTGGATTTGGCTACAACGCTGTTTACCTCTGAAACTCCCAAAGTGTTTTGTGGACTCAAACACTTCACCCACCCCTCCATCGGCGTAGTGATGAGTATATAATGAGTGCAAGTTCATTTTCAGGTGAACTATCCCTTTAAAAAGTACAACTGAAGTTGCAATATACCACAGTTATCCGTTATGTGTCCATTCTTCCTACAGAGGCTGCTGAAAAGTTGAGCTTTATGATTTTTATTGAAGCATTTTCTTCACTTGAGGTCTACAGTTTACAGTTTCACATGCTCCTCTGCTCTAAGGAAATGATGAAGAAGCCCTGGAACATGGAAGAAGGAAAGAATAAATCCAGACCTGTCAGTATCAGCCTTGAAATCCCTTAAAGGTCAAACCCGAGCAGAGTTAGATCTTGTGAAATCAAACATGCTGTTCGGCCTTGCTGAGAGAGGAAAAGGGGAGCGGTGCGAGGGAGGGAGGAGGGTTTTTGAAGGTGTTATGTTGCAGTGTGGTGCCAGGGGAGCTGTGAGGCTTGGCAAAGAGGTGTGTGTTCACATCCCCAGTTTCCCTACTGCTGCTGGAGATGGAGGGAGGGAAGGAGCGCCAGGGGAAGGAGGGTGAGATGAATGGAAAGACAGTGGGCGGGGAGGCCACGGAGAGATCCGCCAGGGACAATTTACCCATCCATCACACTCCAGCGTTAATCAAAAACTAAATCTGTGGCTTGGTAGCAGAAGAATCCTCGGCTCCTCAGGTTCACCATGCTGTTACGTGCGCTCATCTCCAAAATGACAGGCTCTCAAAACATTCTCATCCCAGGTGTAAATACACCACACTGATCTGTCCTGCTGGGCTTGTACGCTAGAGCTGACCAGATGTGGCTGCAGGATATGTGAGATTCAGTTTTTGCAGCTCTGCCCCAAGTGGGAGGATCGCAGATGCTTGAAAAAACACACTCTTGCAACCACCGGACCACAAGAACATGCACACCATACTTAGACAGTGAGAGCAGCTATTCCAAGCCTGCACCCTAGATATTACGTTTATATGTAAATAATTATTCACTTGTGTTTTAACTTGCTAAACTGTAATACAGATGTAAGAGTATCACCAATGGACGATTTGCTGTTGGGTCTCAAACTGGGCTGTATAAATTCTTCCGTTCAGCAAATTCATCATAACTAGTGCAGTGCCAGTCCTCTGCTCCTTGTTT
Organism: Pseudopleuronectes americanus; assembly: GCA_038501795.1. Lineage (NCBI taxonomy): Eukaryota > Metazoa > Chordata > Actinopteri > Pleuronectiformes > Pleuronectidae > Pseudopleuronectes > Pseudopleuronectes americanus. The sequence continues at coordinate 14,560,902 of CM076731.1, read as the reverse complement.
TCTTGTCCTGTGTTAAAGCTCCAGAGCTACTTCAGGAATAATTCCTTGTCGTTAGTAAGTCCTGATCACACAGTTCTACAATATACTGTCCCTTTTTGTTGTTTGTGTGCTGGACGTTGTGAGCAGAGATTGTTATAAACAATCTATAATACAGAGTGAAGTCAGAAAACTTTGCGTTCATCCTACCTGGTTTATCTGCAGGGCCGATTTTATGGTAATATGTTTTTTCATAAAATAAACTTAATTTGCTTTTAACTGGACAAGTGTGTGACTTATGTATACGTTTGAATGACTGCCAAAGTTCACACCTCTTCAAAATAATAGCTCTAAAGTATTGCAGTAAAAAAAGGGAATGGGTTGCTTTTTTAGACGATCAGATACAAAATATGTATAATATTTAAATTGAAGGTGTATTTATTTTATGTATGTATTCAAAGTAGGTATGAACTAAGTATGAATGATATGGCATAAATGGTAATCATGGTTATTTTTGATCAATACTGAGATCATGATTATTTATGATTATTCATTGGTTTTAAGGACAAAATATGTTTCCTGCACACAGATATTCAAACAACAGAGCACATTCCTGCTATTGCACAAAATCTGGGTTTGGGCTTCTGAGGTTCTGCTGAATTTTTAGGGTGGCCTCAAGTCTCTAAAGCTTTGTTGGAGACAATCACCATTTGTAGAATATCCAGAGGAGCTTTGTGTGCAGATCATGCCAGGGTGTTTTAGATGGGCAGTGCAGAGTAAGAGAGATCAGAGAGCAACAAACCCCTTTGGCTTTCCCTGTTGATTTTATACATGAGCGACCCTCATTACTTCAGAGGGCCAGCTCCGCGGCAGGTGTGTGCTCCTGTGCAGGTGGGCCCCATCCTGTCATCATCATTTCATTTTTTTTCCTTGTTGGCTGCAAAGACTAAATGTCAAAGCCTTTTCATTGTGCTTCTGCATACCGACATCATCTACCAAGAAAGACTGATGGAACCACAAAAAGTCCTGGAAATGTTTTACTAATAAGAGTTTACTGCTTCAAATTATGTTTATATATATTACATTATATGCCTCCAAATTTGTTTGACAGATTGCGAAAGCCAATCAGCATTGAGAATAAGACCCAGTGGAGACAGATCCTGAGCTAGCAGGTCATCAAACCTGCCACCGGTCACGTGATGGCTCTTCTCTGGTATTTCCACAACAGGTAAAAAGCAGCAGTTGTAATGACAGTGGTTGTGTTTACCAATGTAATGCAAGAAAACACAGGGAGGAAAGTAACGCAAGTTTCGCAGCTTGAAATTTCTCTTTGCTTTCGGTGTGAATGCAGCATTTGGCTTTGCACTCTGCCTTGGTTAAATATTGCAAAATTATTTTCACCCTGTCCCTCTGGTAAGCTTTCCATCCGAATGTGATGCAAACTCTAACCAAATTTTCACAAAGCTGGCACGAGACAATAACCCATGTTTCCATCTGCTGCAACCTCATCATCATTAGGAGTTGGTTGCATTGAGACAAACAGCTGATGGAGCTATTTAATTCCACCATGATGATGCCATGAAACCCACTGCAGAGGAAAGGGTCCCCCAAAGAGGATTAGTGAGTTTAACAATCTCTCCCCAACCTGAACAGACCAGTATACAGTCGGTTGTGAGCAGCAGAAATCTAACTGTAAAAAAAACACAGACATATAATACGATTGAATAAACTTAGGTTGCATAAGCATTAATATAGAGATCTGCCAACCTGCTGATCCAATCCAATATCCCCTCCTTTAGCTCTGTATTTGATCTGAAATAACTCTGTCCAGAAAGATGTTGTTCTGTAGCTGGTATCATATCCTCAACTATGTTCACCTGCCTGTTGCCGGCTGTGTGACCTGCCACTTGTCTCTGATCAGGTATAGTAGATTATGTTCGTGTTTGAGGGGCTGTATGTGGGAACGCACGTCTGAGTCAGTTGCTGTGGACAGACTCCAGAGTTTCTTCTGCCAGTCCGCTTGTCAAAGCTCAGGAGGATGTGCACGTTAGCCCATGTGGGACTACAGCAGGAAAATGTCTGGAGGATTCACTGCGAGCGATTGGGCGCATTGATGATGATTTATAACACATGGCGGACGCGAAACTGAAAAAAACCCCCATAAAGGATACACGTATCTCAGGAATATATAGACAATTACACCATGACATTGTAGAGTTGTTGATGATGAGGGCTGGTGCCATTCATGATGTACTGTAAACAAAAGCCTGTGATCTATGTAGCATAATTTATATGTTATATCCTGTATTGTCCGGAGTTCATGGTTGAAAACGGCTTATAAGGGCAGGGAGAGTGAGTGAAAGGTGAAAGTGAAAGAAAAGTTCGAAGATTTACCTAAACTTTGATTAAAAAACGCTATAATTGAGGTTGTTTTATGTCTGTGTGCTTGACATTCAAACTTTCCGGTATAGATTGAGTCGCTCATAAACTTAAATGCACACTGCAAATGTGTCATTATCAATGTCATATTCTGCTGTTAAAATCTGTTTTCCAACATGTACGGATTATCGTCCCTCTACGAGCCTGGAGGTAACAGAGCTGAGGCAGCAGCCAACATGGCAGGCTCGTTGAGGAAGCCTGTTGTTTTGAATCAACCATCACAAAAGTTGAAAAAAAAACGTGAAGTGTGACAAAGTGGGACACTACCGGGCTCATGTTGTTGATTTGATGTGTGAAGTGGTGTAGAATGTGTAGCCTCCACTTCACCAGCTCTGCTCTGAACACATTTCACTGGCACCATCAACCAGGTGCAAACAGACAAGGTGACAAACATGCCAGCTTTAATTGTGTGTGTTATATTACCACTCTGAGCATAAGAATATGTTGTAGAACATAAACAGGGAACTCATTTTGAGAGCAAGTAACAGCAGGCAAAACAAAACACATCCCTCTAGTCGAGACCAAAAAGTTGTTTGTAGAACGAAACATATTTTCATCACGAGACACATTAAGATATATTTGAAGTTCACCTATAAAAGCATGTAGTTTGCTACAAGTAAACATACACTCACACACACACACACACACACACACACACACACACACACACGCACACACACACACACATACCCTTAAGTGCTGAAGCGTAAAGCAAACCCAACACCCACAGGCTCCTGTTACTGTGGTGTAAAGTCAGTTAAGGTCACTAGGAGCATTCTATGAATACAAACTATTTTCAGATGAAGTTTTTATGACACAAGGCCGGGGCTGAACCAGTGATTATTCCAACATCTCTTAGCTGGAACATTTAATTAGTCTCCCACCCCGTGTGTACACTCAAAATAAAAAGCATTGATCATGAGCGATCAATAGAATGTTGCCCCGGAGATCTAAGCGTTTGAACACTCATGAACATTTGAACGTTGTTGTTGCAACGTTCCGTTCTTCTTCTCGATGCCTCCCCCCCCCACCCCCGTCCCCTCGGGCCCACCCCCCCTCTCGTTTGTGCTGTGCCGGAGCGAGGGGAGGGTAGAAGTGGGAGCGATAGAGGTTGAGGGGTGAGTCTAGGTGAGACGAGGAGGGGGAAAAGGAGGGTGATGACACCGCAGTGAAACTGAAGGTGTCGGTGCGGAGGACCGGCGCTCTGTGGTTTGGGATTGCAGCTGATGTAAAGCGCGATCTGTCTGTCACTTTAACTCACCGTCAACAGTCTTTGCCCCCGTTAGAAACCTCACCTGCTGCCGGGATCTGGCCTGTGGCGCTGGTGGAAAGTGGCGCAGACAGTTTGGTGTCATGTCGTCCGGGGGCTCGCCTCATTGTCTCCTGGCAGCACGGGCACGCCTCCTGTTAGATTTCGGTGCTGGATTGACTCCACTGGTTTTCGCCAGCAGGTGTGCATGCACATTGCATCTCTTCCACTCGGAGCATTACTCTCTGCTGACCAGCTGCCCTTGTGTTCATGAAAGGATGTTGTCCAATTTAAATGCTAATTTCCTCACGGCAGGGGAGTCAGTATTTGTGTAACATAAGCTTTACAATGGAAAATAATATACAGTTGGTTCCATAAAACCCTTTTTTGATAGAGGAGGTTTTATTTAGTTGCTTTTAGTAGATCATATAATGCATGAGAGTGACTGGTGTGATGCCTGGATGTGTCAGGAAGAAGAAACAAATTCTAACACAACTTCAGATGACTGATCCGGACTGAATGGATTCATGATTCTTGATCTTGGAAACACATATCTGTGAAATCTGTTATTTAATTAGAGATCACCCTATATCTACTTGTTGAAAGTGTTGATATTGAAATATCTGAATACAGCACTGCATCAAAAAATGTTAAATGCGACAGATGTCAATGCAGTTACTCACTACAACAGAAAAAATGGCACAGTTAAACTCACAGCCTTTATTCTGCCGCTGCATTCCTCCCTTGTATCCAGTAATTACATCACAGTTGTGCGACAGTGGACAACAACTTAACTCTGTAAAAAAAATGAAATGTGAAGATGCAGCCCCCGGGGAATGCGCTAAAGGGACTTTCTCGTTGAGTTTCTTGTCCTGGTTTCCTCATTCCTGGAACTGTTGCTTGAGAAGGGACATAAGATTAGATTATACTCGGCCACGGGCAACTTTAATATCTTATTTTCCAGTGAATCAGGCTGCACAGTGGTAGACAGTGTGTGCAGCTAATTGCAGAACAACCTGCTCAGTGTTGCTGGAACAATGTACCATCATCTACCGGAGATAACGTAGAGTAAGTCTGGGCAAATATAATGAATGTGAACAATACCTGCAACCTAACCATGCTAATATCAGAGAACGCATGAGTGAGGCCTGTTTCCAGCTGCAGACTGCAGACGTTTCAGTCAAGCTGCTTGAAGTTAATCAAGATCACGTCGTTATGACTTATTAACATCCAAACTCTTCTTCTTTTACAGAATTGAAAACCCCTTTTCCACTGGAAAAACCCCACTGTTACCCAGCTAACATTCAGCTTCTGTCTGCTGTGGGAATGGATGGGAAATTACTCTGCATTAGACACAGGCTCTAGCTCCAATCAGCAGTAATGGAAACATGATAGCCAGGTAATTGCGCTAATTCTTTCTTCTTCTTCTTCTTCTTCTATATGATAGACACTGACGTGGCACCAGCGCAATGTTATTAAGTGCATTAAACTTCTGAATGTGTTTTACATTTCCGGTGCCACACCGATTTGTTCTTTGTTGCGTGCAGGATGCAGCACTGACAAGGGGGCAACCTTGTCAGTGTGTGTGTGACATGGAACATGACTCAACAGGGAAAAAGAAACAGAAAGACAAACTCCTCCACTGACAATGGGTAAGGAGTCATTTGCCTTCTTTTTGGGTGAGTTTACCCACATTTAAGAAACTGATCCAATACTTCTGATCTTAAAGAGGTAATAGAGAGGCCTGTGTAAGGAGCTGATGCCTTATATACATAAATTGTTTCCGCACAAGACACAAGCTCGTTACTCTACCAGAGCCAAAGATATACATATACATATACATATACATATACATGCACTTTGTGTCTGCAAACCTTTAAGAACTATATGGCAAACATCTGGAAAACATCATCTCACCCTGTTAACCTGCTGAAGGCTCCGTCTACACTGGCCTGTAACTCCGCTTCCTGCCACTACAGGGACTTGACACTAATTGGAGAGCACAGTTTATTCATTCCCTGCACAAATTATTAAGTTCAATAGAGCAAACGATAATTTCCTGAGCCAGGGTTAAAAAAAAAGAAAGAGAAAAGAATTCCCCGTGCTCCCTGTTGAGCTCTGTGGACTGCTCGCCCGTCCCCCTGACAAAAGTTTTTCCCCGTTGTCTGATGCCGATTTGCCTGATTCTGGCAAACTTCTCTTCTCCTAATGATGATGTTTTACAATTTTCTGTGAAAACTGTGCGACTGTTTTCCCCTCATCTTGGCAACTGCTCACGTTGGCAGCGCGCTCTGTGTTTAGAGGGTGTGTGTTCTTGGCCAAATCGACATTTATGATAGACTATCCCAGATGGGATGTTGCAGATGGTTGCATGATCTGGCCTCTGCTGGGACAGTTTCAGGCCGATACCCAAAACACTGTGCAGTATACTTTGTGGAAAATATCCAACCCCCCCATGAAGTTGTATGTTTCGTATTGTTTGTCACCTCCTCTGCGCGGTGTAAGGAGAAGATGACTTTCTCAGATAGATCACACGTTTTCAAACGCACCAATCTTTACACGTCCTGTATCCCCTCTGCATCTCCAAGTAACATCATTTTACACACAGGCACAGACCAAATCATTCATATCCGTTCAGACGTTTACTGCAGCTGTTATGTTTGTGGCGCAGCCTAACCGCAGTGTTAATCATTTCTGCATGGCGAAGAAGAAGAAATCCTCCCCATCCCTCTCACCCATCTCACAATTAATCCCCATCCTCCACGCTCGGAAGGGTTAACACTGGGAGACGACAAATTATTCCCAGCCGTCCAGGAACCCATGTAAGTGCCTCTCCAGCTCCACACGGATTGATCAATTGCTTTGTTTATCAGTCATAAAACTATTAACAATCAATCTCTTCCCTCCCTCCTCCCCTTTTTCTTTCATCCCTCTCTTCCCAGAGCCCTTTTTTTGTATATGGATGATTATACATTCATTAATGCATGGGTAGTTGTGCGTTAGTCAAATGATCCGTGGGCCACTGGGATGCAGCGAACGCAGATTACTGCACAGATGCCCACTGAGGAATCTTTTAATTAACAGCATGGTTTACGTCTCGCTGAGGACCTATTTGTGTCGTGGGGGGGGGGAAAGCGATGGCGGCTCGGAGTGAAGGATGGGGATGGAGAGACGGGGTGGGGAAGGAGGAGAAGGGGGGGAGGTGGGGGGTGACCCAATTCTCAAGAGACCTGATTGAACATGACAGCAATAAAAATAAAAATGTTGAGGCCTTATGCGTGAGCAGCAACGGGATCCGTTCAGCCGCACTTCAGCGTGACCCTGCTGAGGTCACATTCCAACTTTCACTCTCTCTCTCCCCCCCCCGAACTGCAGCTTCCAGCTTGCAGCCCCGGCGCTGCTCTGTGGATTGACTAGAAGTTTCAATCTGTTGCATGATGTCTCACCAGGCTTACAAAAAGAAATACCCAGTTGTTGTTTTCGACTGTGTACTTCAGCCCTTTGTATCTTTGAAGGACGGGCATTGGATTGTTGTCCCTGGCTGTTGTTCCATGTCCAACCTTCTGCTAGCCGAACCTCCACCCGCATTGAATAATACATCCAGACGTGTTGTCAGAAATCAGTTGACCCTGAAACTATTGGATTTCACATTAAAAGCCCCAACGTGCAGCGGATGAGTGCAGGGTTGTGTACACAGTTTTGCTAATCTATGCTCAGACCTTGCCTGAGGGCGCGCAGTGGTGAGGTATACGCGGCTTGAGTTATGGTACGTATGTCCATCCAATTACTGAACTTCAGTGTTTTGACCGTGCAAATGAAAGACATACCCCGCCTATACACACACTCACTCTCTCTCTCCCTCCCAAGTTCTCAGGGGCAGTGTTTTGTTTGTTTTTTAACATGACTAAGAAGATGCATCATAACAGAGCCACTGTAGGATGGAGCAATCCCTCGCCTTGGGTTTCAACTTGAAAAAAGATGAACTGAGCATCACCGCAGTCGGTGTGCACCCGCGACCTGTCACTTAGACCGTCTAGTTCCTCCAACCCGGTCAGCAGCCCTCTGAACCACAGCCACGTTCTGAGACTCTGTTCCGTTGGATAATCATCAATTATTGACACTAATTCTCTAGTCTTAGCCTCAGTGTCATAATCGCTGGGCTCAGATAGAAATAAAAGATTCATTAGCACTGGCTTGTACTGATGAGGAGGATTCTTATTGAAGGTAGAGAGGAGTGTGTGTGTGTGTGTGTGTGTGTGTGTGTGTGTGTGTGTGTGTGTGTGTGTGTGTGTTCCAGTAAGGATTAGATAACTTGAGTTCATCAGGTTTACTGTTATGTTTCCTCCCCAAGGCAGATATACTGGCATTAGTGTCTGTAGAGGACACACACTCTCTTTCTCTCTCACTCTCTCTGTCTCTCTCTCTCTCACACACACACACTCTCACACACTCTCTGACCTCAGTTAACCATCCGAGCTCCTCCCTCTCTCCGCTGTTGGCCAAACAGTCAAGACACAACAAATAACACATAATATCATTTGCTATTTCTGTCTCCTTTCCTCCTCCACTCTTCTTCTTCTTCTTCTTCTTCTTCTTCTTCTTCTTCTTCTTCTTCTTCTTCTTCTTCTTCTTCTTCTTCTTCTTCTTCTTCTTCTTCTTCTTCTTCTTCTTCTTCTTCTTCTTCTTCTTCTTCTTCTTCTCCTCATCTTTGAACAGTGTAAATTGAGGTAAATGTAATCTGGAAGCAGCTGCAGATGATGATCTGTGACTGTTGCCGCCGTTGATGTTTGTTTCTCGTGCAACCGCCCTGCAATCCCGTTTTGTTGCAACTCTGTTTCGCGCCCGTTTGCCTTCGCAGCTTTATGTTCATTTCTTATTTGTATCGTGTCATCAGAAATAAAGACAACCAAGAGAGGTTTCAAAAAACACGATGAAGAGGCCAAGGGCGGCAGAAAGTGAGAATTTTGGAGAGAATCTCAGAGTGTGTGTGTAGTTTCTCCTCAAAGGAAGCCGGAGCTGAGCAGAGCAGGCATGATGTTCTTCTGGCAGCAGACGTGCTGGTAATTAAAACTACGGGAAGCTCCTGCGAGGGACATGTGCAGAGATCTGAGCACAACTCAGAGCGAGGGATCAACAAATGCTATTGGACCATATGGAATATGTAATGTGCATGGCTGCTTCTGATGCTGATTCAATTGTCTGGATTTTTTTCCTTTTTGTTTTCACCCTCCTCATCTTTTATGCTTTCTGATTGTTTTGCTGACGGGTAAAGGCTACTCGTGTGATTCCAGTCTTTCTCCTTAAAAAGTTACTTAGTGGCACGAGCCCTTTCATCACCTCGCACTTAACTCTCCACCTGTCTCTTCTGTCACTTACCGCCCCCGACTCTTGACTCTTGTGAGGCTAAAGTGTGCCCGAATAAGGGAGCGCCGCGGTGAATAGTGGCAGCTAAAGAGGCACAGGGGCTTAGCCGATCAGTAAGACACAAACTCCTCACACCAGCGAGATTTCAGCCCCAGCTTAAAGGCTCCGGGGGAATGGATTTGGACTAACATCACATGAAATTGCTTCTTCAAAGTCTCCTTATCTAGGCACGGGGAAAATCTCAAAATGGTTTTGCAAGTGGTTTTACGGCAAAAAAAACATGCAATCACGTTTCACACTTTTAAATTACATACTTAGCTATTTTCTTTAGCGGGGCAGAGGGTCAAGTGCTTAAAGATTTGTCCCCCTTTCAGTCTCTTTAGAAAAAGGTGCAATATTCGTGTTATCTTACTTTCACAGCCAGACGACTGCCCCATTCTGAAAAATGCATATTCCGAGCAGATGAATACTGATGAGCATTACAGACGTACATGAACACACACAGGCCCATGGGTGGTAGTCTCGTCCCGGTGCAATTGAAACTGCGCACAAAAACAAACCTGAAAGGGATGATGGGACTCAGTTCCCAACTGAGAGACTTAAACTTGACTAATCTGATAAGTGCCGAGCTGAGACCAGCGCTGTATAAGCCGACTGTTATTTGTTCACCTGAAATACGGGACATCAGCAGTATTTATATTTTAAAGCCACGATTTCTGCACGCCTGACAGTCCCATTTCCCAAGTGATGCCAAACATGCTCGGATATGGAGAAATGGAGTCGCACACATGCCATCCGAGTGATGCAACTCAGAGATGAAGTGTTGTTATTGCACCAACTATCACAAGGGACTTCTTTCCTCTGGTTACAGGTGTGGCGGTGATGTGGCTATGCATAGGGCGCTGGCATCATCACAGTCCCTATAATCAAGATGTGATTGGCCTGTTGGGCAAAGGTCAGTTTAAAATACACACACTCCAATGACTGAACATTACAAACATGGAATAAGAGTAAAACATGTGTATTCACTAAACATATTTTAATCATCGATCTGATGAATTTGAGATTCAAGCTCTCTTCCTTAAGGACACTGCTCTCTAAAAGAGGTGATGGGAACATCAAGTTAAGTCTGGCCACCAGGATTGTTCAGCCATTCAGGTCAGAGCTGTTTGCAAATCATCAGCTGCAGGCGGATGAGACCCCGAGTTTGACAGCAGTTCACACTTTATGGTAATTACAGTGTCAACGCTGTCCACTGACCTTAATGACTCACAACTGGCCGCGGCTAAACTCTGTTTGCAACATATAGAAAATGTGTGAATAACTGACAGAGGTTTAAATGCCAGTAAGGCCACCTGTTGATGAGCACTGACGAATCAATCAGGTCTGGTATTAGTGTTTATGTTCGTGCAGTAAAGGTCGTCAAGACGGGAACTCAACCTGGACTTAGCATGTTGAAATAGCGTCCGGTTGACTGACGTTTCTAGAGCCGTCCTAGGCCGGTTTGATGAGTGTCTAGCTCGGGTCGGTGCCCGGACTGGTCCCCAGTGAGATTATTTGAGTTCAATTATTTAAACTGGAGCAATGAAAATCATTTTAGTCACTCAGCGACAATGAGGCGACGCTATAGTTGCAACATTTGCATCCATTTGCCATTTTGCTTTGACATTGTGTGTAATCTCATTGCGTGGAAGATTTGCTGCGCAGTTGGTGTGAACGCCCCTTGAGATTCTGCTCTCTTGCAGTAGCAGGATTTGGATACAGTGCTCTTATAAACTCACTTCTCTCTAACTCAAATTGACTGACTCGTGCCTCATGTGACATCACTTGAGACTCTAGAGCCACTGAATTTTCTACACAAGTTTTTTTGTTAAGAACTCCCTGGTCCTGTGAAGAGGCTGTGTGAATGTGTATATCTCCTCCTTTAAATACATTTGAAGGAGACACATACAAACCCTGGTGGAGAGAGAACAGCAGCACCGGCAGCAGGAACATCATTCACAGTCAATTAACAAGCAGTTATGGTTCAAAAGAGCAGCAACACAATAAGGCCAAATTATGCCCTAAGGGCTAAATGTTAAGTCATAGAAACTGTAGGACATTTTGTAGCTGCAACAGCTTATCAATTGTTTTGAAGTAATGCATTACATCAAGTAATAGGATTGGATTTACATTAACTTGTCCTCCGGGCAGGGACAGCCAAATCAGTGGAATGCTGTTTACTGATGACAGTTTTTCCCATATTCCTGTGTTTCTTTTTATTATATACAATATATTGACCTTTGTGATCGGAGTCAAGCCACAATCAGGGGATAAAATGTACGCCTCATTTCCCCTTAGCTCTGTGTTCGCATTCAAGTCACCTGAAGCGTATTCTGTCCTGTGACCTCTGTGTTCTCTGATGTGTGGTGAAACTCCTCCTGGAAATTACCTCTATGTACAAATGATTACTTCGGTGGTGTACTGTGCACTTTGTGTCAAAGTAAATTTGCATCAAAACAAACTATCTGAGAGGCAATTTCATTCAATTCACTTGTTTGACGTTGTTGATAGTCAAACTGTGTAATAGTTTAGCAAAATATAAACTTGTTATTCATGTTTAATAGATTAATTTCATTCAAAATCATATTCATTTACGTTCATAAATATGCTTTAATTTATATATGAACAGATATGTTGATAATAATTTAACTATCTGCACCAATCTTAAAGCAATACAGAACATATACATGTGTCCATGAGTCCAACATGTAAATGTGCCACACAGGCTAGTCTTCATCTGCAGTCCCTGTCAGAAGACGTTCGATATGCAAACTTAATTTCCCTCCATGATTCTGTTTATTGGACTTCCTCTCGGCTGAGGTTGTTTTCCTGTTTCATTCATTTCCATGATGACACTGACACAGGTGGAAATCCTTGCTATGGCCTTTCCCTCATGGGAAATGCATTTCTGTGCACTTAGCCCTACTGTACAGTGATTAGACGATAGGAACATTAAAGGAGTTTTTATGCAGTAAACCCGGTTGAAATGTAAATATGATATTGTAAAATATTCAATACTTCAAAGCTGAAGTGTCTCTTTGAGCTGGGAGTATTTCACGAGTGGTACGATACAGTATGCACAGACTGATTTATAAGCATAGAGCGTTCCTACACATCTAGAGCTGCTGTGTTCGGCCAGGCGACGCTCAGTCAGTTGGACTCACCTCATATTCCCGAGCACTCGTGTTGATCCTGGCTAACTGGGCCAGTGCCCATGGACCTCTAAGCCAATCGATCCTCCACAGAGAGAGCACTGAGTACACAGGCGGCGTGGAGACCTCCTGCTGGGGAACTCCAAAGAAGCAATTAGAGGGTCTGTGCAAGTTACGGCTAAACAGTGCTCCCTTATTATCTACCCATTTCTTCCCCTTTGTATTCAAGTGAGATATAAATACACGCTGGCCCTCAGTCTGAGTTTAGATGCTTTTTTTTCCTTTTTTTTTCTGTTCATTGTGCGGCGACTGTTGCTGCTTGTTGTGCTCGCTAACAAGTTCCAGACAGACTCGTGTCCTCACACACACTCACTCCTCTGGGTCACTTGATTTCCCCAGGAAGTACCCACCAGGCACTCTGCTCTGGGACAACCAATGGACGTACTGTAAAGACCAGATGAGATGTTATATACAAAATGAGATATAATCTGGATATGATGAGGTGGTGAAATTCTTGCAGCATGGCTCTGATGCAGTTTCAAGCACAACTCAGTCAGCTGAGGTTATTGAGAAAAGAGGCAAATTCATAGAGGATCTGGTTACTGTCACATCACTCACTCAACCCAACAGCAGGGCTCTCTCTCTCTCTCTCTCTCTCTCTCTCTCTCTCTCTCTCTCTCTCTCTCTCTCTCTCTCTCTCTCTCTCTCTCTCTCTCTCTCTCTCTCTCTCTCTCCCTCTCTAGCTCAGTGGTTATATATGTATCACAGATTCAGATAGTACATGACTCACCACTCCTCCACCATCCTCTGGTGTTCATCTCTTTTGATCCTAAGCTGGTAAGGGAAAATAAATCTTTAAAAAAATAGTGACACCGGAAAAAGCATATGTTTTTTATGAACACACACCACTAGACACTCAAAGACAACCCAGGCAGGCACACACACACACACACACTCTAGGGTGTGACCCTCCCATTGGCCTAGCGTGTTGAATAACCTGTGTTGCATAACTGCAACACAGGTCTTAAAAAGAGGCCCATCATCCCCCGAAGACACACACATACTTGCTTCATGCTGTATCTGGGTCACAGAGTCGAAGAGAAATAATAACACAGAAGTCATTTCAGATTACATAGCTGAGATCAATAGCCCCCACTGTCTGAGCCTGAACGCTTCATTTCGCTGTGGCCTTCCCATGAAAAGGGCTGATTGTAGCCGGGATTGACAGTTTTATGGCATCGTGATGGTGATGACGATGTGTCATCCTACACACACACACACAAACACACACTGAAGACTACATTAAGGCATTGTCATCAAATTGCACTTAGGAGAATGGAAGATGTGAACAACATGTTAAATAAGACACGGACACGCCTCAAACAGACACACATACTGAGGCATTGGAAATACATTTGCGCTGAGATGAAAAAGGACTGATGTGAAGTTCACCACAGGGTTTGTGACATAATACGTCCTGACAGGTCCAGTGAAAAAAATAGGTGCATGCAGCTGTAACACCCCTGTACAAACAAGACGACAAATTTATTAAAAGGAAAACTATTTAAGAAGCGTCATTATTTGCTTTCATGCACGATGAGCAAATTGACACAACTTCTGCCTGCAAACAAATTTGAAGCTAGTGGCTGCAGGCATTTGTCCTAGCTTAGCATGTAGCCATTAAATGAGATGGCCAATACTGCTTAAGCTGGTTAGCACTAAAATCCTGGTGTTTAATGACAGGCAATTTTTTTTACTTTTGGCCAAAGTGAGTCTAATTCATCCAACTACTTAGGCTCATTTATGCTGGCTACACTCTTTCCCAACTGAATACGAAAATAAACACAAGCATCAATTCTGTTCACAAAGACCGAGTAGTGTTGTGTTTAGTGGTTTGACTATACAGATGTGTCCACTGTTGTGACTGTGTGTGTGTGTGTGTGTGTGTGTGTGTGTGTGAGAGAGAGATTGGGGTTGAGCAAATCAATGGGCTGTGTGCTGCTCTACTATGAATTTAGATTTATATCATTTGAAATAGTATCAAAAATCGAACATCAATATGTGTCGGCCTATGTTGATATTATGTCAGTGGCAATAAACAAGTCGATATATTGCAAACAATATTAATACTCCCAGTTCATTATGGAACTGTTGAGTCAGAAGATGTCAGTAATATCACACAGTTAGAGAATGATTATATCCAAATGGGCTTGAGTGACGGGATCTTAAATGATTCCTCAATACGTCCACACCCCTGAAGGTAGAGCTGTCCAATCATGAGCTGAGATGGATGTTAATCTGAACAGGATCTGATTCTCAGCAGTGAACTGAAAGTGGAACTATTGTTTTCAACATGCAATAACAGATTTTGAACAGATTGGACACTCGAAAAGAAACCTGAAACCCAGCACTGACATGTTGTTATGGCAGACTTGTCAAAAAGTTTCCCATTTGCCCATTTATATAAAGGCATGCTTCTGGTCATTTGATAATTGTCTATATCAAAGAAATAAGTTGAAGTAAAGATCTAGGCTCTGTCCGTAATCCCCCACTCACTGACTTTTCCCTATTTCACTAGACGGTGACTTTTATAAAGAACTACATTGTGAGCTCATCAGTAAAATAAAAATATAGGATTCGGACACTACAACACATTTTCTCTGCCCCTGTGATGACTTAATTGTTGAAGGATTATGACGTACAACAACAATGAGGGATGGTGTAAAATCTAGTATTTTACACTTAGTATTAATACTTTAATGTAAAAAAACATGTTTAATGAACATCTTTAAATGTAGAAATAAAATAGTTTGCTGCAGTTTGTGCTGTGATGCGCTGCTCTGCTTATATTTACAATTGTTCGATAAGTCGGGCTGTTCCTGCTGCCCTCTCTTCCCTCGTCTCTCCGCCCTGAGCACAAAGCATGATGGTATGTATTGCTAAGTTGTAAACTTTTTTTTCATGCTGCATTGTGGGAAACAATGTGTGCCCTATACAGGGTACAAGAGACTTAATAAAAAATTCGGATATCAATACAAAATGGAAAAATCACTATATAGTGCACTACAGTATATAGTGATTTTCAGACACAGCCCAAGAATAAATATATTTCCGGGCCACTGGGTGGCAGTATATAAAGAAGTAAATCAAAAACTGTAAATGTAAATAAAGATGGACAATGTGTCTTATATCCTCTTGAAATGCTTACATACATCAAATACATGAGTTTTATAGGAATTGGACAGAAATTATCTTCAAGAAAAATGTATCCGACGTGTACTCTGACTTTTTAGCTTTATCCATGTTCAATCCACTAACATGGAGCAGGTTGGGCATTTCTGGTAATCTTAAATTTATGTAATCTTGCAGTTTTCTCCCTTCAAACAAGATTCAAATCTGATTTGCTTCATTCCTTCTGGGTTGATACGTGTCAGTGGGGTTCTGTTTTCATCCGTGATGCTTAATTCGATTGTCCTGCCAGGGTCTGAGCACATTATGAGGACGAACAGTTAGGATTGGAGCCAAGGAACAAGTGATTGGATTTCAGTAGTAGTTGCCACTGTTACGCAAATATAAAATACGCAGCCATGAACATCAAGCAAACAGAGATAGATATTTGTAGCTAAACAAGATTAGGTTTTGCCAAAAACTTATACGGCAAGGAAAAGGAGTCATGATCTTTTTGAGTTTTAAAAACTTGTTGGATGGCAGGGACCCCTTTTCCCCTTTTCATGTTAGGAAACCTGTGGCAGTCCCCATACCCCGTGTCTTCACCTCTCATCTAATGCCGCTATGCAAGTCAGCAGACACACACGTATACACGCGCGCACGCACACAAACATTCCTGCTTTGATACAAATCCCTATGGTGAGCTTCTATCATCTCGAGCAATAACGAGCTGTCATTGGTCCTCAGTGATCTATCTGTCTGGATGTGTCAGCGAGCAGGCAGCCTGACTGAACGTCGGGCTAAAGCAGTTCTCCACTTCCAAGGCCTGTCAGTCAGCGCTGGGGGCACCTGAGACAGCCCCGTGTCGGTGAGGGATCATTTCTGAAGGCTGACACTGGATCAGAGACAGGAAAAAACCAGCCACGTCGACGTTTGACCCCACCCCCGCATACAGGGAGGGGGAAAAAAAGAGAAGAAGTCGCGGCAGACTGACAGTTAAATGCCAAATAGGTTGTCTGAGGAGGATTTTCATATCTGACCAGCTCCTATTCTAAAGATAAGAGCGAGTTATTAAAGTTTAATGTAGGTATATAAACATGTGCATTTACATGTTGAAATGGGCTTAAACTAAGTCAGCGGGCACCTTGGATATTCAGAATCTGAATGTCACCGTGATACAAGATAAACCTAAATAACCCCCCCGCAGATACAACCAAGATGCAGTCATCACAACAGCCCCGTGTAATGTATTCCCTCCACATTGCATGAGATATATTATCTAGCCTTCCCTTATTGTGTCGGTGATAAATGCAGCACACATTAACTCCGCCAAATGTGTTTCTACTATTTCCACAATAAAGGGGGCCTTACTTTCCGCTGACCTTCAGCGGGCTGCAAAGCCAGCACAAAATATGCATTTAGAAGAAGCAGCAGGAGTGGATGTGAGGGTTGCAGGAGATTGCTTTCTTTTGTACGGCGTCATGCAGGAACATGCATCACTGTCCGCCTCCAACAAACAGCCGGTAATATGCAGAAATATTAAGTAGGATCAGCAAATAAATATATGGAGTGGAGCTGCTGCTGTGACAGATGTTGGCTATTTGCATGGAGCTCCTCTGTCATGTCATTAACCAACTCTCTCAGCCAAGCAGGCGAAAATGAATGAACTGGCTGCTCGGAGCGGCCGAGTGTCATCGAGGAGCTCGTGGCCAAATCAGACCTGGGAAGCGTCTACAGCCCCTGCAGCCAGGTGCACGCTCATGCCTGAGTGTACCACAATGAGTGTGTGTGTGTGTTCTGTGTGTGTGTGGGGGGGTTAGTGTATGTGTGTACAGATAAATTGGAGATTTTGGCCCCTTTCTGAGAGCGGTTTTAGGATTAAGAATTGATTTGAGGCTTAAGTTAGAGTCAGGGTAAGGTGCGGTTAGGCATTTAGTTGTGATGGCTAAGAATAGGGTCAAAATGTGAATTGTTGTGGAATCAATATTAAGCCAAAGCTCTGTGTGATTGTTGTTGTCCCCACTTTCGGACCTACTTGTAATGGTCGGTTTCAGGGTTCAAACTTGGTTTTAGGGTTAGGGTTAGCATCAGGTTTAGGAATTGGTTTGTGTAAGGAATAGGGCTCGGGATTTATTTTGAATTGTTAAGGTT
Organism: Pseudopleuronectes americanus; assembly: GCA_038501795.1. Lineage (NCBI taxonomy): Eukaryota > Metazoa > Chordata > Actinopteri > Pleuronectiformes > Pleuronectidae > Pseudopleuronectes > Pseudopleuronectes americanus. The sequence goes on along the minus strand of CM076731.1, from coordinate 14,543,361 downwards.
AGGGTAGAGGGAGAGGGAATACAAATATGCCATGACCAGTGTACAAACTGGTGTGTGTGTTTAATGCTGCTGCTGTAAGTAGAACTGAGGAGTAAGTTTCAACCTCTGAACCTGCTGTAAAAAAAACAACCCTTTAACATTTAAGTGGTGTGTGTGTTGTTGTGTTAAAATGTACATGAACACACATGTGGGCACGCACACGGTGCGTTCATGCGCCATGTGGTTGGTGGTTTTTGTATTTCTTAGAAGGCAGCAGTGCCGTGTGTTAAAGATTGATTTAGCCAGCGAAGCAGAGAATGTGTATCCATGCCGCTCTCCGTGTGTTCTCTGGTCAAGGCCACTGAGTTTCATCCAGCTGAAAACCCACACCCTACTGTATGGCTTCAGGGACAGTACATCTGACCTCCACCTAGCTGAACATAAATGAGTAAAGAGAAAAAACACAGAACAATCCCCTTTATTAACCCCCCCCAGGAGCGTGTGGAGCTCTTACAATCAGCCCCGGCATTGTTCATGCCGCGCGACGCGTATCGGGCATGTCGCCGACGCGCCTCCCAGTCTGCTCTAATGGCGTGGGTCATCAAGCACCGCTCAAGATGGAAAAAAAGAGAAACAAGTATTGATTTGAAAATGTCTTGTTCTGTTATTTTCAAAAGCTTTCATCTGGATTTTTTTCTCCTCTCAACTCGGTGTAGAGCCTCGGGTCATGGTTGGGGATTTTATAGAACGTTGTGTGATCAGTGTTCTTTTCTTTCTACATGAGTCTGTGTGTGTGTGTGTGTGTGTGTGTGTGTGCGTGTGTGTGTGTGTGTGTGTGTGTGTGTGTGTGTGTGTGTGTGTGTGTGCTCATGCATGTATCAAATCTTGTCAGCCGCGGAATACGTACGCGGCGGCAGGAGAGTCGTATATCTGACGAAGTGCAGCCAATAAAGTATAATTCATGACTGTTACAGTGCCCGTGGATAGTAGTCATTACTCTTGTGTTGGTGTGCGTGTAGTATATCACCCCTCAAAACAACAGCCCTCATCACTATATTGATTGCCTGACACCTCCTGAAACATGTTTTTTTTTCCTTGAGAGAGCAACAGAGTGCAAGATGGAGAGACGAGGGGGGATCGAGAGAGCATGATGTTGACGGGGAGGTGGAAACACAACTGTCTGTCTCAGTGCTGCCTCAGCCGTGCTGTTGACTGGTGGTCTCATGCCACCAGTACATGCACTTCGCTGTGTTAGGGGCTGATTCCAGGCCAGTTAGCATCGATTCAGAGATACAGAACGTACTGTCCAATCCCTCAGTTATCTCCAGTTTGTTCTTTTTAGTTTTTCACTCAGACAGTACCCAGCATTGTTTTCTGATCAGTCGGCGAGGATTTGTCGTGCCGGCCACACTCGCTTCTCTGTGGACACGCTGCCTAATGTGTTGTGTGTGAAAGAACATTCTCATGTGATCATCATCCATCTCTCTGTCCGTCCAAGTTGAAGTTGTCCCCCGCGCAGGCTTCCCTGAAGGAGAGCTGTGCTGTCTCTTGCGTTTTCTGTCAAGACTCTCCGTCAGTGTTGGGTTCTCCTTCGGTGTTTTCCTCGTCGTGTCGAATCACCGCGTTTGATAGATGTGTGTGAGCCGGTGGTGGCAAGCACCAGCCTCTTGCTATAGGTCTGTTTGACATAAAAAAGTTTAGCCGGAGCCCCAGTCTGTGCAACATGTTCAGCTTAGAGAAACTATGGCATTCATGTTAAAGGTTCACTTCATTCCCTACCGTAAAAAAACTGTTTCTGAAAAGATAAAGGCAAGGAAAATCTCATAATATGATTCATTTCAATACGATTAAGTCAAAATCTATTTTAAGTTTATGACAAAGGGGCAGCCATGTGTTTGGGTCACAGTTACATTAACTGGCAGTTAGGTTTAGTGGTCTTGATGTTAATGAATGATGAAAAGTAAACTAATAAGTAAGTGTACAGAGTCTTTAAAATTAAATGTTTTTACTGAAATAACTTAGTGACATGTTAGTCTTCTGCCTGTGTGAGTATAATGACACAAATTTAGTTTTTTAACCATTAAGAATACCATATTTCCAAATTGATTTAAAAAAAGATGCATGTGCTCTTAGTGCTATATTTGCACATTTCCACAGAAGCACCATTTCGGGCACATCTCTCCAGTACAGGCATATCAAGTTGTTTTCCGTATCCAAATATTTGTGTGTCATTCAACGTTTAGTCTCTTATCGACACTGGATTTGGATTTTTCTCTCATTCTGTCTTCTTTCATTTAATCATCCCCCTCATGGACTCTGTTCATGGACTCGATGGAAGATCAGATTTATACGCAGCAGCTGATTTACGATGGTGTTAAAGATGGGTGCTTTCCATTTGATGAGCATAGTTTAATCTAAATCAAGATATGGGTCCCTGGAGGCCCGGTGCTGTAATCATGTCAAACTGGCGATACCCTTCACTGTCATTCTCTTTGCATTCCGCTTGATCATCATCCGCATCTGCAATTATTGCGCAGATTTAGACGTTATCGGGCTCTTAGGTAATGAGGAGGACAATTGGATTAGATGTAACATTATAGGGTTGTGTTGTTGATCTCGATGAGTTTGCGTCACGCTGCTCATCTGGCTGTCGGAAGTGTGACATATGGATTCTGGGCCTTGTGTGCGGTTGAAGGTTAAACTGTGGATCACTGAGTGCATACACCCAAGAAACATTTTTTTTAGAATCAGAAAAAATATACAACGCGGAGGTTGCGGTGAAGACAATTACTCTCACAATAAATGAGTTTTAATATGAGAGGATGTACACACGCGTGCTTGAAGATATTATAAAGTCTCTGTATATTACTTAATCAAGCAGTCATGTTAATTGCGTAATAGGCTTGTATATTTCCGTGCTGTCTCATCTCATTTACATATTTGCGCCTGTGTTAATGAGAAAGGCAAGATTAAAGCGGGGGAGGAGGGGTACGTAAGTGGCTCCTCCCTCAATATCACTGATTTATTTATGCTCATTAAGCCGCGTCGCGTGGATCTACGTTCCCATCTGTCATAAGGAAAGGGTTTTTTATTAAGTTTCATGGACACATCACAGCCCCAGCGCCGTCACAAATAAAATAAGTGGCTTTGGTGCGCACTTTGAATAAATGATCAAGACAGATGGCAGATCCTGTTGTGATAACATTTTAATATGGCAAAAATGGGAGGATGAAGGAGTGAATTCTTGGAAACGAGAAGTGGATGGAGAGAGGCCTCCTTTATCAGGACGTCCTTGCCGCGGGGACACTGGTAGAAACGAGCCCGTTCTCTCCGGGCTGCAGCAGCGATGCAGAATAATGAAAATAAGTGTGTCCATTAGACCAGTTAATCTTATTTGGCCTGTTACATGGGTCTATGTTTTCATCCCAGACTATAGGTCCCTTGTTCTCTGCTCTTTTTATACGCACATACTGTAGAGGGGTCACACACATACACACACACATGCACAGAGAGACACACACACACAATCCCAGCCTTCATGCAGACACAGTGATTTAGCAGTCGCACACAGGCTGTGGCTTCACTCCTCTGTTCTCTCGCCTCACCACTCCTCCCCTTATCCTCCTCTTCCTTTTCACAAAACAACACAGGCCTCTTCTGAGCCCCGAGGAGAAAGAGCAAAATTTACAAGAGGAACACAGGAGATCAGTGGTTCTCTTGTGTGCTGCTGAACAGCACCCCTTTGACTGGGAACCAGAGGTCAGGGCATGGCTCCCTCAGCCTGCTGGGATCTTTGCTGGCTCTGTGCGCGCGATTGTGTATCTGTGCGTAAGTGTTTGTGCTTGCCTGCGTTTGTGTTCCTTGAAAGTGTGTGTTGGCATTTATTTGTGTGGTAGCCTGCGGGCGCATGACACCCGGCCTGCTAATGTTACGGGAGAGTCACAAACTGTTTTTGTGCGAGCAGAAAGTCACATGACGGCGCAGCATGTGTGAAATCTTTTTATACACACGGTCAACTATAGTATTTGGTTTGTGCTGGTGTGTGGTGTGCGTGCAAGGCATGGGAGGCGAACGCTTTACTGTTATGTTGAGTGACATTGAGAGATACTCTCACCACACAGTTTCACTTCATTCCCCACCAGTTCATAAGAAGCTTATCCTCTTTAACACCAGTAAATAGTAGCAACACTCAGAGTTTAATAAGATTAGACGTATAATTTTCACCAAAGTGCCCCCTGAAGACGAAGGGTATTTTCTGTCCTTAGATATTGTTTTTATCATCCCGCACAATTATTCTCTAATCAAGGATGAGTTCTTTTTTGGAGAACATTTGCTCCCTGGAGTGATAGACTGTGTAATGATGGGGACATGCAATCTAAGACTTCCAGTTCAAGATTGAAAAAAAACAGACTCAGTCCTCTGTTTGGTGACTTTAGCTGGAGAATGGAAGGAAAACACAGAAAGTGGAGGGGAAAGTGGTCTCATACTGATGGACCCCACAGTAGATACAGTATTTAGATACAGTTTTCTGTCATGGCTGGGAGCAGGGACGACGTATGTACCAAACAACAGGTAGGCTGTTTCATTGCAGGGACTTTAAGGCCTTGGTTTTACTTTCTTGAGGACGTGCGCGTGGACAGCTGCTGACATAACAGGCACATGGGTGTTGTTTGACTTTTTTCTACTTGGCTTGGTTCAGCTGGGTCTTTCTGTGTGAAGTTTGCATGTTCTCCCCGTGTCTGTGTGGGTTTTCTCCAGGTACAGTCCAAAGACATGCAGATAGGCAGTGCTTAATTTGTAAATCACAAGGTGCCGGAACGCAAAGTACATATGACAGCGCAGGGATGACGAGACGGGCACAGGTCCCGGAACGCATACAGAAAACGGTGCTGAAAAAAACATGCAAATGCCCACTGACAATGCTGTCATTTTCCAGCTTACCCAGGCCCTATGATGCGCTGGCAACCTGTCCATGGTGTACCACACTCCATGCCCGGCCGGAGGAGGAGGAATGATGTAGTAAACCACTCTACAGCTACGACCATAGGACATAAAATAGAAGATGTAGGACATAGAAAGTTGGACAAAGCCTATATATAATAAAGTCTGTATGGGCTGTATAAAGATTTGATCACCTCTTTGAATATATTCGATTTGTTGTGGGCTTGAAAATCAATAATAGAATACGGCTACTCCACACAGACCATAATCAAAATTGACCACCATAAAGTGGAGGGTATTTCATTCAAACACTGGCGTTACATACAAGCCCTTCCATGAGAGGAATGTTGATAGAGACGGACTGTTTTCAAAAAGCATCAACACAGAGTGGAGGAGCAACATCAAAACACCATTTGGAGCCGGAGAAAGGACGGAGAGCAGCTGGGACAAACTCCATAACGGCTGAGTGGAGGAACAGATGGATGGAGCGGTGGAGCTACAGGACAGGGAAGTGTTTCATCTCCAGTCTGTGCTCCGAAAGGTGTAAGTGAGTAATGGGTGCGAGCTGCCTTCCAACATCCCCATCATCACCGTAGTCAACACCTGCACTTGAGATTGCAGAAACCACACACACACACTCATACCTGCACGCACACACACTCGCACACAGCCTGAAAGCACTTCCCCGACACACGGCAGCAAGTGTTAAAGGCAAGAGCCTGCGGGGTCAGAAGTCATCAGCTAAGGGGACAGAAATCATGTCAGCATGCACTTATCCCATTCTGCGGCCCTCACATCACATATCTCAAACAGATGTGCGGCCCCCGTTTTTATTACCGTGGATGCACCTCAAAACTAGGGTCCAGGAGACTCTCATTGATATATATATGCCCGGTGGCAAGGTGAGAGTCCCCGTCCCTCCTCGGTTCAGTCCTCCCCTCCGTCCAGGCTACATGAGTGCTAACAGCTAGAGCAGTGATGGATGACGCAAGGCTCATTAGGATAAGACAACAAAATCAATAGACCGTGCGTGGAGGTGTCAGTGCCTCAGACACGGCTGTAAAAACCACACTGATAGTCTATTTGCCGGCAGTGGAGTGTATCTGAGTTTCTGCGTTTGTGGGTGTGTGTGTGTGCGGGTGCGTGCAAGTGGTGTGTGTCTGTGGATGGAGAGCAGTTACGGGGTGAGTGATTGATGCTGATGGATATGGATAATGGATAAACTCAAATATAAGGGCTCTCAATGGGTGGTTTGTGAGTGTGAACGTTTGTGTACGCGATGAAAAAAGGAAGAACGAGTCACATCCTGAGAGAAAGAAAAGCGACTCCCTTTTTGCATTGTTTTTCTTCAAACCATGATATTAAAAAAGTTGGTGAAGTAATTGTTCCTCTCCTGGATAAAGATACGGTTCCATAAATCGCCCATTGTCTCTGATCTACATCAGCTCTTATCTGTGACAGAAAGTGTGCGCTCCCCTGTCCGGGAGCTCTCTGTTCTGCTCCAGTGCATATTACCCTATAGCACATACTGTACACTGCAAAAAATAGCCGACTGTTTATTCTCTATTTTCTTCAATACAAATAGACGATGAGATGATAACAGATCGAGCCTCATTTCAAGGAGAGGCGGTGGACTACTGGCAGAAACTTGGACTATGGGCAGAAAAGGTCTCTGGTTCAACTCTGGTTTGACTCCACTGAGTAACAACAATAAAAAAAAGGTAACTGGATGGATTAACAACAAAAAGACGAACCTGGATGGACAACACTTGGATCTGTCCAAAAATTCCGAGAGGATTCTCCCTACCCTGTCTAGTGCCCCTGAGCAAGGCACCTTACTCCCCCAACATCTGCTCCCCGGGCGCCATACATGGCTGCCCACTGCTATGTGTGTCCTGCACCAGATGGGTTAAAAGCAGAGGACAAATTTCCCTCATTCTGTGATTTGGGATAAATAAATGTATCTTCTATCTTCTTCTTCTAAGATGACTGAATTTGATTAGAAATGCAACATGTTCTTCACTCATGGGGGAATTGTTATTTTTGCAGCATGTTGTTTTGCCTAACCTTAACGTGTTTAGTTTCTATGTAGTTTTGCAGCTATTGATTGTATATTAAATGTTATCAGTCCATTAAAGCTAGGGTTGGTAATCCTGGAAAAGATAGCAAGAGCAGGCTACACTTTGAACATATGTAACTGATACAGCCCTTCCCTTTGGGCCTGTGGTCAAAGCTTCATCCGCAAAACACATGAACTGCTAGAAGACAACTTCATACTATTGTCTCTGCTCCTGCTGTGTGTGTACCTCCAGCTGAAGATTGCATTTCATTTGCAGTGAGAGCACGGGCAGGGTGCATGGGCAGACAAATAGGCTGTGGACAGACAGGCACACCAGCCAATCATTTTACTCAGTCATGTTTATTCCAGACACCGTTCAGATGACTTTATTTATTGAGGGCTATTGGAATGTGAAGAGAATTTAAAGAAATAAGATGTTAAAAAAAAATGTCAAAACAACTCACCAACCCAGACAGCAAATAATGAAATTAATCTAGAGACGAGACACAATTAAACACATATTAAGATAACAGTTTCCATTAATAAATAAATAAATTGGGTTAGGATTAGTAACACAAGAAACTGTTCTACCCATTTTTTTCTTTGTTTCTCAATAATTGGTGCCGAATTGTGAAGCTCTATTAAGACGCTCTGTCATTTAACAATTTCTTATCCTTCTTACTCACAAAAAGTTATTTGTATGAAGGGAAAAACTACGTTTTCTGAGCCAACATTTTTTGCAGAGGGGTAGCTGTGACAGTGGCCTCTTATCGTCAGGAGGTTGTAATTTATGGTCGCTCACGCTGCCACTGAGATGTGTTAATGCTTATCTGTTGTTCTCGCAGTCACAGTGCTGCCCAAGCATGTGCAGGTCTGTACACACACACACACATGTACACACCTACACACACACACTCACACGTACACACACACACAGAGGGAGGTTGTGGGGTTAGATAGTTGTTGACAGTTTGCTGTTTGTGGTCTCAAACGTAGCAGATGTCTTCCTGTGTGTGGCTCTGCAGTTTTCTGTTGAGGCAGAGCCTTAATGATTTCCCTGTTTGACAAGAAGCGCGGCCGACAGCCGACTGGGGACGGTTACTCCATTTCATTCCAAGGGAAATATTGAGGGTTAATGTCGGCCGCTCTCTTCTCCACTACACTATTCCCATCCAAATTATGGACCTGAATGACTTTTCTCAGTAGTAATGGAATTCCCAAGTAAAGTTCATTCAACGGATCTCCACTCCAATAGTCCAGTAATTGAACTGAAATCAAACCTAATTGGATTGCTAAAGGAATGCCTCTGAACAGTGTGTCTTTTCCTGGGAATGAGGAGTACAGACAAGAACACTCTGTGTGTGTGTGTGTGTGTGTGTGTGTGTACATGTGTGCATGTTGAGAGATGGAGATGAGGTGGCGCGTAGCGATTAATTAGATTGGACTAATCATTTCACTATGGGAGCTCTGATTTGGTGGTTTGCCGTGGCCGATGGTTCCCAGCGTGGCGGTAACATGCTGACAGTAGGCAGGAGCCAGACCTCACTCCACCCTGCCGTCACCTCACACAGACAAATGAACCGAACATCCTGTACGACACACAGTGTGTTCAGCTGCCTGTTTACAGAGAGCTGTACCAAAACACAAGCTGCTCCAGGGACCGTAATTTACTGCTCTGTACTGTACTCCCTCAAGTCTGCTCTACTGTGCTATACTCTGCTGTACTGTACTCTACTGTCCTCTACTGTACTATACTGTACTGTATTGTACTCTGCTCTACTCTACTTTAGATGACTCTTCTCTACTTTACTCTAATCTATTCTAGTCGGCCTGACTTAAGTCTACTAGTCTCTACTCTGCTCTACTATAATTAACTCTATGCTTCTCTACTTGACTACGCTCTGCTCTACTCTACTTTACTTGACTAAACTTGACTTGACTTGACTTGACTTGACTCTACTCGAATCGACTCTGCTCTGCTCTACTTTAATCGACTCTACATTACTCAACTATGCTCAACTCTTCTCTACTCTTCTCGACTCTACTTGAAAATAAAGGCGACTGTTCATTCTCCTCCTCACTCTCATAGATTGGAAGTGAACATTTGAAGTGAATGTTCATCACTGATAATCAACTCCATTCTTCTTTGCCTGACTCCTCTTTACTCAGCTCTAACCTTCTCTGCTCTACTGTTAAGTACGTTACAGCTCTGTACTGTTCTCAACCCTTCTCTATAGCACTTCAACGTCCTCTCCTCTCCTTCACACAGTTCTCCTGTTTATTTGACTGTGCTTGTTTTTCCTTGTTCCGCTCAGTTTCTGTGGTCTGGCTCTTGGTTTTGATCACGGCCATAATGAGAGACAAAGACTTGATGCCCTGACGCCGTTGTAACCAGAGTCGCCTAAGATGGCACATTTGTTATGACTAGGACTTAAGGGTCCATCACAGGGAAATGCATGTATCTCATTAGATCCTGAATGGTTTTAAAATTACAAATAATTTACAGATTTATCTTTAAATGTATCTCTTGCTTATTCTCATAAAAAGATTATAGATGACCCCTGTTCTTTTCCTTCGTCTCTTTATACAGAGGCCATAGTGTCTGATGCAGAACCTTATGCTGCCCCTTGTTTAAGGACACTGCAGCCGGGGGGGAATTATCTGCAGCAGGTTACTGAGGACAAGAAATTTCCAACATTTATTTTCTGCTCGTAGACTTTTAATGCAAATTGTTACGAGATGGTAAATTGTCTGACATTTTGCGGTTCACTACATCAGTTACACATTCAGGTGCTCCTCTAGTCTCATTATTTAGAAAGATAACCGTCCAATTTTAATCAGCGTCCAACCTAGGGGAGTTGGGGACATCCCAAGGGTCTGTATTGTACACGAAGTCTTGATTTGGCCCAAGGTTGTTCCCTCGATATGTGTGGCTCCAACTTTTTCCCCTCGCGTATTTTTTTTTATTAGAACTCGTTTCGGCCTTCATTTTAGCTGCAGGGTCCAACAAGGCTCCAATTAGATGGACGACAGAATTAATGAAGTCTGTCTCTCTCTCACTCCTTTCCTCTGTCTCTCCTCCTCCTCCTTTTCCCTTGCTCTATTTATCCGAGTGCTCAGGGGGACACTCGGTCTGGATTCTGTCAGTGTGGCAGCTTCTTTTCTCTTACTAAATTAAATATGTGTAATTGATGGTTTCATAAACAGAGCTAACCTTGCCAGCAGCGATCGGGGGCTGCCGCCGAGGAAGTCCATGTGAATATGTATTGTGTCAGCGCAAGAGCCTGCAACCGCATCCACAAGTCCTCAGGTTCCTCGCTCACATTGAGAGAGAGAGAGACAGAAAAGGAGAGAGAGATGCACCCGGCAATATTGACTACAACAGTTTATCGCCTTTGCCGGCGTAGCACATGACATAATGTCTCCTGCAGACACTTCAGCTGAAACCAGACAGAGTTGTTCTTGGGTAAACTCTCACTCACAGGATGTTCTCTCTCTTTTCTCACACTGTCTCTCTCTCCCTCTCATTCTCATTGTGCTTTCTTTATCTTGCCTTTTACCACTGTGAAACTGATGATGAAAGCGGTTTGAACTATGTAGACAGAGATGACAGGCTGTTCAACATTAACTCCAGGTACAGTGTTCCTCACGTGCGTGTGCAGCAGCCATCTGGGAAAACAACCTGTCTGATAACGTGGATGAGAACAAATGTGTCAGTAAGACACTGCTGCCCTCAGCTTTTAGCTTGAACTGTAAACAGCATTCATGGAAAGCAGCATGAACACACAATCCGACCGGCAGATTTTTGGTAAATGTGTGTGTTAGCTGCCCAAAATTGCAGAGTTTCCTTTTCGTGGTCAGACATAGTAAAATGTGACTTTGCTGAACTTAGACTTGAATTATTGGATTTTCACAGCCACCTGGGGGCACCGCGTTAGGCCATAAACAACATATTGACCAGGGCTGTGTTCAGCTCAGACAGAACCAAGCAAAACTTGTATTTAAATGTAATTTAAGTGCTGATACACAACTTTGGTGGCTGACAAGGTCGTTCCTGTTTTTATTGTGGAAGAGAGAAATACATATATACTCTTGATGTTTCAGTTTAAATGTTTAAAAGACTATTTTCCAATTACTATATTATTAAAATACTTGTGACAAACATGTTTTCTAACATCTTCAATTAATGCAAACACCAAGCAGCAACTGCTGCCTTTATGGAGAACTTCAGACTCCATAGTGTCCCTTGCCTCTTTAATTCAGCAGGGTTTGTATACATGTCAATGCTGATTGGGAAACGCCTCTGACCAACCCACCAAACGAGAGAGAACTTAACCTGAAGCTTGTTGCATACCGCTTCCAGCAAACATGTCATTCAAACTGTAGCAAAACCATGAAAAACATTTTGAGGTTGAACATTCCCCCTTGATCGAGTAGAGACGGAGAAATGCTATCATTCGTTGAGAGTTAATTTTTCCTGATTAGAGCTTTGGGACTGAACTGAAACCGCAAGGTTGTGAGACTTAAAACCTAAACGATACTGAAATGTTCTGTAGGACTGATCATAATAAGTCTTTTCACATTGTAGTGCAGCGCCAGTTCTGAACGTGCCTGCATGAATGGAGTGTTTGTTTGGCCTGTGGTAATACTGGTTTCAGTTTTCTCTATGAAACTGTCAAAGTCACCTGCAGTAATTGAGCTGCAGCAAATAAAGACCTGCTGCAGGACTCAGTCCACAAAACCTTGAAGCTGCTCCACCGCAGCTGCACAAAGAGCTGTTCACCTGTTTATTCAAAGACCAGTGAAGCTCAGCTCGGTGCGAAGAACCCTGAACTGGAGACGTGTCCAAATTGCACCAAATTCGACAGCTGGACTTTCTTGGGCCCTTAAAAATACACAATCCAAGCTGAGGTTTGAGTTCCATTTGAGAATTTTTGAATTTTTAAGTGACTTTCTTCACGCTTTATATGAATCAATTGTTTAAAGCAGCTTGAATGTCCTGTTTTTAGTGGGTGACGTGGTGTTGATGAGGAAGCTGCGGCTCTAACACCTTAGAATCACACTGTAAGATAACACTTTGTATTTTCCTTTTAATGAAGACGATTTCCTGTCAGATCTGAGAGTACTTTGGTATATTTTGGTGGTTACGTCTGGTCAGTCTAAAAGGAGGATTGAAAGTTTTCTCTAAGGTTGTTTTATTTTGTATAGTTGTCATTACTCTTTTATGCAGATAAGACATTTCTTCTTTATGCCACGGCAGTTTGCTCCAACACAAATATTTCAAACACAAGGGCAATGAGACGACACCTTACATGGCTGGGATATAATGAATGCATAAAAAAGCGTGTACACATTTTTTCCTGCAGTCCTACTATCAATAACACAGACATATCCATTAGTGCGAGAGAGGGTAGTACGGGGCAAACACTCCCTCTAGCATTTAAACAAACCTCTACTGGGACCCATTCTCCCAGACTCCCCTGAGGCGGGGGACACACCAGTGCCAGACCATACTGTATTGCTGGGATCCGTCTCCTTCACGCCTGCAGTGCTTAAAGAACCGGAGAGGGAGGGAGACGCAGGGAAGTCAGAGGAGCAAAGAGAGAAACAACACACATCAGGGGGCGTGCTCGTTTCCGCTGCCTCTGCTGTGTTTGCTGAGACGCGCTCAGTTGGGGTTGGGATATTCAAATTAATGAATGAGAGTGAGGAAAGTGAAAGATGAAAAATGCGCTTGGAGAGGATCTGACTTTGAGTAATGCTGGTAATTGGAGGGAAACATATAGAAATGCAGTAGGCATGTATTAGCAAATGAATGTGGAGTGGAAGAAAAAAACCCAGTCCTGGTCTCATTACTTATTGCATCTTTGTAGTCAGGGCGGAGAAAGTTGCCGTGCAAACACAAAAATGTCCCCACAATCCAATGCTTTGGAATTGGGAGAGGAGCCAGCTGCTGTATTGTCAATTTATCAAGTGTGTTAAAGCTGCAGTGCAGCTGATATCTTCTGTTAGTGTGTTACGATCTTATAGCCTTGTCTGATTTATCTGCTGTCTGGTTTCAGCACTCTCCTGTGTGTTTAGGTGCTAATTAGAGTACAACACACATACACACACACACGCACACACAGACACACACACAGACCACAGGCTCATGGGTGATATAGACTGTGTTTTATCACAAGAGAAAAGTGGGTGTTGCACCAAAAGAGGGCCTTAAATTACTGGTGACATCTCAAATAAGGCTCACCCACACACACCTATAACCACACACATAGGGGTGCCTATAGAATACTGTACATTCACACACACACAGACACACACACACAAACACACATTCTCTAGGACAAATAAAATGTTCCTACATTGGCCGAAAACAATCCTGGTTCTTTTCCCTTATCATTTTTCCAGATTAAATTTTTTTTGGAAGCCACCCCACCCCTTGTCGCCATCCTCCATTTGTCTTTTCATCCCTCCACATAAAGATCCCCCTTTCCACCAGTCTATCAACTGACCACCTGCCACCCCACTCCTCTACCCGTCCACCTCCTCCCTGATGCCCTCTCTAAGCCAACCCTCCTCTGCAGCCACAGCTCGGTATGTGCAGTAATCTTGGATGCCTCGGAGGGAGAACTGCACCGAATCACTCCATAAATGTATGAATGTCCAAAATGAAGAGGAGCTGAGAAATGTGTGGGCAGCGGGCTGGGAAGCATGTCCAAGCTTACTAACAGGATGGGGGGGCACGTGGTGGGCGGGGTGGAGCTGTGAGTGGGTGGTTGGGGGGGGGGTGTAGGGAGAAGGCAGAGGAAAAGGACGAACGTATGAAATGTCTGTATTGACAGAGGCTTTCTTGGACTATTTATTTTGAGGCATAGACAAATTGTGATTGTGATTGTGACCTTCATATGGGCCTCTTTGCTTTCCGTCGTTTTCGTAGCAACTCCTCACCATAATGTATTGAGTGTTTCAGTCAGTGCTGTAATTAAGGTGCCCTCCTCAAGTTCACGTCTCCTCAACAAATTCAATCTGTATAAGACACATTAAAGATGCAATTGAAGATAAACTCGCAAATAAAAAGATAAGGAGGTGGAGGAAAAGCAAAATGACTTCCAAAGTAAATTCACTTAGTAAAATTCAACATGAACATTCAACTTAATGTGCTACACAAGACTCTGTAAAAAATAAATAAGAAGTTAAAACAACTTCATAAAAAGTATGGTTATATTCATATTCCAATCAATTTGTAAGATCTGTCAAAATCGTATTGAAGTCATTAAATAAAATTCTGATTGTTGGATTTTTAAGCTTTTAAAGCACTTATTCAAAGCAGCTGTGTTTTTTTAAACATCTTTTTAAAAATATTTTAAGTAAGGGATCTTTAACGGTTAATTGTCGTATTTTTTTATTTTTTTTTGCACTGACTCCCAGGTTCAAATTTGACACCAACATCTCTACAACTATACAAAAAAAACAGATTTAATGCCAGTTTAAACAAAATGTGGGAACGTGAGGGTTATGCTGTGAAAAATGCCACTTTTGAGGACAGGTCACCTACATACATAACAAGGCTAAGGTTAGAGTTAGATGTTGGCTGAAGTTGGGGCAATGGTTGATTCAAAATCTGGTCTGAACTCACTGGTCTTCCAACACTTTTACTAACTCGCTGCATTAATCACAGACTTCCTCCTGAATGTCAGCTTTGGAAGGCGAACACATGTTGAGGTGTGTAATTGTTGTTTAAGAACACAATTCAGCACCACTCTGTTCCTAGTTCCCAGCAATAACTCTAATAAGTACAATAACTAACAGATGTGATGGCCAAGTTCACTCCTATCCTCCTTGAGGTCCGGAGCGTCTCCCTCTGCCGGCCATCCTGACAGCTGCTGGAGAAGTAGACGTATCATGACTTATTCACCTCCAACAACAGCCATTTTCAATATACCTGTCCAGGGATGAGACCTTGACAACCGTTCAATCCCAACCCCACTTTATCACGTCTTCACTTCCACGTTTCTCTCTTGCTTCACCTTCCCTCTCCAGAAGGCTACCTAAGAGTCACAGGTGAAGTTATTTAGTTGCGTTCACTTGTTCATATTGAGTTGGCCGGAATCAATACATATTAATAATAATAGTGCAAGTGGGAAATTATTTGAGAGCATGTAGAAATCTGTGTGTGGGCTACCACAGATCAATAGAGTATACAGCCTGTGATTGAGAAGACTTGAGTTGCACTCTAATGCCAAAATCTTGAATTATAGAGTCAAGGCAACTCGACCGAGAGCCTGAGGAGGATTTCATGGAAGGCCTGTGTGCTTCCTCTTCCCTCCACCTCTACCTCTCTACCTCTCTTCCCTGTCCTCCACTCATCCTAACCTATTTCCTTCTGTCCACTTGGAATGATGCACATTTATTCATCCTGGCACATCTTTGCTGCTCTTCCCTTATTTATGCTCTCATTTGCCTGTCCCTACCTCAGCCCCCCAAACCCCCCTCCCCTCTCCGCTCCCGTGATGACTTTAAATGACCACAGGGAAAGTTATATGGAGTTCAGGTAGAGTTTAGTCGCAGACCCAGTAGCCTCTCTCTACGTTCTCCCTCGCTAAGCCGACATGTGAAAGTCTGCTCCTGACATGGGATCATCCTCGGAGCCCAACGCCTCTGAAATGTTAACCGAAATCCAGCCCGCTGTGCCTTCTACGTTTGACAGCGGGCACACTTTTGTTTTAATGCCATTTTCTTTTCTTTTTTTTCTTTCTTTTCTTTTCATGCAGGCACAACAGGTCCCTGCAGTGCAACACCAGCACCATCACCACCGTGCACAAGAGTAAGAAGGAAAGAAAAGCAGGATGACCACAAACAATACGGTCATTCTGGGCCTCCTTGTTGTCATCTTGTCTCTTTGCAGCTGTTTTTTATGATCTGGTCATTTTGTGTCTCGTTGCAGTCGTAGCTCTCTGCACTCACCTCGGGTCTCTGTGGTCATTTTGTTATTGTTATCTGTATCTGTAAAGTCATTTTTCTTATGCCATAGTTTTGTCTTTACCTCTGCCAAGGAAATCGGCTGGTGCTTTTATTTGTTTGTTGGTTTAATTATTTGCAGGATTACACAAAAACTACTGAGCTAATTTCCACCAAACTCGATGGAGTGATAGTGCTGGGCCTGGGAAGAACCGTGTGGCTCCAGAAGGTCGGTGGTTCAATGCCCGTCTCCTCCAGTCTGCATGTCCAAGTGTTCATATGACACTGAACCCAGATACTCCCCTGACAGCAATGTCGGCAGTGTGTAAATGGTGTGTGATAGAAAAGGCGAAACATCTAAAAACACAAACATTTTACTACTTTTATAACTACACAGAGAGCAGTTCTAGTTAATAATTAATTTCTTTTTTACTTACTTTATCAAGTTAGGTTATATATATTTAATTGTTTAGTATTTTATCATTTTCGTGTTGAGATATCTTGAGATTGTTCCTTTTTTTCCCCATAGCTTGTAGCTTCTCCTTTCCTTATTTATTTATTTATTCCACATTTCTTACCAAAATAAAATGTATGTGTTTGTACATTTGGGTTGTCTTGTATACATGTATGCATACTATACTCCTTTTAGCCAAGGTGCATCTCTTGTTTTTAATGTACTGCCCTTCTGTGGTCATCTAGCATCTATTTGTAATCATGTTGTGTCTCTTTGTCGTCATTTTGCTTGTGCGCTTGTTTTGTGTTTGCCAGTGACACTGGGCCAGTGAAGCAGAACTCCCAGGTGCTGCTGCTGTTTGAGGAAATGCAGCTGCACTTCATTATTTAGTTGACACTGGAGACAAGGAGAGGCTCTCTGACTGCTGTCCCACACTCACACTGAATACTACAGCAAACTACACAAAATATCACATCCTATCAAACAAATTGTATTAGTTTGACTATTTGAATCAAATGCTACTTTAGCCTCAGTGTGATTTGCCTCTGTGATACGATAGGGAAACCAAAAAAACATTACTGCGGTCACCCTATGCTTCAATCTGAGCTCTGTGACTTTCTTATTAGAAAAAGATCATAATAATGATCCATCCATCATCCTTCCATCCGTGTTAGGGAAATAACTCACATGGACAGTTAACTTTAAGAGAAACTGTATTAGATGTGCTGTCAATAAGGGCAAATACACATTAAGTTTGCATACCATGATCTGCTGCTCTGTAAAGCAACATGGCCATGGGACAGGCCATGTGTGTAATTGGAAGATTCTGCTTTTCAGCTTGCTGTGAGGAGCTTCACTGGATCTCTGTGCGTCTTTGACAAAGCTCACCCTTGCCTCCTAGTGGTCACTGAAGTGTCTGCACCTCTTCTTGGAGGATGTGTGTTGCCTGTGTCAGGGTGGGTGTGTCGCTGCCAAGGACCTGTCCGTCTAGTCCAGGGGGCGTCCTGTAATCTGCCTGACACGCGCGGGGCCCCCAGTGACTCTCTGTTATTAGGGCCATTAGACAGCCCGGGATGAGGCTGAATTTTCATTAGCTCAAGTGCACGTGTGTGCGTGCCTGTGCGTCTGTGCACGTATGTGTGATGAGTATGTAATCTGTCTGACACCAGCCAGCCAAGAGGGAGAGACACTCGAGGGATGACGGATAATAACTCGTCGTTTCGCGGGACAGAAGGAGCGACTCCATGCGACTGGATGGCTGCGGCGTTGGATGTGTTTTACAGTTTGTTGTTGGTTAAATTACAGTAGTGACGGTTGATGTGAGTCTGTTACGTCAAAGTGTAACAGTTCGGTCTCTGAGGTGTCTGAGCGCACCCCTCTGATCGCAAGTGTAAAACTGAAGCGGCAACACTTTTCCCGCTGCATTTCCAATTCAAGTCAGGCCTCTAATTCCACAGCATTCGCTCCTCTCTCAGCCATATCGCCCCATTCCATACTCATTTGTTGCCCCTCTATCATATCACAGTGCATTTCCCAACCAATAAACGGAGGCACTCTTCTGTAGAAATGTATTTATCTCTCACATAAACTCCATTCCGGCACCGCTGGTCTCTCTCCAGTAGCTCTCCCTGGCACTTAATTTCTATTAATGGTTCTGCAACTGGCGCTCAAATCCAATCCGATGCTCGTCAGCGAGAGCAGGGAGCACACATGAGGAAATATGCATAGGCAATTATCCTCTGTAATGTGCACGGCCCCAACCTCTGAAGCATCTGTGCTCGTTGTGTGTTGCAGGAAACATTGTGAATCGGTGGCTGCATGCTTTAATTGTAATGCAGAGGCGGACGAGGAGGGTGATCTACATGAGTGTGATATTAGTCAGGTCACATTATTGTTGACAGTGTAGTCTCTTTCTGGATTCGCACACACACACGCACACACACACAGACACACACACCTGGTATCTATCAGTGCAGCTCCGCAGCAAACAAACTCACAATAAATACTCATCATCAGCATTGTGTGCCGAGTAGCTTGTAAAGCCGTGTGTTTTCCCCGAGTGATAGCAACAGTGTTTCTCTCGCTGGGCTATTGTTGCTGGAGAGTCCTCTAATATCTGCTCAGCTGTCAGCTGGTTATAGATTTAACACAGCTCACCGGGACAGTGACGGGAGGCCAATATCAGGCTCCTGGGCTTGTAAAGCCTCCATCTGCAGAGGAAACACAGAGCAAATAAACCCAGAGGAGCCGGCACACACACACAACCCTATTAGAGCTGCTGTAATGACACTGTGGAGTGTGTTCACACACACAAAGGTGCGTTAAAGTTTTATAGTGTAAGGTCAGTGATGAGGTGGGCTCAGATCTGATGGGATGAGGACTAATAGGGTGTTTTATACACGCTGTGTGTGTGTTTGTGTTTGTGTGTGTGTGTGTGTGTGTCTATGGATTGGGTGTGTGTGTGTGTGTGTGTGCGTGTGTGTGTGTGCCCCGTTCAGTGCATTAATATTTCGCTGCCATGCTGTCATGCTTATCAGCCCCCCTCAGATCTCTTCAGTTCACTAAAATGTTAAATGTTATGGATGGGAGCCGAGCTCCTCACACCTTCTCCTCCTGAATATGCCGAGATAGAACACACAAACACACACAGTCACACACAGTCGCACACACGCTCGCGTACACATGTACCAGACCCCTCTGACCCTGCCTGATATGAAGGTTTACCAGCCATCGCTCTCACATGGAGCTCATCCACCTTGAAAGCTGCTTTCCTGCTGCGCTTTCCGCTTGATCACCTTTTGTCTCTTTTACTAGACATCCATCAAGACCCATAAAACTCAACAACAAAAAAAACAATCTCTTGTGTCTCACCTCAGCTTCCTTACAAGGACAGCGTTCAGAGACAAATCTGTCAAATGTGGCCGAGGCAGTTCAGCGGCAGGTAGCCTTCTCCACGGAGAACACAGGGATGTCGACAGCAGTCTTGGCTGCTAGACTCAGAGAAGCAGGGTTGAGGAAGAAAAAGGCATCTTTGCTTTGTTGAGAGCAACAATCGTGAATGTAACTCACGAGGATCGGGTAAGAAAGAAGCGTAAAGAAATGTGTGAGCAAGAGAGATGACTAGATTGAACTGGCCTTGCGAGGATAAGTAAAATACAACACATTAATTTCTTTCCAATACATTTGTTTGTTTTTCTTCTCATGTATGCACAGTACTGAGCACTCGTGTGTGCGTGTGTGTTAAAAGCAGGCCTGGGGGGAATGGTATTCCAGCCAGCGAGCTCCATCCCAGAGCTAAATTACACAAGCCAGCCATGATTTCATGCTTCACTACATTGCTTCTCCTTCTCCCTCTGCTCTCTGCACTCTCTTCCCTCCTCTCTCTGTCTCATTTACCTCCGCTTTAACCCAGCGTGGATCTTATCTGGTTAAAGAGCAGAAAGAGGTCAACCACACAGCCTCGCAGCATGAATATTTCATCCGTGTTTGGATTACCATTTTCTCCAAAGATTCATTGTTCAATGTATAATACATTGCAGCATCACACCATTCACGCCTAGATCATAACCCCTGGCCTTCTCATCACAGGATGGGTGTGTCCTCACCTACACCCGGCCATGCCAGCAATATGTGTGTGTGTGTTTATCAACATCTCTGTGGTTTCTGTGGAGGTGTATGCCTGGGCACAAACCTGTATTTCTTATATGGGCACATTTGAGTGTGTGTCTATGGAATTAGGGGTTAGAGCAAGGCTAAGACCGGCTCATCTTTCAAACACACACATGCACACACACACACACACACACACACACACACACACACACACACACACACACACACACACACACACTCACGCTCCTCTACCCTCAGGCTGGATTAGATGATGTGGTGGGAGAGTGAGCGAGATTGGAAAGGAAAGAGAAAATGTGTTGGTAGGAGGGAGAAAGAGAGCGAGTAACAGATTAAGAGTGAAATGTGAGTCTTTTGGCTGCTGGCGAGGCTCCTGCTTTAAGTTGCAGCTGCGATATTATTTCAAATGATCTATTTTGGATTTTTTTTGCCAGACTGTGTGACGGCTCGCTTTTTTCCCCTTCATCTCCTCCCATCTTTCAATCGGTAAATGAGCACTGAATAGAGATGCAGGCGAGGCTGTGTAGATTTGAATGGCTCACTTGGTGGGTGTTTGATGGAAAAAAATGGGTGCACTAGCTATTCTGACCTAAACCGCCCGTATCTCTTCGCAGGCGTAGAAATGGGCTCTTTTAAATGTATAGTTTCTCTGAAATTACCATACAAGTCATTCAAAACACTGAGCCACAGACAGGCAGTGAATATATCAAGAGCGTTTGACCCGATTGTATCTGGAAAATCTCAGTGCATTTACCTTAAGTGTGTGCGTCCGTGCGTGCCTGCGTGTGTGTGTGTGTGTGTGTGTGTGTGTGCGTGTGTGTGCCAAAGAATGATGTCACCTCACTATCTTGCAGAAACCCGAAGGCAAGCCTCTTACAGACTTAAGCAAAAGCTCATCAAGGAGGAAATTATTCCCATTTACTCCACATCCAGGAATAGGCAGGGTTGTCTTGGTGCCAATGTCTCATATACACACACGCACACGCACGCACACACACAAGCACACACACATTCACACACACACTCTCTTGGGTGTGATGAGAGTTGCGATCCCACATCTTATCGTCACGTAGCTCTGTCACATATCAAGGGAGTCTGCAGAGATTCAAAGAGATCCACACTTGATTCCACTTTGGAGCCACACATATGGATTTCATGTTTTCCACTGCGTCCTGCGACGGAAATGAAGCAGCGGCCTCGGAGAATTCACATCCTGATTTATCGAGATGATCTGATACAGTTGTCAAATTATTTTTAAAACACACAGCACTATTGAATTTGTTTTTTGTTTTTTTTCACCATCCTCAATTAGCACAATTTATCGCTCATGTCGAAGCAGGGGGAAGAAAGCTAGATTTTGGAACAGAGAAACTTGAGAAGCATCAACGCTCTCAGAACCAAAGCATTTACCTCTTCTCTCATCAGAAAGCTGATGAAGCTGATGAAGACGCCCAGAGGATGAAAGTTGATGTTTTGTTGTTTGAACCGAGTCTTGTTTGTTTGTGATGGCAAAAAAGCTTGCAGCATTTGTAATCAAACCCCTCGGGAGCGCCTGTCTTGGTTCGGCTCCTCAAGCTGCCATGTGCATCTCATTGTCTTTATACTTTGCTCCTTTTTCTTCTCTTTGTGTGCATCATGAAGAATCTTTGACTGCTGTGTTCTGTCTCCTCGTTCCTGTGTGCGAATGAACTGTACTTTTTTTTAAACTTGCGACATGCTGAGAGCTGTTGTTGTGCTGTTGAAACTCAGTCATAAAAGGCAAGCTATCCACACGGGAAATATCCATTTAAAGCGGTAGAAATTTGGTCCTCTAGTGGCCTTGAGTACACCTTCAAGTTTGTTGATCTTCATCTCTCTTTGCTGCAGTCATCTCAAATGTCAGTGCAGCAGAATCAATAAAAAGAGGGCCATCTAGGGGGGAAATATCCTTTATTTTGATCGTTCACACCTTGGAGGAAAGGATTATTATTTTTAACCACATCATACAAAACTCACGTTTTGTAGTGGCAGCGATGGCAGTAAAGCAGCCTTTAGATTTACTGTGAGTGATTGCAGGGGCGAGGATCTCACTCTGCCTTCTTCTTCCTCCTCTTCCTGTCAGACCTAAATGTTCCCATGTTTCCTCTGCAGTTACATGTGGACAGGCTCAGGCTCCAGGTGTTTGCTGGTCCTTTTATGTCCAAGCACAACAGCACAAGTGTCCTTGTTATTATCCCTTGATTTGTTTTTGAAATGGAGAGCTGCTCTCCTCCTTTCCCTGCAGCCTGTGATGGAACTGGACCATGGAGTGACAGTAGACAGTGACATAGAAAGAGAAAGAGATGGAGGAGGATGATGATTTATCCTTTGAGGGCAATGGGAAATATTTTTCGGCCGCCAATCTTTGGTTCGCCATACACTAGCTATGTCTCATTTCAGGGGTCGCATCCTTCAGAGAATGCATTTGAGGACCATTACAGTGGTGCAATGAGACTGTACCCCTTTGGAAGACTCTTTCAACGGCCGAAATAAAAAAGGCTCCAACGAGTGGATCCGATCTGTCTGAGGATTCCTGGCTAGCAACAACTCCCCTCACCTGATCAGCCCCCTTGGTTGAAAAGTTTTCGTTGTGTCCAACTGCAGCTCTTTTACCAGTCGACGGCGGTATAGACATGACAAGCTTGTGACACCATCATGGAAATCCATTGCCTCATCCCAGTTCATCCCTTCTTGTTCTCCATGGCCCATGAAGAATGCCTCCTTCTCAGGCCGAATATACTGCATCCTCCGAAGCAGGCAGCCCCCAAATTGGTACACAGCTAGTGTCTATAGTCCGATGTAAGAGACCTTATAGAGATCCATAAAAATACGCAAAACATTTGATGTTCTCCCTAAAAATCTAAATGGTACTTCCCTGACCCATACCTCATCCCTTCCACCAAGTTTTGTGATAACCTGTCCTGTGGTGTTTGTGTTATGCTTCTATCAAAACATAACCTCCTTGGCGTGGACAAAAATAACCTGGAAATTAATTCACTTGTTCCTGAATGCACTCCCAATGAAAGGATGTATAAGGGTCTCTTAGGTTTTACACTAAGCCTGTTATTAACCAGGTCTAAACTGAGGCATCACATCACAGACATCACTCTCTACTGCAGTCGACTGTACAAACCTTTTACATCATTAGACACATGCACGGATCAGCCCTTAATATCAATCTCGTATATACATACCTTCTCCATTCGACACAGTGCATTACATTCATCATAACGTAAGCTTGCCTCATAAAGGGATTTACCTCCCTGATAATAGATGTAATACACGTCCACCCACAATTACACACACACTCACACACACACACATGCACGCTCACAGCTTCAAACACTCAATCCTTCACCCTGTCTGCCACAACTGGTGCGGTCTATCAATCAGTGTAAGCTGACAGCTATGGCTAATGCTACTCTTTTATTTAACCGTGTTTCATAATTTGCCCTCAGATCACAGGGTTTAGATCATATATAGCACGTTTTGTGCTTTTCGCGTCGCTCTATAATTCTGATCCACATTTTTTGAGCCACAGAATGCTGCCAGTTTACGACATGTTCAAGCATTTATACTAAGAACAATTAATGTTTTACATATTTGACATAAAAATGATACTGCTGGTCCATGAAAACGTGCAATAACAAAATCTAATTATATGGTGTGGCTGTTTTCAGAGGTTGAACGTAAAGCTAAATGTTACACGAAAGGCAAACACAATATTAATGTAGATTTACTCAGTATTAATATAAGTGATTTGCCACAACATCTGCGTATAGACATGTTAACAACTTTGACAGTCACACTCCATAATTGGCAGGCCATGGCTTGCTTAGTTATTCAGCGATAATGAGAATAGTTCACTCTCTCTGCCTCGGTCTTGCACACACACACACACACACACACACACACACACACACACACACACACACACAAACACACAAACACACACAGAGCCATATCTTGCAGATGTTCAACAGAAACAGCGATTTCAACCATCAGCTCTGCCCAGCCCGTGAAGAGTGGATGCTCGCTCCTTCAATGAGACGTCAGTAAACATCCGTGTAATTTGTTTTTTTATCATCAGCAGAATATCTGAACTGAGGAAAAAACTCAGTGCAAGTTTTAACTTAAACTCCAGAGCTGTGAACTTTCAGCGACCCCCACTCGAGCTCGGATCTATCATCTTAACTGAGGAGATCAGGGCCTGACAGCCCCGCTCATACATCACGGATAACTGCTCGGCCCTGGCACACATAAAACCTGAAACAGCACAGAGTCACACTCAATAGAAAAGAGAGGAAAGTCAAATTCGATAAGCCACCAAGTCTAACTTTTCCCGCCCTTTCAGGAGGTGAATCCGACCTTTACGACTTTGCTCTGACTTTCACTATCGCACACACCCAAAGCATGTGTATACTGTATATGGAAATATGCTGTTCCTTTGTAGTGCCCTCTGTTACACTTCATTTTACATTTGAATATTTCCCTCCTTTCTAGCAGCTCTATTTCTTTGTTGAATCCCCTCTGCTCTGCCTGCTGTATCCCTCCATATAGAAAGGTTAAACACACCTAAGCAGAGGCAGTGTGACTGATGCCGGGGCTGTTTCTAAATGTTAATGACACCCTACGGGCAGAGCGCTGCACGCCGCAGTATCCTACTGTAGACTTATAGCATGGCGTTATGCTATAGTGGCTTCATCTGTGCACGCGCTACTGCGGACACACACACACACACACACACACACCAGGAATGATCCACTGTACAGCTGGCACGCAGCCTGCAGTCCTTCCACTGAGTGGTCAGGGGGAGAAATCAATCAAATGTGGCTTGTCAGGCCCCTGAATCCATTATGGCAGGGAGAGTGGTGAGGCTTGAGTAAACAGGGATGACAAGGAGAGACAATTAGCAAGAATTCAGGCTGTTGTCAGAGGCAAGCTTTGGGATTTGGTCGTCCTGCCTGGCCTAGTTTGGCCCACCTCGGCTTAGCTCCGTCAACAGGCCTGGCTCGCAGCTTTATTGCTGGTAATTCACTGGCCCTCGGTGTTTTATGCCCTCTCTCTTTACAGCCTAAGCAGGCCAAATCCATTTAAATAAACACCAGTGCTGCAGAATGATGGCCGAGGTGTTTAAAAGCACTGATGCAGGACCAGCAGATACACTGCATCACAGCTGGGGCCATTATGGCATTTCAAGCCAATATAGTGAACAATTGGACACTGGAGATCTCACTGCAACCGAGAGCCTCTTAGAGTTTATCTACCACACAGGCCATACAGTTGTAGTGTGTACGGCTGCACCATATTTAACGTATAGACGTATAGATTGCGTGCATGGTTCACACCAATCCTTCATGCAAGTTGTTTTGCTCAGAATTATTCCCTAAACTGCAGAATTAATTGCGAGATTTGTCGTGCTCGGATCAGGAGAGGAAGCGACTTCGCGGCTGTACGAAGAGAGCTCTCTGTGTGCGAGTGCGTGAGCGGCCATTACTCATACGTAAACTCATTACATTGGTGTAATGGCTCTGCCTCATGACTCTGCCTGTGCCTGCCTATATGGAAAGAACATTAGTGCAGCCCATGTACAGAATGGAACACAGTGTTGGAGTTCATTCATTCCTCTCTTATGGTATAGATCAGACAGATAATTAACTGCAGAGACATGAAGTCATTGTTCAGTTAGAGATATGGGCCCCGGTCTAATAAGAGCTCTCACTGTGGAGTGGCACGGAGAGATAGGGCCTGCTAATGTCTGGTGAATGACCTGCACTGTCTCTTTGCACTATACAGTCTACCATATACCACTCTACCTATACTTTAGTATGACTGCGTATGGATTCAACTTACCTCTGCTCTTAAGTATCTGTTTTTCTCATTATACAGTTTCACTGGGTTTGTTTTTACATGAATCCCTGAAAGTAGAAATAATGTGCTCTACTCAAAGTTGTTGTTGTGTATGTGTACAAGCATGATGTAATTTGGAAATTGGAACATCTAGGGCACCGATACTTTTCAGTGAAGTAACACACATTTATGCTCAGCATTTAAATCTCCCCTTTAGAGTTTTCTTGTAAACAAATGGTATTTACTGCTTCCCATCAAAACTCAGTGTGCCACTCTATGGTCGCTTTCACACCTCCCTTGTTTGGCCCAGATCACCGGACGCTTCAGTTTAGTCTGAACCAAAATAACAGGTGTGAAATCTCCTCCAAACCAAGGTTCCTTTTGTTTTCAGTGTGTAAACAGTGTTTTGGATAGTTTGGACTTTCGTACCAATCACAGGAAGCTTTGAACAGAGGGAGAAGAAAACCTGGTGAAGTGGTTTGGCAGACTGGTTCTGGTCTTCACCTCACACCCGTCATGTCTGAAGAATATGGCAGTGGCAACAGAATTAACAAAAGAAATAAGTTAATTTATTTTCTCTATTCAAATGGCAAGACTTGTTTTTTCTTTTCCCTTTTTTGGTCCGCAAATCCAATAACTGCATAAACAACACACCAACCTCAGATGCCAGCCTCATGCAGTTTACACTCCTGTTTACTAGCTTGAGTTTTCCTCTTCCCTTCCTTTGTGATTGCAGTGCTGAACTTTGCACGTCACCACCAACAACTATGGATCAGTTAATAAGCATGAAGACCTGTGCTGTATGCCAAGCAAAATATTGCTCTGTAGCGCTACTTCAGATGATTTTATTGAGATGATTCAACTTTTCAGAATAATCATAACAGACCAAAATTATTTTATTGTATATCCGTAAATGTATTTATTAGGTATCTTAATATCCTTTTATTATAATTATTCATGATGTCAATGTCAACTTTAATTATATAGCACATTTAAAAAAATTGACCAAAGTGCTTTACAAAGTAAAAGGTACAACAAGTTACAACAAAATATGTAATATATCAAAACACCAATGCTAAAAAATGAAACAAGATCTGGTGGGATACAAATTTTCTCAACTCGAAAAATCGGCCAAAGAGAATATGTTTTGAGGTTTCAACTACAGTTTTGGTCTTTTTTAGGATAGTCAAAAATTACTCAATAGACAACATGCCCAATACTTGAATATCAATTAATGTGTTTTTATTTCAACATACCATTTTGACTTAAATATGACACTCATAGATACGTCATAAAATGTCATGCTTCAAAACTCATCAGTTGTCTGGTTGATGCATGAAGTGATAGTGGAGATGGTGTGAGAAAAAGTCCAACTTATATAATCATGTTCTGCTTTATATGGATATTCTGTTTTTTAGGGGCTGAGCCAGTTTCCCTCATAAACATCATTTTATATCCCCTGTTGGGATTTTGTCTGGGGCTCCCACACAAGGCTGGCCTGTGCTTGGACCGAGCCCATAAATCCTGACCTTTGAATCGTTGAATGGACCTCTGTAAAGAAACCAGGGGCCCCACTCTGCAGGGCCACAGAGGGAGCCCCGAGTTACAGCAACGCCACAAGCGCTGCAGTAGGAAAACAACAGTGAAGTTTATCCTGTCATTCCGAGGAACTGCAGGGGATCCGTCATATTAGAGGACCAGAGAGGAGAGGGCAACTCGACTTATTTATGTGTTATTTGGTATATATACGGCTGCATGAAATCCACAGCTATTGCATGTCTCAGAGTGCATGGCTGCTGCATGTGATCTGTCCCTGTGGGATAGCATGCATGTGTGCGGGTATTAGTGGAATAGCTAATGCATTGTGTGTGTACATGTCTGTGTGTCTGTGGGTGTGCTAGAATATTTATCAAAGGACAACCGCATGGACTAAAAGCATCAGATAAGCCAAGGCTGCACACGTTCACACGCATGTTCTTCACTGTACTTATATTGGACCCAAAGATTCCCGCTCCTCGCTCCATGCTCGAGGCCAACGCAAAGACAGAGACGGGGCCAAGTGGAAGATCATTCAGAGTAGCACATATAGCAGTTCTCTGTGGGAGTCCAGAGTAAAGTGACAGCATCAGAGCATGTGATGAAATGTTTGCATCACGCTATCTGATAGCCATCTCCATACTCGGTATCCTCTCCTCTCACATGTATGATTCATATAGATGCATAGAAGATTTCTTCAAAGCTCTCACATGTTTATGAGTCCTTGACATCTGACGCATTCATGTTTACGCTCCCAAGCCACATTTGACATTTTGTGGATATGATGAATCATTAATGATGACCTCAATAGGCTTTCACATCTTTGGCCCACAGATCAATAAAGTGGTTAGGGGAGTAGGTCAGCAGCTCGACAGAAGTGTCTGCCTGTGTGTGTGCATGTGTCTTTGAGCGTGCCTCTAAACACTCAGGCCCAGCGAGTGACTGAGAAATGCCGGTGCTAATTGGCGGCCATGCGTGGCCCCCGTCTCCGGCGCAGCGCTCCGGGACTGGCAGAATTGCGGCTGGTTTTCCAAGTTTTTTTCCCGAGCAATCCCTGCCTGCGAGGCGGTGGGAGTTCCATCCATTATTGATCATATCCAAGGATGAAAGCAGGGACGCACAGTGGGGACCGAGCATCTTTGGCCCCACACAGCAAAAAAAAACACACACACAGCCAACTCTGTGTGAACAGAGAGAAGGAAATATATTTTTTAAATCATATTGAACTCAGCCTGAGAACCAGGGCCAACTGAAAGGCAAAAGTAAATACAGCAAATTTATGTGGAATCGAATAAAACGCGTCATATGCTGTGAATCGTTACTCACCCTGAACGTTTACAGGCGCAGTCGGCACAGAGTGTTTTGTACCCAGATGATGACATTGTATTATGCACTGCTTTGCCAACCTTGGCATCGGCTCAGCTCAGTGCTGCTCAATGATTCAGCGGTGTGGAATTGACCTCCACCTCACCTTGGCAATACTCTCCAACCAAATGGACGTTTGGCAGCCACAACACACACCAGAGATACAAGCATGTGTGCACGCCAGTGATAACACACACACACACACCAATTTGCAGAAATATCCAGATCCACACACACACACACACACTCTTTGGGAAAGGTTACAATGCTGTTTGAAACAAAGGGGCAGATGGCTGACAATGATGCAGTGCCAACACAGGCAAGGTGGTTAAAATATGCATTTTTCATTCAAGCTTGGGCATGAATATGTCACTATACATTTCTCTGAGGTAGTTTTTACTGAGGTAACGTTTGCCTAACATCAGTCGTAACTTCTCCTGCCAGAGTGCACCGCGGTGTTTGTTCTGGCCTGTTTGTGTGTCTCTCACGTCCCTGTGCCAGTTGTGGCTGTAATTTACTTTGAAATTTTATAACAAGCCGTAAACTCAACCACCAATGGCTTTGAATCATCGTTTAGGAAAATAAGGGCC
Source organism: Pseudopleuronectes americanus (assembly GCA_038501795.1). Taxonomy (NCBI): domain Eukaryota; kingdom Metazoa; phylum Chordata; class Actinopteri; order Pleuronectiformes; family Pleuronectidae; genus Pseudopleuronectes; species Pseudopleuronectes americanus. The sequence continues at coordinate 14,513,981 of CM076731.1, read as the reverse complement.
AATTTCCACATCTGACACAGTCTTTGGGAAATCCCAACACCAATAAAAATGCATGAAAGCGAGTTTCTCTGCTCCATTGTAATATAACGACCCTCGCTTCCAGATATGATTTGGGATCCAAACGCTCAGTCCTAAATGATATCCAAGAAATCTTTGACTTAGCTTTCCAGTGCTGCCAACCGCACTTATGTTGTTTTAATTTGAAAAGTGAATGAATAGTCAGCCGTGGGCCTTTACCCATAAGGCCATTGGTGATTGTGATCTGAGCAGATCATAAAACCCTGCAGCTTGTCATCTAACTGCTCAGTGTGGCTGCTCTATTACATGCAATATTTAAAATGTATCCATTATAAACAAAACACACCAGTTGAATGATTTAAAAGTGCAGCAGCAGCAGCAGCAATAAATATTGGGTTGTTATTATTCAGAGAGATCAGTGAGATACAATTAAAAACTTTATTACATACATGCAGGTTTTTTCTATAAATACTTGGTGTAGACAATATGACTCCACCATTACTGTATAGAGGTCATTACTGAAAATAAACACACTTAATGGTTTGGTGAAACTATCTAGTAGCCAGTTTTGGACAGTCCCTAAGTACATTTACTCAAGGACTGTACTTAGGGACACATTTTAGGTAATTGAACCTTACATTAGTGTTAGCATTTATGGACCTTATACTTCTACTCCATTACACCTCAGACAACAATATTGTACTTTTTTAATTTGGGTGAGAGCTTTAGTCACTTTACAGATGACAGTGTAAAACCATCAAATGTCTTGATGTGTATCGTCAGCTGAAGAATGAACTTTTGAGAAATGTCTAAATCATCCTTTAAAAGGCCTCTGAATTAGATGGAAAATGCATCATCATCACAAAGCTGAAAAAAGGGTGAAAATCACTTCCTTTCTGTCTTCAATATCATCTTAAATTAACATAGTGCCTCAAAATTCTCATCTCACTTCTTCTCGTCTTCTTGACCATAGCCGTTAGGAATCACCGATCATAAGAATCCTTTTCTCCGCTCACCGCAACCGGTCGAAGCAGAATCTTAGTCTGCTCATTGTGGGAACTGTTGGGTTTCTCTATAGATTGTAAGGTCTTGGCATTATTATCTTATGTTTTGGTCTTAAATATTGAACTGAATTAATTATCTTTTATTATAATTTATTCTTCTTTTTGCAATAGATTTTGTTTTTGTGAAGGACTTTGTAACCTTGTTTAGAGAAGTGCTATACTAACAAGTTATTATTATTATTAATAATATAAAAGCACTGTGTTTGTTTCGTTGCTGTTCTGCTTCATACTGAGTAGAATTACAGAGCTTTTGTTATTTAGTGAACTTGGGTCTGAAGATAATGTTGATTGTTTAACAGACAACTGAAATAGTCGATATGCAATGTATAAAAAAGTAACACCAGTTAAGTTAATCATTCAAAGTTATATATAAGCCTCACAAATAAACAGTTATAAAGATAATTCTGTTCCATTATATGAAAAAATGTATTATAAAATCTTCACTACAGACAAACCAGGTAGGACGAACACAAAAAGATTTCTTACTTCCCTCTGCATCATTGACTCTTTTCCCAAAAAGCTCTGCACACAGAGTGACAGTATATTCTAGAAGTGTTTGAGTAGGACTCACTAATGACAAGGGACAATTCTGAAGAAGATCTGGAGCAGGAACACAGGACAAGGAGAACAACAACTGCAGTATGTAAAAAACAGCTGTAAAATGCAACCTACACAAGCAGTGTAATACCAAAATACATCAGATAGAATAGTACAACATTGTACTGCTTTTACTTTTCATACATTGAATTGATAATACATAGTTTTACTCATAGTGGAGTCTTTTGAAAGTAGTGGAATTGGTATTTTTACTCAAGTAGAGGGTCTGAATACTTCTCCCACCACTGCTAGTATCAAAAACATGATTTGATTTCATTAGAATCTATTGAAGCACTAAAGTATTTCATTTTCCTCTCCTTTGCATGAATAAAGACGGTCCACTCCATGTCATTGGCAAATTCAGTGGCCTTCCACTCTAATCCATCCCAGGTCATTAGCCCTGTTAGCGGGGCTAATCATCATCTCCTCTGGCTCAAGTTAGCCCGAGAGAGAGCATCGCCAGAATGAGACAGTTAAATATTCATGTCCCCACCGCTGTGTAATATCCTCCTCAGTGATGTTTGAACCTTTTGACCCCGAGGTAATCAGCGGCAATCACACAGTCACGCTGAACAGTGATGAATTTGATCTGTAGACGGCTGATTCTGACGAGCGTTTGACACCGCTGAGCACCGGGCACCAGGCAACAGCTCTGACTAGGATCACCGCTCCCAGCCCACACGCACACACCCACCCACACACACACACACACACACACACACACACACACACACACACACACACACACACACACACACACACACCTGAGACAAGCACGCAAAAGCATCGCTCCCGGTGACAGACAATTAATTTCACCCGCAGGCATGTAGGTATGACATCACGCGATTAATAATGGAGCAATTAATTATGACCTATTAGACTGATGAATTCGATTAGATAGAGAAGAGGAATGTAGCCATGTGATAATATTACACTAGGATACATTAATGACATTTTTGGGGGGTGGGAGGTATGTGTAGGATTAGATTTGCATGTGCCAGTTTTGGAATGACATACAGTCGTCTCTCTAATTATATCAATGATAAATGGTGTTATTGATAAGATAATATTCATTTTCTTACCCCAACGTGGTAATATTCCTCTGTTTTAATGGGATTATGCCAAAACTAGCGGATTCTGAGACTTTGATGTTTTTGACAGAAGACGTCGCCTTCTATGAAAGTTTCTTGTTGATGACACACTTAGCCTCATGGAAACCAGTGGTGCATTCAAGGCGTCTTTGGAGCAGCTGTATGGAAAGGGTTCGATGCATAAAGACATCAAGTGCACATGTATGAAAAGACGCCTGCGGAAACACAAAGATTAAACAAAAAATTGCTCTACACAATCGTAAAAGTGGATTTCTCTTGTGTGAGCACATTTAACCTTTTAGACATTAGCCTAAGAGTTAATATGAAATGATGAGAATAGTTGTATACCTGGGAAGATAAAGCCAAACATGAGAGGCTGCCTCTTCAAGCAGAGTGTTACTACAATCCACTGGCTCTTTTATTTTTGTTTCCTGACCTGCACCTCATGGTAATCATGGGCGCACTCAAGCTCTATAGCTGAAGCAGCTGCATGGCAGGTTCGTAATAAGATAAACACATTACACGTTTTCAAATATGTATGCTGTTATTCCACTGTGTGCTCGCTGAGGAAACAAAGGAACCCGCGGTGATCAGCTCGAGCACTCTCAGCTACATTCCACTGACATCTAGTGTCAGATCCGGGAACTGAGATAACACACTGTGTCTGACCCCCCCCCGGACACACATACGTTATCCACTTCCCCATTCATCAGTGTAGCCTTATTGATCGGCTCGATATGACCTTGAATGATCAGACAAGTGGAAGCGCCACACCGGAATGAGAGCCATCCATTCCGTCTGTCTGCTATCTGCTGCCCGTAATGACTTGAGGGAAGACGGGGAGGCACAGGGGCCCGGTGAGATGAACCCTTGAACCAGTCAGCTCTGCAGTGGCCTTATGTCGTGGACAGCCTCCCCTCCAGGCACAGTCTGTTCCGGGGTGAAGACCGAGAAGTGGGTTAGTCTGTCTGAGACGCAGGAGACGAGACGTGAGCTGGGTACAACTGTACATTAATTCAGATAGATAGATAGATAGATAGATAGATAGATAGATAGATAGATAGATAGATAGATAGATAGATAGATAGATAGATAGATAGATAGATAGATAGATAGATAGATAGATAGATAGATAGATAGATAGATAGATAGATAGATAGATAGATAGATAGATAGATAGATAGATAGATAGATAGATAGATATAGATAGATAGATAGATAGATAGATAGATAGATAGATAGAGCAGGGTTATGTAAGTGGATTTAGGTTACCAGGATAGTCCCACATCTGCATATGGAATATAGTGCATTAAAATGATAATCAGTGGATGAATGATGAAATTCGTCCTCTTGAGGGGAAAGATGAAGAGGAGCATTGCTTCAGGCTCTTATAGACGAGGGTCTTAGTGGGATGTGTTTCATCCTCCAACATGTAGAGTCTAACAGGATATGTAAAACACTTTCGCCCGCAGCTGAAACATGACAAGAACAGTTAATAATGATGATTTGGCCTCAATTTCAAATCAGTTTAATGAAATCAGTACGAAGTGTTAAAAAGTGTCAGTTGGTTCTTCTCCTTCATTACCCCTTTACAGTTTACAAAGCTTTAAAGTTACTCTGTAGGGTAAGATCCGGATAAATTTGGTCAACTCATAAAGCACTTGCTGGAATAGTCACTTCTTGGTCCATCTCAACAAACAACAACATTACAGGGTTATTATGGGAATAATTTATATTTTTCATGATCAATAAATACCAAGTATGGATGAGAAACTACATTATTTTCGGTGCAGCCAATTTGTGATAGATCTAAATCCTCTTTACCATAAAGCTCAATCCCTCATACACTTCATTCCTGACACAAATACACATTCATGGTCCTAAACATGTATTAATACACGGATGAAAATAGTCCCCTGTATTAGTGATGTTTGCAGGAAATTACCGTCCCCAGCTGTTACAGAAAATTAGCAAGACTTTTTATAAAAAATTGTCAATGATGTGGTTATTGATTTCCGTCTGCAGTAGCAAAACAATTGGATTCGGGGCAATAGACAAGGAAGGTTCTTCAGAAAGTAGTAAGAGATGGTTTAACATATTGACTTTCACCTTTTCAAAGCATTTGTTGACAATAAGAAAATAATATCATTAGCTTTGTGCTTCAAATGATGTCTGCACAATAGTCGTCTTATATCAATAATAATAATATATCACAATATATAGTCTGCAGGCATTCTATTTCAATTATAACTGAATAATATATTTTAAACTTTATAGATTTTAGCTGATTCCATACTTTTACTTTTACTGAAGTAGAAAGTTTGAATAGATTTTTGACCAATTACAACAGAAAACAAATCAATCAGCGCCCCTGTCAAAATATTTTTCAATCGATGTACCTGTCTTGCGAAAGACCGGACAGATTTTGACAGCTTTATTTTTGCCATACAGCTTGTCTGCTCCATTTATCCACCGTCTGAAAGTCCAATTACAGTGAATACTGCACATGCACTGCTTACAATATTTTCAAAAGCAGACGTCCTGACAAGCGGGTGAAGAGCATGAAGCCCAAAATGAGAATACATTTAAAAAGGTATTTTGAGTTTTATGGCCCATATTGAGCAATAACGAGCAGAACGGTCATGCAAGCGCACTGCATCGCATTCACACACGCACACACACACACACACACACACACACACACACACACACACGCTCACTCCTGTGCCTCTTCATCATAGGATGTGACACCTGACGGGCCATTAGTTCCCAAAGTGCTATTCTATTCTATGAATTCCTCTCCTTATAGAATATTTAGACTCTGTGTGTTTCACTCCACTTGTCAACATGGGATGCATTATTCATGTTCCTGTGCCATTATCTGACGCTCTGCGTGATGTAACGTAGCCATTCCCGGGCCCCACACCCACAAACACATCCAGTGACCTTGTGAACTGTGCACTGCCATCACCCTGCCTGCAGCGCTGTAACAACTCCGCTTCACATAATAGACCGAGGAGGAGGACATTTGTGCTTTAATGGGGCTTTATTGTGCAATTAAAATGTGTGCTTACTTGAGTGCATCTATAAATGTGGGCCTGCAATACCTGCTTTTAAGAAAGAGATGGAGAGTGAGACTGACTTGAGCTGTCTTTTAATTATGCAATTAAAAAGGTATGCCTGTGTTTAAGATTAAGAGTGATGTATCCTGACTGTACGAAATGAATTTAGGGGAGATATGACACCAGGGAGAAAAGAGAGGGAATTTGAGTTAACAGGCCTGCAGTGCAATTAAAAGATAAGTCGCCGCCTGGTTTCATTTGAGATAGAATTAGAGAACGATTTAGAGTTTCAGCCGGCCTCTTTAAAATCCATACGGTATGCTTGTGTTTGAGATAGAGAGAAGAAAAGCCAAATAGTAAGTTTTAACAAGCTGCAGGAAAAAAAAAGTAAGCTTCCAAAACATGGGTTTAAAAATGGGGAGAGACAAAAGAGGAAGTGGCACAGAGTAAAGGCTGATTCATGCTTCTGAGTCGAGGCTACGTAGGTAGGTAGCCTACACACAGGGCCAAGGATTCATAGTTGTGCGTAGGTTAGTGTGAGTAACGCTGCAGTTAAAAAGTGGAAAGGCTGGTGGCGGTAGAGTTTCAATGTAGGTATTGAGTTTCTTCCGGTCTTCTCGTCCCCTTATTTACAAATTCTCTGGCGTCTCTGTTTACTTAACAATAATTGAGAGTTTAACGAAGTAGATCGTGTTGGAGCTGGAGCTGATAGATGTTGAAGAGCAATTACTTTACTTGCTCTTATGTAGTCCTTCAACTCAATTCAAAATTGGCGCGGGTTTACTGGAGATGCGACGCTATCCAAGTGGACCAATCACAGCTCTTGCAGCCTGCGTTGCCTTGACGTGTAGTTACAGGTGCGCGTCAGGGTACGGCATAAGGCTCTGCGTAGGGTGCACATCTACACGTAGGCTGCAGATGTGTTTCAAAGCAGAAGCATGAATTGAGCTTTAGTGAATATAAAGGTCTCGGCTTTTGGCTGAGGGTTACATGAGCTGACTGATAGCACTCCTGCATTTCTATTTAAAATCTGTAGCTGGACACCCAGCAGTGTCCAGTGCTGGACGGAGCTGAAATTTGAGTAGGGGGGGGGGGGGGGGGGGGTCTATATTAGTGCATGAGTGGAGTTAGTAGAGGCAGTAATCCATGCAAAACGTCAAGAAGAGGATATACCATTAGGTCGTTTGATGAGTCTGATTTGTGACAGTCCAGAGGCCTGCTGTGCCGGGACTTGTGATGACTACCACATGTACAGTTTAATTGAGGACTATATTTATTTTTTTCTATTTATACTTTTTCTCTATACTTCTCTGCTTAATTACCTTAAAACATAAACTATTCGTCGAAAAGGTCCTGTCATATTTTAATTTAAAGAGTACTAAATCCCCCACTATAATTTCCAGGGCACATCATAACTACACATAAAAACCGACGTTCTATATTACGAGGTCATTGCAAACAAATCCTGTTGTGTCCCTCTTATGATAAAAATAGATGTTAATGATGAATTGTATAAATAGCGTTAGGGTATCCCTAACCCCCATATCCGATCAAGATTCTATATATGACTATTTAAAATTGTCAAACTTGAAAATGGTCAATATATGCTTTAGTTCCCTCAACTAATCTTAGAATATGGAGTATAAGTGATGCACAGAGTCGTGGCATCCAGTACATATATCATACGTTGAATCTATAATGTTGGAATGGTCTGACATTTTACTGGTCTGTAGTGTATATGCTCTTACGTTAAATATATATATGAGTTTCAAATCTCCTCCACTCTATCGTTCGAGTTTACCATGTTCTGGGTCTTCTCTATTCACCGAAACATTCTTATCTCATCAAGATGTACCTACCTTCACTATGCTGTGAGTAGTATTCATATTCTTTATCTATTACTCATTATGCAATTCGACTCAACATTAATCCACAAAATCAATCCGATACACCCATAATCTCGCTATTATTAATAAATGTATTCGAGTATCGTAATTAATAAAAAACATAATATTTTCATATATGGTCAGTAGGGTTAATTCAGGCGGTTCGACATAATCTCTGGACTTCACGTGGAATACCACTTACATTCATCCAAACTTATAAAACATAAGCTCAGTATTGTCTATGATCTGAGAAAATAAGTATAGAAAAAAATTAAAATTGTCTATACTAATCTTAGATGGGTCAACCTAGAGATATATTATAAGAAAAAGATATTGAGCATTATGTTGAAGTATCATTCAAATAATTGGGTCTCCCCAACAAAATCCAACCACTTTCGTAAAAACCATTATCATCTGATCGAAAAACCTTTCCAGTTATCCTAACTTAACTACTCAATCATGCACCCGTCAAATTCTGAAGTAATAATTTTATATCATAATTCATTTATAAAATATCCTTATAATTAAGAAAAAAAAAAGAAGAACTAAGTATCCATAAATGTAACAATACTCGAATAAATCAACCTTAGATAAAATAATTTTAAATTATAGGTCTCAATTACACTCTCAGCCGAGGCTAAGTATGGTCTAATACTGCTAGTTATATATATTCTGAGTTGGACTACTTGTTCTATCTTTCCATATCTTAGGTCTATCGCTTTAATCTCTCATTATACTAAATCGAGGTACTCATTAATCAATTCTCCCCTGTCTCCGTCTATGATAATATTATAAAAGAATAATAAGTTAAAACTCAACAAAACAAACAATTTAATTGTAAAGTTCACATTTAAAATCCTTAATCTCTCTCATACATGTTGTCAATCAGCTGATTTAAATGTCATAAAATCTATAAAAATCCTCATAACGAAATTGTCTACAAATGCCTCTCATCTATTACTCGCTACAACTCTTAGTGTATCTACGCTTGCGAGTCTGATATAAATATGTCTGACCAAATACAACCATCCCCCCAACTTTCTACAAGAGATTGGTCTTCAAACGTTGGTCTCCTATCTCCTAAGATCTAATCATCTCATCGAACCTATCGATCTTCAATCATCCTGATCCGTATCTCCCATCAGAAGAGAAAAAAAAAATTTCTTAATAATAATATAAATATATATTCGGAGTCGAAGATACAACTTTCCACCTAATCCATAACATACCTCGTAAATCATCATATCAATGTATACAAATTAATCTCTGTCGAACTTTAATCTAATAATTGTCTAACGTATCTATTAAGAATAAAATACTAATTATTATGCTTCTTCGACAAACATATTATAATTAAATTATGTCTCCATAAACATATTGCTTATAAATAAAATAATTTAATGTATCTTAAAATCCTTAGAAGTCCTTACAAGATTCTGAGCTAACTGCTTAAAAAAAGTCTTCAGCTATCTTCATCATGTTGTTTAATATGAAAATAAATTCTGATATTGTAGTTCACAGTTCAAAACGCCTTAATATCAAAACAAATCTTAATTGAGTTAGAAACTATAAAGTCTAAATTAAATTCTATTGAGAATTTATTGTGTCTCTCTACACAACTTTAGGTGTAATCTGTAATGTTTATATATGATGCATTATTAATATGATTAGATCTAGTGATTAAGCTGCGTAGAGATCCCACGTTTCTTACTTCCATACCTGTTTCATAACGACAGACATTAACTTTTTTATGTTTTTTGGTATAGATTATTATTATACATGCTAACACGAATGATCTATTGAAATTGAACTTTAGGTATAATATTTGTCATATCTTAAAGCTGGTAGGCATACTATCTTCTAACAATCTCGTCATTTTACCTATCCAACACTTACTAATTAGACAATTATGACGTGACTCTATCATCATAAATGATAAATAAAAATTTTTCAACTAAATGTACATCATTGATTTGTATTGGTAATCAACTATGTACAACAAAATCATTAAATAACATAATACTTGCACTGTGTTCCTCTCGATCCCTATTTTAAAGGGAAATGGGAGTCTGTTAATGGTCCATTCTTCCCACTCTTAAATCTTTCAAAACTCATAATCCTACAAATTCTCCAATCTAAATTTCTCACCTTTAGTTTGACATAGATGATTTATAATATATATGTAAAGGCGATCAAATCATGTGATACAAGAAATCTAACTGCTATCTGTGATGTCTATCTTCAACAACGCTCTAACATTGCTATTGTGCAAAAATAGTATACCTCACTCAAGCATACTCATCCCTTCTCTGATTATCACAACTTCAAATCGATCTACTTTAACTAGTATATCTTAAATTGGATACCTATACTAATTAAATCCCTACTTTGAAATTCAAACCTAATACTTCTTAATCTCTCAAACCAGTTTAAATCCTTAAGATATTGAATGATAAACTAGATGTCTACTCAAATACAGGAATAGTTAGTCGTACTCATGATGGTGGAGTCTTTAATTCAAAATCGATAAGTCGATAAACGTATTTATGTAGGAGCAACTTACGAGTAACATCATGAATTCTTAATAACATATTTAAAATCCTTTCTCTAAACTACTAAGTTCTAAATACGTTCTAACTTCTTCTCACAATTAAAGGTGTTCTTCAATAGCTAACTAGTTATCCGACGAATTAATACTATAATATTAATGTCTTAATAACTGAAAAGGAGGCGTATCACACTATCCATATTATGATAGTACAACTTTTTGAAAATTGATAAACTTCAATTAATCTATTCCCGTAATCATGAGATAACTATCCTATCTACTATATCCACACCCTATATATCATAATCACTCATTAATCTATCCCTTCAGTCAATCAGTCCATACATGCTCTATACGATTAAATTTAATTAACAGTATCCCTTGTCTACATACTTCAATATCGAAGATTAAAAAATAAATTTAACTCGTAATATGTAAAAGTCTCCCTCTTTCAATCTTTCATGCTCCACAGTATGTCTCATTGAAATCAACATCCCATTAATCTGTAGTATAATCAGTATAAGCGAGTTTCTCAAATATAATTGTCCAACTAACCTGTTCTAATCTTTGGTGCTAACAGTTTGATATAAATCTGCATTCCTAACTGGAGTACAACTTTTATCTATTTCACGCAGCTACTTTCTCATCACTGATAGCTTTCTGTCCTTCCTCACTGTAAACTATTCTCTGCTTATCGATCTCCTTTCTTGTTCAATCTTGAAATAAAAAAAGAAAAATAAACGTTGTTCATGTAACTCGTTCCCTCAATTTCTTATATAGTGATTGAATGTCACCTCCGTTAAAACCACACATAACCTGAATTCGCTACCGTACCACCTACTCTTCGTCACTCCTATCGTCTAATCATATCCATTATTATAGATCCTTATCTATCTTTTATGGATTTAAGAGATTATGTCTCCCTATCTGATAGAGACTAGAATTGTCTCAATAACATGAGTTTCACTACTTCTTCACGTATCTTCATTAATTGGATCAAAAAAAAAAAATGTCGCATTTAAGTCAGATTTATACATAAAGTAGAAACTTCGAAACGCTAATATCAAAGTATTTAATGGATAAATAATTTAAAGCGCTATATACATTATTGTATACAACTTTGAAATAATCAAGAAAGTCAATTTAAACTAAAGTATGTGTTCGTCCCCCCCCACCCCCTAAAATACTTCATATTCCATGTAATAGGCGTATCCAGACATTCCCATAAAAATATCTCTGAATAACATCTGTATCCTATCCGTATTCTAGCTCTACTCCTTCTGTCAACGCGAGTAAGTATAATGTCCACTAATCGTCTCAGACAGATCTCTAATATTACGATTTAAGCGTTACGTAATCTAACGCACTTACCAACAGACATTCTATAAATAGTTAAAGGTCCCATTCTAATCTGTTCATCACCACCTGGTCCATGTAAATTCTTCCTAGAAGCGAGATATCCCTCTACGAAATACCATTACTAGTATAGACTATGTATCGGTTAAAATCAACCAACTATATACTTTATAATATGAACCTTTACGTATTAAAAGAAATAGGATTTAAACTTGGGAGAAATATATAAAAGTGAAGTAGTGTAGGCCTAAAATCCCCACACTACTGTCTTCTAAATCTACCTTACACTCGGGTCATTAGTCTGATCTCCTTTCACTCCCCTATAATCTACGCTCGTTCCTCTCTCTTACACCCTGATCTAAATCACTTAATAATGCGAGTCTACTAAGTTCTCTCCGACTTTCATCATTCAATCAGTACTCTTCTTCTCTGCTTGCTGTTCATAATCTTCCCAGGTATCGAGACTTCAACATACACATGTTCCCGTAATCGAAAACGCAAATACTATCTTATCAGTACCTTAAAACTCACTTAGATCATCAAGGAACTAGTGTCATCATATCGAATTTACATCTCGGCGTCGAAACTCCTTACTTCATACGCCTCCAAAACAGCAACAATACCTACAACTATGAACTAATAAATAAAGGAAAAAAGTTGGCTCGCAGACTAAAAACATAATCTTACACCGAACAGTACCGGAGGCGTGACCCAAGTCAACGATATACTACCAGTCAGTCACACAAGTTACATCATATTCTAACCGGACAAAAACATTTCAAAACTCGGTACTTAAAAATCAACGTAACATGTCCAATTCTACATATGATGAACCAGCGGTGATTGTAACGGGTAATCACATAAAAAAAATACACACACTATCAACCAAGAACTATCCTATAAAAGATCCATACACAAACTAAAATCATCTGTCTATCAGAGTCCATTATTCGTCTCCGTATAGCAGAGATATAATCAATATAAGTTACTATAATAATATATGGTATCATCTATATTTCAATTTTCATACAACAGCCAAACCTATTCACTACCGATACATCTCTATCATACAACCACGTATTTTCATAGGTCTAGAGGTTATTTGGATTGGGCGACCTATCTCATCTCATACCACTCCCTCTTAGGTACCTTAATAATAATCTGTTTCTCCTCTCGCCTTGTCAAATAAATCCATGTTCTCATGGATTGTAGTCTTATCCTCATGGTAATCTGAGAAGAACACTATCTAAATTAAGAATAATTAAAATAAGTATTAAATATGGTAAATCTCCTCTTTAAATCGTAAACAAACATCACTCTGTTGTGTCCCTGCATTCACCTACTATCTACACTACAACTGCATACCTGGTCACTCCCGAATCGTCCGCATTGTAATATTTGATTCTATGATCCACAGCCGTCGCTCATTCCTTCCTATCAACTCTCTTCCTTCTCTCATCATTCTCCCGTCCCTTACTTGTCTAGACATCTGAATCCATCCCCCATTCTTACCCAACTCTCCCCTATCGGCAGACCTTGTTTTCTTCGGCGCAACCTTATCGTAAACTTCTTCAATATCCTTAATTCTAATATATTGTACTCAGACATCGTATAATGCTCATGTGTATCTAAGCGTGTCAAGAACTATATTTAAAATGAGCTTTCCCTCTCACCACACGTCATATCAGCACATATCACTCTCCACATACTATCACTATCCTGCTTTGATACATCATTAAATTATTATGCTTCACAATACATATTAAATCACTAAAAAAAATCATCTACGCTGAATCTATCATCACAGCTCTGTTGAGGAATAATGTCTTATCAAAAATGCTAAACAATTAAAATGATGTCTATGGTGATATAAGTCAGAGATAGATGTAAAATTAGAAATTATTACTAAAATAGGTGAGCGTACTGTCATAACTACGGTTACCTTGGTATTCCTAATCACACTCGTTACCCATCATTACAATTTTACCAAATCCATTATACCCTCTCACTCCTTATGGTACATATAATAAAAGTCATAATACATCGGTAGTGCAATTTGTCTATCATCACCCTCTTGAGCACTCCACGCGTCTCTATCTAACATCCTACGTACTCAATTCTCTTCTTCAGCGCCACGGTACTCGGTTAATAATCTTACATCATGTTCATCCGCCTTTTCTGAATCGTGTGTCTCACTGTAATTATCTAGAGGTCCTTCTCACACCACTCTCACAATGAGAGATTAAAGTCAATCATATTCTTAGATATAAATAAATAATTCATAGTACAGTAATCGCTGTAAGCATTGTCCTGGTAATGTATACCAGATTACCAAGCAACTGCAGTACATTCGTTGAGAGAATGCAAGTATCGACATACACACTATCATTCCTATCACGAGTGCTCTTCTCCACTTATAAGTTACTACTGTCTATAGTAGCCAAGTTCTCTTAGATGGTAAACTATCGTATCCGTCTTTAGGTAACTTTAAAATTAGTTTCGAAATAATAAGTCAAATTAGGTGTATATATATACGGATAACTTTGTTAGTTTAAGGTAGAAGTAATAGGTGAAGATAAAAAAAAAAGAAAAGAAGAAAAAATAAAAACGGAAACGCCAGCTCCCTCACACCTCACACCCTCCTCTCCGCGGCTCCTCCCCAACTTACTGCCCCGCCGTTATGAGCACCACTCCCCACTCACCTCGGGACTCCTCACCCCAGCCATGGCCCCCCTCAGACCCCCCACCCTATGGATAACCCATTTACATAGACGCAACCAATCACACACAACCCATCCATGATATCACACTATACAAGGACCTGCTGTCGGAACACATACAATCACGCGAATCTAAAACTCACAATAACTACACCACCCTCACACGAACCCACCTAACTACGCTAATCCAGTCCAAATTAACCAATCTCACTAAAGATGTGATAGAAGGAGGATGTATGTTCCTAAATCGAATAAGATACACCGACCAGACAACAACAGTATGATATGTAACATAAAAAAAGTCTTTACTAACCCCAAACGAGAACATATACTTCCACATAATGTGGGTATAATTCTGTACATGTAATTATGCTTGCACACTTTCTATATCTATACAAATTCAGCTTTTCCCATCCCTCATGAACCTTCGTCCCAAATCGCAATCTGTCTTTATCAAGTCCACTATACTTCCAGCTTCATCATAATTCTTCTCATCTATCTTCACTATACTATCATACTCGTTATATAATCAGTATCAGTAAAACATCACATCCCCCAAAAACACACAAGACAAACACATACTTCCGTATAAATCTTCCTTATTCTACGACCATCAAATGTCTCCTCTATCTCTAATCTTATGAATTTATGAATATCAAGTAAAACCCATCCATATCACTTCCCCGACGCCCTAAACTCATTCATTACACTTTAAAATAATAATATTAATATTTATGCTCAAAATTTAAAGATGAAGCATTCTCTCTACATAAGTAAAATGATAGAGACTTTATTATTTGTGATGAACGTATACGTTATCATGGTAAAGGGTTCTAACACATTTTAAAACGAATTTTTCTTCACCTGTCAGTAGTCCCCTCCAGTGACCCACCGACTTTATTAAAAATTAGGAAGGTCTGCTATAATATTAAAATGGTAATCTCTTCCCTGTAGATCCTAAATCCTCTTATTGGACCCTCAACTCTTAACGGATAGACTTAATTAAAAAAGTATGAATGGTGAATGCGTACCACCTTGTCATCTCACTCTTTAATCACTTCACAAACATCTTTCCTTCACTGACAAATCTATCATACGAATCTTCAATCCGATTACTCCTTCTTCTAAATCTCTATCTACACACAAAGGATTCATCATCCTAAATCTCATAACTTCTCAGACAATCATCTTACCTTACAGCATCCTGAATCTAATACGAGTTCTTGAATCATATTTACATTTGTACAATTGTTGGAAACTAAATATAGTATTGTAATTATGGGATTTGGTATCTATCTCAAGTCCAACGACAGAACTTACTAGATGTGTATTCATCAACTTTTAAACATGGTCATCAGCCATAATTGGGTAATATAGAAAATACTTTATCTGCATGGGTAGGATTGTTGAGGTTCACTTATCAAATCACCAACCCTAATGTTTAAAATATATATAAATATTTATGTACACCAATTCACTATCTTAGATACCCTCTATTATAATCCACGAAAACAGATCTGTACGATGACTTAAATACAATGAAATTATGTCCATCGAGTTATAAATATCCACTCATCCTTTAATACGTAGTCTATCATCCAATCACATTCACTTAAAAGAGTTTATGAAATATATTGCTATTGCTAGATTTGTGACATCTATCGGCGGAATCAGTTAAGGCTAATCACTCAAGTCTCAACGGAATATATTATTAAAATAATGCTAATATCTGCTGATTTCAAATGATAATGAAATTTAATTGCGTTAATACTTCATACAATTGCCAAAACAGGAAAACTTAACTTATTCGAGCATCTTGCCTATATCAGATCTTATCAACTAACCCGTTTAAAGATCCACGATCTCCTACAACACTTGTATTTTAGGAAGAATAAGCAAATAAGATTTATGTTGCTCTAAGGTTATACCTGTACTCAAGTTAAAAATATAATGATTATAATCTCAGGCGTGAATTGGTAAATCTTCAATTGTCTATTCAAACACATCACCCATCTAATCAGACACAAAACATCTACAGAGACCCAGCAATATAGAGAGAAAACTCGTCTCTTACATTAATCGTCTGTGATTCACAAAAACCTCATTACAAAGGAGGCGAGGGGCGCTTTAGTCCACACTGACTCACTTAAATCCATATCATGTAATCAGGTCTAGTAATAGCATAAAATCTGTTCCTACTCATGGTACCAAAACCGAGGCACCCTGTCACATGAGTCATGCTCCTATACTTACCTCCTATCCACCATACCCGTTACTTCTTCTGATCTCACTATTAAAAAAAAAGGTATTACAATGTATCGGGTACCAAATAATTAATTAAATTGCTTTGTCTAAATCCCACTTACATCAACGTCTTCATATCATTCCCTACATTCTTACTTCCTTCTCTCTAATCTAACTTATAGATAAAAGTATAATCTTAGTATCGCTATAGAAAGGTAGGAATATGTTTCTGGACGTAAAGTACTTTATCTCGTCATGTTATTTCAAGTTACTTTAGCACGAGTAACATCATATCTCTTTTATAAAATTAGTTCAAACTTCAAAAGCTATACATTCCTTTATAAATGAAATAATGGAAGAATATTAAAGTCCACTTTAATCACATAAACTATACACTTCACGAGGATCTTATTAAACCTGAGAGTATATTCTTCATATCCTTTCCACTTTCTGATAGAGATTCTAGTATACTTAAATAGAAAAATAAAGTTTTAGTTGGCGAAATATTATGTAAATTTGACAAGATTGTTCAACTCTAAATCTTAATCTCATTATCTTTCTTCTCTTACAACTATCACCACTACAATGAGCGTATCCCACACAACTATTCACTACTATCAAATTCGTCATATTGTAAATCTATCCCCTTCTATCGTATCGCTCTCGTTCATCTTCTAAAAAATCTTAATTAATTATAATACGATATTAATATAAATGTTATTAAAACTGTCGCTTAGTCTCTCTATTAGACTTCGATATTGCGTACACAGATAATCTGAATTCTATCACTCTCGTTCTCAAATATTGGACTTGTATGTTATGTTCGCAATCAATGTGTAAGAAACTTGTATTTGTTAGTTCGCACATTTTTACAGAAATAGAAATGACACCGGTAGGATGTCTTTATAGGTAGAGTTCATCCGACATTAGGGCTATGATACAGGTTATTTGTAAGTGAGGTTAAGATGTGTTCATTTGAACCTGAATAGTGGGATAATAATAAGGTCATTCGAAAGATATCGAAAAAAAGACTGTGAGGGGGGTATCACAATTGGGAGGTGTTTAGAATTAGTGCCATTATCTGGATGAGTACAGAACGTCTACTTCAAAAACAGGAAACGACATCTTCATTGCTTTAATCTTAACAACGTTATCCCATGGGATACAAAGAGACTTTTCGCGTTACGTATATCCCAACTCCGGCTACTTCTTAGAGGTCATGCTTACAATCCGTACTTCTCTGATTCGTACAAAAACCTTCCTCCTATATTTCTCATTCGGCAGAGCCTCTATTATTAGATGCGTCTAACACAAAGGCCTAACAATCATATGATCATATCTATGGTAATCTAACCTAGTTACATTTAACAATAAGGTGATGCTATACAAATCTGAGTAATCAATTTCTCTCTCAAGTTAATCTTGTTGATTGTCTATTTGTCAGATATTATTTCTTGATCTTATCCGTCAAACGACACTACCAAAGATACCCTTCTGAGACTATTGTAAAATTTTTCACTATAAAATGATGTAAGATGTCTCGAATAAATCGAGATAAACTAAGTCTCCTGAAACACCGTGTATCTCTGTCTGGCCTTTCTGAACACATTCATCTTTCTGTAATCTTAATCATTTGCCTAATACATACAAAAGTGTGCTGCTCTCTAATAACATACCCAACTTCATAGAATTCACACAATCAATCCTAATACCACACCTTACGACTTAAACCAGTATACAATATCTAGCATAAACTAGGTAGTGTAGTCGTTCTAATCCAGTTTTATCTGTAAACTACGTACAGCGATCAAGAATTAACCTATTACGGTAAGTTTTTCTTAAATGACCTCGTCATCAACAAAACACGATTATATCAACATTACTTGTCATATATCATTAATCTAAGTCTAAAATCTTAATTCAGGTTTCTAGCTTCATCTACTTCGGTATGCGTTGAGCGTTTTATTGGGATGCTTATTCAAACTTTTATTTCAAAGGGTCATTGAGTGTTATGATGATTGTAACAATGAAACCATTAAAATGAGGGGATTTAATATAGTTCTTAATACGACTTAATGTACTACACAATCGTAACCATATAAAACTCGAAGAAGATTGTCTATCTATAATCATAAGTGGGTCACTGTAATCTCGCTCTTATAAATGCTGTCAAGTCGTCAGACCTCTTGATCAAGATCAGTTATCTACTACTCTTATAGCAGGCATATGTCGCTAACCTAGAATTAAAATCATCTTCAAATGTATACTATAAATAGTAAATGGGAGATTATCTATGCTGATCCATGGTGATTCAAATTCTGGATCGGTCGAATTCTATAAATAGAAATGTCGAACTTTACGAAAATGACCTACTCCATAGAAAGGTCTTGATGTTGGGCACCAGTTACAGGACCTAATCTATCAACATTTGCAGTTGTATCACTCTCTTTATCATACCTCAATTTACAGAAAACTCCCAGTGAGTTGTTTCCTGTATCTTTGGAGCTACTAGACACTGATTACATATGTATCAAGGCTCTAAATCGACATATTTACGAAAAGTTACATAATAAAGTGAATCTTTATTATTTACATGTAATACATCACTTCAAGGTTATAGCTAATTCTCTAATACTCCTTCTATTGGATCAATCCATTGATCTGTTTTTAATTTATATGCTTCTACTTTCCACTCAAAAATGCAAAAACTAATATACGCTATCTTGTACAAAACTATCACTGAGTAGGATACTAGTCATTTATAATCACATCCCAACTTTCTACACAGTCGTAAGTTCCAATCACCAATGGCATGATAGTTCCTAAAATGCCAGGGTGTTAATCTGCGTAGATCACTTACTCATAACGTTTAAAATCATATATCATAATCGATCGACTCCAATCGCATTCCAATTAGCGAATATAGTATCGGAGTGAGCTGTATAAGAAATTTTGTAAGCTAAACCTCATCCATCTTCACCGTGTTGAATCATTATCGGACCATAAGAACTAAACTCTCTATATCATAGTCATCCAGAGTTACTTCATTCGCATCGTGTATCATTCGTAAGGAATAGATATCTAATCACTTAAAAGAGTCTAATGTATAGATTCATATCTGAATCAGAAACAAACAACCTGACTATCCTTAAATCTCGATTCCTTGGGTTACATTCTACATAGTATATAACTCAACAGTACATTAAATCATTCCTGATTCCTTTCGTGTGGTACTGGTTGAAATCAACAGAATTCTTCTATAACTCATCACTGTGGACATAGCCCGATGAATTCTGCAAGAAGGTGAAAAATCCTTGAATATCATATTCTGCATTATCATTCTCTTGTCCGAAAAAACTTGATGGGGTGTTATTGGTGAGTGTGGTGAATTGGTCTTGGGTGGTGGTGTGTGGGTGGGTATTGGATTGGTGTTTATGTGTTGGAGAAATTGTGAGTTGGGAGAGGGGGGGGTGGGGGGTGTTGGGGGGGGGTGGTGGGTGGAAATCGTCATTAAGATTTATGAGAGTGGTGTAGTATTTATTATGAAAGGAAGATTAGTAGATGGGGAGATGTATATATCTCTATCATTTATATTGGGGGTGGACTGCGGAGTCTAAGGGTTATATATATAAAGATATTGTGGGAGGTGATTGGTGGGGGGTTGAGGGACTAATTTGTTAATTAAAGATCATATACAATTAAGGAATGGTAATGATCACACAACTCAGAGCAAACATTACGGGTATGGATAAAGATCTTCCATATAGCGACAAATATTTCTGTAGTAATACTAAAATCGATCAGGATTTAGTTCGTACGAAATCAATGATCATACCCTGAGATTATATACTCTTTGGGATCTCTAAGGTGTCTAATTCATCTCTATATCTGTCTATTGGAGTCCTATTATGATAAGGTAGTAGTAGTTCATACTCTCGCCACGTTATCGGGGACCAATCGATGGATATCTAACAACTTTGATAATATCGGGTGTCAATTTAAACACAAATCACGTGTAATATAACCTAGATCATTTTGTAAAGGGATTACGAGTAGGTCACCGTCCGATAGTCTAGA
Source organism: Pseudopleuronectes americanus (assembly GCA_038501795.1). Taxonomy (NCBI): domain Eukaryota; kingdom Metazoa; phylum Chordata; class Actinopteri; order Pleuronectiformes; family Pleuronectidae; genus Pseudopleuronectes; species Pseudopleuronectes americanus. Next base: position 14,493,318 of record CM076731.1, on the reverse strand, counting down.
TGTATATCGAGCAAACTTTTTTGCAATATAAGTATAAAAAACAGTAAGTAATCAGGAGTCGGCCACTTCTAATTTTAGAGTATTAATGTAATCTCTTCAGTCATACGTTCAAAATCTAACAATTACTAATCTATCGTTCCTTCATTAAGAATATTTTGTGCTGACTATTTAACAATTCTTAAGTGATTCGTTCTAGGACATAATTCGTATACTTTAAATCAGTCATCGATGTTGGAGTATAACAAACATGTAGAAAAATAACGAATACGAAATTTTAACTTTCCGTCCCTGTAAACTACCCTCCACCATTGTTGACCAAGTGCAATATTCTGATCGGGTTTTCAATTTCCTGTACAACCATTATGAGCATTCCGAATATTTTCCCTTGATCCCATAGTTCGAATGGAACTGTCTATCTGTAATCCTATCCACATCCTGTGGGGATAGAGATGGTTTCTACTAAATCAAATGAAGTTGTGACTTGGGTGAGATTGCTTCAAGTATCACTCGCTTCTTATCTAATTGCGACGAGAGAGAGCAGTTAGGGTAGTTTAGAGGCAGATTGTCATATATACACTCGTTTAGAGTTGTTATTTATAATATTGGTATACATTCCTAATAGGACAATAGGCTGTATAAAAACCGTATGTGAGCATGAAGAGTGTAAATACTCAGAAGTGGTGCTAGAAATGGAGTCTACTGATTCTCGCTCTTCATCGTACATGGAAATCCACAATTCGACGAGAGATGAACTCTCATATCATTTCTCCTCGACCCGGTTATTTATCGGAATTATATTGATTAAATAAGAATGTGGCAAAATTAAGGTAGGGACATTACTGAACTCATTGTAGTCGCTACTATGTAGTGAAATAAAGTATCTTCTGAATCTAAGTGTGCTTTCTAATCTAGGAATTTGAATATGATAATATACCTTACTGTGTAATCGATAATTGGGTCATGCTACGCGCATGATTCCCAACTAACCCGAAGAGATAAATGTAATCCATTCAGTTATCGTACTTGGTCAAAGTAGAATATAAACTTATATTAACTTGAGTCCTACATCACTACATCTTCATGGATTACACCCTTCTGAGGGACAGAGATGGTAGAGATGAGAATGTCTTGATAACATAAAAGAGGAAAGTGCCCTCATCTCAAAACTCTACAGCTGGTCTTTTCCCTCTGTGCTTCCCTTTTGTTGAAAACAGGTACTCACATGCTCAACAATTAATAAATACATAAACGCGAGGGACTGATGTATACTATTGGTATATAGGATAGTAGTCATCCTATGAATCAGTATTCAAAAAATATACCCAATATCATCCGGATGACTATGCGATTAAGTTTCATTATTAATTGACTCCTTAAATTGAATTATAACATATTCGAACTGAAACGATAATATTGCGACATGCAAATAGCTTAATATCATAATGTGTCAGTGTACATTATACATCCTACAGCAAAGATTTATAGATTCCAAGTATCATGTCTCGAAATAAATTTATGGTCTGTAATTCAATTAAGAATTATCAATCCAGACGGCAGTAATGGAATCCTATCAAAGTGAGGAGAGACCGGGTGCATCTAGTAAAGTTAGTATCTATAATGGTAAAATAGATTTTAGTGTCATAACTATATTACACACGCGATATCACACTGACTTGATTACTTTTCTAAAATGGTTTATATTATAAACTTGGTCTATAATATTAGTGTTGGTTGAATGGCACTTATCTACAATGTGTAGTCATATAATGTACTTTATCGTTTTTGACGAGAAAATTCCTTGTAATTATACACATTGTATCAACTCTGCATGTCCGCCAGCTCAGCTCCGGTTCTCTTGTAAATCGTGCAATTACATCAACAAATCAGTGTCCTCCGGATCGGATCTTTTTATGTCTTGTTTATCGTATACTAAAGAAACTATGCCTTTAAAAAATTCTTCTCTAAGCACTTTCGCTCTCGATTCTCTTCTAATCAACCTGTAATTCAAATAGGAAATACATCAATCTGTACTTAAGTCAGATATCATCATAATGAAACAATCATCGCATTATAACTTTTCTTTGCTGAGATAGGTCGGACAATGGTAAATAACATATATTCATGCGTGTTTTACAATATTTGAGTAAAACCTTGACGTGCGTTACTATTCGAAATGCTAAGCACAGTACTCGTATATCGATTTAGGAATACAATGGTATTATAGTAGACGTATCATCTATTACGAGACATAGGCATATCAACGAGTTTTATCTGTAAATACAAAGAATATTTTTGAGTTGCGAAGTCTTGGGCAGAAGATTTTCTGAGTGAAGGATTTATATAATGGTGCGATTGGTATTAAAACTATAATAAGGAGTAAATCACTATTACTATCTGTAGACGTTCTGTTCCCCATGATAGGTCTATATCCCTGAGATCCATAACCAGTATATGGCCATCTGACCTTATCTTAATTCGGGAGATCAAGCATAAAATACCTCCTTTTAAATCATTACATTATTATACGAATGAGGGTATTACAATGTTAATCATAATCATATATAATTGTAAGAAGACATTGTTACTGTGGATAGTATATCACAATTACTCTAATTTTTGAGCGTTTCTTAGCCATATGTCTATCATGAGTTGTTATACATTAACATATCGGTAATGTCTATCTCCCCGCATGTCGGTAGTAAAAATCATAAACGTTCTGCTATAACGATAAAAGGCGATCGAAATCAAACTAACATTTTATACTCTCCTGTAAAAGTCCCACCGTGGTATGGAGTATTAAGTCAGTATAGTACATCACCATCAGCGTGGTTAGTCAGGAGATTATAGGTTTACACTGCAACTATGTGTGAGTGAAAATGGCGATGTGATGCGTGTATTGGAATGGCATACAGTCGTGCTCTAGAAATACTATGTCGTGTCACCCTATACGATTCATCGATTACATAGTGTTATTAAGTTGGAAACATATTGCTGTAACAATAATAACAGTCAGCTCAATAAGACCAAGTCACGAAATTAGCAACTAATAAAGTTCGACTTGGTTATTATAGTAAATCTAGTCTTATCGGAAGTGTCCTAATCATGGTATGAGGAGAGATTAAAGACAGTGCGATCAGTTAAACTCAACAGTCCACTACAACTTATCATCAATAGTATAATAACAGTATCACAATTCATTAATCTATACAAAATGCTGAATCATAAGAAAGATTTCCTAACGCAAATCCGATAAATGCAAAGTTTAAAATAAAATCGTATTACATGATATCAGGAAGAAGTACACAAATGAATCAGGCTGTTCTGTTCACATTTATCAATCTCTATCTCTCAGCCGGATCTACTAAGTGTTCTTACCATAGTACTTGTTCGGACTTTATTCGAGGATGAGACTTACATGTAAAATCTGTGTATCGTGTATCGTTAGTATTATGTTATCGAACATTGAGATTTAATAGATACATGTGAGATGACTAGGATACTCTTTGCGAGAGAAATCCTCTATTTATGTTCTAATATACATGGAATATATGATTAATGTAAGTAAACGCAAATATTTTCATGAAAGGAATTATTTGTTGCGTAATTCTAAACTTGTAACTAAAAACTTCATTTTGTCATAGTCCAATCTCTGGTATGAGGGCGATACACTTACAACAAGCTACAGACGACACAAATTCAATTCTATTAACATTTGAATCATATAATCTAAAAAATACATAGATGTCTTTTTGCAGTTGAGAACAATTAAATATCTTTCTATGTAATTGCGTAACTAGGAAAGTAGAAATTATCTGTCTCCATTTACTCAATTTCAAATACTTACAATCAGGATTTAGTGACAAACGTTCACCTTTTCCTAATCACTACGCAAAAGTATCGTAATTAACATCAGTGTATAATATAAATTCAGATAGATCATGAGAGACTTCCATTTCCGAAAAATCATGCCTGGTTAGTTTTTTAACAAGACGTGATCTATTCAAAACTAGCTATCACTTATAGTCAGATCATATGGCAGGTGTGTATCGATTGCAAAAAGTGACAATGTACTCAGGTATGGGAAGTACGTTTCTCAATCAAACAAGAGTTATTCCTTCTCATCGCCGACGAAATCTCAGCTCTTTACACTAAATTCTCATATAAGCAATGCATTACTTCGTGAAAATAGTATAAGATGTGCCAATTAGTCACGTATACATTCCAAGTGAGAAAATTGCAAATTAATGTATCTACGAATACTGTTCCACCCAATCATCTTTTGTTGAGGCTCTTTCCGGTCTCTGTAATTCTTTATGCGCTAGGTAACACATAACCACTAAAGCCTTTGAAAATCCATAACCGCAGATCTAAACAATCTTTCAGTTATCATTCTGTAATAAATAAATACAGATTGACATCATGGCCTCTAATTTAATTAGTGGCAGTATAAAAGTCTAATTAGTGCATGGGAAACTTGAGCGAAAAAAATACTGTAATCAACAAGGACCCGTAATTATAACCGACGACAACTCTACGTCTCTTCTATAATCATCCACACATAAGCAATAGAAATATGAACTTTACCCATTAAGAAACTGGTCATTAATATCGATCTAGCTAATATACAATCTTAATCTATACGCCCGATCCATGTAAGACGCTTGACCGAATGAATTCATTACTTATAACATCCTAATCATTATAATAGATTAAGTATCCGTATCACATATACATGTCGAGTTGGTAGAATGTACTGCGTAATCTAGATTAATCAAAAAATGAAGGACAGCTACATCTATCTTATGGATAAAGACATATAAACTATTATGTCACAACAAGTTCCATCCGTATTCTTATCGTAAGTAAATGTACACAGAAATGATAATAGTCAAGTCAAAAAATAGAATGTCGTTACAAGAAGGGTAAATGTCTTCCTATCTCTCCGTACCCACTATCAATAACTACCGTTCAGAATTTCCACCTACTGATTCACAAATCATATTCTTCGAATTACCTTAGGGGATGTGATATTATCTTAGAGTGCACTGATACTGGGTAGATAAGGTAATAATTCTGACTATATATTTATTATATTTGCTAAACTAGGATAACCTTTTTATGGTTATAGATACATGAATAATACGACGAATGTATAACAATAAGATGACAAATACGGTACACATTTCATTTGTTTGTCAAAACACATTGTACGAATGACTTAAATACATTTAAGCCTATTTGTTACTAAGTGAAAAAGTCACTGCCAAGCTCTCAGCTCCAGGGGGGGGGGGGGGGGGGGGGGGGGGGGGGTTGTCCATGTTAACCAATCAATTGCTACACTGGAAATATCGACACGACAGACTTCTCTAGATTCACTTCACCACAATTCGTCATGTTGTAAATCTGTAAATTACATTCTTTTTACATATGCTATTCAGGCGACGATTTTAATATTGGGTACTTCTGCGATCCAAATTTTCATCTCTCAATTGTTATAATATAAGACACTGCGATAAGATAAACAAATCCTCCCAGGTAGATCCTCTCTGGTGTTAACTCCCCAACTTCCTTCTCTTTATCCGTTCGCTTGGATCCTTGCTGCTCAACTTTCACACTCTATTACTAACTCATAACAGGTCCTTTCAAATCCTGTACTAAGAATGACACATAATATGATCACTTCACATATGTCTCTCTGTGTCATCGAAATCACTTATTACTACGCTAAGACTCGAGATACACTCAAGGGATTAGCAACACTACTCATCTACTCAAATCCTTTCATTTTTATTACTTAAATCTGTTACGTTTCGTACTCTAATCAAAATCTATGTGCAAAGTGATCATTAGTTTCGATAATTGCTTGCTTGGTAAAGATTGTTAAAGAAGTGCTCGAGACGGTCGTACTAGAACCGTAGACACGTCATCATTCGGCAGTAAATAAATGAGGATATTTATATAATGTGCAACTCATCTTAGGTTATCCTAAACTACACTGCTACGTCTGCGTTTCACAGTGTCTCTTGTCAGATGCTTTTACTTGTGAGAGAAGATCATAAGTATGTGAGTCACTCTATCTGCGCTTTATTAAAAGATCTATTATATAGTCGAGGTAATAATTGAATCTGAGTCTGTGAGTCGAGGAGTCCATACCACATCTCCTAAATAAATCAGTAATTTCTTAGATATGGTTTATCAATTTTTGTCTCTATACTATGCTTCATAAATTAATGTAGTAAATTCAAATAACAAAATCTCTAACTGCCCATGATAACTCCATCTAATTCTGACACAGTCTTCTTTGCGGATAGTACTATGTGCTCATACAATCTCTTGCCCAAATATACCTAACTAATCTATGAAGAATAAATCTTAAATTTGATGTAATAGGAAGAGTAGGTGAGATAAGATTGTAGTTCCTAATTAAAACTCGAGAGGTATGTTTAGAAAACCTAAACTGTTAGAATGATTGGTTAGTGGAATGAAAATAGAAGTACTCATCGAAGTGAAACTTGTTCTGAGAAGCTAGTTTAAAGACAGCTGTTAAATGCTCTCTCTACTATCTCTCATTAAAATTGTAATCTTATTAGCCGTCAACTATGACTCACAAATCTTTCGAGGAGCTTTGGCGATTCACCGTATCTATGCGGTTTCCAATTTAAGAGTTACTCTCTGTAAGAGATATAAAAATGCATACATATATTAAATGTTATTGCTCTGTAGTAAAAATCAGAGATGATAGTCAGTATCACTCGTATATCTTTCGACGTACTAGTCTGAGTTAATAAATATAGTAATTAAAATTGCGCACGTGAACTTAATAAATCGAGGATTTCGATCTAAACCATGTCTCGCACTAAAGTTCCTTCGTCTGTAATGAGATTCTCTTAAGACTGTAGACCTAATCTACACCAAGTATCCAGCAGGTCTTATACTTTCATGCATTGACATACCGTTGAATCTACATATGTTTGACTTTATTTAACCCAGTATAAGATATTCTTAATGAGTCAAACTGTACATTCAACAACTCTACATACTACGAACCAAATTTTTATGTAGTGTTCTTATAGGAAGTAATCTATCTTCTGTTACGATCTTTATGATTAAAGGGTAATCAAACCAAATTCAAATCATTGCTTTCAGCACTGACGTAAACTTCGAACGAGTCGAGTTGTTCAAGAAGCAGTGTCTCAACAAATTCCTAGTTTAGATCTTATTCGACTGGGGCATTATAATACATGACTTGGTTTATCTGGCCATTCATTTCTAGCATAAGATTGAACAATGATGAATAGAATGTCGAATAAAACTCGCATGCCTGATCTATGTGGGTAAAATTGTATCAGATCTTCATACCACTAAACTTATGCGTGTAATCCACCAGAGGAGTCTTATTCTCAGATTCGACTATCCCTTCTATCGCCAGCGTACCAATGAATTGATCCTTAGCATAAAATTTGTTAGGATGTATTAGCAGGTCAGATAAATCCTGCAAGAATAATACAATATCTATAATATCAGTAACTATAGATGTTCTATTCTCTCGACTCACTAAACATTAAATGCCTTCACGCCTGCACTCTTATATCTCTAAAAGACATATTAGAGAACTGATAGGTTAAAACCGAACGATCATCAGTGAAACCTATTCTTGCAATAAAATAATTATAATGAGGTGCTATAATAAATTTTTGGTGTTCTCAAGTTTAATATTGAAAACATATAAATGTATCCGATTTGTGTTCTTCTCAAAACAATATAAAGATAAAATTCTAACCAATGTTCCAATAATATAGAAATAGTAAAGTCGAGGATGAAGAGAAAAAGTAGCGAATGATCTACAACTGTAGATGCCTTAACATCTTGGTATTTAATGGTATCTGGCTTAGGAATAATGTATGAATATTTAATTTACACTATGAGGAATTATACGAGGATTATTAAACTGGATATCAATTGGAAACTCGGGGGATAGTATTAAATGAGCATGATAAATTCGCGGTAGTGAAGTCATTACGCCTTAAAGTCCTACGCTTAATCCGATTAAATTCATTCACAATCTTGAAGTGCTAAATTAGAAGGGAAGTAAGTGTGTCGCGAGTAAAATCCTGATGCTGTAACACGCTAAAAAATCCATTCGTACACCCATGTATCAGGCATAAAAATCCAGCACATGAATAAAAAGCAAGATCACTCTAGTAATCTATATTATCCCGGTCGACGCACTCCTATACTGGCTTTATAGGCTATCCTCTTGTAATCAATCATTATGTTACATCTGACAGATATATCGTAGGCATCAGCTCTCTTAATATCCCCTACAATATATCTACATATAAAATACTAATATATTTTTAAATTTGTTATGCGATTTATGATTCGTGCTCACTACTTAAATTCGTATTTCAAATCTCGATCAGACTCGTGGCGTCCTTTAACCTTATATGTTATACACACAGATATGTTGATGATACACAATTTTTACGACTTGGAAACATTAGAAATGACGAGACAGAGATGTATGCTTATCTATATCTGTTGAACCAGAAATTACTTTCACTTAAATCAGACCGAAGTACTAACTTAGACATCATAAATGTATCTAAATCTTAATGTCATCAGTATTCCCTTCACTTATGTATCTCATGCGCTTAGAAAAGTGTGGGGCTGTGAAAATATATTACATAAAAAAATTGTTAGTATGTGAATTATAAAATTGGAAAAAAAGTTCCCAAAATAGAAAATTTGAATCTAATTTAGATATATAGATATTAGTCCGCAAATTCTTCCAGCGCAAATCTGTGGCTGAGAGCGGTAGTATCCTCCTTAAAGATTCTAATAAAAACATACGTCACATTTATATCCTCGTAGGTTCAATAATATCACCTCATTTGGTGAATGAATCAATTTTTCTAATATTTACATGAGTGAGAGGTACTAAATGTCTCAAACTTCAATCCTTACATGAATGTAGTCATCAGCTAGGTACGCATATATTTAAATATTGAATTATGAATTGGCTGTTATCCCGCCGACGCCCAGTCAAAAATGGAACAGAAATAAAGGGAATATAAGGACGAATGTAAGATATTATAAGATAACTGTTACAATATGTTCTTATATCGATCTATTTTCAGTCTTTAGCTTCTATTCTCTTCATTCTCGAACGATTTGAATTTAGATCCAAATCCTACATTATCAACTTCACTCCAGTATATATTACCTCTGATCAACAACTTGCTCGAAGTTAATCAAATCATACTACTAGATTTATAGCACTTTTGTTCCACTTCATCATTGATACTGCAACATAAGTCCTCTTAGTTCAAAAAGTATTAACTAAATCGAGTACCGAAATAATGCTCGAACATCGCATACTTCCTTACTCACATTTAGAATAAGATACATCATCATTATCTAAGACATGAACAATCATGTATGAATCAAAAAGTAGTTATCACCTGGACCTTTCACAAAATCGCAACCTAGTTATTAATAATAGGTTAAAAATAGTCTGCGTTCATTAGACTCGGCATTGAGGGCGATTAGTTCAATGGAGTCTTTCACGAAAAATACCAACTAGGGGATTTGAAAAATCTTACCATCTGATGCACTGCACACTAAACTACAGATAGTTAATTATATATATCTGTACAACCTAAAATGATCAGATCACTCAAGTCTCTATCGGGTTATCACAAATCGACATAATTGATGTCCCCAATGAAACTTATCATAGGTTAAGGCATACAACATATATACGTGTGAAAAGAGTAATACTAATCTGTTCCGATCTCATGCTCCATTCTTTATAATAACTACACAATGTCTGGCTAAATCCTTACTATTCAACAGCACAATGCGTACGTACAAGAATCCCGTAAGTAGATATATATATTAATTTACCTGTCTTAAGCCTAGTCTTGTCGAAAAAAATATGGCGAACGATTATTAAATTCAGATCCACAATCACAGTCTCTTATAAATAACCAAAAAAGCTTACATTTTCAAATAGCTCGAAAGTTAAATAAAACATCTCACCGAACAAATACGTACTAAATATTTAGAATAGTTCAAAGACGATGTAACGATAGCGTCGATTAACTTAAAGACATGATTACGCATGACATTTGTACTTCAGTTTGTACTAATCCTAGTTTAATGCATGTCATTTTACTTAAAAATTATCAGTGACGGAAATTCTCAACTATGTATCATTATGAAGGCTTGTCCTATATCTGTTCCGTGTCTTGGCAACAAAAAACAAAAAATAACAGACTGACGAGAATTCTCACATTCAGTTTAAGTCAAAACATTCAGACCAATTGTGCAATTGCATGATCTCCTAAACAAGACAATCTTACAAATAGATACTATAGCTGTCTCACAAAGAGGGTCTACCTTATTCTAATAAGTCTACTCTAAATCACAAACCCAACAGTATCATTTTTGATATACGTACACATCATAGCTTCTCAGAATCTCTTAATCCCACATTAGATATAACATTATAAAATACAAAGTCTAAGTTGTGAGTCTCGTTATCTATACATGCTCTAATTAATACGAATCTCAAATCTTGCTATACATAAAGCGGCGTAGGCTACATACACATAAAGTGACACATTGTATCCATCTCATAATCTTTCTACCTAATCAAATCGATCATGAAGTATATTTGATTTTATATACTTACGGTTCATTCTAATCTTTTCTATCATCAATACATAAGAAAACTTTCACTTTTATCAATTAAAACATTATCCGAAACTCGGTCGTTCATCAAAAGCCAATGATACTCTCTTGATAAGGAAAGAGTCATAATTTATAAGAGTTCATATCTAGTTCGATTCACCACCAGTATCTTCTTGGCGCGTCGGTCCTACTCAACCAAAAATCATCCACCTCAACAGCAGCCACAGCACGTTTTTATTATCATCGTATGATCTTCTGGTAATCCTTACAAGATCTAAGTCTATCCTCCCCGTTTGGTACTAAGGGTCGCAGTCGTAGCTAACTATCTTCAAGATAGAAATCTTCTCTCATCTGACAAACCAAAAGCACGCAACTTTCTTTATAACAACTGATATATCAAACGTTCAATATATCCTACTAAATCTCGTGTTTTAATACTACTATTCTCAACATCTTACTATCATGTTCGTTGCTCAAATCCCCATTTTCTTATACAAATTATAGAAATATTATTCTAAAAAATGACTTATAACTTACAGATCATTAGCATATAATGACACATAAATTATGATACTCATGTAGGCGTCACACATGATCCCATTATCCTGTCTCAATCAATATTATTAATCGATTAATAGTCTACACTGTATTAACATATCTTAGACCTACGTACCTTGGTTCCAGCACAGTCTATGATAATTTATTCGAAATATGAATTCGTAAATGAAGTAGAAAAGAACTAGATATGTATATGTCATATAAAGTGATATGCAACTCCAATTCAATTAGAGTGATCCGAGCACAACCATAAAGCATACTAAATATAAATATTATGGGAAATATGAATTATTTCTCAATTATAAACTGCAGGAGTTCTTATTTCATAAGCATAAGGTCGTAAGTTCACTTCCATACTGTTTGTCACTATTATTAAATCAACAAATACTTAAATGTGATATATTGGGAAATGTTAATCTATCCTTAGTTTACAATAAATACCATAGTCATCTTAAGTTTAATTAATATAGAATTGAATCCTTTAACAGTAGTCTATAGAATTTAGTCCTTAATCAAATAGCAAATTGAAAAATACGTCTATTTATAATGATACCTATATAACTGATCATATATTGGCGACCCTATTTAAAAAAACAGTCTATGAAGTATTACAAAATAGTAACATTGGTCGAGTACATTTTATATGTATCATAAATACTACTAGATATATTAGCGAAATCTATTGTGATTAATTGCACCGATCCTGACAGCAGTATATATCTTGCTATACTTATACTTCTCAAAAATAGTATCAAGAGATAATATCTTTACAAAATTAAGACCGATTGATGTAAGAGTGTCTATCAATTCAATCTATCTTTCCCGATAAAATAACAACCAGCCGATCTCTCTAATTCGAGAGAGAATATAGAAAAAATAAATGGGATAATCTAATCAAGAGATCAAAAAAATTTTTCTATAGGTAGAAAAGAAATATTGTCAAAAAAAAAATAAAATCCTACTACCGAATACAGTAAATATTATATCTATGATATAATAAATGTGATGTTATTTGTGTTTGAGTTTGGCAATTATGATGTGTGTGTGGTTTGTATGTTGTATATATGTGTGTTTAGTGGGGGTACTGATCTAGTACTTCTATATACTTAGATACCGTCCCATGCATCTCCAAACAGAGTACTCGTAAGCAAGGTTTTAATAGTAATAATCCATCTTCATCTATTATCAGCATCATTTTACTTTAAATCCAACCTATCTGAATGTAAATCATGATCGACCTAATGCTCTCTCACATTCTTCGTGAAATCATGGTGTCCTTCTTACTAACAATCCTCGTTAGAGGTCTGTTTTTAAAAGGGGTAAATCTCAGTACTAACAAAGATGATGGATAGAAAGCCATGAATTTCTTCTTCTGATCATTGAGGGTACCCTATCAATCGTCTTTCTTATATTACTCTCGAACTAAAATTGTAATCTAAGGGTTCTAGAGTGTCAATTCATCAAATACTATGAAGGTGTAGCATTAACTGTGTGAAATAAACTAAGACTATACAAAACTGTTAAAATTGCACGAATTTATGACATCACCTTATATACTGATTTTGAATGAAATTCATCATATGCAGGTCTTTTTACCAATCCATTAAGATCGGCAATCCGCTCTACTTTGGAATAAAATTGAGTACAAGTCTTCAGCATAACGCAGGATCTCATACTTAAAGTCTTTCACGCGAGGTATCATGACAACTCCAGATCTTTCAAAAAGGTATATATTAATATGAGTATCTCAAATACGATATCGGGAAAATCAGTAGCTATATCTCACCCTCAATGATTATATCATTGAGCTATTTAAACATGGAGTCAACCATGTGCCTAACTCTATCTTCCTTAGGTACTGTTCTCAATCCGTCTAATATGGTCCGATCACTCGAAGCTACTTCTCTTATGCTTAAACAAAATCATCTAAAAATCAAAGCAATCAAAAATCATAATCAAGATTCTAAAATTTATAACTAAGAACAAGTCATAATTATGTCATGTCGAGAGATAAGACTGTGATGCAGACCTTTTATCATTCGATTATTGTCATTCAAATCAAATGGGAGATCCTTAGAAAATCACGCCTAGTTGAGTAAACTCTTCTTAAATAAGTCCAAGAGGGTTATTCAGTATTCTGTGCCTGAAACAAAATCAATAATGTTCACATCTAGTGACTTAGTAAAAATCATTAGTAGTGTAACATAGCCTGCTATGGTCACCATACGGTTAGAAGTCTTTAATGACTGTATCCTATAAAATGGGTAAATCTTATATTCGAGTAGATAAGTATAGGAGGGAGCTTTCAAAACTTCATTCATCCAACACAATATGTAATTTCTAACCATTAGATGTTCATTTACACCGAATTACCGTTCTCTAACAACTCCCATTACAACTGTACAACAATCCACAGCTTATTTATCTAAAGGTTTCGAAACATACTAATGTCAGGTGTCATCTGCTATAATCGCCTATCTTCTACTAATACTTACCGATTCTTATGTCCAACAGGAACCAAAATCTGCAGCATTGATTAACTACAAATTTCTGATTGATTATAGTCATTAGAGACCAACTTGAGTTTTTGGAGGGGTATAAATGAATACGTATTATGTCTTAGCTCAAGAACCAGGGTGTCCGAGTGTTACTCAATTCTGAAGACCTATTTTGGGACACCTGTACAATATACTGCTATAATGGTCTTGCAAGATCATAAAAACTTAAATAATCTCCTGAGAAACTAACTAAAGTTAACAAATCCACACGGGTGTAAAATCTTATCCTTCTCACGAATAATTATCATTAACTCTCTTAACAAGTTAGTAAAATTACAATATAGCGATAGTCATAACTATCACCGGTTGGGTTAGGAAAGTATAGCATTAAAATGGATGTAATAGAAAAAAACGATGCATGCGCGCTGAGCTTTATCAAAAAAATTCGTATCCCTATCTGAAACTTATACAGTCTTCCCAGTGTGTTTCATCTTGCGTTATTACAACTATGTGATATAAAAATAACATCGCTTAAGCTGTGTACACCCGACAGAGAGTCGACAAATTACATTCATTATCTGAATTATCTTATGTACCAATAAATCTTTCAAGCACAAATTCTCCAAAGGTCAGTGAAACATTGTAATTAGATTCATGTCTAAAATACTGAGCATATTGTAATTTTCGGGTATGCTGACATAAGTCAAAATATCAGATCATAACAAAAATACCTTGTAAGTCGAGAAAAGTGGCTCTTCTATCTCTTATCATGACTTCCCCACTTCATGTATGTCTAAGTCCTAGAAGTGATCTCACACACACTATATTCTCTATATGGTAATAAGGTAAATCATTTCTAATATCTTGAATTGGTAGTGACATGTGTGCTGAAAACGCTAGAACGGACTCTTTCGGATAAAAAAATTCTAACAAAAATCTTGAGTGATCAAAATTTCTTTTACAGTATATAGGTACTGCATCTCTTTAAGTTGTGCTGGGTAAAAATTAAAAGTAGGATTCACTTTACTAATTGTAGTAAACTCACACTCTGTTCAAAATAAAGGAATAGAGATGTAGTGTAAAATACACGTTTCTTACCAAAAATCAGTAAGGAAGCACTCAGGAAAACTCTGACCTCTGGGCGTCACAGAGACATCTAACAAGAAAGATTATATACTTAATATACATTGTTCAATTGAACTCCTGTAGCATGTATTCGTATATCACTGGTGTTATTGCCTTCAATTAAATTCTCATTATCATTCTGTAATGAATTGTCTGGTCAATCTTATACTCTTCTAAGTTCAAACTGTGCGTGGGATAAAGGATAAATGGGAATTCTTCGACTTATACTACGCTGCTGTATCATTTCAACAAAAACTTAAAATCATCTCGTAATCTGAGTTGTGTTTAAAATAGGGAAGAATTCAGTCATAATCCATGGAAATACTGCTGCAGACGTGTCGATATAATCCAATGACGGTTAGGCAGTCATGAATCTTTACCTAATTGCAAGACAAACATAAAAACATAATCACCACTCATCTATAAATGCTAAGTTCAAGCAGAAATACATTCAGGGAATGAAATCTTAATTCTCTACCGCTACTAAAACATAGAGAGTCGTACTTCAAAATCAGTTTTCTACTCCGATCTTATGGAGTGTTCTCGACTGATGACTACCTGCTGTGATACATCAAAAACAATTAAATTAATTTAAGGATAAAATCATTTAACACTTAAGAGAGTTTTAACTTTCTGACGGATAACTTGGAATATTGAAACACTAATATGACGTGCAGATATCTGTCCATTTAAATGTTAAATCTACATAGTTAGTTCTAAATCGAGTATGACACTCTATGATGGTGAACTACATACATTTTGTAAATATGAACCAGTATGTGAATCTAAATATATACGAAAACACTTGTAATCTTAATCTATTTCATAGAACATGTACTCGGTGACATCCTTTCATCTAATCGTTGAGCAATATAATTTATGTCATACGTAATCACAACGGTTGGAGTAAATGCCTTCTTCCAAACGAATGATCATAGAGAAATTAACTAAATCTTTAGATCAACATTTGCAACCCCAACCTAATCTGTCATACAGATGCATATACAAAAATATCAATAAGCTCATACAGATTCTCTACTAAGAATCGCAGTGCTTCATTTAGTATATGGAAATTATTAGTTCATTTATCTAATAGGCGTACTTTACACAAAATAACAATATCAAAAAGTAATCCATAAAATCTCCAACATATCTTTCTCATAAGTATTAAAGAGAACGTCACGTATCAGCTTATCATGATCCGGCATGCTGCTGCGTACATACAATTGGTACATGACGTCAATGGCCCCTATATATATTGGAAGGTAATCCGAGCATTCAGAGAATTGTAAGATGGAATTATTAATTCTATTTTATATTATTTGTATTGAGATCGACGCAGCTCTAATACCTAAATAAATCCCGATCGAAAAATGATAGGAAACCTTCGATAAGAGAGTGGCATGATATGATAGGGGTAGGTAGTAGTGAATTAAAAAACATATACGAGGAGTAATGAAATATGAAAAATATAAGAATAGATTTAAGATCCATACTACCGTTATCTGGAGGGATACGATTATAATAGTACGGTACCACAATAGATCTCGGAATTCTTGTAACATCAATGAAAGTCGGAAGCTGGTAACGTCTTAATAATCGGTAATTAACTAGCTTCAAATGTCAAAGTCCTTAGTCCATCATAGTATATGATCAAGGTACTTTATCGGCGTCAAACCAATTCTAATCCTCTCACGTTGGTCAACTAATCCCAAATGGTAAATCGTATATGCGTGATTGTATACACCACCATGACCCATTTCCATGAAAATCGCATTAACTAAATTATCTGGCAGTTTATAACATTACAAATCAAGATATCATAACTCAAGTATAAAACACACACCATTAACAAAGTTGAAAGAGAGCGACATTCGTCTCTGTATTCTAAAACTTTACACATAACAGAAGGTCCCACTGAGGACTATTGCGAAGAAAAAAACTCGTATGCGAGTTGAGAGGAAAAACGATAAGTATACTGAATTTCATGTATCTGCAACCAATCTCACAAGGGAGTGAACATCGCATATCCTGTACATGGTAAGTGTAGAATTACAAAACAGGTCATATAGAATTATTAATGTATCACACCCGGTATCTCAATATCATCGACTTATAAATCAATGCGCTGGACATTAATCAAGCGCGAGGAAAAAATGGAGAAAATTACTTGTATCATCACCCGAAGCTCACTATTAGAAGATACTACACAAATTACGTAACTCTGATAATAGTTATGAAATTTAATATTATAATGATGGTATCGGAATTGACAACAATCAAATATAAATACACAATATCAATTGGTCATGACCTCAGCAATCTCAATTCTACCAAAAATGCTATTCGTGTACAAAAAACTATATAATTATGGTCATAGAAATATTTAGACAATTGAGAGTGTAATCAAAACGGGACAGACTAAAAAGAAAAGCAAATATGTGAGAGAATTAGGGTTGTGAAGTCTATCAGCATCCATTTAATAACTTCTCCGTGTCAACAAATGAACCTTATAATCAATCGATACACGGTAGAATGGGAGTTTTAGAAAAATAAGAAACATCAAAAAATCCCTCCTTATCAAATAGAAAATCATAAATGATAGATGGACATTTTAATATCGAGGAAAATACAAAAATCTTAAACTATTAACATGATTAGTAACAAAAGCTAACAAAACGTAAGCTTAAAACAACTAAATATCCAAAGAAGGTAAAAGCAAACACAGCAAACAAACAGAAATAGATAATCAAAACAGATAAAACAAAAATGATCAGACTAAAATCTAGAAAACACAATTGTTTAGATGCTTCCTGTGTTCATAATATTTGCTATAGTATATTATTATGAGCTTGAGGGAAGCCGTACTAACTCGCGGTCTAATGTACAAAATTACTCTCTGTCGTCGAATAACCGCCCGGAAAACGTACCAGGATACCAAGAGGAGAATTAGATAAAATGATGTCTGCACTATTCTAGATCTCATATGCTAGCACAAATAATATTAAACAATGAATTAAAGAAAAGTCCAGCTATTCATCTAAATAAAATTTTTTAATAAGGGTACAGAAACCGAGTAGACATGTTAGCAATAATTGTCATACCAAAAAATAAATGATTGTTAATTCTAAAAAATGAATTCAGGCTTTACAAACCGATCTTCGTTCGGCTGTCGAAAAGCGGCTCGATGTCATCATTCCGTGTTTAAATCTCTACTACATTTTCTCATAATTCTCCCTTACATGTCTAACTCGTTAAACCCTGATATCTATCAAAATGCTCATCACAAATAATTATGCAAATTGAGCTCTTTTCCAAGATTCTCTCCTTCACACTTATCTCAATTAGTATAGAACATCTAGTATACTGTAACTTAAAAGTAAAATTAGTAGATCCGTTTAGTGTTTAGTCGCGCGCATTGTCTTGCCTAAATAATCACACTGTGCATCATTATATTATTAAGTCTTGGAGATGAGAGAAACTAGTGGGGTCGGCGCGATCTAAAGTGACATAGTAGATTCGGTAGCTATCATATCGTCCAATTTTCATATATGTCATCAAGCATCTGTCGTCAACGTCGTATTTGTATCATCCTACTTGCTTAATCTTACGGAATAAATCAATCGATGGATGGAGTTAATGAATCTTATAACAACTTGCGAGGCTCACCCTGTCACAAGAGCGGAGAGGTGATGTAGAATTATAATGTGATTATATTACGTTCTAGCGGGTATCTAATATAAAGTCTTATGTTTAAATTTTTCGCAGATCTAGAGATAATATCTAAATGTCGCATGTCGACTCTATCATCCTGACAACAATTGGTAAGTCGTTTTCCAGTCAGCAAATCTTACTCGATCTAGAAAGAATGGCTAGTTGGTAACTCATGGTTGCTCTATTACACGAGAATGGACGCATAGCTACTAAACACTAAATAAATACTATACTAAGTATTGTATGTCGTAGCTGGGTGATCTTAAATATATCACCGATTACATTTATCAGCCGTGATCGAGCAAGTACGTTATCAATCTGGTACATACATCTTGACTGTAGTGCAAAAGATTGTATCACAATTTGTTCCACGGTAAGTTTGAGTACCAATTCGTATGAAGGAAAATTTTAATGTGTGTCTTCACATAGTCAAACAAATAAGTGCACTGGTTTCTAAATAGTTAGAAGCAAGAAATATTGAAAAATCGTACTAATAAAAACAGTAAATCAGAGCACATAGGGTATATATAGGTTAAAATGAATGAGTAGGTGTGTTGAGTGAAATGAAAAATAAGAGGAATATTCAGTTCTCAGCGATGAGAATTAATGGGCGAGGATAGATCTTTCTATGTACATAGCTCGTAGGTGCAAACGAAATAATGTTGTAGAAATCATATGGGAAATCTATAACTGAATGTAAGTACGATTAATTTAATATATTTGAAATCTTATCGCGAAATATTGGAATGATCTAAACAAATACTATTTCATTTCTTAAAGATCGTGTGGGGGGTCGCACTCTCGAAATCTGACTTCCCTAGCCTATAGTATGCGTTATACATTCTAGTAAAAAGCTACACTCACCACTTCTGATTTCGAGTACAATAGTAATGTATAATCATGAATCGTGTCATCACAGTCCGATATCTACTTTTAATATGTGTATAACTGTCTTTTTAGTAGCATTTACTGTATTCTTTCAAGGGTCTGGATCAACAAGTACGGACATTAATTCATTACAAACTTGAATGATATCTTAGGTTTATTAAAGGAACTGGTGGATGATATAAGGTGTACAAAGGAAAACCTTTGTATAATCTCAGATAATGATTAATACTATCCATTACATCAGAAAGAAAACCAATTCTCACTCTTCTGAGGAGAAAAAACATAGTCTCTCAGTTCGCTACATCTAATCGGATCCGCTCTATTCAATTGGTGCTGTCGCACGCTGCTACGTTCTAATAAGTCAGACTCTGACCTTCTTCTGTCATTGCGACCTCCGAGGGGTTTAAAATCCCGTCCCAGCTTACAATTCATTGTATCGAGATCCATTATCCATATCCGTTCCGGAGTGTATCGTTGCGTTATCAATCCGTTTCCCTATTCTTCGAAACTAATATCTATGGATATCACTCAAATCTCAGTAGTTTTTGAAAATCCAAATGCATTCCCTTCACAGACCACACAGATATATCTACTATAATTACAAATCTATTAATCTCGCATCCCTCGAGATCGCTGATCCATCAAGGATAAAATCCGGTGTACAACCGGGAGATATAAATCTTAGCAATAGTCGATAATCAAACTCAGCATGTTCTCAAGATAACTGCTTAAACAGGTGTCACTTATGATACTTCTATATTCCAATCAATCCTATTATCTATTCATCGGCTATCGTTAAATTCAACTGCTCTATACGATCATTAGAAATAGCGAACTAATATGACGTAAGACAGTATCATAGACCCTATCTATTGCAAAAAACACGTTATATTGAATAATCTCATATACATATATCTATAATCCACGCTTTGATGCGCTATTCAGTGGGGCAGTCTATTGGTGCAAATCTGGTAGGATCGTTATTAAAAGGTCGTGTGCGTATCTCACGGACACATGGTAATTCAGTCATCGACTAGGAGATGTAGGCCGCAAATCTGTCTTGAAACCTGATCAATAAATATCTCCTGGACCTAAGCTTTATCTCTTAATTACACTGCTGCATCGATAATATAGGATGATTATATAATCATTATGTTCAAGTGGTTATGAGATAATCACTCAACAAATGCAATCCATCTCATCATCCTATTCACCTAAACCTATCTGCGTTGATTGCCAGATGATATTGTCTGGTCGAATATTTTAGAAATTCGTTTCGCTTCACCAACTGTTCATTCATCGTTCTCCGTTTCAACTCATTTTCTTATACATAAACCCATCAAAATTAGTAAATTAAAATGCGTTATCTTCACTAAAATGCTATGAGATCTAGTTTCCATGCTAACTAATCTGGTATAAACTATGATAAGAGTGTCAGAACTATATATTATACACATACAAATATATATTAGTAATTATAAAAATCGCGGCCGTGAGTCGAAAATAATCATCTATAATGCGCGTCCTTCAGAAATGGAGAGCTTAATCAAATTGGGTACCGGTAAAATAATACTTATTTCAATGTGTGTGAGCCATACAGCAACAAAATAATAAAAGTAAAAATCAAACAGACTGCTGTGGAGCTAAGATACAGAACAATCCGCCCAATCAAAAAATCTGAAATAATACTGAAGAACTATACAAGTGGCGTTCAAACACAGGCTCATCTATATTCTAATATGTCACCATCGATAATCATCAACAAATGCAGCCGAGTTAGAAAACTAAAAATAAAAAGATAACTTTTGATAGCGTACTTATTTACTAAGGGTGTGCGATTAGAGAAAGCGTATAAAATTACTTAACAGTCCTATACGGTCGTTTCTAATTTTCTCTATTAAACATCTTGTGAATAATCTGAAGTCGATAATCGGAGATCTACTACTAAAGTAGTCAGATTACGATATTAATCTGGATTCATGTGAGTCAATGTGATTAAAAGACGCGTGAATTAAACTATTATCTATGCACCTCGAGTCACAACGTTATCATCTGATTAAATTAGTAACAAGTCACAATTGGTCCTCTCCAAGATGTTATTGAAAATACTTGATATGTGCAGTGTAAACGTTAGTCACAACAATAACGCATCAGTTTGGCTAAATCCATACTACTACGTAAAAACAAGAAACGTAGCTCTAACTACTTAAACACAATTGAGCCTGTCAAGAATCTAAAAGGCGAATGGGACAGTGTCAGAAATAAATCCCAGGCTTACATAAAACTATATAAATCAACATGCAAAATGGTCTCTATAACTAGACAAGTGTGAGTCAAGATTAGTTCTCAACCTCGTTTTGAACAATTCAATATCTCGAAATACACCAATACTATCATAATCCACATTAATCAATCGCTACAACAAGCCCTAAAGAATTTCCATGAAATACCATCTTTACTTCTAATTATAAGTAAGGGTAGAATCAATTGTGCCATGGAGGAGGCTTACTAGCATTACTATATTGGCTATCTTATTGTCGCGTCCAAAAGTATATACTATATTTGATCATCATGTTTATCTAACGATGAGAGGGTCCACATAATCTGTTGACTCACACCCTATGCTAATATTTCCTAAATTCTCAGTGGGTACAATGTGCGAGTCATGCTACTGAGGAGGAAATAATATGTTCAACAAGTCTTCTAATGTACGAATCATATCGACATTACCAAGAAACGCAGATGGATGTTTGCATCTACTCTATGATAGATTATGGTTATAGCTCCGTCAGTTGATTGCAAGCTTTATATACCAAGAATTCACAATGCACATTAAAACATATATAACTAATACTTTATTAAAAGGATCTTGATATAAGAGTTGATAATTCACAGCAATTGGATGAGAGATAGTGACGCATATTATAGAGACAATTATTCAATACTATAAAAAATATCTTGGATCAAATATTATTTGTAAATATAGTATACTTGAGTTCTTTGAGGATATGAAATGTCACGTACACTGAAATCATATGAAAATTTCATCTCTTCACTTAAGAACATCAAAGTGGAGTCACAAAATTCTATTTACTATGCTACTAATTCATTAGCTTATCCGATTCTGCATTAGAATTGCAGGATCCACCTCTGCTAACGGTTAGCATTTTAGATTATTAGTTCAATTGACGTGCAGAATGAATTGAGTGCGAGGACTGCGCGTGATAGAGTAGGGTAAGAATGGCTCTAACGGTTTAGACCAGTATAGGACTCTTAACATTTATTCGAATAGTATACTACCGGCCTCACTGGAAAATGTATACTCAAAATCCATTATCTCCCAAAAATACACTTTGCTTAACTCATATCTTAATATTTGAGATAATGTGATTGGTATCACTTTTATACAAGAAAACATAGTCATTATCTAATTCAATTATCTAATGTCAATGTCACTGATCTTAATGTACAGGCTCCAGAGGTAGGGATCATGAGGCGTTAATCCATTGTATATATAGTCAAACCCCTTAAAATCAATCAGGTCAACAAACCAATTGTAGTGTACAATACAAGGAATGGCACAGTTTCTCAAATACCATATATAATGATGGAATGATAGAATTAATCTAGATGTAAGAGGAAAAGATAATTATATTACTGAAAGGGTGGTATACTTTCTTAACGAACAGTATATTGATTATTATATAGGTGCGCGTAGTTAGAATCCCAGGAACTAGGGTCGTGTAAGATTTGAGGAGCTTAGATACGAGAGAAAATTAGTCTTTTCACTGATTCTATACTTTAAATCTACAAATAAGTAATCACAAGTCTTTTGGTCTATATAATGTCATTACAATGACCTCTTACTAAAAGTAGAAGAACTCCATCTTAACGCAATTATGCCTTAGTCAGTCAACCCAATATGTCAAGAGTTCTCATATACTAAATAGTCTCCTAAAAACCACTACTAATTCATTGTATTTATAGAGAAGCCAGTAGGTCTTCCATCTAAACCCGCAACGAGAACTAATATCATCCTTCGTTAACTCTATTCCACGCACGTGATCATGACTTCTATGTTCTATCCCAAGAGTCATAGATCATTACTAATCGACTTAGTGAGTTGATAAATAGGTTGGTGAGTGGATTGGTATATACTATGCATATAGTGTGATAGTTATAAAATAATATAGTATCAATAGTCATCTATTTAGAATTGTCAAACTCATATCCCAGTTCAACCTTATCTTCTCGAATTAATCTACAATTAATACAAGTCCCTAATCGCAACATCCGGAATATCTCCCTCACACTGGAAATCCGGGAAATCTATCATCAAGGGCTTGCCTTAATTAGAAATTGAACTGCTAAATCGATGATAACAAGTGATGAAGAATGTAAAATAGCATAATATAAATTTTTGCAAATGTTTTACGCATAATTAAATGTTGAAAATCACGTTTATCTAGAATCAAAACTACGGATCAAGCTATTCGCTTCTGTGACTTATTCTGGTATATTTTAGATACTGCTAAACAAAAACCAGTATTATAATTTATCATAATAATACTCTCGAATATAAAAAGGTATAAATGTCAAAAAGAAATCAATAATATACTACATGTATAGTGGGCAATGCCAGTTCCAATATCATAAATAGCACTTACAAAAATCGATGACAAAAATGAGTATGTGGAAAGTTATCATCAGATATTCAACCAAAGTACATGAACTTATCTTCTTACCAAATTATGCTAATACTGTGTCTAGTTAACAATAATCGCCAATACATGCGCCATAAAGGTCTTACCTCTGTATCCTTCACGTAATCTATGCATTGTAGAATAAAAGCTCAAGATATTGTCTCTCTACCAATTTCTTAGAAGTGAATATATTGTAGTCTATGATGTGAATTCCAACAACATAACCCCTTTAATCGTCGGATGAAATAACGGCATAAAAAATATCTCAATGCCAAACTCTTACCCACATCAATTTAAGATTAAGTCAAAAAACCTAATTTGCAGTTTGCCTAATTCACTCGAGTGAGAACTACTCCACACTGGTAACTAAGTCGTGTATTTGGCAACTGGGCGTAGTCTCTTACTTCTCATGTTCAACCAGAATTATTTTCCTGTAAGATCGTCATTATCGTGCGACGAATTTCAAATCAGAACAAACCACTAATCTATAATGTATTAATACGATAATTTTGTATTAATATTTAAAACAAGAATAAATTAAGATTATT